>CM055871.1:17484251-18108007 GCA_029582165.1 Portulaca oleracea
AGAAAATAAACAAAAACAGGGCTTACCATCGACTAGAAGGATCGATGGTAGCCCCTCCAACAAGATGGATAGGGAGTAGGCTAGGGTTTTGTTACGTAAAATTTTCATTTATATACTAGTTAAGAGGCTTGTCCTACTGACGGGTTAAATATACCATATCTGTAATACATCTCACCATAATCAAATATACCCTCCTCCTAGATTTAACCCGTCAATCCGAATTGATAGGCCTATTAGCTTAATTTTCATTTGACGCTATGATTCTCGGTTGTTGTATACAAGTACAAAAGTTAAATTGTCTGTAAACAAAAAGTAAAAGTATTTACCTGAATTCGAAATGCACCTTACTCGTAATTTTAATGTCAAATTAGCTTGTACTTGAAATACGCCTGACATGTATTTGCTCTAACTAAATATACATATGACTCGTATTTAACTCGTCCATCCGAATTGATAGGTTTAATAACTTAATTTTCATTTGATGTTAGAATCCTTGATTATTGTATTGCGGGCAAAAGATGAACTTGTGTATAAAATCCTTGGTTATTGTATTCGATGGTAAAAAAGAATAAATTCGTGTATAAACACAAACTACAACTTAAGCAAGCTGTTGATTAATTATTATATTTGAGAGTGAAATAGTAAACTCGTGTATAAACAGAAGCTAGTAGGCAGATAGATTGCAAAACAGTACACAAGTAGGCAAAGATACAACTCAAACTCTCACTTCTATTATAGAGTAAATGAAATGATACACGCGGACTTTTGTCAAGTTTCATCTGGGTCGGTTGTCAAACATTCTATAGAATTTGGATGCTTAGTTCAGCTAGAAAAAAAAAAAAAAAAATCTAGGCATCATTGTAGACTTTTTTTTTCGAATTTTGATATTGATTGATTTTTCAATAAACACAATATTTTTTTGTCATCTCAATCCAAACTATAACTAGTGCCAAATTGTTCGATATGAAAATAACCCAAAAGATATTGGGTATTGCGCATTAATTTTCGTTAGATATCTAATTTATCCAAATTTAAAATGGCCCAAATTCGAATAATTGACAATCCCAAGTTTGACATAATAAAGAAGTCTACCTTTGTGTTGAGATATATCAACTAATTTTGAGTAAACTTTGTTTAATGGACAATATCAATAAAAATTTTTAAAAGTTAGAAAATAAATATGAATAATATTTAAGTATACTTGTGTTGGATATATTTGGATTATTATACTCTATGAAACTAAATTTTGACATTTCAACCAAACTTTTGTAAGCTTTTAAAATTTCTCCTGTCCCATAGATGATCAATGGACTTGTAAGACTTTTCTTGAGTTTCAAATTCTTATACTCTCAAAATTTCCTTTTCGATTTATATTACTTTAATTTGATTTTAAGTCAAGTCTATATCTATTTAATTTAAAATATATTATACTTAAATATCTTATCTGGATGTAAACATAATTCAATCTCTTCGATTTAGTTTGACACCTGTAAACAATAATTTGTGCCATGGATTATCCTACTTCATATACGACTCAAGTAAATAGGCTGGGGAATTAGATTATAATAACTAGGTCTCAATTCGTGCGATGCATGAAGTATATTAAAATAGTTATTTTAAAAAATTAAAGTTTAATAGAAATTATAATTATAATTTAGAAAGATTATTCCAAAATAATTATAATTACTGATAGTTGTACCAAAATAATTTAATTCAACATTTATCTACTTTTTGATTAGTTGTAATCCCTACAAGTAATACCCTTTCTTCATTAAGCGGGACCCACAAGTTTTACTATTAATATTATATAGATATATTATTATTATTAATATTATAATTTCAAACTAAATATAATTACAGATAGTTGCACCAAAATAATTTAATTCAACGTTTATCTACTTTTTGATTGGTCGAAAATCGAAATTCCTACAATTAATCTCCTTTTTTCATTTAGCGAGTCCCGAAAACTTTACTATTAATATTATGTACATTATTATTATTATATAGATTATTATTATTATTATAATATATAGATTATTATTATTATTATTATTATTATTATTATTATTATTATAGTCAACACCAAAATAATTACTGCTATTTACACCAAAATAATTTAATTCAGAGTTCAAAGCAGTCAAGGATTAGTGATACTTTTTTTGTTTTTTTAATTTTAAAATCAAATCTAGATTAAAAATAAAAAAATTGAAAATAGAAAAAAATAATTTTCTATGTTGTGATTGGCCAATTTCCCTACAATCACTCCCGTGGTTATATTTCGTGGGACCCACAATGTTTTTTATTATAATATATAAATTATTATTATTACTATTATTATTATTATTATTATTATTATTATTATAGGCAACACCAACATAATTACTGCTATTTGCACCCAAATAATTTAATTTAAAGCACAAATCGGTTCGGTTCGATTCGGTTCTCGGTTTATTCGGTTCAAAATCGAATAATGCACACCCCTAATTTTATAAGACTGACAATGATTTCTATTTTAATAGATAGATTTCAATTATGGGATGATATGTTAATAATTTGAATTATAGGATGGGATGTTAATAATTTAAATTTTAAAGTTATATTATATTGACTTGAATTATTGATCCATTATATTCTAGTGGTATGTAAAGCAACTCACTTGTTTTCCTACATGTATATAGAGGAGGGTGATTTTTTCTACGCTGACGCATATATCGTAAAGATGTTTATATATACTAGTTTTGTGGCCCATCCTATGGACGGGTTAGTGTCCCGTTCTTTTGTAATGTGTGATAAATTTATCTTATTTATCACATTCTTAGTTATATTATTCCATTTTTTTCACATTATTAATTCTTTCTTACCTATTTTACATAATATCTATTTAAAAATTCATATATTTTACAATTCATAATAAATAATATCGCTGATATGATTTGTCTTACTCACAATACTTCAGTAAAAATTATAAACAATATATTTTAATTACAATTCATATATTTAAATGATGTGATTGATGTAACTTAAATTTTCAATTACTATCCTATCCACTCACTCTATTCCACCTTTCCCACCCGCCAAATAAAAAATTATGTATAGATATAGACATATAGAAGATTTTTTTTATTAGGAAAGCTTTTCCCCCATTTTTTTATCCCGCTTGCTTTGTCATCTTTTACTATGTCGCCACCTTTCGTGATAATATTTCCAACCCACGCCTCATAACTTCACTCTTCACTCTCTCTCTAGTTTATCTCTCTAGAAAACGCTCTCAACCAACTACCACCACAAACCACCCTCATACCGGGATTGAATCGACAAATTTCAGTTATGAATTTGTGTTTTGAATTTGTGGTTTTATGTTTTTTAGTTTTGAAAAATGAAGAAATAAACAATATTAATAAAAATAAAAATATTATTATTAATAACAATAATAATATTAATAAACATAACCATAATAATATTAATAACAATATTAATATTAATAAAAATAATATTTTTACAAACGCATAAAAAAAAATTCGGACGGCCGCCGCTGAACGCATACGCAAGCGCGCGACACTCGAGATCCGGCAAAGCCGCGGCCTTGCCGCGATTTGGTCGCCAAGATCGGGCGCGCTGTCGCGTGCTTTAGCGCAATTTTTTTTTTTTGCGTTTTTTGTAAAAATATTATTTTTATTAATATTATTTTTATTAATATTATTATGGTTATGTTTATTAATATTATTATTGTTATTAATAATAATATTTTTATTTTTATTAATATTATTATTGTTAATAATATTTATTGTAATTATTAATATAATTATTAATATTAATAATAATAATAATATTTATTGTAATAATAATAATAATGATATTGTTATTATTAATATTATTGTTAATCATGTGTTATTATGATAATTATTAGTAATTATTAATATTGTTATTATTAATATTATTGTTAATCATGTGTTATTATGATAATTATTAGTGATTAATTGTATTATTATTATTAATATTGTGTTATGAAAATTAGATTACTATTAATATTGTTAATATTAATATTAATGTTAAGAATGTGTTAATATGACAAAATTTTAACATAATTAACATAACAATTATAATTAACGACATTGATTACCTTAAATAATATTAACATAAATAAATAAATAATATTTTTTACATAAACAATAATATTAACATTTTATAAAATTTTAAAAAAAAATAAAAACAAAAAATTTTCCGGAAAATGGCGCGCCATGGATCACGCCTTGATCCCGGCGACTACACGCGCTGCAAAACTTGCGCATACCACGCCGTCAAGACGCTTATGCTGCACCACCGCGGCGCCGGATCTCGAGCTGCAACCATTTTTCGAAAAAATTTTTTTAATTTTTTTAAATTTAAATTTACAAACTAACCTTTTATTCTTCACTTGAATTACCACCTTCTATTGACATTTTAGGTTAAATTTCAACAATATATCAAAAATTTAGAGAGATAATGTTAGGGAGAGTGAGGGGAGAGTGAGAGGAGAGTGAGAGTGAGAGGAGGGGCAAAAACGTCTTTTGGGTGGGCGTGATAGTAAAGAGAATAATAATTTTTATTAGGCTAGGAGGCCCCCCACTGCTTCAAACAATTTTTCGTTCCCCACAGAATTTAAGCCTCTTTTTATATAGTAGATATATATATATATATATATATATATATATATATATATATATATATATATTAGGAATTATTATATATTAGATTGTAGTGTTCCAAACAATCATTTATTGCATTATATTAGTTTAAAATATCATTTAGCCTGAAACACTCCTGTAGTATACTATTTGGAATCCAATAGGCCATTAATTTATATTGCTACGGTATAATTTTGAAATTTAGATTATTGTCGTTCGACCACTCATAGTTTAAAGGGTTTTTGACATCAGTGGATGACCTATGAACCAAATGGATCATAAAAAGTTCCAAGTAAGATTACGAGATTACAATTGTTGGAAATATTAGTTTTAATTTTCTTAAATGTTTTTTGTTATATGCACTAAATTTGAAACTTTCCGAAAACCATCCAGAATATAAAATAAAAATATTAAAAAAATTAATATCAATATTTCTCACAAATCGAAACCTCACAATATTGCTCGAAACTTTATGATCCATTTGTGTCTGGGTCATCCCTAAAATCCCTTGAGGCTTAAATTATTAAAATCTAACTTTTCCAAACAAATAAGAGGGCAACAAGTGGGCCCTTTGTGGGATGAAAATCCGGTGGGCTCGTGGGTAGCAGTGAATTTGGGCCCATTTGTGTTTATTTTTATTAACGTTTATCTTCAACTTTGGATGTGACTTATTGCCACTAATTTGAATTAAAGTCGTTGTCTTGAAATTTATTATCAATTTTTAGTGGCTTTATGGAAGACTATAGTCGCATAGTGTTCTCACACTTCAAATGGGGATAATTTCTACTTGTTGGAAAAAATCGATACATTTTTATTCAAGTGGTGGAAGCAGTTGAGGGATCATTTCCTTCTGACTAATCATTATTTTGTTTGTCTCTTCGTCAATGCATTAAGGCATTTCTTTAATTAAATAATTCAAGACTAACTGGGAACAAGAAAGTTCTCAAATAAAATGAGGATAAAGTTAATCCATAAATTAAACTGTGAGTTTAAAGTTTGGGGTAAGAAACTCTCAAATACAATGGAGAGACTGAGTATAAAGTTAATTCATAAATTAAACTATGAGTATAAAGTCTAGGGGTAAGAAAACTCTCAAATACAATGGAGAGACTGGGGATGTTTCACTTATAATGCTTCAATTCATAGTTTAAACTAGACCTGTTCAATGGGCGGGTCGAGGCGGGTCAGTTGGGCCGAAACTTTCTCACTCGCTGACCCGAGCCCGACCCAGCTCGACCTTCGAGTTAGGCATCGCTGGCTCGACGAGCCACGAGCCGGGTCAATGGGCCAGCAAATGTGCAACCTGAAATTTAAAGAAAACAACAGAAAATTATCCAGGTATCATCATGAATTCTAGGACCTCTAAATGTACAAAAGTAAAGAATTCATCATATAAAACAACCAGTGTTGTGAATTGTGAATGAGCACAAGAGCACACAACAAAGTTGAGATTGGCTGTCGTTGACATTAAAGAATGGGAACCATCCAAATACAAACGTTACAAGGGACGCAAGAGTGAAATTAGCATCTGTAGTGGCAAATGGGGCAACAACGATTAGGCTATGTGTATTGGCATACTTGGGAGCAAAAGTATGGATGAGAGAGACAAAGAAATAAAGGAAGGGGGGGGGGGGGAATAGAGTGAGGGATGCGTCCGCGTCCTTGGGAAAAAAATGGACCAAAAAACGTTCAAAAACAAGGGTCAGTCGCAGGAGGGAGCGGTGAACTGCACCGCCTTTTTTTGAGTCAGGCGCGTGTAGCTCATGCTTCTTGGGCGCTGGATGCTTTTTTGCGTGGGGCCCGCCTTTTCTTTCCCTTTCCTTTCCCATTTGATTTCCACGTGCAGTTTTTATTTTTTATTTTTTTTCCTTTTCTTTCCCTTTCAGTTGCCTTTCATAGATGGTTTTCTTTTTATGTTTTTTTATTTTATTTTATAATTCAAATTTTTGTAATTGTAATAATTTTGAGTTTGTAATATTATTTGTTTCAAAATAATTTTGAGTTTGCAATATTTTGAGTTTCAATTTAATCATTTATAATAAAAAAATCAATAAAAAATATTTTATTTATAAAAAACTTAATAAAAAATATTATAAATAAATCAACAAAGAAAATATTTTATTTATATAAAAAATTATTGTAAAAAAAATTTCAAATTCCTAATTACATCTTAATATTTTGTTTATAAAAAATAATTCAATTAAATCAATTATTGAAAATAATTATACTCTACAAGTGGGTCACATAATAGAATAAAATATTATTCCCTACCCCACTCATCCTTCACCTCATACTCCAATTCCAAGAATACCATTACCAATAGCATACTCCAAAACCCATTAAAATAATACTATTTTCACTATTCATATCCCCTTCGTCCCTCAAACCCAAGTATGCCAATACACATAGCCTTAATAGGAATCCATTCCTGAATGCAATCAGAATGGAAGAAATGGAGGCAGTCTAAAAACAACACCATTTGGCCATCCTCGTACTCAGATAAGCATTTTGTGTATCATTCTCACAATAACTATTTGGCCATTCGATCAGGGAGAGACTGAGGTGAGGGAGGAGAGATTCGAACATACTATGGGGGGAGAGGAGAGATTCGAATAGGGAAAAGAGTCAAAGAGGCGTGGAAAAGAACTGAAGGAATGAGATCTAATTTTTGCCAGAGTAACCCTAATTCCCTAAAGTAGTAAAATCCTATTTTTTTAAAATTAGGTATATGGACAGGTCGCAGGCTGGGCCAGGTCATAGACCCTTGGCTCGAGCCCGGTCCGACCATGCTTCGGGGCCACGGTATTTTCGAACCGGGCTGAGCTGCCTCCAAAAAATGTGACTCTGACCCCCATTTTTTCAGGCCGGGCCGGGCCGGTGCCCGGACCATTGATCAGGTCTACTTCAAATGAATTTGTTCTTGCTTTGAAAAATCAGCTGGATAATATTTTCAACAAGACTACATATGTCATCACTTTTGAAAGAACGATAGTCATCCTTATGTTTTAGATCTGCACTCTAGATCAGCAACTCTAGATCCTTAGTTGTAATAAATATTTCCACTAAAAAATGGTGGTCCACTGTCACAGTATGCTTTTGCTTACCTTGTACACGTAATGACCGAAAAACATCAACATGGGGACCATTCATTAAAGGTAGAGCAGGGAAAAGCTGACCCGACACAATTATCGACTTGAACCTAACACGATGTTAAACGGGTTTAAGTAGAAATTTTCAACCCGTTTACTTAAATGGGTTGACACGGTAAACCCGTTTAATTAAATGGGTTAGGTTCAGGTTAGGATTTTCGACACGAAAAAACACCTACTTAACCTGCTTAATTGGGCATATTAAATGGGTCAAATCATTTGCTTGCTAATTGTTACCCAATTATACCGTTTATCAATAAACTTAGGTAAAAGTTACAGTTAATATACTTTGAAATATACATAAGACTTGTAATGTTAACTTATATTTATATTTGACTATGAATTAAAAGACATCTCCTTATATATAACTTAAATTATATTACCACGCAAATTGTTGAGTATGATATGTCATTATTTCGATCCCACAATGAGTTATTTTGTATAAATGAGTTAATGGTTAAATGAGTGAATTGGTAACTTTATTCTAACATGTTTACTTAAATGGTTAAACATGTCAAAATAAGGTTAACCCGTTTAAAATTTAAACGGTAAACGGTTTCAATTTCCAACTCGTTTAATAAATGGATTAGGTTCAGGTCAGAGGATTTTGAACCCGTTTAAGTTTGACACAAACACGAACCCTACTCGACCTGACCTATTAGCTAGCTCTAATGTCAGGCATTGAAACATCATGTTGCTCACAAAATAGCTTCACTAATTTTACTAAATCTTCCGATCCATGATCTCTCAATTTCTGAATTTATTGCTTGGTACGTGAAAAAGAAGCATAACATTTATAATATCTTGTTCTTTCTTCTGTAAAGCTTGACAAAATGCTTCTGTGACACCCATAATCTCGTTCACTAGATGTAAAATAAGCACAAAATCAAAAGATATTAAGTGCTTAAGGGCACTTTTTGCATCTCCTTGATGAGCAAATGAAGATCCTTGAATAGCTATGCTACTAGCAACAAAACAAATAGGACCGTATAATCTAATCAGACTACAATAATGATTTGAAATGTGAATGCCATCCAGTGTCTCCAAGATGTTGTAAAGTACCAATTTTATGAAGGCCCACTCCAATATCAAGGCCACTAGATGCAATTAAGTGTGCTAACTCTGACTTCTGGCTTTCTTGTAACTCATCATGACGTTTGGCTGAGTTAGTAACAATATTGACGATGAAGAGTAAGTTATGAAAAAAAGGTCTGGACTTCTGGAACTTCTCTTGTTGCAACAACAAGTGCTAATTGCAATAGATGAGCTAAACAATAGACAAAATATGCATCAGGACAATCTTTGTGGAATAATGCTTGCAATCCATTCCATTCCCCACACATATTACTAGCCCCATCATACCCCTATCCTCTAATATTTGTAATGCTAAGATTATGGTTGGACAACACTTCACCAAAATCTTGTTCTTGAGTGTCAATGAAGTAGTATCTTTGACATGTACCAAGTCCAAAATTTTTTTTCGTACATACCCATTTCTATCAGCAAACCTCACAACTATAGCCATTTGTTCCTTTCGCAAAATCCCTAGATTCATCCACAATTAAGCAGAAAATAGAATTTTCATTTCTTCATGTATTGCAATATGCACAATTGTAGCAAGGACACGCATGATATCTTTACGAATTACAAGAGATGTATACTTGGGATTTTTTTTTTGGAGCATAAAACCGACTTCACTTCATCATTAAATGAGCACAACAATTTCATCAACTAAAGAAAATTTCCTTGATTTTCTAAATCAAGGCTTTCGTCATGACCCCTCAATGCACAAGTTTAAAATGTCAACCATCGAACAACATCAATTGATGTTTTCTCATGCAGCCTGTTGCTCAAGACTTCTTTTGCAGTTTCTTTCTCAACAACACTTTCAATATGGCATGATTTATTCTTCAAATTATTGAAACAACTTATTACAAATTATGAGATGAATTCAAACTTTTCCCAATATGAGCAAGAAAAGCACACGTTTTTCCATTTACCTTTCGCTAATTTTGGAAGCCTTAGACAGTGAATACATCAAATCTTCCATTCTCAGTTGGCTTCTTTGTAAAGAGAAAACATGAAAAACAATAAGCAACCTTTGTTTTAGGGGAATATTCTAGCCAGGTATATTGTTGGAACCAATGATAATTAAATCGATGAGGATGAATTTCTGAACCAATAGCTTCATATTGATCTTGATAAGGCTAAAAAGATCCATGTTTCATATAGTGCCCTTCAATTTGCCCCGTTTATTTATATGATAACTATCAATTGTTTTACGTAGGCCTGGTTCGCGTACCAAAGAATTTGTATCTGAACTTTCTGGTTCAATTCTTGGAGACTTACAGGAAGGTTGTGGTTGTTCGCTATCCAAATTAGATTTGATCATATGTTAAATTTGCATCAATCTCATCTGTTTGTATATTACCTTCAAGAACAACATTTTTCACTTTTTTCCAAAAAAGGAATCAATTATTCTTTTTAACATGATGTTATTGACCTATAAAATTTTTATATATAAATTATATAAATTAAATAAATTATTGAAATTATGATCAACTTAAACACGTAAAAATTAAATAGACAAAATATCCATTCAATAATTATATTTTTACTAGACATGAAAGTCAATAAATTGTCCATAGGAGAAGCGATGATATCCTTGTAAGGAGGTGCGAAGGGATTGGGATACCCCAGGGTCGTCGTGGGCGTGGGAGACCTAAAAAGTCTATGAGAGAGGTGATAAAAGAAGATCTAAGACACCTAGGTTTAGTGGAGGACATGACTCTAGACAGGGGGCTTGGCCGGCTATTATTAAGGTCGTAGGGTGAGGAAGGGTGTTTGTGATTCGAGCTAGTTTTTCGTCTTTTGGCTTGTATTTGTTTTCTTGTGTAGGTACTTGTTAGCTCGTCTGAAAGCACTCGCAATACTCTGGTATGTGGTTTCTTCCCTTAACAAGCTTCCCCTCTGTTTTTTTTCTTCGGATCCATCGGAATCAGTCTCTCCATGAACTTTTGTTCATGGGGGTAAGATTGCCTACATTAGGATCCCCCAGACCTCACTCAAACATGTCAACTGAGAGGTTGTTGTATGAAACAATAAAATTCACAAATTAAACTACTGAAGTGATCAATAAAATATAAATATATTTAAAGGATTAAACATTTAATCAAATAAATTCACGTACATATCATCTAATGCCAAAGAGCAGGGCAGCCTAGTGCACAAAGCGTCCCCGGGGAAGGGTCCCACCGTAAAGGTGTAATGTACGCAAACGTTACAAGAGGATGTTTCCAGGACTCGAACCTGTTACCTCACGATCACAAGGCAACAACTCAACCGTTGCGCCAAGACTCTCCTTCCATCTAATGCCAAAGAGCAATTGCACAAAATGACAAAATAAAGCTTGTAGGTGTGGCAGAATGATAAGACATTTAATGCATCATCATTCATCAATGTTCATAGAAGCAAATTCCTTTAATAAAGAAAGCAAAGTAATTAAATTATAAAATTTAAAATTGCATCTTACCTTGTGTGGGTATCCAATTCTAGAATTATTCTCAAGTATGTGTCTCTGACTCTTTGTGATTTGTCCATTCAGTCTGTTGTCGCGTCAGTCTTCAAAAATTGATATTCTTTTATGGGATCGACGCAGGCTAGGGGAAGTACTGGAGTAGCCAGTGGGGTGAAGAATTACAGGGATTTTGATATTTAAATTACTATGCCCCAATAGATCTTTTTCTTTTAAAAAAATAATTTTTTTTTTGTGTGTGTGTTGGGGGGGGGGGGGGATGGCCCACACCACCCCCTCCTTTTTAAGCTCTGCCTTGTACATTGGCCATAAGTGCAGTAAAGAAAAGGTATTTTATACGATAATTATTATTTTTTTATGAAAAGTGAGAATGTGAAAATGTATCACTCTTAAGCAATAAGGTCCATTATTACATAAGATTGAATTTTAGTTGGACATGATTTGACTCAAATTTCACCATCGAACCCAAGAACTACATTTGCCAAATGGTTAGAGTGACAATTCCCCTCTTGAAGGACATGAGACCATTTACGTTGCACAAATAGCTTGGGTTTATTTGTCCATGCTCTAGATAGTTGAAAAATATCAATTTTCCAACTTAGATTGTAATAGACTGAAGTAAAATTTCTCATTAAACCTCGTATGCTTCTTTTTCATGAAGCAATTGATCGTAAATGATTTCTAAGTTTTGGATCAATTGGAACCAATCTTTCTAAATTGTAAAATTTAGATGTAAGATTGATATATCAGACCCCTCTACACCTTGTATAAGGGAAATTTTAGAGTATTGGTTTTGGTTAAATAGCTTGGGTCTAGAGTTTATTGATATTGGGGAAGGATTTGAGGCCTTGGAAATGATTTGAAGGGGTAAGATTCCACAATAACCTGTTGGAACGAGCGTGTCCATGAAAAACCAAAACCAAAAACCACAGTGCAATAATCAAATTGAAATAATCGGTTAACCATTTGAGTTTTTTGAATTCGCAATTTGGGTTATGACTTGTCTTTTTGATGAAATGGTTAACCGGTTTTGGTAAATGAAGAAAACCCTAGTCCACCTCACGTGTATGGCTGACTCAAATTTGAACATGCTCTCGCCTCTCAGTATTTTTGTTTGAAGACAAGAATCCAAGCTTCCATGACAAACAATAGGTGTCTCCTTGAGAGAGCATCGACCACCACATTTATGCTCTCCTTCTTATGTTTGGCCACAAAGTTGAAGCTCTGAAGGAATTCCACCTACTTAGCATGTTTGATGTTGAGCTTGTGTTGGTCGTTCAAGTACTTGAGGGGCTCATGATC
Organism: Portulaca oleracea; assembly: GCA_029582165.1. Lineage (NCBI taxonomy): Eukaryota > Viridiplantae > Streptophyta > Magnoliopsida > Caryophyllales > Portulacaceae > Portulaca > Portulaca oleracea. Next base: position 17,496,902 of record CM055871.1, read on the forward strand.
GGAGTGTAGGACGAATTGGCTTGGCCTCAAGTAGTGAGATCAATAGTCGAGGGCACGAACCAAGGAGTAGAACTCCTTGTCGTATGTAGAGTAATGCTTCCTCGAATCATTAAGCTTCTCACTGAAGTAGGAAATGGGGCGTTGATTTTGCATGAGAACGACCCCCAATGCCCACCCCACTTGCGTCACAATCAACTTCGAAGATTGTTTCACGTTTTTTTAGTGAACTAAGACAATAGTCGTTATGACTCGAGGCGAGAGTTGGGGCCTTAATGCTCTAATTCGGTATTCAGTCTCAAGAACGGTTCTGGGTCATAAAATTGGGTGATGATTTTCAAACAAATAGACTTAATAAAATAGAGAAGCAAGGGCTCGGGGGTACTACCAGGCCAACCTAGTAAAGAACTAAGCACAGATTTCGTGGTTATGGGAATGATTGGTATTCGATTATCAAGTGTGAGGATTGCATGGATAAACTACCATCAATTTCCCTCTCTCGAGTGGTAAATTGATGCTTACTTCCCAAAGTCTGCCATCACTCTCGCATATAACGACCCTTGATAGTATTCGAACGCAATTCAATCTAATCAGTTCTAAAATCCCACGCCATTGCAGATTAGAAACTAATTACTCCGACCTCTATTTCAAACTCAATGTTTGGGGAGGGGTTTATAACCTCTTGGTACCAAAATTCTCCACATTGAGTGAAAATAGAGGGAGGAACACTTAATCATCTCATTAATCACCCTAATCCCACTAATCTAAGCCTAATCCTCCATTGTGGGCCCTAGTTACATCCTAACCCTAAAAGAATTCAGTCCCTCATGTTTTCAAATTCAACAATCACAATTTCCAAAGTAACCTAGACATGGATACAAACATAAAGGAAAATAGAGCCAAACAATTACTCTAATTCCAAAACCTAATTAAATCTCAAACACAGAGGAGATTACGAATAATAATTGCAATTGAAAAGTGGAAGGAATCAATAGTAGGCAATAAGAACTTCAATGGACTTGCATTAACTTCAAAAAGAATCACAACATCTTTAATGGAATCAAAGTAATTAACTTGGAGAAAGGCTAATAATGAGAGAGAAATGCTAACTTAGGTTTACTCTAGAGTTTAAACAAAAAAAAAACTTGGATTATGACCTAATTACAGGAGATGAGTATTTATACAAATCACTTAACTAAATAAAACACAGTCATCTTGGCTGTTAATATGCGTTGCAGCAGGGGGGTCGCAGGCGCGACAATGCGTATCACGGCCGCGACGACTTTATCTGGGCGACTTCCAAATTTCTCCGGAGCAGTGTATCGTGGGCGTAACGTCTCACGTAGCGCCCGCGACGTCTCGACCCTTTAGTTGTCACGGCCGCGACTGAGTGTGTCATGGTCGTGATAAGACGATGTTGAGTTCTCTTGCTTGGGATGTCACGGCCTTGAGACTAATTGTCGCGGCCACGACGTTGTTGTTGGGGAAGATGACCCTCTCAAGTGTCACGGTCGCGACTCGGAAGTCGCGACCGTGATTGTCATCAAACAGGATTGTCATGGGGCGTCCTTGAAGGGGTCACGGGCGTGACAGTCTGTGTCACGACTATGATGCTGCTAATGAACCTCCTTTTGAAGATTTCCTTGACATCAGGCATGGTTCTTCCCTTGTTCTTGGCTCGGGGTGCCTCGAATGTCCCTAGGGACTCGGTCCTGTGGACTGGGCATTGGCCGTCGAGTCGAGGGCGGAAATTTGCGACCAGCCAGGCGAGCTCGCCCGCCGCCCTTGGGTCGTAGTAGTGTAGGTATGAGCCCTGACCCGGTAGGTCACGGGCCGGGTCAGCAATTGTGCAACCTAGATTTTTTTTATAACAAAAACCTTGAATACTCCATGCATTTTAGACTTAGGCATTGAGCGGGCTGGCCCGGGCCACGGGCCGGGTCAGGCGGACCAGATTTCTGGGTTTTGGTTTTTCATATATATTAGCGGGTCGGTGGACCGGGCCGGGTCAAAGACCCTTGCCCCAAGCCCGGCTTGTCCATTTTTCGGGGCCCCAGTCATTTCTAGCTGGGCCGGGTCGCCTTCAAAAATCCTGGCCCTAACCCGCAATTTTTCGGGCTGGGCGGGTCCCCGGGCCATTTCCCAGGTCTAGTCCTCGGTCAGGTCTTGCACGAATGCCCTCGAACCTGGCCTCTTTTCAACTGGTTTTGCTCAATTAAGCTCAAATGCATAATCTCCAAGACAAAACCTACAATGTAATCAAAAAAACACATGAAAAAAACACTTTTATTGAAGGAACGATCACAAAAGATTAAGTAAAAGAGCGATATTTAGGCTCAACACCGAGCCTAAACATAGACTTAGGAGAATTCCGGGAGGGCAAGGACCGGAGCCTCACAAAGTGTAGCCTTACGCTTCTCAAAGGCTGAGCCGACTTGGTCCATTCAAAAGAACCCTTCTTCATGCACTCAGTGATAGGAGTTCTAAGGGTGTTAAACCCTGTGATGAATCTCTGGTAGAATGAAGCAAGGTCGTGGAAACTCCTCACCTACATGAGAGAGGAGGGTTGGGACTGGCCATGAACGAACGACATCCACTTTTGAGGGATACATCGAAATTCCTTGGTCCAACACAAATAGTTGAGAAATTTAACTTGGGGAGTGAAAAATTCACACTTCTCAAGCTTGCTGAACAACTTTTGTTGGCGGAGGATCCTGAAGACGGACTCCAAGTGCAAGTGGTAATCACCCTCACTCTTGGAGTAGACGAGGATATCGTCGAGGTACACGACCACAAACTTGCCGATGAAGGGCCTCAAAACCTCATTCATAAAGCACGTGAAGGTGCTAGGGGCGTTGGAGAAGCCAAAGGGCATGACGAGCCACTAAAACAACCCACCCTTGGTTTTGAAGGTCGTTTTCCACTCCTCACCTTCCCGCATCTGGATTTAATGGTAATCACTACGTAAGTCGATTTTTGAGAAAATCTTGGAGCCATGTAACTCATTAAGCATGTTGTGGAGCCTTGGATGGGGTACTGGTATTTGATAGTGATGTTGTTGATGGCACGACTGTCAACACACATGCAGAAGGTATCATCTTTCTTTGGGACTAAGAGAGCCGGGACAGAGCAAGGACTCATGTTCTCCCGTACGTAGCCCATAGAGATGAGTTCGTCCACTGACGTTGAAGCTCCTTTGTCTCTTGTGGGTTACACTGGTAGACCGCCTAGCTTGTTGGGTAAGGGGGCTCCGAGTATAAGGTCAATCTGGTATTTAATGCCGCGAACTAGAGGAAGACGAGGTGACAACGCCATGGGGAAGACGTCGTTGAACTTGGCGATGGTGGGAGCCACGGGAGGGTGTAGGGGTATCTCTTTCTCACATTTGTTTGCCTCAAAGAGGAGCAAGGAAAGGATGACCTTCCCCTTGCTTAGGGCTCTCTCCACCCATGTTTCACTTATGTGTTTAGGCTCCACACTTCCCACCCCGGGTTTTGGGAGTAATATTTCGTGTGGTGTTAACGAAAGTGGCTTGGCCCTCGCACTCCCAGAGCAAAAGTGTAGAAACTGTGATGCCCTCAACACCATTGTCGTTGAGGACCTCAGCCATGCCTCGAGAGTTTTGTTTGAAAGAGCAAAATATTAGGGAAGTATCCGGAAAATGTCTTAAATAATCTCAACATATATTCAAGATTATATAGACATATTTTTGGTGTATACTTTGCAGAATATATTTTGGTAGATAAGGATTGGAGCTTCCAAAAAGAGTGAAGATAGAAGATCAACACAAACTTAGAAAGAATCAACAATGCCATTGGAAGAGAAGATATAGCCGTTGCTAATGAATTTCAAAGACCTATAAAAAGGCACTAGCTTCATCCTTGAAGATGTAGTCGATTCCAAGCAAGTAATCGAGTGTAGGAAATCTGGTGACATTCCTGAGTGTAGCCAATGAATCCTTGGTGAGAAATGTAGCCAGTAAGGTACTTCTGGTGAGGTGTAACCAAGGTTCTTAGTGAGTTATGTAGCCAACTATGTTGGTGAGGTGTTGTGTAGCAAAGCCTTGAACTACTCATGTTTTGTGAGTTTGATATCTACCCTTTCTCTCTGCCTCATTTGTGAGGTCCCTCATCACAAGTTTCGTCTGTGAGGCCCCTTTTCTCTACCTCATCTATGAGGCCCCTCCTCTCTGCCTTGTCTGTGAGGCCCCTTTTCTCTGCCTCATCTGTGAGGCCCTTCATCACAAGCCTCGTCTGTGAGGCCCCTCCTCTCTGCCTCATCTGTGAGGCCCCTCATCACAAGCCCCGTCTGTGAGGCTCCTCAACAGAAACTGAATCTCAGTTTCTGTCCTTGTAAGCAGTCATCAAGGACCTCACTGTACTGATTCTGCTAAGTTCTCTAACCTCCTCTATTTCTATTGTACCTCTATTTCTATTCAGTTCATTCAAGTGCTATTAACGTCTTTATGTTTATATGTGAAGAACTCTGTATCAAACCTATTCACCCCCCCAAGGGCCCAAATAAGAAGTATAAGTGTTTTTCAACCCGTCATGCATAACACACTTGCCGAATTACCACGGTCGCCCCAAAAGAACATGGAAAGCACTCATAGGGGCTACATCACAAACAATAGAATCACCATAAGTAGGACAAAAGACAAATTAGCAAGGACTTGCTTGGTTACCTTAATATTATCTTGGTCGTTCAACCACTTGAGGGAGTATGGTTTTAGATGAGGCAACAAAGGTAGACCTAATTTCTCAACTATGAGGGTGGAAGCGACATTGGATGACATACCCCCCGATGATGACATCACACGCTCTATCCCCAATGAAGCACCGTATCTGAAAGATCATCTACCGTTGAGCCTTGTCAAGAAGGGATTCATGGGCTTGGAGCGCTCTCCTCAACACAAGGGCTTTGCCGTGTACGAGCTATATATTCCCGGTGCCTTCGTCGGCCGACTCAACCCAATCCTCAACAACAACCTTGGACTCTTCTTGGACCAAGATGAGTTCCTCCTCAATTTCTTAAACCTCTTAAAGGGTCAAAGTCCTCCGATTCAGGAAATTGTCTTGGAATTGACCGTACCCTTGGCACTTGAAACATTTCTTGCCCTCCATCCTCTCGGAAAGCTCCGTAGAGGAAGGCATTGCGATCCCCTTTCCCTTGTCAGTTTTAGTGGGGGGAGTGAACTTGAGAGCTTCACTCGTCTTTGGGGTAGCCGCATAGGGAGTCCGGTTAGGAGGTGGGAGGAAAGGTCGAATCATGGGCTTGGTAGCGACCTTCTCCTTCTTTCGCCTCTCAACCTTAAGTACCAAACTACATAGTTCATCCATGGACTGATAGGTGATAGGGTTGTATCTCAATTTTCTTAGCGATGGCGAGGTCCAACCCGTTCAAGAACCTCACCATGGTTTACTCTTCTGGCTCTTGTAGGTCAGTCTTGATGACGAGTTGTTCAACCTGTTGAATGTAGTCACTCACACTTCTCTTCCCTTGCGTAAGGGCGAAGAGCTTCCTCATGATGTCTTGCTTGTAGGTGTTAGGCAAAAGTCGTCGATTCATCAGTTGTTTCAACCTCGCCCAAGAGGTGATTTTTGCTCTACCCTCCTTAGCCCGTTGTGCCTTAACATTCTCAAACTAAAGGGATGCGACCTTGGTGAGCTAGCTTGAATTTTGAAGGCCTTTTCATCACTATAATCCTTAGTGTCAAAGATTCTCTCCATGATTTGGACCCACTCAAGATAATCATTGGGGTCGGTAGTCCCATTGAATTCCGGAATTTCAATCTTAACATCATGGAATTCATCCAGTGGGGGTCTTTCACCCATCTCCCATCGACGATGTTGTCGAGGGGAGCCTCTATCATCGTCACTCGACTCAAAGGTGGGAGGAGAACAGGTAGGACTACGGGCTGACTTCCTTCGTTCCTTATGGGGTTTACCTTGGAGGTGTACGACAATGTTGTTCACTTGAGCCATGAGGGTTTTGAGACCCCTCTCAATAGAGGAAACTCAGGTTTTCATAACCGTGTCTTGAAGACTACGGTGACGACTTAACTCATCTTGATTGGGATTGGTTATGTTACGCCCCGAACCCAGGGAATGACAGATGTCGCACACTTGTAGGACAAGGTCCTATAAGCATGCAAGGCTCAAAGGATGGAAACAAACCCAATGTACGAACAAAAACTTAACTTGGAAAAGAGTACCTAATTAAACAGTCAAACTAGGAAGGACACTTAGTTACACCGCGGATGGTACAATTGAAAATAATGAAATGATCCTCCAAACTCACAGACAACCAAATCAATAACACAAGCCTTTTCCACAATATCGCTTGACCCACTACGCTTCACTGCTAAATTCTGATACAACAAAGAACCTGAACACTACCAAGAAGTCAAGATCCACAACCTAAAAAAAAAAGTAGGAAGATGAAAGGATGAGTTTGGAAGCCCAATAAGTAGCATAACACTCCTTTAGCTGGGTTGGACATGCATGTAAAACATAAGCTAGGTCAGAGTTTGCAAATAAATATATAACAAAATAATTAGAAACTTTATAATATAATCAATAAGATTCATATTGGTCATTGACAGTCATGCAATCTATTCTTTTATATAATGGGTAGTGCATTACGAGAATAAATTAGATATGAAAATTAAAGAAGTCTTGACAATAAGATATTGAAATCATGGCTTTTGCAACTGACATATTAAATCAATGAGATTAATTAGCAAAGTGGAAGAAAACCCAAAATAGGTTGGGACGTAAAGAAGGACAGAAGCGGGTCTATGACAAAAGCAAGAATAGATTGAGACTAAAACATTACACGATGAATAAACTAATCGATGGATGAGAGGTTAAATACCTGAACAAAAGAAAGAAAGCTAAACACTGAGGAGACACTCACTCTTCTTTTCCTAGCCCTAGCCTTCTCTCTGATTCGCAGCAGGAGACACTGTTTTATTATTTTTTTTTTTGGTGGGGGGGGGGGTAGGTATATATATATATAATTAGGAGAACTAGGGTTTAGGGTCAATCTAAATAAGTTCGTGTTAGAGAAAAGTGAGTAGCAAGGTAACAGCGGAAGCGAATAACAGAATCGAAAACGAGATGACGGATATTACGACAAAATTTAGGAACGAAAAATAAGCGATAAAATCAAACACCAGAATTACGTGGGAAACCGAAGAACTCGGAGAAAAACCCACGGACGGCGACAGCCAGAAAATAATCCACTATGAGAAAGGAGGAGTACAACCTGATCACTATCACAGGGTGTGATACGATCCACAAAGGAGATTACAATAACAATCTCTCAACACTCAACTCACAATCTCTCAGGATACACTGGGGAAAATATTGGTGAGACCCCTTTCTCTCAATATTCTCTCTCTCTAGTTCTCTGTGTTTGCCGATGTGTTTTTGGTGGAGAAACATGCACCCTATTTATAGGGAGAACTCCCTATAACCTAACTTGACTCCCACTCCAAATAGATTTAGAATCTAATACAATTAGGAAACCTAACACAATAAGGAAACCTAAATAATATCCTAATACAATTAGGAAACAAATAATTGTGAGATCAAGAGATTTGGTGATTTTAGGACACTTTCCTAACAAACTCCACCTTGGACTAAAAATCAACGAATCATCGGTCCAGATAAACATCTTGACTGTCGCCATCAACACGCCCCTCCGCAGGACGTGGCCCCGCAGGGCTCTCACATGCTTAGAACACCAACTAAGTCCAAACAATGTTCGAACTTAGCTATAGATAGAGGCTTGGTTAACATGTCTGTAGGATTATCGGTATGAACCTTCTTCACCACGATCTCTCCCGCAAAGAATCGTATCTCGATGAAGTGATACCGACGCTTATATGCTTGGTCTTCGAATGATAAGTGTCATTCTTTGTCAGATGTATAGCACTCTGACTGTCTAAATAAACCACAGTCTCGCCCTGTGGTACTCCAAGCTCCATGACCAATCCCCTCAACCAGATGGCCTCCTTCACTCCTTCTTGCGAATATATTCAACCTCTAGAGTAGACAAGGCCGCTATAGATTGAAGTGAAGCTTTCCAAGATATTGCTCCTCCACACATGACGAACACATACCCTGAAATTGAGCGTCTCCTATCCAGATCTCCACCATAATCAGCATCAACATAACCTGCAACATCAGACGTTGCAGCACTACCTCAATCATACAGGATGCCCTTCTCCAAAGTACCCTTCACATAGCGAAGGATCTACTTCACTCCTTCCCAATGCTCCTTCCCTGGATTCTGCATATATCTACTCACCACACTAACTGTGTGGGACAGGTCAGGTCTAGTACACACCATAGCATATATCAAACTACCAATTGCACTAGCATAGGGAATATTAGACATCCTCCTTACCTCCAAATCAGATTTAAGACAGCTTCACTGACAACTTGAAGTGTGCGGCTAAAGGAGTTGAAACGCTTTACATTTCTCATGTTCAACTGGCCCAACACCTTCTCCATATATTTTCCGAGACAGAACAACTTCCCTGCCTTTCTATCCCTTTGGATCTCCATACCCAAAATCTTCTTCGCCGCTCCGAGGTCTTTCATCTCAAACTCCTGGTTGAGTTGAGATTTCAGCTTCTTTATTAGTGACATGTCCCTCGAGGCAATCAACATGTCATCCACATATAATAATAAATAAATGAAAGACCTTTCTTCAAATTGCCTGTAGTACACACAATTATCATAGTGACTTCTTATGTACCCTTGCCCTACCATAAAGGTATCAAACCTTTTGTACCACTGCCTGGGTGCCTGTTTAAGTCCATACAATGACTTCTCCTTAATGCATACATTTCTGCTTACGAGAACGATGAAACCCTCTGGCTGCCTCATATATATTTCCTCCTCCAACTCGCCATGGAGGAAAGTTGTCTTGACATCAAGTTGCTCCAACTCCAAATTAAATAGAGCAACAAAGGCAAGCAAGGTGCGGATCGACGTATGCCTCACGACTGGCGAGAATACTTCGTTGTAGTCGATTCCTTCTTTCTGGTTGCAACCCCTTACCACTAATCTGGCCTTCCACCTTGCACTTTCTACACCAGGGATACCTTCCTTTCTTTTGTACACCCACTTCGCAGTAAGAGCTCGTCGCCCTTTAGGCAACTCACATAGCTCCCATGTATGATTTTTCTGCAGACTCTCCATCTCCTCTTGCATAGCTCCTATCCAGTTTGAGGCATTCGGACAAGAGATGGCCTCCTGATAGGTAGAAGGTTCAGCACCTTCAGGAGTCTCCTCTGCAACACTCAACGCATAAGCAATCATAGCATCATCTTCTTCAGTATATCGCGCTGGTCTCCTGATCTCCCTCCTGGGACGATCTCTAGCAATGCATGGTTGTTCCTCCACCTGAGGAACATTCATCTCAATCTCAGGCTCATCAACCTGAGTTGGTTCAGGAGCATCAGTAGTTTGCTCCTGATTGCAGGTTCTAGCAGCTCCACCTTGAGCCTGCTCCACCTCGAACACCATTCTTCCTGCATCCTTCTCCTGATTTCCTGCATCATCAGAAGTACCGGTAGATTCCATTCCAGATAACATAGCAGTTTCATTAAAGGTTACATCTCTAGACTGAATAACTTTCATCAAATCAGACACCACATTCTATATCCCTTAGACTGCACTGTAACCTAGAAACATGCATTTAACAACCCCGAGACAACTTCCCATCATTCACATGGACATATACAGACATCCAAAAATTCTCAAGTTAGAATAATTAATCGATTACTCGTCCGCATTTCCTCCGAATCGGTATTCGATAGAGGCATGAGGTGATCTGTTCAAAGTAGCAGTGAAAAGATATCACCTGCCGAACGATTTGTTCTTCCAAAGCCCTGCATTCGAGAGCATGCAGCAGGCTTTCTCCAGGAGTGTCCTGTTGATTCTCTCGGCTACCTCGTTTTGCTGAGGCTTACCCACCAAGGTTCGATGCCTCGCAATCCCACGCTCGCACTCAGAATTGAATCAACAAACTCCAACCCATTATCAGTCCTGAGTTTCTTGATTTTCCTGCCTGTCTGGTTCTCCACCAAAGCTTTGAACTTCTTGAAATATGAGAATGTCTCATTCTTGTGTCGCAGGAAATAAACCCAAGTCTTCCTCGGGAAGTCATCCACGAATGTCAACATGTAGCGCTTGCCACCCAGTGATGGCACTCTAGCAGGACCCCACAAATCTGAATGAATATAATCAAGGATCCCTGCTGTTGTATGTTTAGCCCTTGAAAAGCTAACCCTCTTCTGTTTCCCGTAGACAAAGTGATCGCAAAACTCCAACTTGCCAATCTTTGCGCCTTCAAGGTATCCCTTCTCGCTCAACATTGACATTCTCTTCTCGCCCATGTGGCCTAGTCTCATGTGCCACGCTTTTGTCTTTGTCGGACTCATCAAGATTTAGGATCGCCGCAGATCCTCACATCAGAGACCCTACAGGATGTGAAGGCTACCCTTCCTTATTCCCTTCATCAGAACCATGGAACCCCGACACACTTTCAGGACACCGTATTCTCATTTGTAGCTGCAACCATTAGCCTTAAGAGTACCCAAAGAAATCAAATTTAGGGTCATGTTAGGGATATGACGAACCTCCTTGAGAGTTCTAACGATGCCATCATGAGTCTTGATTTTGATGCTACCGATTCCTGCAACCTTGCACGTGTGTCGTTACCATGACTACGACCCGGTGTCAACACTCTCATAAGACTCAAACATCCTTATGAGGACACATATGATAGGTGCACCCGTGTCAAGAACCCACTCATCTCTAGCTATCCTATTCGATGTGGTAGCCAAGGCATCATCCAGAACTACAAACCCATCACCATCCGACTGACTCACGCAGTTTGAGGTACCAGTTTGGTGTGATTATCCTTACCCTCCGCTTCAGTCTCTGCTTTGCCCAACGTCTCTCTCTATATGCCCCATCTTACTACAAGAGTTACACTTCTTATTCTTGTGAGGATTCCTAGACTTTGAACTGTTTAGACCTCCTCTAGACCCGCTTTCCCTTACGTTCAGTATTTCTACCCCTTACAACCATAGCATCACCACCCTGGTCATCATCATCGGTATCAAGTTTCTCCTTAGACAGTAAACTAGCCTTTACTTCACTAAGGTTAAGGTCACCACGATTCCCATACAACATGATTTCCTTAAATTGTTTATGTGATGCAGGTAGGGACAGAATTAAATGAAAAGCCTTATCCTCATCAGTGTGTTTTATATCCATTGATTCCAATTCAGTAATAATAGAATCAAATTCACTAAGATGTGCCTGAATAGAAGTACCTTGGGGCATCTTCAACCTGTAGAATTTCTCCTTCATTCGGTACTTGTTTGCACGACTCTTCGACATGTACAGCTCTTCCGATTTAGTCCAGCACCCGAGGTTTCTCAATATGCATCACCTCTCTCGAATGTGCTCGCCAAGCACTTGAATCCTCGCCGAGTCTTATCTTCAAGCTTCTTCCACTTGAGTCGATTCCCTTGATATCCTTCTCGAGTTTTGGAATTCATCATCGCTCATTGTCGCATCGATCTTACGTGTCGAGATACTCAATTACATCCCATAACCCGTGAATCAGACCGCCTTCATCCGCAGCTCCACATAGTAAAACTCCTCGTTCCATCAAATTTTGGAATATCGACTTCATGATTGAAGCCATCTCCACCTTGCTCATACCACTTGTTAGAGAAAATGATAGCAAGGTAACAATGAAGCGAATAATAGAATCGAAACGAGATGACGGATATTACGACAAAATTTAGGAGCGAAAAATAAGCGATAAAATCAAACACCGAATTACGTGGAAACCAAGAACTCGGAGAAAAACCCACGACGGCGATAATGAAAATAATCCACTATGAGAAAGGAGGAGTACAACCTGATCACTATCACAGGGTGTGATACGATCCACAAAGGAGATTACAATAACAATCTCTCAACACTCAACTCACAATCTCTCAGGATACACTGGGGAAAATATTGGTGAGACCCCTTTCTCTCTCAATATTTTCTCTCTCTCTAGCTCTCTGTGTTTGCCGATGTGTTTTTGGTGGAGAAACATTCACCCTATTTATAGGGAGAACTCCCTATAACCTAACTTGACTCCCACTCCAAATAGATTTAGAATCTAATACAATTAGGAAACCTAACACAATAAGGAAACCTAAATAATATCCTAATACAATTAGGAAACAAATAATTGTGAGATCAAGAGATTTGGTGATTTTAGGACACTTTCCTAACAGTTCGGAAGGTGGATAAAAGAAATAATCATAATACTAATACGACTCTTTTTTTATTGTAATTTGTTTTGGGACCGGGTGTCACATCATTCCTTCATTTTAAACGTTTTGTCCACAAACTTACCTATATTCAAGGTATGAAAAAAAAACTCGCAATTATATCTTTCAAGTCCCATAATTTGTGAAATAACTCATAGGTACATCTTCAATGTTATCAAACTCGCAAAAGGTCATAATATTGTATCCCAAACATGAACCTCAATTGAAACATCTTTCGGCTTAACCCAATTCTAGGAAACAATACCTAATGATATCTCATCATCAAGTGGTGCTGAATATTTGTACCCAAAATGCCACAAATCCAAAATTCTTTGACCTCTCATAAGATATATAGAGAAAAGAAGCTTACATCCAAGAATCCCTCCAATCATATTCTTTCAATGACAACGCAAATAGCATACATATATCCAACATAATGTTAAAGAGCTTGTACTATTAATTTTAGACTTGTATAGGTCAACCTTTGCTTCGAAAATTGCAAGGAATAACCATGTCTTAAACAACCTATGTTGTACTAAAAAAATATAAATTTCAAGGCCTTAAAACCCAAAAATTGCCTAAGGAGATCCTTACATTAGAAATTATCAAGTCTTGAAGAAATTAAGAGGTTCATCAACAATGGTAGAAGATACACACGTTAGACACTGAATTAGGCTAAATTGTTTCCATATGTAATCCGAAAGGAGCTTTAAGTCTCATTAGACAATACACAATGACTAAAGAAATGTGATAAATCTTAATTTACCATACCTCAGTTATCAAGAGATCTCAAAGGCATATTTATGGAATATCTAAGCGTAGAAGAATAAACTCCATTCTTATCTCAGATGCCAAACAAAATTGCACCATTAACATCTCCAAACCATATTGTACTCAACGAACCCTTAAGGCTCAACTAGGAACAATCATACAGACTTCTAATGACATTGTGAATACTTCACTTGAGCAACTTCATGAATTTAGTCCATCAAAGGCTTCTAACCACTTTACAAGCAAAAAGCCTCATGTGCCCAAAACTTATTAAGTCATCTACTAAATACACTACTTGAGACTATACAATCCATCAAAGTTCACCTAAGATGAATCATACAGAGATAAGTCATAGCTGATATGTCTAATCATTAGTAAAAGAACTACGATCGTAGGTCTAGAAGCTAGAACTAAAGTATGATAAAGCCGGAACACGATTTAGTAGGGAACGAAATTTTCAAGAGATTTTAATTTATGATATTAGCTTGGGTTCCTAACAAAAGACTACAATACCCAATAGGATGGAACATAACAAATTCTATTCTCAAAAATAAGAACATACTCACACTTCATATAGACATAGCAAACCTAGCGTGGCTAAAATAGGAATTTCTAAACCCCAAGTACTTTGTCCATGGACTCCAAATCCCAAAATTATTTTTCTAAGACAACCCAAAGGCAATAGGAGATTCATTAACCTAGCTCTGATACCACTAAATCTGTCAGGTCCTCGACCCAGGGAATGACAGACGCCGCACACCTGTAGGACAAGGTCCCACAAGCATGCAAGGTTCAAAGGACGGAAACAAATCCAATGGACGGATATAGACTTAACTCGGAAAGAAGTACCTGATTGAACAATCAAACTAGGAAGAATACTTAGTTACACAACGGATGCTATAATAGAAAATAATGAGTTCCTCCAAACTCACAAACAACCAAATCAGTAGCACAAGCTTTTTCCACAATATCGCTTGGCCCATTATGCTTCACTGCTAAAATCTGATACCACAAAGAACACAAACAGTACCAAGAAGTCAAGAGTCACAACCTGGAAAAAATAGGAAGATGAAAGGATGAGCTCAGAAGCCCAGTAAGTAGCATAACACTTCTTTAGTTGGATTGGACATGCAGATAAAACATAGGTTAGGTCAGATTTTGCAAATAAATACACAACAAAATAATTAGAAACTTTATAGTATAATCAATAAGATTCATGCTGGTCATTGACAATCATGCAATCTATTCTTTTATATAATGGGTAGTGCATTACGAGAATTAGAGGTGAGCGGGACTGGGATCCCGGTAATTTTCGGAGGTCCCGGTCCCGGTTGTGGCCGGGAGAAACGTTTGGCTCCCGGCCCCACCGGGATCGGGAAATTAACCGGGAAATTTTTAGTCCCGATATCCTTATTGTTTTTTCACCCATTATTTGATTTATTTCTAATAAAAACCAACATAAATTATACAAGTTTTTTCAAATTTTACAATTGTGAGCTCCGGTTTGTTTACATAGCCACATTTTCCTATATTAAAATTATGCAATATCTAATACATAACGTTTTTTTCGGGAAAAAAATGTGCTAAATTTGAAATAGTAATAAATGAAATAAATCTAAAGAGCGAACACAAATTAAATTAAACAAGTTATTAATCACCATAAAATCACTTTATATATATATATTAAACCGGGAATCGGGACTGGGAAATGAGGTTAAGTCCCACTCCCGGTAACATTATTAACCGGGTCTTCATTTTTAGTCTCACTCCCGTGTTGGAATATTTCAAGAGTTAAGAGGCATAAAGTATAAGTTATAGGCATAGGATTGACCGGGAGGTCGAAAAGTAAGCTTAACAAGAAAAAGGGGTCCAACACGGATCATGTCTGGCTTGACACAACCAGTGTTGGTGTCCAAAGAGCACAGAAATTGTACACTGGATCAACATGGACCGTGTTGAGATCAACACAGGTCGTGTTGATATAACACGGGTCGTGTTGATACAACACGGGTCTTGTTGAAGTCCCGTCAGGACTGTTTTGAAATCCCACGATTTATGTCTTTGGGTTAATTACAATAGAGCTGATTTTGAGATATTATTTGACTGACAAAGCAATCATGATTTCTCATCAATGGTGTTCAAACATATCCCAAGAGTTATGCTCTATGATTATGGCAAGTTTGACCCTCTTGATGGCTCCAAAGTTCACTATAAAAGGTGGATGAATTGCTCATTCATCCACACACTCAATCATCATCTTTTGCTCTAGAGAGTTTCAACACACTCCTAAGGTGTTGAACTGTAACAACATTCTTGAGAGTCCTTTGAGAAATCTTGTAACTTTGCTTACAAGAAGTAAGGTTTTACCCTTGAGTCTTTTCACGGTCTAGTGAATAAGTCTTAAGGGGAGACGGACTTGCCTCGACTCCTAGCCACCCAAGTGATCCCCCATCTTCCATGTGACCGTGTTTGTCCATCTTATTTTTCTAACAATCTTAAGACTTATTTTCACCATGGATGATCGAGTCGAGGATCATACCGGACAATTTGAGGGATGGAAATCGAGATCAAGATGCTATGGAGTGAAAAAGGTAAGTTTATGTTGCTTTATACAAGTTTTGTTTATTCAAGTTTATTAATTTTGATTATCAAGATTATTAATTAATTGTGATTCATTTGATTGATGTAGTCGATTGGGTGTGGCAATGGTGATTGATGTTCATACTCAATAGATTCAAGGAGTATGATGAGATTGCCTTCATCGAGATAAGTTATCTATATTTTAAGTTGGCATTTATTTGTTTATAAGTGGCAAAATCCTATTTGATTTGAATTGGGTTAATTCAAATGGAATGATTAATTAGAAACATGTTGAGATTTATTTATACGCCTTGTTACGTCACCATTTACAAGTTTTCAAGAAAGTGGTGTGTTAGGGTGTTTTATGAGTACATGTTTCTTTATGCCAAGATGTTGAGTGTGATTTTATTATTTGTCAAGTAAATCACAAAGTGTCATTGATAAGTGAGTTTATGGTTTTTATGGCATGTTTTTTCATGGTTAAGTACACATATATGAGTTGTTATAAAGCAAGATAATTGTTTATTAAGTTTATCATGATTATTTATATTTGAGTACATGGGTTTATCATGTTGTTAATTCATGAAATGGCAAACATGTGGATTTTCAAGTAGTCATATATGTACATGTGCAAGAATGTATGTCAATCTATATGATTCACATGTTTAAGTTTATGTACATGATGAGTGATATTCTCCGCCAGAGATACAAGCATGCTTGAGTTAAGACAATGTTTATTCATGAAAGTTCTTAGTATATATGATTTTGAGATATATACTTGGGTTGTCTTGTTTGGTATATGTCTTGTTAAGCATACATAATATGAATAAGCTAGGTGCAAGTGTTCATGAAATGTATGAGTTTGACATGGAAATTTATAAGTTGTGAGAATATGGATTCGTGGTAATTTGTTGCAAGATTAATTCATGTGATTAATTTTTCTTTACTTGATTATTAAAAGAAGGTTTATATGTTTGCTCATATGTTTCAAGTCTTTGCATGTTTCTCTCAAGTTCAAGTTGATTGTCTAATGTGAGTTTATTATGCTTAAAGTTTTGACAATCATATGTTTATAAGTGCTTGACAAGTATTTATGATTATAATTTGTTTAAATATATGTTTTTATATATATTTTTTGATTAGCACTTATGCAAGTTTGACTTGATAAAATGTCTTGATTGATCTAAGTCTCAAGTATGCTAGTATGCATGTCAAGTTACCAATCAATCATGTTATATATACCTTTTATTTATGTTTGAGGCATGACAAATTCAAGAGTATAATATGATGTTAATTAAGTACTTGTGCTAACTTTGTTAAAAGTATAAGATCAAGTAAATTCATATGATTGCATTGCGTGAATAAGTTGACCATGACATGTTTTCCTATTATTAAGATATGAATAAGGTATTTTTGTTCATATGAGTACAAGTAGAAATGTATATTTCTTATTTGTCATGTTTGTAATTAAAGTTCTCTCGCATAATATTGTTTCGATAAGTTAAGCATAACCTAATAAGAAATAATAACGGTTTATGTGATAATTGTAAGCATATGGGCTATGGGTGTGTCATAAGTAACATAGACACAAATTTATTTATAAGGGCAAGTTTCTCATGCTCAATGATCTTGTTATTATCAAGATGATTTTGTTGTTAAGTGTTTACTTTGTCATACATGATGTTTCTTCGTGAGATGAGTAAATGTTTATGAGAAGGTTCATACTTTGTATGGTTCGTATGCTAATATATGTGGCTTACATATTGACGCATATGGTTAAGATTTGTTAAGTATATGATTATGTTAAGATGCAAGGATAATCATGACTCAATATTCATGTGTTTAAGTTGAATACTTGTACTTGGTTTTACCACCATTTTATGAGATTATAAGTGCTCATCATGTATGAATGTAAGTAGTATGTATCTACTATAAGATAAGTTGCATAATGTATGCGTGTTGGACTATGTGCACGATCATTTATTTTGGACGCATGATGTTTACCTAAGTTCATATGTTATAAAACTGAATGATCATTGCTTCATTTGTTAATATTCTATTAATCAAGTTTACATGTTTGATATGAAGGATTCAATCAAGTTTGCTACAAAGGAAAATGCATATGGCTCTCATATACATTTGTTTGATCCATCCTCAAGTGGTTTATGGATTAATGTTATGAGTAAGATTGGCATACGGGACGAATGGTTATGAGTTCCACGGCCTAATATTTAAGAAGTGGATCTAATCATGTATAAGGAAACATGACCCTAATTAGAATGACGTTTGATCATATAAGTAAAAGTCATATAACTATAAGATAATCCTTCAAGATCGATTGAGGTTCTTTCTCACCTAGCCAATGTTAAGATATGTAATAAGTTTCATTACATATGGTATTCAAGTTTATGGTATTCAAGCTTTGTAGCAAATGGTTGAAAGTGTAATGTTTTAAGTTACACATAAGATGGAATCTAATTTCCATGAAACTTAAGTGTTTCTTCAAGTTTAATTTGGAAGAGATCTCTTCCATGGAAAATCAAATATCATTTTGATTTATACAAAAGCTATAACTATGAAATTCAAAGTTATTTGGACATAGTTATTCAAAGAACATGAAAATCAAATGTTAATTTGATTTACAAGGTTCTAAAACGATATGTTTTAACTATGAAATCCAAAAGTTATTTGGATATAGTTATGCGAAAAACATGGAAAATCAAATGTTAATTTGATTTATAAGGTTGTTCTAAGGTATAAGTAGTGGCTATGTAATCCAAGGTACTTGGATAAAGACATAGTGATAAGGAAAAGAATGCGAAAAATCAAAAGAAATTTTGATCTTGTAAGCATTTCTTTCTAGTTAACTATACAAGAAGTCCAACATCTTGGACAAGGTTATAGTAATCTCTTTATAAGCATTACGAGGATTATCCATGTTATTTGGATAATGTTATAATCAAGATTTCAGTTCATGAAATTTTGGCATTACAAAAGAATGTATAATTCAAAGGTTTGTCGCCTACTAAAACATTCGTTTTTGTAAGTTCAAATATGAACTCAATATTTAAAGTTTTCCAAAGCTTATAATCCGATGGTTTAGTCATATTATGACAAGGGGAAAAGTATTTCTTACCTAATCCTATAGTGTGATGGTGTAATCACAACTATGATAAAGGGAAGAAATGTTAAGTTTAAGAGATGATCATGATAAGTAAGGTCATGGAAAGATATGTATTTATCTAGTGATCTTAGTTAAAGAAGGCGCTCAAAAGTATCATGATCAAAATTCTTATAAGGTCACAAGATCATCTAGTGATCCTTGATAAGGGGATGGGAGTAAAGCCCACTTATAAATTGTCAACAACAGAGCTTCAACTCACACTTGACATATGCGGTCAAGTCTTGAGTTCAATGGTCGACGACGTTATAGGACAATTGGAGCATCAATTCTATGACTCATCCCAAGATCAAGTGATGCTCAAGGACCGTAATGTTCAGGAGGTTTGAGTCTATGACTCATTAACAGACTTTAAATCAATGAGATGGGGAGCTCTATTACAGGAGCGTAAAAGTCTTCCTATGCGAGGACGTGAAATGGGCCGCTTCGGATAGCCTAGGATTGGGCTTGATTGTTCTCGCGGAGGGTATGGGACACATGACCGGTTTGAAATAGTGTCTTTATTTTAAGCAATGTTTTGGGTTGTGTGTGTGTTATGTATCGAATTAGTTAAGTAAGGATGTAAAGTTCAAAGCTTGTCTACTTATGCATCAGAACTAATTGAAATTATGTACACTAAGTGAAAGTTCAAGTCGAAAGGCACTTTCATGACGCCTAACAACTCCTTGATTTCTCGGGTGTTGAATCTTTCTACAAGTTGCCATGTATGGCGGGGGTAGTTTTACCCAAGTGAGGGATCCCGGGCTATTTCAAGTGGTACTCTTGAAATGGCGAGGGATTGTTAGAATATTTCAAGAGTTAAGAGGTATAAAGTATCAGTTATAAGCATAGGATCGACCGGGAGGTCAAAAAGTAAGCTTAACAAGAAAAAGGGGCCCAACACGAACCATGTCTGGCATGATACGACCCGTGTTGGTGTCCAGAGAGCACAGAAATTGTGCACTGGATCAACACGGGCCGTGTTGATCTAACACGGACCGTGTTGAGATCAACACGGATCATGTTGATCCAACACAGGTCGTGTTGAAGTCCAGTCAGGACTGTTTTGAAATCCCACGATTTATGCCTCGGGGTTAATTACAATAGAGCTAATTTTAGGATATTATTTGATTGACAAATCAATCATGATTTCTCATCAATGGTGTTCAAACATATCCCAAGAATTATGCTCTATGATTATGACAAGTTTGACCCTCTTGATGGCTCCAAAGTTCACTATAAAAGGTGGATGAATTGCTCATTCATCCACACCCTCAATCATCATCTTTTCTGTTCTAGAGAGTTTCAACAAACTCCTAAGGTATTGAACTGTAACAACATTCTTGAGAGTCCTTTGAGAAATCTTGTAATTTTGCTTACAAGAAGTTAGGTTTTACCATTGAGTCTTTTCACGGTCTAGTGAATAAGTCTTAAGGGGAGACGGACTTGCCCTCGACTCCTAGCCACCCAAGTAATCCCCTATCTTTCATGTGACCATGTTTCTCCATCTTATTTTTCCAACATCCCGGTCCCGCTCCCACCGGGAACAGGATTTTGGGACTGGAACTTAACTGCGACCGAGACGGGACCAAGATTCCCGGAAATTTTGCTCACCTCTAATGAGAATAAATATAGATATGGAAGTTAAAGAAGTCTTGACAATAAATATTGAAATCATGGCTTTTGCAATCGACATATTAAATCAATGAGATTGGTTAGCAAAGTTGGAAGAAAAACCCAACAAGAGAATTAGAGTAGGTTATGGCGTAAAAAAGGACTGAAGCGGGTCAATAACAAAACCGCGAATAGATTTTGACTAAAACATTACACGATGAATAAACTATCGGTAGGTGAGAGGTTAAATACCTGAACGAAAGGAAGAAAGCTCAATACTAAGGAGACACTCACTCCTCTTTTGCTAAGCCTAACCTTCTCTCTGATTTGTAGCAGGAGACACTGCCTTTTTTTTTTAGGATATATATATACATACATACATACATACATACATACAAACATATATATATATATATATATATATATATATATATATATATATATATATATATAGAGAGAGAGAGATATATATATATATATATATATATATATATATATATATATATATATATATATATATATATATATATATATATATATATATATATATATATATATACATACATATATATATATATATATATATGTATATATATATACATATACATACACATGTATATATATATACATATATATACATATATATATATATACATATACATACATATATATATATATGTTTTTTTTTTCAGGAAAAAGCTATGAGCCTTTTATTCCCATAACCCACCTGGGGTGATAAAACAAACATCACAAATACATCATCTCAACCAAATTATCAACAGCACCAAAAAAAAAAAAAAAAAAAACCCTATTTAAGCAACCAACAGAACAACTCTTACATCCTTAATTGATCTATCACCCAAAGATAATCACAACCTTTCTTCATTTTCCCTAAAATCTTTGTAGTTAACGATAAAAGTATTTTCTGTTCACAAAACTTTCCTGACCAAGATTGACCCTGGTGCTTCCTCATGTTCCTTGCTCATATATATATATATATATATATATATATATATATATATATATATATAGGATAATTGGATTCTAATAATCCCTACTTTCACCAATTAGACAATGGTGGACCGTACTTTCACTTTGTATTCTGATGGTCCAAAAAGAAATAAAATTGGATTTTAGTGGTATCAAATCCACTTCCACATTCTTCTTATTTTTTTTCATTCCTACACTATATTGTTTTTGTTTTTTTTCGTTCCTGCCCCTAGAAACTAATGAATTGTAGTTTCTAAAATATTTTTTAAATTATTTTTTTGAGACTCCGAATAATTATTATGATTTTTTAAAAATAATAAAAGTGAAAAAATCGTAAAAAATAGTAAAAAAATGAAAAAAAAATTGGGAGAAACGTTGTAAATTCATTAAAAATCATTGTAAAGTGTTATACTAAGTTTTGAATCAAATGCAACACAAAATCTATGATTCTTTCGAAAATATCCCACTACAATCCAATTTTATTTTTTTTTTGGACCACCAGAATACAAAGTGAAAGTATGGTCCACCATTGTCCAATTGGTGAAAGTAGGGATTATTACAATCCAATTATATATATATATATATATATATATATATATATATATATAGGAGAACTAGGGTTTAGGGTCAATCTAAATTGAAATAACCCTAGGGGGGGTGAATAGGGTTGTATAAAATTCTGCTCTTAATTAACACAAGAACGTTAATAGCACTTATATATCTGAATAATACTTCTTTATTAATAAAATTAAAGTGCTAGAAAATGGTTACAAACTCGGCATTGTCAAGGACTATGATGTCCTCAACAGATGCTTACAAGGGCAGAAGATTCAGAATGAACTTCTACAGCAGTGGCCTCACAACTGAGGTAGGAAGAATGGCTTGAACCCACTAAAGTGAGGTCACTCACTCACTTCAGCTACACGAACCTAAGGTCCTCACCAAAACACACCTTCTGGTTACACAACTTACTACTCAAAACCAATTAGCTACACTCGGAATTTTCTATCACAAAATTCCTACACACGATTTATCTTGCTTGGAATCGTTAAATGATAAAGAGAATAATTTCTCTATTTATCTTGTAGCTTCAACGGCTCCTTGCCTTATGCGTGGATAGTTTCCTTCTTGGAGTCAGATCTTCAATCTTCTTTATTTAGGCAGCTACCTCTTTCCTTTGATTTGGTTCTTGCAATAAGATAAAATCAGTTAGGGATCATGTAAGATATATAAATACTAGAGATGATATGGAATATTCATATTATGGAAAGTTCTCTGATTTTATAATCATAATATTAATAGGACTCTTTTTTTTTCCTTTTTGTGTTTTTTTTTGGGGACTGGGTATCATCATTACCCATATCGAAAAAGTGGGGTAAGGACGGAATGTGGTTAGGAAATTTGTGGAGTTAGGGGATTTCTTTGTAAATGATTATAAACATTGGAGTAGAAGAAGAGAAGGGGAAAATTACAAAAGAGTCACCAAATGGCATTACACACGTATGGAGGTGGGGGAAACAAGGGGGAAAAATGCTAAAAGTAATGAGTAGCATCAGACGACAAAGAAAGGCGCGGCTTGCGCCTCTTCCAGCGTGAAGCGCGCCTCGACCAGAAACTTTGGAGTGTTTGCAAAAGCAATATACGCGGCCTGCACCTGACTTGGCGCGACCTACGTCTGTTTCTAGGTTGGATGGCGAGAGGGAAGGAAAGAAAGGAGAGGCATGGTCTGCGTCTGGGAGGCACAACCAGCGCCTAAACCAAGCCCCTTTTTGCATCCTTCCTCGGACTACTTCCCAATTCGGTGCAATTCCTACCCTTGATGCCAAAATAACCACACTCCCATGGAACGACCTGACACAGTATTAGGGTTCAAAAGGCCCTCGGGGATTGGTGACATGTCCTGAGCCTCTAGAGGGGCTAGGGCCTATCCAAAGAATGGTTTAGATGATCCTGGAAGGCCTGGAATCAAGAGGAAATTGAATCTCCATGTTCGAGCGAGTGGTTGCAACCCTCTTGGCGTGGGCAACGAGCAAAGAGTAGGGGACCCGAGCCTCTGCATTTCGTTTAACAGTTGCTAGAAAAACTATGCCATCTTCATCACAAATTATATTTTAATTCGTAAAGGATCCATTTAGATCCATTAGATATATTTAAATAGGTCAATTTTTTACGTGATGAATTTTTATTAAAAAAATGATGAATTCTAAAATATACTGGTGAATTTTACATCAATATTAATAAATTGACAATAATTTAATTATTGATAATTTTGTTTTATAAAATTAGGTTATTAGGTTCTGAGATCCCCAACTTGGGGATTGCTTATCTCAATATCCTGAAGTTAACATTTGACTCATAATAGACCAATATTTGAGGGTGCTACTTGACAGTGGCGCAAGGCTGAATTAACATTAGGGTGTGTAAAATTCCTAGGTAAAAGTTAAATTTTGGTAACTTTTGGTATTTTTTGGTAATTGTTGGTAAATTTTGATAACTTTTGGCAAATTTACATTAATATATCAAAATTAATTTTTTATGATTTTTTCATTTTGGTAATTTTTGGTAAGTTTCGGTAAATTAAATGAAGTTACCCATGAAAACAGGTAAAAACTGGTAAATTCATTTTTTGTAATGCGGTAGTAGTTTTAGGTGTGATATAAGTAATGGAAGTGTGGTGCAAGATTTGTTCTAAAAGTTACTATGATATTAATTTTATATTATAATTTATTATAATTTATAATTAATTAACCGTTAAAATTTAGTCAAATTGACACCTAGTTAAAAATGAAGGGAGATAAACAATCCAAAATTGTTATCTTCATTTCCTTAGAAAATTCGTATCCACACACTTTTAGGGTCCGTTTGGACCTAAGAAAACAAGATGGAAAAAATTCTCATGGAAAAAATATTACGAGGAAAAATTTTTGGGGGTAAAGTAAATTTCTTTCTCTTGTTTGGTTTAAGTAAAATTTTAAAGAAAAAAAAATAGATTGTCTATTCAACTTTCTTTTCCTTATTTGGATTGAGGAAAAATACATGGAAAAATAAAATTTCCATGAAAACATGTAAAATTGTAAATGTCAAGCTTCATTTTTCTAGATCATATGATGTGATTTGGGAGAGAGAGAGAGAGAGAGAGAAAAGAGTTAGAGAGAGAAACTTAGAGAGAGAGAGAGAGAGAGAGAGAGAGAGAGAGAGAAGAGAGTTAGAGAGAGAGAGAAGCTTCATTTTTCTAGATGATATAATGTGATTTGGGAGAGAGAGAGAGAGAGAGAGAGAGAGAGAGAGAGAGAGAGAGAGAGAGAGAGAGAAGAGAGTTAGAGAGAGAGAGAAGAGACTTAGAGAGAGAGTGGGTGTGTGTGTGTGTGTGTAAGAGAGAGAGAGAGAGAGAGAGAGAAAGACTTAGAGAGAGAGAGAGAGAGAGAGAGAGAGAAAGACTTAGAGAGAGAATAGACTTAGAGAGAGAGTGGGTGTGTGTGTGTGTGTGTGTGTAAGAGAGAGTTAGAGAGAGAGAGAAGAGACTTAGAGAGAGAGTGGGTGTGTGTGTGTGTGTAAGAGAGAGAGAGAGAGAGAGAAAGACTTAGAGAGAAAGAGACTTAGAGAGAGAATAGACTTAGAGAGAGAGAGAGTTAAGAGACTTAGAAAGAGAGAGAGAAAGAGAAAATAGTTAGAGAGTAGAGAGAGAGAGAGAGAGAGAGAGAGAGACTTAGAGAGAGACTTAGAGAGAGAATAGAATTAGAGAGAGAAGAAGACTTAGAAAGAGAGAGAGAAAGAGAAGATAATTAGAGAGAGAGAGGGGGGGAATCAAGGGAGCCATGAGAGAGAGAAATATTGGCTTTGATCCAAAATTTTTCTCCTAACTTTCCTTTTATTTTTGAAGGGAAATTTTTTTATTGATTGTTACCACAAATTTTCCAACTATTTTTTTTGCATTCCTTTTTCTTCAATCTAAACAAAGAAAAGATTTTCATTTTCCAAAATAAATTTTTTTCCATGCTATTTTTTCAAGTCTAAACGGATCCTTAAGGGTAGCCGCATCCACATTAACCTTGATTAAGGTAGCCACAGCACTTGTCATCTTCTGCATAGCTAACTTCTGCGGGACCAATATTAGCATTTCATCTGAGCTTCTGCCAGTCAGATATCCATATCTCTGTCAGTTATGTCTGCATTGTTGGATGGAGTAGTTAAATACGAGTACTACTTCAATTCACCACTCCCAATGTTGTGTTTAGAAAGCTACAGTCAAATTTCCCATCAACCCATTGAAAAACAACTATCCTGAGACGTACACAAAAACGCGTAATTTTTGTGAAAATAAAACAGACCGCCAAGCATTATTAGGATTCTGGATACAGTAATTCCTTACCTGGACTATTGAAACTAGATTGACTTCCACGGATGGAACCACAGGCTCATTCAGTGGGGCATACTCCATTACACTGAGACTCCCTTCTTTTATACTGTGATGTGTGGTGTGGTAATGATGCTGTGTAGTGGATTTTGAAAAAGTGTGGTAAAAATTGTGGTAGATGAAATATGTGAGGAGAGAAAATGTAAAAAGTAGAGGAGAAAAATAAGGAAAAAGAAAAGTAAGAAAATACATTGGTAATGATCTAGAAAAATCAGTATTTTTTTAACCAAAGTATGGTAGAATATTGATTAATGCGTTGCAGTGCGATATCGCGTCGTAACCTACCGTATAAAAAAATAGAGCCTAATAAAAAAAAAAGGCATTTGCTTAAAAAACCACACGTACCTGAGTTGTTCCAAAGTATTTTTTAAGGTTATTGTCATGGTTTTTGAAATTTATTAGATACACCTAGAGCACGTGTTTCAAATACTACAATTATTCATTCTAGTTATTATGATTGTTTACTTTTATTATTATGATTGTTGACCAAATGTTATAATTGTTCATTTATAATCTAACCTCATTATAAAAGCATGTAAGAAAGGGGATGTCCCAAATATTGTTTTCCATTTATACCCCTATTGATGTTACATATTTACTTTATTATTATCATTATTATTATTATTATTATTATTATTATTATTATTATTATTATTATTATTATTATTATTATTCCTTTTTCATGGTTTGATTTATTTTTGTCACTTTTTTTAATGACCATAAGTCTTAAAAATTATTGTTATTATTATCATTATTATCACTATTACTTTTTATTTTTGTTATTTAAAATATTATTATTATTATTATTATTATTATTTCATCATCATCATATCATCATCGTCGTCGTTATTATCTAACCTCATTGTAAAAGCATGTAAGAAAAGGGATGTCCCAAATATTGTTTTCCATTTATACCCCTATTGATGTTACATATTTACTTTATTATTATCATTATCATTATTATTATTATTATTATTATTATTATTATTATTATTATTATTATTATTATTCCTTTTTCATGGTTTGATTTATTTTTGTCACTTTTTTTAATGACCATAAGTCTTAAAAATTATTGTTATTATTATCATTATTATCACTATTACTTTTTATTTTTGTTATTTAAAATATTATTATTATTATTATTATTATTATTATTATTTCATCATCATCATATCATCATCGTCGTCGTTATTATCTAACCTCATTGTAAAAGCATGTAAGAAAGGGGATGTCCCAAATATTGTTTTCCATTTATACCCCTATTGATGTTACATATTTACTTTATTATTATCATTATCATTATTATTATTATTATTATTATTATTATTATTATTATTATTCCTTTTTCATGGTTTGATTTATTTTTGTCACTTTTTTTAATGACCATAAGTCTTAAAAATTATTGTTATTATTATCATTATTATCACTATTACTTTTTATTTTTGTTATTTAAAATATTATTATTATTATTATTATTATTATTATTTCATCATCATCATATCATCATCGTCGTCGTTATTATCTAACCTCATTGTAAAAGCATGTAAGAAAGGGGATGTCCCAAATATTGTTTTCCATTTATACCCCTATTGATGTTACATATTTACTTTATTATTATCATTATCATTATTATTATTATTATTATTATTATTATTATTATTATTATTATTATTATTCCTTTTTCATGGTTTGATTTATTTTTGTCACTTTTTTTAATGACCATAAGTCTTAAAAATTATTGTTATTATTATCATTATTATCACTATTACTTTTTATTTTTTTATTTAAAATATTTTTATTATTATTATTATTATTATTATTCCTTTTTCATGGTTTGATTTATTTTTGTCACTTTTTTTAATGACCATAAGTCTTAAAAATTATTGTTATTATTATCATTATTATCACTATTACTTTTTATTTTTGTTATTTAAAATATTATTATTATTATTATTATTATTATTATTATTTCATCATCATCATATCATCATCGTCGTCGTTATTATTATTGTTATTGTTATTATTATTATTATTATTATTATTATTATTATTATTATTATTATTATTATTATTAAGTATTTGTACACGTAGTTATTAAAATCCCGATCTACGATTCTACGATTCTACGATTTTAATTACGATAGGTATGACAATACATTTAATTCATTGGTACATAATATACTTGGGATTTTGAAACTGTCAATATAAACATGAAGATAGGATAGGTGACCAGAATTTCCAATGTGACTAATATATAGTGCCCCTTGATTCCTTATTAACACTCTTTCGAACACAACCAGTGCATTCCAAAAAAACTTTTACTCGGGCATCTTTACCCTTAGCCATCAAAATTTCCAATGTGACTAATATATAGTGTCCAACTTCCAATTCGCTAACTTGAATCTATTCTCTTAATTAGTTCTTTTATATTTATTTTATTTCAAATGTACTTTAAATACTCTTTATATTTATTATTGCTGAGTAGTTTACTGCATGCCTCATAAATTGTAAGATCATTTGTTAAACTTAATTGAGTCATGTTTGTTTATAGTAAACTTGATTATATTTTCAGACGAGTAGGTTTTTTATCTCTTATTGTATAATTAAATTGTATATACTTGAATTTTTAGTAGTCTTAATTATATTATATTGATGTATTTCATGCTCAACTACCTATTAAGTAATATTATATAATATATAGTGGCAACATTTCTTATTTTCTCATATATTGCTTTATATGAAACATGTGAAACATTATGTTAGAAAAGTCCATAATTATGTTTTACTCCATTTTACACTTGTGTTTATATGAAACATTATGTTAGAAAAGTCCAAATAAAATATTTATTTTGTATTAGTTATCATAATAATTTAATTTTATTTGCATATTCATTATACATTTTAGATAAGCAAATAATTGACTAATAGAATCATATTAAAATTACAATAAATTTTAGTTTATGTAAAACAACTTTTAAATTTTCTACGAGTCACGCGTGCGAAGCACGCGTTCCCAGACTAGTACTTTTAAGCACATACTCCGAATGTGCGTAATATATATTACGTCGTTTTAACCTTCCGTTGATATTATTTGTTGACCTTTTAGCCAAAAGTTAGAAGACCATTGAAATAATTTAGTGGAATATTGTAATGCTTGAAAAGTTATGAAATATTACTACTAAATTATTTTTATATCTTTCTCTTTTTCTTATTTTCTCCTTCGTGTCAAGAAAAAATAAAAAAGGTATTTTCTTGAAGAAAGTTACATTGTATCCAGTGGTCGATCTGAGTTTTTTTTATTAGGGGTGACTAATACATATTATATTCATCCAATACACATAAATTCATAATTGTTTTCACATATTATACTGAATTATTAAATTTTCTTTGTATTATTTGTGACCGCGGCCACCCTTGGCCAAACCTGAGATTTGCCTGATTGTATTATAAAGCAACAAATATTATGGAATAAACATTGTAGGTTAAAACGATAAGTATTGCTATTATAAAATAGAGGTGGTATAATAATAATAACAACAGCTTTGAAGTTTGGATCATTGGATAATAACAATCTAGCTCTTGTATACCTCAGCAAACCACCAAATTATTGTACATCAACTCTCCATGGATGTTACTACTATAAGTAGGTTCAAAGTTCGGCTTACTGTGGAGACATTTTTAAGTTCAAATTGCTATTATCCATTATCCAATGGCGTAAAATTAAGGATATTATAGTCCAATTTCTGTTTATGTTAGATATATATGTATTGTATATTTGTATTACTATATAACACCTAGGAGACGACCCTACTTAGTATGGCGGATCTTGACCTTCTTATTAAGGGTGGTCAATACACTATTATTTTATATAATAAACATAAAATCCATATTTTTCATTTCAAATTATACTAAATTTTTATTTTTTTGGGGGTTAACGGTGGCCATGGCCACCGTCAGCAAGGCCCCAGGTTCGCCACTACTACTTACCCTTCTTTACAAAAAGAAAGTATTGTACTATTGTATTCCCTCCTTTCCATGTTATTTTTCACTTAGGACATAATTTAAAAAACCAAAAAAACTTAAACTATACATTAATTTACTTCATTGGAAATGTGAAAATGGTGAAAATATAAAAAGGTAAAAGGTGAATAAAAAGGAAAAATTGAAGAAAAAGATGTACTACGTAATTAATAAGGTTAATTTGATAAATTAGCTAGTAATTAATGTGTTATTGAAATTATAAAGTGAGAGATATTATAAAAAAAAAAGAGTTAGTTAAAGTGACAGATAATATGAGAAAGAGGGAGTACATGCTTAATTTGTTATTGTTTGCATTTTTATCATTTTATAAAGAGATTCATTTATCTCCAAATAAACCATGACTATCAGTATTTCATATTGAAAATTAATATGGTATGAACGAATGCATATCGTACTAGAGTTACATCTTTTTAATTATTTTAACCCAACTTGTTACTATCATCATGCAAAATGATAAACATCCTGATGAAAGATGATTAATAATCATTTTACATTTCACCTAAAACATTTATAAATTAAAATGTAATTATATTTAAATTTTTATAAAGATATATTTTATTATTTTGAGGGTTATTACAACTTATAAACAATATAAAAATAATTATTTATTTATATTTTTCATAAATATAAAACTATACATAAAATGTGCATTTTGTACTATATATAATTGATAAAATTAGGGTATTATTTATATTTATTAACCTAGTTAAAAAATATATACTCTTATAGTTAATAAATATATATATTTATTAGAAAAAATATTATTAAAAATTATAAAAATATGAAATATGTATCATTCAAGATGATTATTGATTATCTTGATTTAATTATCACCTGTCTCTATCATCATATATATGCATTATATGTAATATCATCGCAAATTTGTTTCTCTTTCTCCTTTTACTTTACTGCATGAACCACTTGCTATTTCACACATGAAGAAAGCCGTTTGCTTTTTAAGTGGTCAATAATTTCGCTATTTCAACTGTTTATTGTAACGCCCCGGCCCCACCTTGGCCGCGGACATTACCGATAATTCTTGAGGATTCTTGGTAGCACAAATCACCACGAGTCTTTCCAACAGTCTTGTCGCCACACACGCTGCTGGAAAACTTCCAGAGGTCACCCATCCTTTGACTACTCCACCAAGACGCTTAATCGAGAGTTCCCAACGGATGAGCTACCATAAAAGAAGGTGCACCTTGGTGATATAAGTAGTCATTTCAATCCTCTTAAGTCACACTTTATTCATATACCCGAGGTGTTACAATCACCCCCACTTAAGCACACAACGTCCTCGTTGTGCCTCAATACACTCCAGAATCTTTGCCCCGCTAGGTGACTGCCCATGGCTCTCTCGTCCACTTGCCCAGCTCACGGTCGCGGGTCGGCTCTGATACCATCTGTAACGCCCCGGCCCCACCTTGGCCGCGGACATTACCGATAATTGCTTCAAGGATCGCTGACTGGCCCCACAAATCACCACGAGTCTTTCAGCGTCGCCGTCCTCGCCACTGCACAGGAAAACTTCCCAGGAGGTCACCCATCATTTGACTACTCCCAGCCAAGCACGCTTAACTAAGGAGTTCCCAACGGATGAGCTACCATAAAAGAAGGTGCACCTTGGTGATATAAGTAGTCATTTCAATCCTCTTAAGCCACACTTTATTCATATACCCGGGGTGTTACGTTTATAGTCTGCCTTCCTCTCTATTTCATTTAAGGAATTACTACCTCAATCCTTAATTGTATGTTATAAAAATTAATTTATCAAAATCAATAAATATGGGCATAAAGTTAAAAGTTTACAAATTATTATAATACATTCTATATTTATTACCGTACTTATGTCTGATATATTCGTATCAAATGTTACTCCTTCCATTTTATATATTAATTATCGTCTTTGAAGATTATCTACTCAGAATTTAAAAGTTTTGATCATAAGTTTCTCATTATACACAATGAATTGTTATATGAAATTATTATCATTACATACGTAACGAAAAGTATTATCTCAAAAATATAATATTATAATTATTAATAAAATAACATATAAAAAATTATCAATTAAAAAGTGATATTGAAAATCGTAACTGTTAATTAAGATGAAAGGGAGGCAATATTCAAACAATTTATCTTTGTTTCAAGTCGAAATTGATGTCAAATTATATGCTGGCTGCTGGCATAATTAAAAAGTAAAAACACAAGATATTATCCAACTTTTTGCATTTAATTTTGTCTTCCTGTTTTGTTGGAAGATTACGCGTGGAGCGCATGGGGGGAGTACGTGGGGTTCTGTCAGTGTGAGTTTGAGCCGACCCATAATTAATGAAGAAAAGTTGGATGCAAGAGAGAACGGACGTATTAGCTTACCTATTTTGGTTATCAGTTTGGCTGACCTATATCCATCATTGGCTGTATTCGTATACAAAAATCTCACCAAAAAAGTTCATCTGGTAGTAGTACTCATTGTTGGAAAAGTTAGGAATCAAGGTTGTGGGAAAACACAAGAAATATGAGTTATGAATAACTATAGTTTTGAAAGTGATTGCCCGGTTTCGGTGTCACACGGAACTGTCGATCGCTCCCTAAGGTTAACTTAAATCACAGTAGAGCAGGGCTCTATCCCAGTCAATGCGCTTTTCCTTTAAAAAGGCATCTATTACCCTTGGACACGTGTACTCGTAGCTAAGGATTTGGAGCATGCAAAAATGATTACCAAGAAAGAAAGAAAGAAAACAGGAGAAGAAAGTTGTGTGTTTTCGATGTGTAAAACAATCCACCATAGGTTCCAATTTATTGGAGAAATAGCGGGTACAAACTCATTTAACATAGGCGGAAATCAAGCACCTTTAATGAGAAGGCATAAGACCGGGAATTAATGGAGGAAAAAACTAATGGAAATTAAATCTGTGAACTGATTATATTCCTCAATTAAGGATAATAAAATCCAATAAAATCAGTCAAAACGGCTAGTTGCAAAACTTTAAAGACGCAAATAAAACAAATCAGATTCAAAACAACTCGATCCACGACCCGCGGCACACGCCCGGCCCGGCGGACAACAGAGGCGGCGCGTGCGCGCGTGTGGAGGGCCAAACCTCACCCTCCTCCATAAAACTCACTTTCAAGTCAATACAACATAAGGAGGGAAATAGTGCTATATAAACTCACTCTCAACTTCACTTTTCTTCCTATGTGGGACAAATCAAAATAGAAAATAAGATAAAAACCACCTTGTAGCCATTAACACTCATCTTCAAGTCCAACAATCCCCCACTAATGGCTTACAAGGTAGTCAGGAAAAGAAAAGAAAGAAAACTGCACAAAAATAGGTCAGATACTTATGCGTTAATATCTTTCGATTTGAATTGACACATTAGTGATGTGAGACAACAATCAATAATCTTACAAGTGGACTAGGCCTTGAACTTGGAAGACTTTGATTGAGACCCCCACAACACATATCAACCTACAGAAAAGCATACTCCGTGATAAAACATTTGCGCCTTTCATGCGCATACCTTGGGACTCATAAGTGCTCTAGAGAGATAGTCCAAAACTCTCATAGAAAGCGGCCAAACCTTCACACTTACGTAGGTAATTCCATCAAGTCTATCTCAACATAGGCCACCACAAATGTGACTATGGAATTATTAAAAGCAAATTAGCTCATCCTCACATTTAATAGTCGATGAATCAATCAGTGCATCTCATAAGCAACGCCCACAATGGGCGTCGTTGCTTCATTAAGAGAATAATCTCAACCTTAAAAACGCTATTGAGCACCTTAGGGATAAGAATGTAATGCAACTCGAAGATTAGTATAGTTTCTTTTGACCAAATCAGGTGAAGTTTATGGAGAGGCAAATTAAGAGAATAAACTCTGAATACACTTAAGAGATATCTTGTGAGCTCTTCCAAAATTTGTTGTGTAATAGGACTTACTCGCGCCTTATTCTAGACGTATTAGAGCTAATTGCTAAGAGACACAATGTGAAGTTTATGATTATAACTTTGGTGAGTCGGCCATGATTTGATGAGATCGGACAAGAGAGAAAAGTCATAGTGAGACTAGGTTATAGCTTTGAGTGAAGTTGTATTGGAAGTGATGCTTCCGTGAGAGTTATAATTAATTTAAGTCAAGTAGACTGAACTAGGTGAGAGTTTAGGTTGTATGGATCTTAATATTTGATGAAAGAATTGACCTAGTAATCAGATCGATCATTGGTGAAGAGTTGTTCAAATCTTTTTGAAGGGAATTATGTGGTTTTTACACTTTAATTAGGCCTAAGGAGGTTTTTTTACATGAAATTTATATGTCTTTATTTCCACATATTATATTTTTGCAATAATTTTGTTGGAAGAACTAATCCCAATATTTATTCCATACGGAATTTGAAAAACTCAAAAGTTAGTTAAGACACAATTCAACCCTTCTCCTTGTGCCTTTGCATGAGATTACTCCTTTCGATTAGTATCATTGCAGAGTCCTCAGTAATAGGTTAACACCTAGAGGAAATCCTAAAGATGAGTAATCAACAAGGACTACTGGAAGGGTAGTCAGCTGCCAGGCCACCATACTTCAATGGCTATCATTACAACTTGTGGAAAACAGGGTTATGCATTATGTTTTTGTCGCATTAGCCTCAAAGGCTACGAAAATTAACTTTTGGCTACGAATTTGTTTGTCGCCAAAAGGCTTTTTTCTTGTAGTGTGTTTAACTACATTTAGTCAAATGATCGACAATTATGGTGACCATATGTGGCCAAGAAAGACGTAAAGGACAATGATGGAAATCTACTTTGAGTAAAGATTCTCAATCCTGAAGAAGAGATAAATTTAGAGGAGATGATAAAGACTGAAAAAATTCACAAGGTAATGAAAAATTATATATTTCAGTCTTAGATCAGATGAGTGCACTCGCATCTATGAGTGTGAGTCAACAAAGGAAATATGAAAAACTTTGCAAGTGACACAATTCAAGAAGGAACAACTCAAGTAAAGTATTAAAAGATCAAGCTTTAATTGAGAAGCTACAAGTAGTTTAAGATACAAGATAGTAAAAGTGTGTAGGACATGTTCACAATATTTTCTCGAATCACCAATGAGTTAAATCTTTGGTAAGTTGTTCTCCACTTAAAAGTTAGTCTAAAAGATCTTTCAGATATTAACTCCCTCATGAGAGAGCAAGATCAAAATTGTCCAACAGTTGGAAGATCTGAGTACGCTCATATTACATGAATTGACTGGAAATTTCCAAACACATGAGCTCAGGAGGAAGAATCAAGTAATTGAGGATGTCAAGAAGGATTGTGGCTTAACTTTGAAAGCCATTGACAACAATGACTCAAACCTAGAAGATCCAGGAATAACCTAAGGGAACATGCTAATGGATGTCATGAGTGCAGCAGTCATGATCACTTTATCAGATATTGTCCAAGTTCCAAGGAACGCGCACAAAAGGAATAGTTTCACAACAATGTAAAGAAGTATGTCCAGAGAAGTTCTACTAAGAGCTTCACAAAGGCCATGATAGCTACATAGGGAGACTTCTCTGATGAACACGAACATGAGTTATGCAATGATGAAGCTCACATGGCTTTGGTAGCAGACAGACTATCAAGGAACAAGTCCTCATACCGTTCCTCAAAATCTGACCATGGATATGACTCTGAAGATGAAAGTGAAGAAGTTGCATAACACTAATGGCCAACAATGAGGATGAATCAGATAATGACATGCCAAAGTCAGCTAGCCAGATGAAAGATAAGGTACATAAACTCTCTAAAGATTTGGTGGCTCCTCCAAGGAAATTCCATAATACAAGTCCATCTCCAATCATCCACTGATTTCTATGGAAAAAAGGAGAGTTTTTATTACAATTGTTGACGACAACTGTAGTAAAAGAGTCATTTACCATAGTTGCCTTGACCATCCATGGTGAGAGACTATCTACTACTACAATTCCTTTGACCAACCACTTAGTAGAGCCATCTTTTACCACGGCTGGTTAGAGGGACCATGGTAAAAAAACCTTTTACTATAGTTGTCATTATAACTATAGTAAAACCATATATATATATATATATATATATATATATATATATATATATAGAAAAATTGGATTATAATAATCCCAATTTTTACAAATTGGATGACGATAATCCCTACTTTCTGTTTGTATTCTGGTGGTCCAAAAAAAAAAAATTGTATTGTAGTGGTATTAAATCCTATTCTCTGATATATATATAAATATATATATATATATATATATATATATATATATATATATATATATAATCTGTAATGATATTAAACTTCGTCTAGTTTAGCTAGCTTTCTTTGGTTTTCCTGGGTTTGATGTATCTAGACGCAAGTTTAGCTTTTGTTGACTTTGATGTTTCTGGGTTTTATTCCCAGTTTTTTTTATAATTGGCTTTGTTTTGGAATAATAATCATTTTTCCATATATATATATATATATATATATATATATATATATTCAATCATAGTAAACATACATATTGTTATGCCTATAGACATTACGCCTACGAATCATAATACAATTTATATTTTAACCATAGAAATAAACTCGTGTTATAGTATTATTATTAGCCTTATAATATTTAGTTGAGTATTTTGGCTGCTAATCTGATGGCTTGGCTCATTGGTATGTTGGCTTTCTCTTGCTATTATGAATTGTTTTTACTATAACTAACTGGATCTTAACTTTTGTTTCCGTTATCACTACTCACCTCAATCTGGTGAGTGTTGCAAATAATTTAACTACGTGCTTTATTCTTTA
The DNA here is from genome assembly GCA_029582165.1 of Portulaca oleracea. Taxonomy (NCBI): domain Eukaryota; kingdom Viridiplantae; phylum Streptophyta; class Magnoliopsida; order Caryophyllales; family Portulacaceae; genus Portulaca; species Portulaca oleracea. The sequence continues at coordinate 17,533,638 of CM055871.1, forward strand.
CCAATTGAAAGGACCAATCACGCGTCAAGGACATAAGATTTGTTTTGCTTTTCTAGTTTGTGTAAGGAATAGATATATGGACTGGCTTCTTCCAACTAAACTACCAACCAAAGCAAATAATACGGAAATAAACTAGTGAGATTTTTACATGGAAAACCACCTTAGGCCCCATTAAGTGTTAAAACCATGAACTTCACCTCAGAAATATTTGAAGCTCTCTTCACTATAATTTGGGTCAATTATAATGACTGGCGCGGAACCAGTAAGCCTAAGCCCCTCGCTTACAGAGCCGAAATCCAAAAGGAAAAAAAGATAGCAAAAGCTACACAAAAGCTTTGCTTCTAGATACAACTTCGCTCAAAGATGGAACTCAGTCTCACTAGGGTTTTTCTGTGTTGCACAATCTACTTAGATCGTGACTAACTCAACCAAAGTTACAAAAATGACTTGACTTAGATGCCTTAACTAAAATAGCTTTAACATAGCCAGGATAAATGTACAAGTTTAAGGCATATTACAAACAGACTTTGATAAACTCTAGCAAATATTTCCAAGTTCTTGAGTTGTAATTTAATTTGAACCTGAATAAAGAACCAAAAAATTGCTCGGAGGCACCCCAATATTTTGAGAAACTATTTTTCGGTACCCCAACTTTTCAAAACTCATTTTGAGGTACCCTTATTTTTTTTGTTAGTAATTATTAGGTGTTTTTCCGATCATCAATTTTATTAAGTGATTGAAATACCCTTGTTTTTCCTTTCTTGAAGAAATACCCTTGAAGAAGAAGAAGAAAGGGTATTTCGATCACTTAATAAAATTGATGGTCGGAAAGTATTTGAGTTAGTTTAGATTAAGGAAACAGTGTCTCCAAAACCTTTTCGCTAGATCTCCATATATGATCTCTAAGTAGGTTGCCTTGTCCAATGTTTGTCAGATCTTATATTCTCATCACTTTATATTTAAATCACCTTCAACCTTGGAAAACACATTTATGAACTTGCTCCCATGGCGTAATTCCTAGTTAGTGTTCCTTTAGTTCTACACAATTAAGATCAACCAGATTGAGTCGCCTAAGTATGAGTGTAGTACAATGAATCTAATAAACCAGTAATTTATCTTTCTTAATAACTTACTAGACTAGACATCCTTCAATATCTTATTTAATCTTTACTCTTCTCAATTTAGCACTTCTTGATCATCTGAGAGTTTCATGGCATTGCTCCTCTTTATCTTCTGTATTAAGAACTTCTTAAATCTTAATTAGCTTCTTCACTTGAGAACCAATACCTCTGTCATGATTACTTTGCGCATCATCAAGGATCTTTGTAATATGGATCACTGATATTATTCATTTTCTCTAATAGTTCTTGCTTGCATCTCAATATATTACATGATTGCATTCATTCCATTCATCACAATATTGTTATGTATAGATAAACTCTTGATAGTCATCATCAACACAGTATTTCAAACATATTCATGCAAATTACTTATATGAATGAAACACATCAAACATATTAAGGCACATGAGAATGTCACCTACATGAACTGCTCCAACCCCAAGATTTCATATAGGGGTGGGAATTGATACCCATATATTGGGCACCCACCCTTAACCATCCATAATGAGTGGGTAAAACCCATTAGAGATGGGTAATGGGGAGGATATGATGGGTATGGATTACCAATAATTTGGTGTGGGTATCCATTATCCATGGGTATTCATATACCCATTGATGTCTTAACTATTTGAGAATTTCATATCGAGCTATATAATGTTTATGTATTGAAATTTAAGGCAAAATTCAACTATAACGGTTTGACATAAAGCTTTGTAATATAGTAGTATTGATTAAACAAAAAGATCAACTATGAATTTTGAGCTCCTAATTCTTTTTATCTTATAACATTTATTACGACATATATAGACATTTTTTGCCGCTAAAACTAACTGAAACTTTAAATTTTCAGTTTCAACGATTTGAGCCGAAATATTATAATATGATAGGATATATTAAAAAAAGTTCAAATATGAATTTTGAGCTCCAAATATTTTAATCTGATAACATATATCGCGACATATATAAAAATTTGTTCTCGTTAAAAGTAACTGAAATTTTAAATTAAAATTCAAGTTTAACGATTTGAATTGAAACTTTATAATATGATAGCATAGATTTAAAAAAAGTTCAAATATGAATTATGAGCTCCAAATATAAATTTATTATCGAAAACATTAGAATACAAAATAAAAATAGTTAGTTGAATACTTAGATACCCATGAATACCCATGGAAGTAATACCCATGGGTAATACCCATGTGGGTATTAAGAGGCATGGGTAGGGTATGAGTAGGGTCTTACAATCTATGGGTAAAACGTGGGTATAAACAGTACCCATCCATACCCACCCAATTCCCACCCCTAATTTCATATCTTCATGAGACTTTAAGGATTTCCCCTAAATAGAAATTTTGATGGTGCTTTAACATTGTTGTATTTAAAAACCCTAGCCTCCTTTTTTCTTCTCTCTAGAAAACCCTAGCCTCCATTTCTTCGGAGGGGCTGCCATCGATTCTTTTGTCGATGGTAAGCCCCAATTTGATTGATTTCTATCTCAATTATTAGTTTGGTTTCACATTTTCACAAATAAAATTAGTCTCTTTTTTTATAAGAGTTTTTTTTGTACCCTTATTTAGGGTTTTTAGTTTCTTTCTAGAGTTTTTGTTCAATTGGTGTCGTCTAATACGTTGGATGAAATTGACTTTCAAATCGCTATAGCACGGGTTGTGAGGTTCTCCATCAATGTTAAAGATGCAAAATCATCGAAGGAAGATGCAGAGTCATCGAAGAAATCGAAGTCAAACGTCAGTAAGATTAGTATTAGTTATTTGGAAGTTGAATTTCATATCTATGTTTTAGATCTACAATTGTTAAATCACTATTTTCATTGTAAGTGCCGTATAACTTGTTATTAATGAAATCGTTATGTTTAGTTTCAAAAAAAAAAATTCCCCTAAATAACCATTTTAGCTAAATCCATTTGTCTTGGTCCTAATTCTACCTTCATAAAAGCCTTTGTCTTAAGCAGCGTTCAATCTTTCTTCACTATCTAATTGTCTTTTGGAATTTGATCCACACCTGTAATCATCACAGCGTCAACAATTCTTAAATTTTGAATGAAAGTGAGTCTTCAACTATCTTTAGTTCTTGTTGGGGGCTTATGCCATTTGCACCTTGTTTCTCATTTGTGTTTCCATATGCAAAGAGAAACTCAATAGTTCCAAGACAGTATGAAATGGGAACCACCCGAAAAGCCAGAGAATGCTGAATTTGCACTGTATGTTGTTCCACAATGTACAGTTTTCAAAATCCATACAGCTTTCCTAGTATAAGATCACAACAGAAAACAACCAATTGATCTATTATCTCAAAAAAAAAAGAAAAAGGATATTGGTTGTCACAATTCCGCTTTCGTTGTATTCTCCAAACCAAGAACAAGCCCATTGGTAACCGCTGCCAGTTGTACCAGAGCAACTCTCATGATTTACAGCACATAAAGAAAAACTCATGCTCTGTCGGTACAGACAGACATTCTTTAAAGAAGTACATTCTTCCTGCGTACTAACATTTCAACATTCTACTTCAGCAGACTGGAAATATGGTACACTCTTCCAGCAGCCCCAAGAATACAGGTTTTCCACATTGTCAATCAGGATCCTGTATCTTACATGTCAAACAATCCACGGGTCGTTTTATTATGCCTTTTGACAATTAATGCAGGGGTTCACATTCTTTGCTGATGCTGAAGATAGAAAATCCATATTCCACAGTCAAAGGCAGGGCATGCTTTTTTTATGTTCAAGATGAAGTAAGCTTACCATTGAATGGCAAGAAATATTACTGATGGAACCCACATTGGAAACCATTGTCTTTATGCTGTTGAGCTGTATGATCATGGACCATGGTCATGGTGTCTCCATCCACCACTCTTTGGTCATCAGTCCTCACTGTGTTGTGTTAAGAGGCAATGATTGCTGAAGAATAAGTTAAAACCGAGTACATCTGCAGTTCAGAGCACACAGCTGCAAGCTTCCAATTTCAATACATTGCTTAGAGACCAAGAAGCCCATCCCACCTGCAGCCACAATTATTTGCAGACAAGTAGAAGTCAAATTTCAGCATCATTCGAGCGAAAACGTATACTTTCCCGTGTTTTCAATGGAATTTTATTGACTTATCAAATATTGAAATCAATGTTGAAACAAATGTTAGCACACTTTTTTTTTTTTCTACAAGGGATGAGGCACAATCAAGAAGCAGCCTTTTTCTTGGTTTTTCCCTTTGGCAAATTTTTCTCTGAAACCTAATGGTCAAGAAAGTTTACACCCCACAGTTTACGGGAATGAATTCATACAAGTATGTGAAATCCAGTTCACACCCGAAGCGGAATGAGTTAGATGGCAATATATCTCACATTTAACTTCTGAAATTAGAGAGATGTAATCAACTCAACAGCAGCTCTAGTGAATATCTAACGGAGTTAGAGCAAGCTATTGGTACCCCTCATCCCTATCCTTAAAAAAAAAGACGGAAAGGTAACGCATAGTGTATCATCATAGTCACCCAATTACTAGTTTACTTGCAGAATTGTTTTTTTGGTGAAAAATATGTATCTAGCTGCTTCACCATTGAGCATTTCAACGTTAAATATCACCTAGATATATGAATGTCCCCACTAAAAATTTGTCCCCATCAAATATCACCATTGAGCACACAGCTGCAAGCTAAGCTTCCAATTTCAATGCATTGTTTAAAGACCAAGAAGGCCATCCCACCTGCACCCACAATTATTTACAGACAAGTCAAATTTCAACATCATTCGAGTGATTTAGCTGGAAAACATATACTTTCCCGTGTTTTAATGGAATTTTATAGACTTATCAAATATTGAAATCAATTTTGAAACAAATGTTAGCTGACTTTTTTTTTTTTTCTTCAAGGGATGAGGAACAATCAAGAAGCAGTCTTTTCTTGGTTTCCCCCTTTCCCGAATTTCTCTCTGAAACCTAATGGTTAAGAAAGTTTACACCCTGCAGTTTACGGGAATGATTCATACAACTATACAAGTATGTGAAATCCTGTTCACACCATGGCAATATATCTTTCATTTAACTTCCGAAATTATAGAAAATCAGATTATGAACATGCATATTGTAGCATTGACAATTCATAAAGGGAATCCAAATGTTAAGCATGCACCATATTATTTCTCAGATCAACTCAACAACAGCTCTAGTGAATATCTAATGGATTTAGAGCAAGCTATTGATATGCCTCATCTCTATCCTTAAAAAAAAAAATGGCTGGTATATCATCATAGTCACTCAATGACTAGTTCACTGCAGAATTGTGTTTTTTGGTGAAATGTATCTAGCTGCTTAATCGTTGAGCACTTCAACGTCAAATATCACCTAGATATATGAATGTCCCCATTAAAAATTTGGCATGCTAAACCAGTAAGTAGTAGGAAAATTGCTTGGTACAGAAATGCACAACTAATAGAGCAGGATTTCATCTGGATCAAAAGAAAAAGATCCCTTTTGCTGTCGGCAGGAGAAAAAGATCATAAATACAACTATACAAGCAACACTAACGCAACACTAACAAATCGTCCTGACAGCGACAAAGGTACTCAGTAATAAAAGTATGTTGCATGCTCTTCATTCCACAGGTTTATTCACAACACTTTGGAATATGATCTCCAGAATTAAGCAAAGACTAAGAAGCTTCTATGAAACATGGCATATTCTTTAGTCGACACAAATTATTTCCAAGTTCAATTAGATGTTCCAGATAAGATAATAAAGTTTGTCCAACAAGCCCCATGGCAAAATATACCAATCTACAATGCCCTATTAGAGCTGCTTGGGTGTTAATCCTGAACCATTGTCTACTCTACAACATTTCATCAATTTAGCTTCACCACAGTTCCAGGCAACTTTCTTAATAATGCCTTGGATTTTGGCAGTGTTGCTCATCCTCAATTCTTCAGTCAACAGGGAAGGGTGAAAAGAAGCCATAGGCATACACTTGAAATCACGGAAGCCTAAAACTTCAAGGAAATCTACCACTTCATTTTTGGCATGATCCTATTCTTACTGCAATATACACTCCACATTATCAGTAGACTGCAAACTCAATTGCTGCACAACAAAACTCCTTTTGAACAGTTGCATGGTAAATCTCAATATGCTCACACTCACCTTTAATTGTCTGGTTTTGCATCAAATCCTCAACTTAATTCAGACACGCTTAGAGCAAGGGAAGTTCCTTACATTTCCAAGGAATAGGTCTGTTCATAAATATTAGGTTAATGGAGAGTTAAATACATTTTCTGCCACATAAGTCTAACTTTTTGTCATTTTTGCCACTTAACTTTTAAGTGATTCAAAAATGTCACTTAACTTTGCAAATTTGCTAAAAATGCCATTTAACTTTGCAAATTTGTCAAAAATGCCACAAACCCAGTAAATAACCTCCTATTGACAGTAAACTTGATTTTTTTAATTTTCTTTTTTTACCTATTACACTTAATGAGTTTTTAAAATGGCAGAAAAATAAAAGGGAAAAAAAAAAAGCTTAACCATGGTATTCTGATTATTTCACTCCATAGTCAGGGGCCGAACTAATCCTCTTTTCCTGCTTTGTTCTTCGTCTTCCCCTTTGTGAAATTCTATTTTTGCACAGCAAATAGAAACAATTCGAATTTAGCCTATCTCTCTATCAAATTTCATCCCCACTAAAGAAATTGAATTGTGTGCTGGGGAAGAACTTGTGTGAAGCAGCAAAAATGGTGGATTGAGGAATTGGAGGAAAAATAAAGGGGAATTGGGTTGTAGTTGTGGGAACCGGGAACCAAGTGAAACCATTGTTTGTATCAATTTCATAAGGTTTTTTTTTTTTTCCTGGGTTGTTGAATTAGATAAAGGGAGAAGGAGGTGTAAGGGATTGTTCTCCAGATGGAGGAAGAAGAAGAAGTAAATGGGGAAGAGGAACAAGGGAGCAACCTGGCTTTCATTTGCAGTTAAAAATGTTAGGTTTTGTTCCCTTTTCTCCCTTCCAACCCCGATCTTAAACTAAAAATAAAGGAAAGACTAAAATAAATCAGATTTACCGGCAATAGGGGGTAATTTACTGGTTTGTGGCATTTGTTACAAGTTTACAAAGTTAAAGGGTATTTTTGAGCAACTTAAAAGTTGAATGGCAAAAGTGACAAAAAGAGAGAGTTAAGTGGCAGAGAATGTATTTAACTCGGTTAATGGATGATGGTGCTTCCTTTTCATCATGACAATGTTAGATCCTCTGCAACCTGCTCCACTTTTCATAATGACAATGGGTTGTGCACCTTCTAGCACACTTCATACAGTTTCATCTACTTCTGACAGAGTTACGAAAAAACCTACCTGAATCAGAAGGCAATGTACTTAGCTGCAGAAAATCTGCAGCGATCCTAAAGAAACAAGACGTCCTCTGTATTCTATTGCAAATCAAGTGTCTTATACTCATCAACGGACACAATTCGAAGCTTTTATGACTGCCTTGGACAAGTAGCAAGATCCAGCAACCTTTGCAGTTATTCTAAAAGATGAAAAATGATGTGAAGCAATGAGCGTTGAGATTAAATCTTTAACTCGGTTAATGTTCTGTGAGACCTAACTAATCCTCTGAAGATTAGAAAAGCTACTAGCTACACCTGGCTATCTATAAATCAGAAGGTACAGATGAAAACTATGAAGGTAGAAAATATGATGAGATTGAATCTTTGGAAGGAAATATGATGAGATTAATATTCCTGTTGTCGAATAACAATTGAGAGAGCCAGCTTTAAAGAGTTGGCAAATTTGTCAAACGGACATGACAGTGCTCTTTAACAAAAAGAACTTAGAAGAAGTTTATATCTATCGATGTAAGGCATATAAGAGACAGAATGCGCCTGTCAAATAGGGAGCATCACCACTGAACCCAATCCTAACAAGCTGGGCAGAATTCAAAAGGTCCTTATAAGGACTCATCAAGCTCCACCTTAGCTTGAAAAAACGTGTCCAGGGTGCAAAAAAGAACCCTAAACCCTAACCCTACATTTTTTTTCGAATTTATGCATGTTTCTTTTTCCCCTTTGCATTTTCTGTTTCTCCCGCTCAGTCTCAATGTCCCTCGCTCTTTGCTTCTCTCTGTCTCTCCCCCTCACCTTCTCTATGTGTCTCTAACTGTGAAGTTTTTTCAATTTAATTGGTTAATTTAATTAGTTGATTCTTTGTTATATATTTGTTTTTATTTTGTTAATTTGTGATTTTTTGTGTTTTGATGTAATTGTGAAACTGTAGTTGTGAAATTGGTTTGGAATTGGCTCCGACTGCAATAGATCCTTAGACCAGGGAAGGAAGTATGCAAGGGAAAAAACAAAATGCACAAGTACATTTTATTGCAATTTACAAAAACCTGGGAGAGGGGGAGGGGGATTATTTCGTATTAAACAACATATAGTCGGAGGACATCGTAATACACTTGGCTGCTGAAAGGTCTCCGAACAAGTTAGAAAAGAAATCCAAGAACACATAACGACAAGGAAGATGCAGAGCATGTACTGTTAATGTGATGTTATGTTTGCTTTGTGTGTTATGTTTTATACGTTTTCTTTAATGATTATGCTTGCTTTATCTTTACTAACACTGTTTGTGGCCTTATATCCTATGCTGCAGGCTATTTGCACAGTTTTGGGAGTAATATTGTGTTTAATTCATTGTTTGATGTCATTTTATCAAAAATATAACTTTGGAATGATTCTAAAGCAAAAGTGTGCCCTATGTATGAAAACCCTGTGGCCTGAGCGGATGAGCCTAGGAGACTTTGCACCTTTTCCGTTTTGCGCTCCTTTATCTAAAGAGATCCACAACAGCTTGCTAGAATCTCTTCTAACCTTTTATCTTTGAAGTTCTTAACAAAACTAGCAGGAAAAAAAAAAAAAAAGAGGATGTACTGTTGTTTTAACTTGTGTTGATGGTATACTGGTCACTGGAAACAATCAGCAGTGGACACATCTTCATACAACAATTACATAAATCCTTTCACTTGAAAGAACATGATTAACCTAAAGCATTTCTAGGCTGGAACAAAGTTGCCACATCTAATAAGTTTATTTTGGGTCTCTCAAAGGAAGTATGTGAATTGCTAAAGAAAACGGTATGCTTACATCCCAGCCTTTGGATTCTAAGGCCAAGTTTGTTCGGGAGGGAACTTCTTGTCCAAGCCAGGAAAGCATAGGAGACTTATCACCGAACTGATTTACTCTACTGTAACAAGACCACTCCATAAAACCTACACAATGCGGCTTCACAGTGAGTTTATCCAGGCTCCTACTACTGATCACATTAACGCTTCTGGGTCAATTTATACAGGAACTTATTAGTGATCATATGAATGCAGCAACGAAAACCAGGATATGTATCAAAATCTCGAGGTCAAGCTATTCTTTTGTCCACATTGTGGACCTATGGCTGTGGACAACATACTGTCATAGTGACTGGGGAAACTGCTTGGGCTCAAGAAAATCAACTATAGGAGCATACATGGTCCGTCTGTGTTTGGAATTAGTAAAAAGCAAAGAGGGGAAATGATATTTGCTTTTTGGGCAAAAGAGGCAGATAATTAGTCTGTCAGTGTTGGGAATTAGCAAACAGCAACTTATGGTTCTGTCACTTCTGTGGCATTTGCCAGCAATGTTTGCCTTTGGCAGATGGGAGTGACAAATGTTCAAATGAACTCCGTAAAAGTATATAGATAAAGACAACAGATTAAGAAAAAAAGGAAAATTGGATTCTAATAATTCCTACTTTCAGCTTTTGTACGTCAATAATCTCTACTTTGTTTTTTTATTCTGGTGGTCCAAAAAAATAATAAAAATTGTATTTTGATTGGACACCACCGAGGGTATACCTTAAATATCATAGATTTTGACTTGCATTTGATTCAAAACTTAGCACAACACCTCCCCACGATTTTCAATGAATTAACAATGCTTGTGCCTAATATTTTTGATGTTTTTCGATTTTTCGCGATTTTTTTCACTTTTATTCCTAAAAAAATCATAATAATTGCTCCGATTCTCAAAAAAATAATTTAAAAATTCTTTTGGTAACTACACTTCATAACCTTTTTGGTGGCAAGAATGAAAAAAACAAAAACAAAAGGATTTTTGGCTCAAAATAATCCGAAGTCAGAGGTGAGTGGCTGATCCAAACTGACTTTTTAGCTGAGAATGTGCCAAACTTTTAACCTATTTACTCTACTAGCCAGAATTGAATCCCTACATCATAAAGCTGACTTGACACCTTTAAAAATTTCAAAGATGCAGTGGGTTAATATCCAGTTCAGTCCGTTTATATTATTTTCAATCAAGTCCGAACTTTTCAAGGGCGCCAAGTCAGTTTTGCGACGTCGGAATTCAATTCTGGTTTAGTCAGAGTAAATAGGGTAAAAGTTTGCCACATTCTAGGCCAAAAAATCAATTTGGATTATTTTCAGCCATTCACTTCTGAATTTGGATTATTTTGAGCCAAAAACCCAAAACAATATGGGGCTGGAATGAAAAAAATTACAAAAAATGTGGAGGTAGATTTGGTACCACTAGAATGCAATTTTTTTTTTTTTTTTGAGACCACCAGAATACAAAAACAAAGTAGGGGCCACTGGCATACAAAAGATGGAAGTAGGGATTATTAGAATCCAATTTTCCTAAAAACAAAGCAATGCAAATGACCAACAAAACAGCCACGTTTGGATTATTGGCATGGGATTGAATGAGGCACCATAATAAAAGTTCAGTTTGGATCCAACGCCCAATTATATTCTCACCAATCAAGGGGACCAGCAAACGCAAGTCTTGTGCGGATTAAGCTGCTAAGGTGGCAAGTTGATGTGGAGACAGGCGAGCTTGTAATAAGCTATTTCTGCAGTGGTGCACGGCTGTCACAGTTTCAGTTGTTATTATGTCAACTTTCATGCTATCCTGTTGTGAGTGCGATAAATGCTGAGTCAGCTCCGGTCTGCAGTGAACTAGTGACACACACAAATGAGCAAGAGAGATATAGGGAAAGTGCATTCTTTGGTCTCTCACCTCCGTCGTCATATCCTTGAGTAGCTTAATGGTTTGAGTTCAGTATCAAATGGGTTTAAATGCAGTCAACATTTATCTAAACTCCCTCCTAGGTACAAGGAAAAAGGATCCAAGTTTGGTTTCAGCATTAAACCCAACAACGGAGCAAGCTTCACATCTTGCTTCATATTTCCTTTTATGTGAAATGGATAGGTGCACAATAGCATGAAAAAACTCAAGGGAAGCCCCCCATGAAAGTGGTTTCTCAGAAATCTTCCTTAACATTAACTGATAGCAGGTATTTTTGCATTTTGGACCCCGATGTATAGGGTAATTTATTTTTTGGACCCTTGGTTTTCAACATTAATTTTTTGGACCCTAAAGTTTGGGGCTGAATAAAAAAGGACCTTAAAGTTTGTGGGTTGGAAAAAAAAGGCTCATGTACAGTTTTTCTTTTTCTTCCCATGTTTGAATTTCTCTCTGGGGCCAAACTTAAAGGACTAATGTTAAAATTTATATTGAGGCTATAATACACCTCTCTTATTCATGTCGGAGCTACTTAGACCCCTAAGTAGCTCTAACATGAATAAGAAAGGTGTATTATAGGCTCAATATCAATTTTAACCTTAGTCCTTAAGTTTGGTGCCAATCGAGAGAGAAATTCAAACATGGGAAGAAAAAGAAACATTGTACACGAGTCTTTTTTTTTTAACTCACAAACTTTAAGGTCCTTTTTTATTCAGCCCACAACTTTAGGGTCCAAAAAATTAACGTTGAAAACCAAGGGTCCAGAAAATAAATTACCCTATACTTCGAGGTCCAAAATGCAAACAACCCTATGTAATAGAGGATATGGAAACCCTAATTGTATATTGTATCCTTCCTGTAATATAAACACATGAGTAGATTCGGGGCTCAACCATAGTCCCAGCCTTCCGTTCACTTCTGTGTTACATGGTATCAAAGCACAACCAATCTCCAAAAACCTAAGCCAATTTTCTTTTCAAAGAAAATCACACCCTAGCAAACCCCTGGCAATTAGGGATGGCGATGGGTCGGGTTCGGGGCGGGTAGAGTCGTACCCAGACCCGTTTTTAAAATTAATACCCTTACTCTTACCCATATTTAGCGGGTACTAAAAATTAGTACCCTTACCCGTACCCACCGGGTATGCAGGTATAGCGTGTATTATTCGGGTATAAATACAGTTTAAATTATACCACTCATTTTGTACCCATATGCACAAATTTACGGATTGTACTCGGATACTTCAACTACAATTTTAGGGTTTGTTTAAGTGCGATTAGAGGAATTTGGAGGAACGTTAAACTACAATTTTAGTGTACTGACTTTAGATTTAGATGTAGTGCAATAATATTAATATTGGTTTTCATGATTTTTTTTTTTTCAAAAGTGTGGGTTGAATGTGTGAAACAGACTGAGCTAAGTCCAATTGGACGTGGAGTATGGACTGCATATGCGAGCGTTGTGTGAATTTTTTAAGTGCGGGTCGGGTCGGGTTGGGTACCCACCGGGTCCTCCTTTGTACCCGTACCCGTATTTTTTTAAAAATAGTACCCATACCCGTTTTTCCAAGGTCGGATAGGAGCGGGTACCCGTGGGTACGGGTATTATTGCCATCCCTACTGGCAATAGCCCAGCAAACCCTAGCAACAGCCCTATCCAAACCTAGCACGAACCCTTGAGGAAACCCTAGCCACCATGTTGTCGCCACCTTAGTCGTTTGGTCTAGAGGTTACACCCTAAGCCATCCCGCACTCCTCCAAGTCAGACACAAAACCCACAGTAACTACAGCAGAAAACGCCCCTCCCTAGTGACTATAGTGATAAAGGATATGGAAACCCTAATTGTATATAGTATGATGAGAGAAGATTACATTTTGGACCGTAAGAGAGGGTGAAGAATACCCGAATAGAACCAATTTGATGTCAATGATTGCTTAACTACTAAGGTTTAACTACTAAGGAGTTTCTGACTGAGGTTTAACTACTAAGGTTTAGGTTGAAGAATTTCCTCGCGCTAGCGTTAGCAGGACTATAGTGGGGTTTGCTATTGTTATTGTTTAGGTTGAAGAATTACCACAAGCACCTGTCTACCATACTTCTTTGCCATTTAGTTATGCTTAATAATTAGTCCTGAATCTCTGCTAATGCTTAGCAGGCTCTATTCGTTGGAGCCTAGTAACCATTTTACTTTTAGTCGCAATCTGGCATTTATTGCTCATGCACATTACTTCCATTACAATATCTTCCTGATTAGTATTACCCAGCAACCCATTTTATAGCAGTAACCAGTGTTTCATCCTTCTAACAACCAACGAGTACATAGATTTCAGTTCTTATATCTCCTTTCTTCCCAAGCAATGTGCAGTTTATCTATTAAACCAATCTTGAACACTGCCAACCATTTTTCTGCCCCACACCGGTATCATAACCCCCAAAATTAAAGTGAGTGCAATGAGTTGACATTCGTAATTGTGTGATAGAAGCAATACTCCTAAATTTTCAATATCGATGAGGTACGGGGTATTAACATCTTTCTGATCGCAGGCCAAGAGTTGTAGTTTTACCCATTTTTCAAAATATCCCCATACATACAGCCATAACTTAGTACGTGGAGATTAGATGCTTAAGGACAATCATCCCTTGGTATTTAGGGTTAACATCTCTCTCTCTCTCTGTTCCCCTATCTTTCTCACTGCGCTTCTCTTGTTTATCTTCTCTTTTCTTAATAAAACCCAAACTAAAAATCCACGTTTGGCTGACTCATCACCCATTACAATCACCCACAAATTGAACTCCCACTACTCTTACCCGCTCTCTTCCTCTATCTATCTCTCTTTATTAGATAAGACTAACGATCAAACTTGGTATTCAGTGGCGTTTGTCTTTGTTTAGTAAGCAAATCCAATACACATATTCTTACACTAGTCACTTTATAACTATATGCTTCAACAAAGGTTCTGTAGACTTATCACTTGCATGCAGATTCTCGAACACGCTCTAAAATAAATTAGTAAAGTAAATAAGTAAAAATCTTCTCATCAAACAACACACCATAAGTAAATAAGTAAATAACAAAGTCCACAAAAGCAAAGTTTTCAAACAGCTACAGGAAGGACGACCTATGTTGTGTATTGTGTGCGTGTGTGTGAGAGAAAGAGAGAGAGATTGACTCCAAGAAAGCAAAATGAACCAAGATAAAGGCGATTATATGGCAACCAAACAGTGAGGGGGTAAATTGCAAGTACTAATTGAAATTGGACTAAAGTTAAACGTTGAGGTGGGTAGTACCTGAGCTAGTTGCCTGCTTGAAACATCCGAACTCATGTAGCCCATGGAAGCAAACACTCATTGTGTGTGCCCTCCCTTTGATATGCTTTTCCGTCTCTTGAGTAGCCCCTCCATCAAAGTGAAGTAAGCCGTCTTGTTTACAGCTATGCCTTTTTGACATGCCTCCTCATATATGCCCATAGCCTCCCTGTATTTTTGCTCTGCACAAAATTCATTTATCCTCTCCGAAAAAGCTTCAGAAGTTGAATCCAGCTTCAAAGTAACTTCACCGTTTTGAGCAGCGTCCATATTGTCTTCCTGCGAGGATTGAACCTGTAGTTTTCCCATTTTAACCATTCTTTTCCTGAATTCTTCTGCTTCTTCCGTTCTTCCAGCACTCAGAAGGGCACTGAAAATGGCATCGTAGGTGTACCTATCAGGCTCCAGCTCCTTTTCCTCCATGTCTTTGGCAAGGATCAAAGCATCCTCGAGTCTTCCTTCCTTACACAGATTTGTTATCAAAGTGTTGTACGTGACTGCATCAACTTGTTTCCCTTTTGAAACCCATGTACTGAAAAGTTTAAGAGCCTTTTCTAGCATCCCATCATTGCAAAGTCCCCGGAGAAGAATATTACACGTATACACATCCGGCTTAAACGAATTCTCGACCATTTTGTTGTGAAATTGAAATGCCTGTTCAACCTTCCCCTCCCAGCAGTAACCGTGGATAATAGTATTGTACGTAATCTCATCCGGGAACAGTCCGTTCTCTAGAAGCTCATTCAACTTGTCAATAGCAACTTTTGTTTTCCCCATCTTGCAAAGTCCTCCAATCACAGCATTGTAAGTGGATATGCTCGGAACGATACCTTTCTCTTTCATCTCATCCCAAACGTTCATCGCTCTGCCCTCCTGTTCATCCTTGAAGAAACCCGTAATCAAAGTCCCGTAGCTCACTTCATCAACCACATAACCCCGCCTCCTAGCACTACTTAGGAGCTGCCAAGCCTCATCAAGCCTCTTCTCCATACAAAGCGCATGAAGGAAAGTATTCAACGTGAACGTGTCCATCTTAAACCCTTTCCTAGCCATCAGATCCATCATCTTGAAAGCCTCCGCAAAGTTCCCGGCTTTGCTGTGTGCATTTATCAAAGTATTAAAAGTCACACAGTCAGGAGAAAACCCACTCTCCTCCATCTTCCGAAACGCCTTCTTCGCCTCTTCAATATTCCCCTCCTTGCAAAACCACTTGATGAGTATATTATGAGTGACAGCATTTTTGCCCACCCCCAATTCATCCATCTCATCCAGCAACCTAAAAGCCTCATCCTTGTTCTTGATGTTGAGGCACCCATGTATCAAAGTATTATAAGTCACAACATCCGCCGATAATTTCATCTTCTCCATTTGTTCCTTCATCCTAAAACCCTCCTCAATCTTCCCCTCATTACACAACCCATTAATCAACATATTATAAGTCCAAACATCCGGCAACAAATTGATCTGTGTCATCAAATCAATCACCTGCGCCGCCTCCTTCAACCACCCCATTCTGCAATACCCATGAACCAATATATTAAAAGTATTCCGATTTGGAACCAACCCTTGATTATTCATATCACTCAACAACTCCCGCATCTCATTCAACCTTCCCTTCTTACACAAAGCATCCAACACAGTATTATAAGTAACATTATCAGGCTCACAACTAAAACCCTCCTTCATAAGCTTCAACACCTCCATAGCCTCCCTAAACCTAAATTCCAAGCAATACCCATTAATCAAAATATTGAAGGTTCTCACATCGGGTGCAATCCCGAGTTTCCCCATGTCATCAAACAAGTCCCTACAAATCGAAACGGAGTTAGAAGAAGGGTGTTTTACCAGTGCGTTGAGGAGGGTGTTGCAGGTGAGAAGCTTGGGCTTGAATCTGAGGCGGAGCATCTTCTTGAAGATGGGAATGGCGAAGTGGGGGTTGCCGAGCTGGGAGTAAGCTCCAATGGCGGTGTCGTAGAGGGCGCGAGTGGGTTGGGGGAGGGTTGAGGAAGGGTGGAGGAGGTGTTTGTGGAGAGTGTGGTGGGAATCGGAGGAGATGAAGGAGAGTAAGTGGGATTTGGCGTCGAGGAATTTGTTGTGCTTGAAGAGAGAGGGGAGGAGAGTGAGGAGAGAGGAGAGGGAAAGCTTCGGCAGCGACGGAGTTGGGGTTGCCGCCATTTTCATGGTGCTTGATGAGCGTGCGTTTGAGGAGGGTAATCACTCTGACGAGTCGACTGACAATTGATCGGACTCCGGGCAGCCCCGGCTGCAATGGCTTTTTTTTTTCAACTTCGACCTGACTCGGGACCCTATGGGTCTCAATGACCCGAACATAGACCCAAACTCACCGAGTTCATGGATTCACTGGTTTACTGCGTAATTTTAATGGGTTCAACACTTTCATGTGTTTTTTTTTTAGATTTATCAAATTTTTTACATTAATTATATATATATATATATGCTCGTATAATAAATAACTATTTTATTTAAATATACATATTTTCAACACAATAAAAACGTTTAATTTGACATACGAGGTTCCGAACGAAGTCCAACATAAAAAAAACATTACAAAGTCATCAATATAACTACATAACTAAAAATGCAAATAAAAACACAAAGTTCATGATTATCACACTAGAGTTAAATGATATCTCTGCTACATAACTCTTAGGAATGGAATGGGTACGGAATTAGAAACTTAGAGGATTGGGTATGGAATTAGAATACAGAACTGAAGTTGTTTGGAGAAAAAATGGAATGGAATCTAATTCCATTCCCACTGTTTGGTGAGCAATTATGGAACGGAATCAAGTATGTTTTTTTTATTTTTTACTCATTATATGTACTATAGGATATATTACTATGAAACAATTTGATATTTTGATTAATTGTAATTAATTTTTTGTCTTTTGGGTTGGCATTCAAGAAGGGGGAGGAGAATTCTGCATTTCGACGACCTTCTTCCACGAGTCTTTGGTGGAAATCTCCTGCCACCACCTGCTGATGTCGGTGCCAGCTATCAGATACTGAGCATTGGGAACGTACCCGTCTCTTTGGTGTGAATGTCAGCTGGAACATCAGGGTCGATGTCGGGTGGTTGAAGCGATGGCTCTCCGCCTCAAGCCAGCGGTGGTGGTGCGATGGGCAGCGGTGGTGGTGCGGCGCTGGGTTGTCTTCCCACTGCTCTGTCTTCCTTCTCTCTGTTAGGGTTCGTGTGGGTTGAGAGTATGAGACAGTAGATGAGTCCCTTAGGGATAGTATTTGATTCCACCCAAATATGGGAGGTATCTAATTCCCCCCATTTGGGAGGGATAAGAATTCCCATGGAATACATTCCATATTATGTTCTCCAAACAGGTAAAAAAGGAATAGCAACTCATTCCACCTTAATCTCTTTCCTTTTTACCTCACCAAACACACCCTTAGTTTTTGTCAATTTTGCCACTGAACTTTCAAATTTATCAAATGTGTCATCAAACTTCTAAAATTTGTTATATATGTCATTTAACTTCTAAAATTTGTCAAAAATGCCACATGGAGTAGAAGGCCAATATTAAGTTTGGTGGTATTTTTGACAAATTTTAAAAGTTAAGTGACATATATGACAAATTTTAGAAGTTGGATGGTACATTTGATAAATTTGAAAGTTCAGTGGCAAAATTGACAAAAACTAAGAGTTATGTGGCAGAGATATCATTTAATTCTATCACACTACACAACTTTAAAAAATACAACTACACTAGGGTTTTCATATATGTATACATATATATGTGTATGTATATATATATATATATATATATATATATATATATATATAGGGAAAGTGGATTCTAATAATCTCTACTTTTAATTTGTATTCTGGTGGTCCAAAAAAAAATTGTATTGTAGTGGGACATAATCGAGAGTATACCCTAAATATCATAGATTTTGTTTTGCATTTGATTCAAAACTTTGTATAACATTTTATCACGATTTTTAATGAATTTACAGCATTCCTCTCAATTTTTTTCAATTTTTTATGATTATTTCAATTTTATTCCTTTTAGAAAAATCATAATAATTGCTCAGAAACTCAAAAAAATAATTTTAAAAATGTTAGTAACTACACTTCATTACCTATTTGGGGGCAGGAACGAAAAAAATAAAAACAATATGGGGTAGACATAAAAAAAATAAAAAGAATATGGTGATGGATTTGGTACCACTACAATACAATTTTATTTTATTTTGGACCATCAGAATACAAATTGAAAGTAGGGATTATTGTCATCCAATTTGCAAAAGTAGGGATTATTAGAATCCAATTTCCCTATATATATATATATATATATATATATATATATATATATATATAATTTGACGGGTCCATGGGTCATGTTCGTGGGTTCATGCCCAAACCCGAGCCCACCAAATTTTTAGTGGACCCAAACCCAATGGGTCCAAAATTTTAGGACCCAGACCCGCCTAAATGGGTTGGGTTCAACCGCGTCTAGGTCAAGTCCATGACCTACTGGCATCCCTAATTGGGGTTATGGAGGGGAGATACTTATTCCATTTTTATTAAAATCTCGATCCAAATCTAAGATCTTACGATTTTATGATCCCAAAATCCTTAATGCGACTCTACAATATACATTTTGATCCATGATCCTACGTAAGTTTATTCTGATCCTAAATACCCATGGATACGAACTAGGATCCCGATTCTAACAATCTTAACTTATTCTAGTTTGGAAATAAAAATTTTGGAGGGCAAAGAGAGGGGATGGCAAAGGAGGTTATTATTCATTTTCTTTTTGTCTGGAATAAAATAGGGATGAAGAGAGGGGAAAGGAGGAGAACAATTTACCTCCCTTCCCATCCATTCCACTCCATTTTCATAACCCTCAAAATGAGTAGAGAAAGAGGAAGAAGGAAAGAATTTTAATACTTATCCTCTTTTCCCCTCATGAATATATACGAATGAGGTTAACGGTAATCACCTCTCTTCCCTTTCCCTTCCCCATCCCCTTCATTCTCATCCCCCTTTAAATTGAATCCAAATACACTGTAAAAGGGAAGGGAAGTTCACCCCTTAACCTCATTTTCTTTATATCCTTATATGAGAGTTAAAGGAGGGGAGGATAAGTGATTATATATTTTTAAAAAAGAAAAAAAAATCATTAATAATTAAAAACAACTTCATTATCTCCCCTCCCCTCCTATCTTGTATCTAATCCAAACATAATAACCTTTGTTAATCCTCATTCCCCTTTACTTATAATTCAAACAAAATAAAATATGTCTCTTACCTTTGAGCACTTCTCCAATCTAAGAAATGTTTCCAATCCCACTTCATCTCTGCACTGACTAGTTTAAGCACTTCACTGCTAAATTGGCATTCAAAGAAAACATTTTCATGATTCTCTGAATCCTTAGAGCATAAAGTGCACCAATTTGCAAGATGAAACAAATTTTTGTAAGTAATCCAATGTAACCAAATGACCATGAAGAGCTATTCAAGTCTCAAAAAAGAACTTGGGAACCCTCCAAACCATTTCAGACCAGAGAAACCTAAGGTACACGAAGTCCCACAGTTTTCAACCAAGTATAACCCAAACTCATAGTATAAGGATGAAGGGAGTGCCAGAAACTTTGAGAATAGCCAGTGAGAAATATATCTCGAGTGCTTAGTAATCTCCTTTAGTACTAGCTAATGTCGAGTTTCAAAGGTACATCCCAAATCAATCTTTGTTTGAGATAGATGTGATTAACCCATTTGAGTCATAACGACTCTTTGCCTTCAACAATCTGCCACAACAATTTGACAAGAGTAGCCTTACTCCAAGCTTGAATGTCTCGAATGGATAAGCCACCCTCTTTCTTGTACTTACAGTAGGTGTCCCAATAGATCAGAAGAGACTTATTGGTACTTCCACCCCAGAGAAAAGGATGACAAACTTTAATCATAAACTCAATAACAGTTACTATAATGATAAAAATATGGATCCAATAAGCATGAATGGCCATAAACACACTATTCACCAACTCAAGTCTACCTGCATATATCAATTTGTGCACAACCCAACCACTTAATCTTGAGCTCATTTGTTCAATAACCAGCTGGCAATCATGGCGATTAAGTCTGCAAGACTTGACTGGAACACCAAGGTTTGAGGGGAATAGACTCTTCTCTAAAGCCAGTAACATCCAACAGGTTGAAATGATGTCCACGGAAAAAATTACAATTTGGTACCCCATGTTTTCTGGCAATAATTTTTTGGTACCAAACTTTTCTGTAATAATTTTAAGGTACCCTATGTTTTTGTGTAATAATTTATAGGACCCTACTCCGTCGGACACTTGCCGGAATCATTGAACTGACCGATTTGCCCTTAGCTTTTAGCGCGCATATTACTTGCAATGCTGTATCCAAACTCTGCAATTTTTCTCTCTCCATCTAATCTATTGAACTCACTCACTCACTAATTTCTGCATCCAAACTCTCTGCAATTTTTCTATCAGTGTTGATAAGTGTTTCGAATTTGAATCACCAAATTGTAAACCCTAATTGTGTTATATTAGTTAGAAAATTTTGTTTTTGTTGATTTTTGAACTTCAAAAATCAGTTTGGTTTCGTATTTGTAGGGTTTATTTAGCAAATTAAGTAATTAACAGCAGATTCAATTTCCAAACTCCCAAATGACGGAGCAATCTAATTTGCTCTTCTATAAACTTGAGGAACACGAACATTGCACAATTTGCATTCCAAACAAAAATCAACTGAAAACAAATTATTTTCATCATTCAATTGCTTCAGATCCATCCAACCACTACAACTCCGATTAAACACTGCATTCCTAGTCATTCAACAACGAAACTACAGCTATTACAATCTTACACAGACACACCCACACACCCTTGATTTTACTCTCCACTTTACAAACCCTAACAACAGAGAATTTTAATTTCACCACAAGAAACAAGCATAATTAAGAGTCAGTAAACTTGGTAGTGACCTTGGTTCCTTCAGAGACGGCATGCTTAGCCAACTCACCGGAAGAACAAGCTGGCGATCTGGATCTCCCAAGAAGTAATCGTAGGCTTCTTGTTGTAACGAGCGAGTCTAGAAGCTTCCCGAGCAAGCTTCTCAAGATGTCGTTGATGAAGCCGCTCATGATGCTCATGGCCTTCTTTGGAGATCCCGATGTCGGGTGAACTGCTTCAAGACCTTGAAGATGTAGATCTTGTAGGTCTCGGCGCTCTTCTTCGCTCTCTTCTTCTTGTCTCCGGCGCAGACCGCCTCCTTCGAGCTTCTTTCCGCGGCCTTGCTTCTCTGCCGGAGCTTTCTCGGCGGCGGACTTCTTCTCCTCCGCCGGCTTCTTCTCGGCGGGCTTCTTCTCGGCCTTGGGCGCCATGGATGGGGTTGAAGGTTGGTTGAGGAGAGAGAAGGTGCACGGAGATTCTTTTCCGGAGCGAAAGGTTGAGAAGAATACAAGGTAGATGGGGAATTCTGGATGAGTTAGGAAATGGTGGGTACGCAATTATTATATAGAAAGATATCAATTCTGGATATTGGAAATGGGGAATTCTTGATGAAAGAGAGTTCCTTGAGAGGTATTCACACTTATATAAAATCAAAAGGGTATAATGGTCACAAAATTATAAGGAAAACCAAAAAAAAATCCTGTCGCATTTTTGGCGCGAATGTCGCCACGCCATTTTCCTACAGTAGGGTCCTATAAATTATTACACAAAAACATAGGGTACCTTAAAATTATTACAGAAAAGTTTGGTACCAAAAAATTATTGCCAGAAAACATGGGGTACCAAATTGTAATTTTTTCATGTCCACGTCCCTTCCAGTCTAATAAAAAAGACACTGCTTTGCTCGGCTGGATGCATCGGGACAAAAGCGCGCTAGCGCACAACAACTAAAAGCCCAGTATATGTTTCCTTTCAGTTGAGACCCCACACAAATCATACTGGATACTCTTATTAGTACCCATACCCACCACATCAGAAAATTGATGATGGATGAAATTTGGATCCTTAGACGCTTCAAACACAACCCTCCTCAAATACTCCATGACTAAGACAAAGAGGAGTCGAGAAATAGGATCACCCTGCCTTTAACCTATTTGACTCGAGAAATGACCACATCATTGCCCATTGAAGCCCACTGCAAATTTTGCTCCTATAACACAAGTTAGGATATGATCCACAAACGCCCAAGGTAAACCATAAGCAAGAAGAATATTCCTTAAAAATTTCGAGTCCACCATGTCAAAAGCTTTCTAGACATCGATCTTCATTAAGCAACTTGGTTTCACCTCTTTCCTATTATTGAAACGAACCATATCATTAACAATAAGAATGTTATGAATAATTGATAGATTCTCAACAAAAGCACTTTATTGTCATGACCAACGGGGGTAACACCTACTTCAGTTTCTTGCAAAGTAGGTAAGTAATAGCCTTATAAAAAACATTACAACATGATATAGGTCGTAAATCACCAACCGCCTCCGGATTATTAACTTTAGGAATCAAGGCCAACCCAGTGGAATTTAATTCAACAAGCAACTTTCCAAAAGTGAAGAAATATCTGATAGCTCGAATCATACCAGTACCAATGATATTCCATGCTAATTAAAGAAGTTAATAGAGTAGCCATCTGGCCCCAGACTTTTCAAACCATCCATGCTAAAGAAAATTTCCTTAATTGTTCCATTAAAAACTCAAGTGATAAGAAATCAGATTCAATTGAGGATAAAATATGCCCCTGAGAAAGAGTGGACCATTGAAGTATGCCTCCATAGTCCAACTTCTTGAAGAACTGCTCATAATGATGTGCTAAGAACTACCCCATCTCCTCATCAGAAAAAAAGGGAAACACCCTCATGATTCTTAAGGGCAGTAAGCTTGTTATTGTAATGACGCGCTTTAAGAATAGAGTATAAAAAAGTTGAGTTTTGGTCACTTCTCTTCAACTAGGTTGCTTTTGTCCTTTGTTTTAAAACTGAACTTGAATCATGAAGACACAAAAATTACTCCTATTTAGTTTCCATAATTTCCCCGTTAAGGAGCACATCATTCATATAATTTTGCAACTGAGACAACTTCTCAATCAAAGACTGATAAAGGCCTTGGAACTGGGAATGAAGATTACCATATCTCGGCCGGTGGAGTTGAGATAGAGGATGTTTTAAGAGCTTCGACTTCTGCACTACATAGAAGATAAAGGACCCCTCCATATTGCAAGACCATTTTTTTTATTAACAATAGAAAAGAACTCCTTATGCGTTGCCCAAATCGAGTACAATTCAATTCCCCTATGTGTCTTATGGATTGTATTACTCACGACAATGGAAAGTAGACAATGATATGATATATAATCAGTTAAAACTTGATAATGAATATTGTTGAACTGAGAAATATAACCAGAGTTAAGAAGAACTATATCCGTCAAGGAAATATGGGACCACGATGCCAGATAAAATGAAGACTTGAATGTCTCATCTCTCGAAGTAGAGAAGCCAAAAGCAAAATGTTGAAAGTCATGGACATCTTCCATAATAATTGGGATTCCACCAATTCTATCCTCTAGATTTAGAAGATGGTTGAAGTCACCTCCCATAATCCAACTACATGAGCAAGTAGAAGCAAAATCCAGTAGAGCGGACCACAAGGCGACTTTATTAGCTAAAAGATTGTCTCCAAACACAACTATAAACAACCAAGACTTATTATTAGATACCACTTAACAATGAATGAATTGTCTATGGATAATCAAACGAATAATATAAACCACCCAAGATCCCATAGTACAATAATACGACTCCTACACGAGGCAACAACATTGTTTATTCTAGATAAAAAGAGGCGCAAAAACTTTTTTTGGCAATTTCACAAGACTCCGTAGAAGTTTTAGTCTCCACAAGACCCAAAATAGAGCATTTATTCAAAATAAGAAGTGTTTCACCCCTTCTTGTTTTTTGGGATCATTAAGACCCATAATGTTACATATAATGTATCTATACATGGTAACTCCCCTTAAAGATAACTGACCCCTGTTCTGTAGTATTGCATCCAGCCTCACAAGCATCCTACTCAGATTGCTCCAATATAGGTTGTAGAACATAACTAAAAAACAAGCCCAACATGAGTAAAAAAAAAAAAAAAAAAAAAGGAATGTCCAACCTAGCATTTTACACAATAGCAACATTCCGAGAAGGTTCAGGAACCACTATCTCCGGACCTTTTCATGGGAGGGGCCTACGGTTGCTTAGTAGACTCCTTTTTGCTTCCGTTTCTTCTAAACCTTCCTACAACATACACTCTACATTTGGTGCAAATAACTGGTTTCCATTAATAAAACACTTTCTAAATAAAGACATACTCATATTCATCCTAATTCAGAAATAAAAAAATTAATAATAAGATTCCTCCATCTTTCAAGCAAATAAAAACAAATATGAATCACATATCCATACATTATTTACAAGAAAGAGAAGGTTAAAAAATTATATTCCGTAAAAAGATGAAAAATGATGATAATAAAGGTGCTCTATTTTCAATAGAAAGACAATAAAGATCACAATGAAGGTAGAATGCGTAAAACCAAATGCAAGTATGCAAAAATCCTCGTTTCCTTTCCACACACATTGTTTTAATTCATGCATTATTTCTAGGGGTCGTTTGTTTTATGGGAATAGTCACTTGAAAATGAGAATAGAGGGTTGGGGACTACAATTACCATGTTTGTTTCTTGGTAATAAAAAAAAAAAATAGGGGAATGGGAATGGGAATAGAAGGGGTGAATTCCCAACAATCTATTACCATGGGGAGGGGGAAGGTGTGGTAATAGACATTGGGAATTAATTAATCACTCTTAAATACCGAAACTACCCCTATTTAAAAAAATAAAAACCCATATTTATTAAGACATTCATAAATTAATAAAAGGGTATTTTTGTCAATGTGTGTTTATTCCTAATCCTATTCCCAATTGAATAACCACAAAACAAACAAGAAGGTTGGTAATTCATAAAGACATGTTACTCCCTCTGTTTCATATTAATTGTCCAAAATGTCATCTTTGACTAAGAATTTCTTATATTATATTTGATCAAAAAATTAAAGAATTATATTTTTATGATAATACTTTTAGTTATGAATCTAATAATGGTACTTTCGAATATTAGAACATTGTATATGTTGAGAAATTAATGATGCGTCGGGACAATTAATATGAAACGGAGGGAGTAATCCATTCTCATTATGAATTCTCATTCCCAGTCACATTATGAATTCTCATTCTCATTTCCATTGCATGCCAAATGCCCCCTGATGCATGTGGAATAAAGAAATTATTAAAAGCCTAAAAAATAAATCAAAGTTAAATGTTATTCAAAGCAACCAAATGACACAAGAGAAATAAACATGAATTTTTTAAACTTATTATTCAATTGTCATTTAATAAGCATCTACTTCATTTAGTGTCTTTAGCATGACACCATTACTCAAAAATAGTTCGACAAAATTTAATTCCAAGCTTACTTTGTTATGCTCAAGCATACTTGCAGCATAAAAAAAGAGCTTGAGAATCACATCACATGATTTTTCATAAAACATTATAGATGATGCATTGATACTCTAAAAAGTTTTCACCACATATACAATATAAAAATTCAATAAAATGTAGGTTCAACTGTTTTGACTTTAAAGTTAGAGTGAAAGTTAGTAAGAGAAGAAAGGAACCTTACCATTATCAAATATTGATGCTAATTAAAACAGTAAACTACCAATATCCAAAATATTATGGTTAATTCGCGCAAAATCATTAGGCAATGTAAACAGTGACATTTTATAAATATCATAAATCATTTTCAATGTTTGTCATAAATAATCGTATTGGAAAAAAGGGAACGACATATCACTATGTTTGCTATACAATAACAATGGTAATAGGCCAATTTCAAAAAATAATCTAGAAGACATATTTTTACAAGTTGTTGGTTAACAACTAATAATATGTCCTTGAATACATAATACATAATACTTGTTAATCAATGACCATTCGTTCTAATATGCTCATTCCAACATATTAAACTTCTTGTTTCCCTCCTTAAGTCAGACATTTGTCCCTCCTCCTCAACTTAGCCTTTTGTTTACTATTATTCTTTTCCTCTCACCTCAACTCAACAAACAAACCTCAGACCGTTAACCACGTCCACATTTTTCGATCCAACCCTCCTTCGTCCACTAGCACATTGAGCATACAACCATTGACGATACCGATTCCAGCATTCAAGTTTGAAATTTATCTTTGCTAACTCATTTTCTTCTTGTTGTTTCAATTTGAGTTTAAATATTTGATCATTAGTTTAGGAAGAGGGGTATCCAGGGTGGTCAACTAGTGATGTTTGTTATGCGCATTTTCAAAAATGAGTTTATCTGTAATTAAAATATATGTTAAGATATTAGGTTGTTGAATAAGATGATATGCTACAGAGGAAGGAGAATTAGTCATTTCCGTTTGTTTCATGGGAATAGCCACTTGGGAATGGGAGTAGAAGGTTGTGGGACTACAATTATCATGTTTATTTCATGTTAATACAAAAACATAGGGAAACGGGAATGAAAATAGAAAGGGTCTATTCCCAACAATATATTACCGGGGTGGTATAGACAATGAGAATTCGCTAGTCACTATTAAATACCATAACTAACCCTATTTTAAAAAAATAAAAACTCATATTTATTCATTCATTTTGTTTATATTAAATAAAAACTCACGTTTATCATCAATCTTATTGGCTACTGTCACCTAAACATGGTATTACTTTTGCTTATATTAATTAAATATTATTGTTATTATGTATCCTTTGATTGAGATATTACTAATGCAGTAGGGTTTAGACTTTTTCCTCTATTAATTAAACATTAATTATAACTAATATATTAGTAAACCCTCATGTATGTGTGTGTGTATACACACACACACATGTAGCCGCAAGTTGAGTTATTGAATCTTACGACCGTCAATAATTGGTCTATCATGTTGATTTATTGAATTATTCATACTTTGAGCGTTTATATACTTGCTTTTAATTCTTAATTCATATTTGATGCTTAGTTAATTTTTATTAAAATCTTTATGAACTTTAATTTTAATTTTTTTTTTCATATGGTAATTGATTTCTAGAAGTAAATGTGTGTCATTTATGACCTTCCATCCATTTCAATTTATTAAAACATTCATAAATTAATAAAAAAGTATTTTAGTCAATGTGTGTTTATTCCCAATCCTATTACCAATTACTCCCTCCGTTCCATATTAACTGTCGTCTTTGGAAATTGTGCAGTCAAACTCCAAAAATTTTGACCATAAGTTTCTCAATATATACAATGAATTGTTATATAAAATTACCATCATCAGATTTGTAACGAAAAATACTATCGTACAAGTATAATATTGCAATTGTTAATAACATATTATGCAAGAAATTATTAATTAAAAAGTGATATTGAAGACCGTGAAAATCAAAATTATGACAATTAATATGGAACGGAGGGAGTACAACAAAACAAACAAGAAGGTTGGTAATTCATATAGACATGCTAATTCTCATTCCCATTATGAATTCTCATTCCCAGTCCCATTATGAATTCTCATTCCCATTCCCATTGCATGCCAAACGACCCCTTATTATTTTAGGAAGGAAATTGGTGTTAATGTTGTAAATTCTTAGGAAATAATTATTGGATTGTTGAAAGAGATGGTGACCAACTATTGAAGAAAATAGTGAACTAGTGACACTAACGAGGAAAATAAGAAAAATTATAATTTAAAAGTATGAATTGATTTGTCTATCAATTCCTAGTTAATAACCCTACCTATTTTCTTTTATTTCTTATGTTTTGCAGAATTGGTGGATTATTTGTGCTTTATGCTTAATTTTTTTACTCACGTAAACAAATGGAGGGGAATGTTGCGAATTTAGATAAAACTGAAAAGCCTTGATGACTTGAGTTATGAACAAACTTGGAAGCATATCAATAACTTTGATGATATTGAAGCAATCAAGGGCTACTTGTTGGTAAACTTCAATTTTACATGATTTTTCCCTTTGTTTTCACATTTACCCTTCGATTAATAATGTGGACTTAGTGAGTTTTTCCTTGATCATTTAGATTCATCTCATTTTTATCATTTTACAATTTATAAAGTATTTTTATTTTGAATTGGAAATAATTGGAAATATGAAATTGGAAGGATTAACAAGAAAAGCACTGATTTGGAGAAGAAGACGTGAAAGAGGTCATCAAAGAGACGAGATGCATTGCCCAAGGTATTTGAGGAGCAAAGACACACCAAAATATGGATGAACAAGCCAGAATACATGTGAATAGTAGTATATCGTACTTACATGAACATTTGGATAATAGTTGCATTGAAGGTTGTTCAAATTCAAGGATGTCACAGGTAGACACATCATTTGACACAATCAAGTCATCTAAATACTCTTCTTTCTCTTCGATTTTTGACAGTTTCAAAGGGAAAATTCCATTTAGTATTTTTCCTAGGTTTTTGTTGAAGTTTGTCTCCAACCTCTAGACACTTTTAGAGCAATTTTAGTTTTAATTTCTCCTCTCAAATCAATTAGGGTAGATTATTTTGTATAGATTGAAGAAAATTTTTCACTTTCGCTTTCAATTCTTTAATTAAGACTAAGTTTCCTACCATTTTTCTTTACCTTCATATTCTCATATTTGTTTGTTAGGTTTGTTCTATTCTTATAAAAATTTCATCATTATTTGGTTGTTACTTTTCAATTTTGATTGAGTTATTTGATGACTAATTGATTTTGTCCAAGGCTAATCAATCCTAATCGTAAGTTGTAATGCTCATGAGAGTTTTCTCTAATGTTCGCCGTGTGTTCAATGAAATGCTCACGAGAGTTTTCATTAATAATTTTAGGCAGTTGATTTATGATGAGAATTGAGGTTAATTTGCTAATATAGGTAGAGAGAATTATAGGGTTTTGACATGAGAATATTCATAATTCATATAGGTCTAATATTGTTGTTCGTGTAGTTTAAATTGGAATATCTCCATAAGAATATGCAGATAGAATAGTTAAACTAGCCTTTGACCTTCGACAGAAGACTTTGGTGGGTTTCATTGGTGCAATCAATAACTCATAACTACATGCATAAACTTGGTAGGTTTGGTTATACTGATTGACTATTTCATTAAATAGTCAGATCACAATCTTAGTTCTTTTTATAACCTTTTGTATAGGTAGTAGTTTTTATAATCGTCAATTATCGATTAACTTAGCTTAAAGCACATATCCATATTGATAACCCACACTTACAGGTTATTAGCTACAAGTTTACCGTGTCCTTATAGTTAAGAATATGAGATTTAAACTCCCCTCAACACTTATTTCATTAATGAGAATTCAAAAGTGAGAATGGGGAAAGCATACAAGCATACACATTGTCTCAACTAGATAAGTTTCTCTTAGTTTAATTAATGTTCATCGTGAGTGAGTAATTGGTTATGCAATTTCTTCTCTTACTTGGGGAGGTGTGAAATGGGCCAATTATAGACATATAGTGATTAATGACGGACACACTCCAAAATATTGCAAAAGTTTTAATAAGTATATTGAGTTTTCCATCAAATGTGTTGCTAAATCAAATGCCTCTTACTGAAGATATTAAGCTCTTATCGAATAATTATATAAAGGTGTTTCGATGTTTGACGCATATTGACAAGAATATTTTAATTGTGTGCTATGATAATCATCACAATAAATGACTTCCGTGCATAAAAAAAAAACTTATTCAACTACATGGTCAAATGAATTGTAAGAACTAATAAGTGGATTAATGAGGAAGCAATTAAGTAGTAAGAAAGTGATTTTACAGTTTTGAGATAAATGCAAAATATGACATTTATGGCAGTAATATTTTCAAATTAAGGTACTAGATTTCTACTCCAAATTGGTCGGAAAACTACTACCGAATCCCAAATTATTTGGTGTATAAAGCACAATATCTTGGACTAGATCACTAGTTTTTTGCTAACTCATACCAATGTTTTTTTTATATATTTTATTTTCTTCAAACAAAACATGTTTAGCAAAACTAGGAGCACGATTAAGCGCTCAATTTCCCATATTTGAGAAGCATTTTAGAAAAGGTCAATTTCTTGCTTTTCTATGCATTTTCTTTTCCTTTTTAGCTTCATTCCTTAACTTCATCGTTCTTGACCAGATGATTACATAGGCATGTCTCCCATCATCTACAAAATGAAAATCAAAACTAGAGTATCAATATACTTGCACTAGTCACAATAGTCTCTTTATTTTTCTTTTCATTATGAAATCCATTTTTTTATACATAAAACACTCAAATCAAATCGAATGGATAAAATCATTAAGCCTTACTAGGTAAGTCGTGAGAAAGGGGCCTAGTGAGGTGGATAAATTTACCCGTGTACAAAAGAAAAAAAACAAATAGACGTTGGCAACATAAAATTCACCCATCACCAGAAGATTTCAATCCAAAGCGAACCATATAAATTCTTGAATCAGACCCTTTTGTGTAAAAAGTATTATGAGAGAATTCTTTCTTATGAATGATTAGTTAAAATACTTTGGGCCATAATTAGTAATTCGTTTTAGGGTCACAGAGCTGTAGGCAGCAAACGATTCCAAAATCTTGGGTCAATCGAAACCAATAACTTTAAGTTGTAAAATTTAGAGGTAAGACTGCTACATCCAACCCATGCATGCCTCGCCTGGGCGAAACTTTGGAGTATTAGTTTTTGGTCTTGGTTATTTAGCTAGTAATAAAATCAAACCAAACTAGATCCAAAATAAGAAGATTAAATTGTGGTTGGGGGGGGGGGGGGAGGGGGGGGGGGAGGCTAATATTGGCTTGGCCTGAACATATTCAAAACCAAAAGACTAGGATAATATATGTTTATAAAGTCTACTTAATTTAGAATAACAATAATCATATATAAATAGAAAATAAGCATTAGCTTTAATTCATAGCAATGAAAGACAATCACAATAACTTGGAAGTAACATAAAGTAATGTTGTCTAGGAAAGGAATCATAAGATATATGAAAACTAACCTTGAAAATATCTCCAAACATGCCTTGCATAGGATTTTGATGACGCACCCCATAGAAGTTGACTGATATCTGATCTAGCAACTAACCATGCATGCATTTGGATAACAATACCGACATCACAAAATATATATGAATATATAACCATATTGTCAAATTTTGGAGATCTCTAGAAAGCTCACTTCCTTAAATGCGGGATCTCTATCAATGCTAGACTTGTAATTTTGCGTCAAAACTTGGAAGAGAAGTAAGGCATCCCTCTCCAACCTGTACGTACAAATAAGGGTTTAGAAGTCATTATTTTGATACAACAAACACGCCCAAGCAAGGTTCATTATAGTTGAGAAAAAGAGGTACTTTGTACTCATATTTTAACTCTAAAAGCTGCTACCTAACTTCGCTCATAGGATGATAATTAGATATTTTACAATATATAGTTACAAACTAGTTAGAGATAAAGTAGATATAATTAGTTGGTATGAGTTTGTGTCCTACAAACATAGAATGCTTTACTACATTTTTTTAATTCTATAGTCATACAACATAATAATGTTATGTAAATTAAAGATACAAAGCATTCATTCTCCACATTTACTTGGCTTTTTTTTTTTTTTGCCACAATGACAGAACAAACACAATACAAAGTTTATAAAAAGAAAAAGAACAACCAACAAGAAGCATCACGTACTACACTAAGTGGCACCCATTTTACACAGAAATTCATTATCAATAACTAAAAGTGTTGTGAACTTTAATTTTAACGGAAAAATATAGCAAGACTTCGTAAACAACAACATTTCATTTCTACAAGTGTCACCTAAAAGGTTGACACTAATTGGGAAATACTATGCAATATTAATTGTGACAGTTTTAAGCTTGATTAACTAACATATATTTAACAAAAAATATCACACTTATCAACAAGTGTTAAAATTGTTTACTTTTCGCTTTAGACCTAGCTAAATGGCTAGGTCTACTCAGATATACTACTTGTTGGTTTTTGATATCTTTCATCTCATTTTCTCAATTAGTATAATTGACCTCCTAACTTTTAGAAAGTAGATATCCGTTGTTTATTATGAAATTTAACTTTGCTAGTTTGGTTTGTTTCAAGTTATGCTTAAGCACATGTTGTAGGTTTTGTAGTTTAATCTCAACTATTTAAGTGTATTAATTCTAGTGGAAGCAATCAATAAAGAAAGAAACAACTTACTCTTAATTTGTTCCAAAAGCACACTTCTTTGTACATTACCTATAAGGCTATAACAAACATAATGATTTTTGTATTTCCTTACTTCAAAATCTAAAAATGGTTAAAAGAGTTGAGAAAAAAATAGAGAGAGTTATGAATTCTAAAATCAATCCCCATTACTAGCACCATGCACCCATTTTTAATGCAGATAACCACCATGCATATTTGAACTTAAAGGTTTTGGATCTTTGGAAAGTTGTCAAAGCGGATTATGATTCATGACATACTCTTATTGGCAGACAATTCCACTATAGCTTAGATATATAAAAAAAAAAAACAACACTAGAAGAGAACCAAGAAGTCAAAAGCAAAAACATGTTTATTAATTGATATCTTAATGATCATTTTCACGAGAATCATACCTCTCAAAACAATAAATGTTGTGTATGACTATCTTAAATAAGAATATGGTTGAAATTAGAAGATCAAAGGCTTATGAGTTCTGAATTTAATAAGGGAATACAAATTGTACAATATGAAGACTTCTAAGAGAATTATATAATACTCATAATTTTTTTGGAATTAGTAATACGATATGACTATTGGATATTGCATTTGATTACTTTGAGTAAATTGCATGTATATAGTATGTTCAGATGAGCTTAAACGTAGATAAATGTAACTGTGCTAGAACTAGAAGTACGATAATTGCATACATACATTATGTTGAGATGCAAACATGTGATAGAATTACTAAGCAAGAGAACCATAATCCATATCCCTATTAATGATAATAGAGAAGACTAATGTCTTGTTGATGTATAAGATGAGTTAATCAACTTAACTATGAAGATACAAGTATCGATGGACTTGAATATTAGGATCAAATGGATCATAAACATTGAATATTGAGTGTTATTGAGTCTAGTGTATGTTTGAGGTATTTATGTACTGTTTTACAATATTCATTGAACACATGCTAGGAATTGTTCCCTAAGTGCAAGTTTAGAAGTGCGTTTACCAAGGTTGGGAGTGAATGAAAATCAAAATGATGAAAATATAATAGCCAACTTATGTTTGCTTAAGAAACTTTCTATATACAAGTTAGAGATTATGTTTAAGATTTAACAAAGATATTTGAATTGATCATTAAGGCAAGGTGATGC
The DNA here is from genome assembly GCA_029582165.1 of Portulaca oleracea. Lineage (NCBI taxonomy): Eukaryota > Viridiplantae > Streptophyta > Magnoliopsida > Caryophyllales > Portulacaceae > Portulaca > Portulaca oleracea. The sequence continues at coordinate 17,567,621 of CM055871.1, forward strand.
AATTTCCTAATCTTGATACAACTCAAATACTTTTCTGTTCGACCTAAGTCAGTTTGTTTGATTGTAAATATTGGGGTTCATTGCTTTATTGAAATTAAAATCAACTCATGGAAGAAATACACTTGAGAGATATCTTGTGAGTCTTTCGAAGTTTGAGTGTGATAGCTGATTCATCTTTACGCATCGTATTTGCTGAATTTAGAGCTTATTTGTGAGAGGAACAAAGTCAAGTTTACATCTTTATAACTTTTGTGAGCTAGTCAGGATAAAAGATGATTGGTCAAAATCCTAGTAAGGCTAGGTGTAAGTGTTATTGTAGTCTTTGTGTGGCTGCTATAAAAATAAGGCTTCTATGTTAGATTGTGTATAAGTGGAATGAACTATTTGAGAGTTTAGGTTACACAAGTCTAAGTATTTGAATGAAGAATATATGTTGTAATAGGTCCAAGTTATAGCGAAAAGCTGTTCAAATCCTTCTGAGGAGAAGGTCATGCTTTTTACACCTTAACTGGGCCTAAGATGATTTTCGACATAAAAATATCATGTCGTATATTATGCACTTTAGACATTTTGTAGTTTCTTAGAAGGAGGAACATACGCCAACAATTGTGCCTTGTACAAATTGAAAAACATAAAAAAAAAATAGTTAAGCCACAATTCAAGCCCTTCTTCTTGTATGTTTGCACTTGATTATTCCTTTCAATACTATAATTTGTTGGATTTAATTCTTCAGGTCAAGTTGAACGTTGCTAACGAGTTTTATGAATTCAAGAAAATGCTTCAAAATCAAAGTTGATGCAAAACTTAGATTTTTAAGGTTCATAACAAATACACGTCATCACAATTGAATTTTTGTTGTGATGAAACAGTCATTGTACATCAGTTTACAGCTCCTGTACTCATAATGGGGCAAGTGAAAGGAGAAATAAAATGGTTTTAAAAATGGCTTGGTGCATGAGACATGAGGATGGATTCCTAAAAAGCCGAAACCTGAAGCAAGTAACACTACAGTCTTACTATAAGTCCAACTTTCAACCCATGAATTGTTATGGTCATAAACCATCACTAAGCTTTCTTAAAGTACTTGGTTGCATGCATTTTTGTCCATATTCCTTAGGCCAGGCATGAAGAACTTGACAAGATGGAGGTTCCAAAATCTTTGTGGGGTATAACACATGTCTAAAGCCTAAAAAGTTTATCGTCCTCAAATCGAAAAGACGACAATTACACATGTACACTTGTGAGGATGAGCAATGGGTTGGACCAACATAGAAAATTAGTGGGTTCTTGCAATAAGTGAATAATTCCTTGAAAAGTAACAATGTGAGCCAAAACAACACAATAAAGTGAGGAATGACTTAATATACTTCAAGATGATCTTCTTGTTAGAGGAACAAGGTTGTTTTTAGAAATTTATCAACGATGCAATATGGTAATTTATGATCATGTTGGACTTAAGACATGGGATGGATCCAAGGGTCTGACATGGTAGTTCTAAAAATTCTTAACACAAGATGTCTAAATTTTAGACATCTAAACAACACAGAAATAAAATACAAATAATAGTCTAGTGGAGAAATGAAAATTCGAAATATATTATTTTTAGAAACATATTATTTTATTGAATTTTCATATTAATTTATTACAATTAATTTATTCTATTCGATAGTATCACAAGGGGACACTATCCAAAATTGGACACAATGTTTGGACATAATAAAAAGATTTCATAAAGCAAGTAGTATAGTGTATATAGATTTATCAGAAAACAAGTATGACACATTTACATATACTAGAAAATAAATATAACACTTAATAAAATTGTACCTCACAAAATAATCCTAAAAGCCATTCACCCATCTAAGAAAATACCTCAATGCAATGACAAAAATGGTAGATATTTTAGAATTCACCTACTCATCGAATAAAATACTACTGAGGAGAGAAAGAAAAGATTAATGGTAGTCACACGTCTACATTTCATATTCACAAAGTCATAGACACAAGACCAAGATGTTAGCATGCCCAACAACACTTCCCAGAGAAAATCATCAGTATAAAACAATTTAAAATTTCTGAAAGCCACGTTGACCCCGTTCATCTAGCTCCATTAAGTACCGATACAATCCTCAAATCAAAGAGATGTTAGGTTTATAAAAGAGAAGGGTTTTGAAAACTAGAAATAAATTTGGAGTAATTAAGGAAATTACATTAGGAATTCCACTTAAAATTTCTCAATTATGATTCAAGTAAGTTTCAACTTGGGGAACTTTGGCCTTTAATTGATAACTACTTTTCAAGATTCTCTTTCAACATTTGCTAAATACTCTGACGCGCCAAGACTAATTCGTATCTGACCATTTTCATAGGGTCCGACGAGTGCCCCATATTTGGATCCATGTTGTGTTGTGTCAACCTAGGCACCACAAGACAAACATATGAATCCGGGAAACGTAAATTCAAAGACACCCTGAATGATCCAAAATGGAGAAATACAATGGAGTGTTGGAGGAAAGGGAGTATATGGTATAGAAACAATGGAAGCTCGCTTGGATATCGCTAAGATTCGTGGATTGTACTCACTTTCCTTAAGAACTATTTACTTTAACGTAAATGTTCAAAGGGATAAAGCTTAGCACTCGTAACACTCAAGAAATTGGTTTCTCACTTGAATCACTTAAGTATAGCTGTAGTCTAGACAAGAATGAAGATGTGATTAGAATAAGATGATAGAAGATGTTGATCTCAAATGACTTGGAATGTCTCCTGTTTATAGGAGACTTCCAACCCTTAATCATATCCTTTAGTCAAAGGATGATTAAGGACCTTTAATGAGGGATTATGACCTTGACTAAGTCAAGAAATATAGTTGTTGGAATCCATAATAATCAGACTTATTATTGATATCAAAACTTTAATTCACCAGATTATAGCCGTTAGCAAAACTGATTCTGGGTTCCAACACGGTCCTTATTGGATGCAACATGGTCCGTGTTGCCTCAAGACGACCCGTGTTGAGCCCAAGATTGTTTTCATTGCTCTCCGGAGGCTAACACGACCCGTGTTGGTCTCAAACTCATCCGTGTTGATCATATACTTGATGTTTATCTTATATATAATCCTTATACTTATTCCACACGATTCCTTATTCTATATAATCATTGTATACTCTTGAAATAATTCCAATTTTCTCCCGCCATTTCAAGAGTATGAAAAAACCCTTGAAATGATCTAACTTAAGAAACTAATACCCCCGCCATTTGAGATATAACTTAACTTATAATCACTCGAGAAATCCACAAAACATATGCCTAATGAAAAGTAGATTGCTCCTTGAACTTTTCACTTAGTATATATGAGCCAAAATTGAATCCAAATCACAAAGTAGACATGTCTTTGAACTTTGGATTAATATTGACCAACTATACTCATAATACACATACATTTATAATGTTAAGTGTTGATACTTTGACACTATTATCCGACCTTATGTCCTTATCCTTCATAAGTGTTTCGTAACTCTAGCTCATAGTTCCTTTGTGCGGCCACGCATAGCACTTACATAGGTCAACTTTGTAATATACCACCCCTGTAATTAAGCTTTCCACAAAGTCTATTAAGAGTATTACTACTCAACCTCTTGTCATTACAGATTTCTAAGCATTACTTGACCCTTGGATAAAAATCGATGCTTCCTACTAATTTGACAACTTCGTACTCATTTGAATTTTAGAAATTGGTGGTATTCCAATTCGTAAAGTTGAGTGTTCGTTATAATTAGTAGTAACTTGAGCTATACTTAAACCCATCCCCTTTGAAGTACTTTTTATCAAATCTCTAGACAATCCTTTGGTTAAAGGATCAGCTAGGTTTTCTTTTGATTTGACAAACCTTAAAGTCATTACTCCATCCCTTATTAATTGATGTACATAGGCATGTCTTAAACCAATGTGTCTTGACTTTCCATTGTAAACATTACTATATACAACATCAAGAGTAGTCTTGTTGTCGCAATAAACCGTGATAGGCGCTATTGGCTTATACCAAATAGGTATTTCCAATAATAAGTTCCTTAACCATTTCGCTTCCTTACAAGCAGCATATAATGCTACTAATTCCGAAGACATAGTGGAGTCCGCTATATTAGCTTGTTTCTTAGATCCCCAAGAAACCGCTCCACCTCCTAATAGGAACATCCATCCAGTGGTAGAAGAAAAATCTCCTTTGTTTATCCAACTCGCATCTAAATAACCTTCTAATACCGAAGGTTCTTCCTTATACGTGAGTTGATAACTTTTGGTACCAGCTAGATATCTTAATACCCTCCGAATTGCAAACCAATGCATATGACTCGGATTACTTGTAAACCTACTTAACATGGCAATTTCATAAGAAATATCTGGCCTTATACTTGTCATTGCATACATGAAACTCCCTAAAACCTTAGCACATTCAAGTTGATCAACTGGAGAACCCATATTATTCTCTAGTTTCTTGCTTGGATCATAAGGTGTTCTTACCGGAAATATATTCTCACCTCCGAACTTGTTTAAAATTTTCTCAATGTAATGCTCTTGTATAAACTTATTCCATCATTATTTCTAATGATCTTAATACCAAGAATTACATCCGCTTCACCCATGTCCTTCATAGAGAACTTTGAGGATAAAAATTCTTTGGTCTTATTAACTTGTTCCATGTCGGTCCCAAAGATCAACATGTCATCAACGTATAGGCATATAATCACTCATTTACCATTCTCAAACTTATAGTATATGCACTTATCAGATTCATTGATCTTATATCCACTTGAAAGCACTACTTCATCAAACTTTTGATGCCATTGCTTAGGTGCTTGCTTAAGTCCATATAAGGACCTTATAAGTTTACAAACTTGCTTCTCTTGACCTTCAACAACAAACCTTTTGGGTTGTTCCATATACACCTCCTCTTCTAGCTCTCCATTTAAGAATGTCATTTTGACATCCATTTGATGGATTACTAGCTTATGGATAGTAACCAAAGCCAACAACACTTGTATTGAGGCTATCCTAGCTACCGGTGCATATGTATCAAAGTAGTTAATACCATACTTTTGAGTAAAGCCCCTTACAACCAACCGGGCTTTATACCTCTCAGCAGTACCATCTACTCTTCTTTTCCTTTTAAAGATCCATTTAGAGGTAATTGATTTACTTCCCGGAGGAAGATCAACCAATATCCAAACATTGTTTTCCCTTATAGAATCAATCTCATCTTGTACCGCTTCTTTCCACAAAGAAACATCATGAGATTGCATAGCTTCTTTAAAAGTTTTTGGATCTTTGTCTATGTTGTACATACATAGGATCTCACTTTCAACTGAGTCCCTTAATCCTTCTACTAAATAAACATAAAAGTCCGAACTAAAATCCTTTGGTTTCCTTGATCTTTTACTTCTTCTTAATTCAATACTTTCATCTTCTTTATCATGAATAATATCATGACTCGGAAGATCGTCTTGTATGGAAGTATCCTCATGATTCTCATCACAAGGCTCAATAAGTGGAACAATATCTTGAGCTATATCTTTAGGTCTAGGAATTGAAGAGAACCTAGTTTCATCAAAAATTGCATCTATTGATTCCATAACGGTGTTCACCGATCTGTACTCATTTGGCTCAACCACAAAAAATCTACAAGCTTTGCTATCTTGAGTATAGCCTATAAAGATGCACTCAATTCCCCTTTCACCTAATTTCCTTTTATTAGATTATGGGACCCTTACAATGACCCTACAACCCCAAATCTTAAAATACTTTAAATTTGGTTTCCTTTAATTCCACAACTCATATGGGGTACTAGAATTCCCTTTAAATGGAACTCTATTTAAAATATAATAAGCCGTTAACATAGCTTCACCCGAAAATCCATTACTTAATCCGGAGTTAGACAACATAGAATTCACCATTTCTTTTAAAGTTCTATTTTTCCTTTCCGCAACCCCATTTTGTTGTGGTGTATATGGGGCGATTGTCTCATGAACAATCCGATTTCTTGGAAAAACTTTGGATCATAAAATTCCCCTCCTCTATCCGATCTTAAAACTTTAATTAAGGTCTCACATTGTAATTCACTTCTAATTTTGAAAACCTTAAACTTTTCAAGTGTTTCATCTTAATTAGAACTCAAAATATAAACTTCACAAAATCTATAATAATCATCAATGAATGTCACATAATACTTCTTACCACCCATGGAAGGTGTACTATGAAAATCCCCTAAATCACTATGAATTAATTCAAGTAATTTAGAAGTCCTTTTAATACTTGAGAATGAACTTTTAGTGATTTTGTTAAGCATGCATGTCTTACACTTTTCTATGTCATCATTCAACTTAGGAATCAAATCAAGATTAGACATTTCCTTCAACTTTTTAAAGTTTACATGTCCTAATCTAGCATGCCATAGAAAAGACTTATTCAAACTTGACACATGCATATAATCGGAAATCATGCCATCTTTATTACTTTTAGCATTCAATTTAAACATCCCTCTATAAGCATATCCCTTCGCGGCAGAAGTCCCTCCCTTGGAAAGTACATAGTTATCTCCATCATAAGCTTGTATAAAACCAAACTTGCTAAGAAGATAAACGGATACAAGATTCTTGCAAACTTTTGGAGCTAAATACACATCATTCAAAAGCAAAGATTTACCGAAAGTGAAAACTAGTTCCATTTGCCCAATTCCTTCAACTTTGACCGGATGGTTGTTGCCCATGTAGAGTTTCACACCATCATCCGCCGGTTTGGGAGTTTGGAATAAACCCTAGTCAATGCAAACATGCCTTGACGCGCCCGAGTCTATGTACCAATCGTTACAACCAATGGAAACCATGTTAATACGATCCTTAATCATGGCTACAAAGGAATTAGGTTCCTTTTCCTTACTCTTGCCCTTGGATGTATCTTTGTTCAAAAGACCATGCTTCTTTTTCCATTGGTAACACTCTCTCTTTATGTGCCCCGCTTTGCCACATTCCCAACAAACTTGCTAAGGCTTTTGAATTCCCTTGCTAGTTTTGTTGTGGCTCTTGTTCTTACTCTTGTTTCCCTTATTCTTTTGCACCACATGGACCTTAGATTTCTCTTTAGTACCATCTTGTAGGAGTAGCTCTTCTTCAATCCGAAGATGGTTAGCCAAACCCTCAAGAGACATAGCCTCTTTCTAGTGCAAGAGTGTCCTTTTAGTCTCATTCCAAGAAGAAGGTAATTTGTCAATGATAGAAGATACGATTATAGATTCGTCCATGTTCAAATTGTGTGCCTTGAAGTTACTCAAAATACATTGAATCTCATGAAATTGATCTAGATTTTCCTATTATCATCCATCTTAAACTTTATGAATTGACTAACAAGAAAATTCTTACTTGACGCGTCTTACGACATGTACTTAGCCTCAATGATGTATAATGGGATCACAAGATCACATTACACAAAAGGATTAAGGATCTTTAAAAGCGAAGATGAAAATCTCCCTTCTCAAAGTTCTTAAGGTGCGAAAATGGAATGGAAATGGATAGAAAAGATGGAAAGAACTATGAAAGATGATTACCAAATGAAGGTATTGTGATGAACGAATGATGGACGGTTTGAATACTTTTGGGTGCTTGATGAATTCTTGATGAATTCTTGATGAATTCTTGTTGAATGTCGTTTGGATGGATGAATGATAATGGCGATTGAAGCTCCCTTGAAGGATAAAGGCACACCACCTTCAAGACTCTTCAATTCCTTCCTTTCACCACCAAGGATGCCAACCTTGGATAGAAGAAGTGGAATATCTCGTTCTCCCTCAAGAGAAACGAATGAAACTAGCACAAAGCTAGAGAGGAAAACAACAACATCATGTGTTTGTTTGTATTTGATTGAATTTGAATTGAATTGAATTGAATTACAAGGCACCCAAGGGGTCTATTTATACTAAATGGTAGCCCCCTTAGGCGTGTACAAATCAAGAAAAAGGAGTAAACTAGCTTACATCATCTAATACAAGAATGACATCATAAAGAAACAAATGAACTAAGCTAGATTACATTTGATGATAACTCTCTCAATTCTTATCCAAATTTAAAGATTCTTGAACCATATGAAAGCTCTTTGAATGTAGATTAATCTACTCTAGGACGTCTTCCATGATAGCCTTATGGTTCTTGAGTTAGAGAGAAAATCATCACTCCTCCATGGTTAAGACCATTCGAATGTAAACCAAATGTGATAGTTTCAAGCTCCTTTTCAATGTAGCTAAGTATTTGGCTTCCATGATGTAGGTTTGGAACCAAATCTACATCATTCCCCCCTAGTTGAAAAGAGTTTGTCCTCAAACTAGGAAGTTCTCCAATATCTCCATAAAAGGGCTTGAGATCACTCACATTAAAAGTGCAACTCCCTTCATAGTCTTCTCCAAGTTGCAATTTATAAGCGTTATCACCAATCTTCTCCAAAACTTTGTAAGGACCATCTCCCCTTGGTGCAAGCTTACCTTTCCTTTTAGAAGGAAATCTTTCTTTCTTCAAGTGAATCCAAATAAGGTCTCCCGGTTCAAATACAACCTTCTTCCTTGATTTATTCACCCTACTTGATACACTTGAGGTATACTTCTCAATTTTAGCTCGAACCTCCTCATGTAGCTTCTTAATCTCTTCCACCCTTTTGTTAGCTTCAAAGCAAAACTTTGTTGATGTAGAGATGGGCGTGAGATCCATAGGTTGGAGAGGGTTCCGTCCATAAACAACTTGAAAAGGTGATAACCTTGTGGCTTTACTTGGACTTCGATTGAAGGCAAATTCAGCATGACATAGAAGAGTATCCCAACCCTTCTTGTCTTTACTCACCAATATTCGAAGAAGAGCTCCCAAAGTTCGATTAGTCACTTCGGTTTGTCCATCCGTTTGTGGATGACATGCGGTGCTAAACTTCAATGTTGTACCAAGCTTCTTCCATAAAGTAAGCCAAAAATGACTAAGGAACTTGGAATCTCGATCACTTACCATGGTCTTTGGAATGCCATGTAGCTTCACTATCTCCTCAAAATAAAGGTTTGCAACCTTAGTAGCATCATAAGTAGTATGGCATGGTATAAAATGAGCCATCTTGGAAAATCTATCAACGACCACCATGATAGAATCTTTGCCTCTTTGTGTTCTTGGTAGACCAACAACGAAGTCTAAACTCACATCTTCCCATGGATGATGTGGAATGGGCAAAGGAGTATATAATCCTTGTGGTAAAGCGTGAGCCTTTGAAATATTGCAAGTATTACACCTCTTTACCATATGCTCAACATCTTTAATCATGCTTGGCCAAAAATAATGCTCCTTCATCATAAGGTAGGTCTTTTCAATTCCAAAGTGACCCGCCAAGGATCCTCCATGGACCTCCATGATCAACAACTCTCGAATGCTACTTTTAGGAATACAAAGTTGATTCCCTTTGAAGAGAAACCCATTCTCAAGATGGAAAAGTTGATGAGGGTGCTTCTTACAAAGCTCATAAACCTCCTTAAAATCCTCATCATTTTCATACAACTCTTTGATATGCTCAAAACCAAGCACTCTTGAATCTAAAACATGGGTAAGTAAGTACCTTCTTGACAAAGCATCCGCTCCTTTGTTGAGATGTCCCGCCTTATGTTTGATCACAAAGTGGAATGCTTGCATATACTCTACCCATTTAGCATGCCTTGGGTTTAACTTGTGTTGCCCTTGGATGAACTTAAGAGCCTCATGATCACTATGTAAGATGAATTCTCCACTTAGAAGATAATGTCTCCAATGTTCAAGAGCTCTTATGATGGCATAGAACTCTTTATCATAGGTGCTATACTTCCTCTTAGCTTCATTCATCACTAAAGTAAGAAATGGGGCGACCTTCTTGGGTTAGGACGGCTCCAATTCCTACTCCACTTGCATCCACTTCAACTTCAAACACTTTGTCAAAACATGGTAAAGCAAGAATAGGTACTTGACACAATTTCTCCTTAATTACTTCAAACGCTTCATTAGCACCTTTAGTCCATGTAAACTCCTTTCCTTTCAACAATTCGGTCATAGGTGCAAGAATGGAGCTAAAGTTCTTTATAAACCTTCTATAGAAAGATGCTAAACCATGAAAGCTTCGTACCTCATGAATGGACTTTGGTGTAGGCCACTCTTGAATAGCTTTCACCTTCTCCTTGTCGACCTGTATACCCTCTTGTGAAAGAACATATCCAAGGAACACGATCTTGGATGAGAAGAAATGGCATTTCTCCAAATTGGCGTAGAGCTTCTCCTTCTCCAAGATATACATGACCAACTCTAAATGCTTTACATGTTCTCTTTCACTTCTACTATATACAAGAATATCATCAAAGTAAACTACAACACATTTATCAATAAGAGGCTTCAATACATGATTCATTAAACGCATGAAAGTGGATGGTGCATTTGTAAGGCCAAATGGCATCACAAGCCATTCATATAAACCCTCCTTGGTCTTGAATGCCGTTTTCCATTCATCTCCTTCATGAATCCTTATTTGATGATATCCACTCCTCAAATCAACTTTAGAGAACACAACACTTCCATGTAGCTAATCAAGTAGATCCTCAAGGCGTGGGATTAGGAATCTATACTTGATTGTGATTTTGTTTATGGCTCGACAATCCATACACATTCTTTGAGAGCCATCTTTCTTGGGAACAAGTAAGACCGGAACGGCACATGGACTCATGCTTTCACGCACCAAGCCTATGGATAAGAGCTCATCTACTTGCCTTTGTACTTCTTGAGCTTCTTTTGTATTCATTCGATAAGCCGGTTTGTTGGGGAGCAAAGAACCCGGAACTAGATCAATCTTGTGTTCAATTTCTCTTCTTGGAGGTAATCCCTTGGGCATCTCTTTTGGGAACAAGTGTTTGAAACGTTCCAAAAGAGGGTGAAGGCGTGCATGCTCAATAGTTGGGGTTGCTTCTTCCTCCTCCAAGTTTTCTAGAATAAGATCTTTATGCTCTTGGAATTCATGATATTCGGCCTTCATGAATGTCACAATGTTAGTCTCCTCCTTTTGTGGTTGTTGTTGGGGACGTATGATCGATGATGGTGAGAGAGGAGCCAAAATGATCTTCTTTTTGTTGAGAATAAACAAGTATGTGTTCATTCTCCCATCATGCGTGACATGCCTATCAAAAAGCCAAGGTCTCCCAAGCAAAATATGACAAGCATCCATATGAATTACATCACACCAAATAGAATCTTTGTAGCTTCTACCAATAGAAAGACTTACAAGAACACGATGAACCACTCGAATTCCCTTCCCATGACTTAGCCATTGAATGGTGTAAGGGGATGGGTGTGGACTAACCTCCAATTGTAGTTTGTTCACCATGGTTGTAGAGGCGGCATTAGTGCAACTTCCTCCATCAATGATTAGAGAACACACCTTGCCTTGAATAGTACATCTTGTGTGAAAGATGTTCTCCCTTTGTTCTAGCTCGTTTGGGACACTAGCAACACTTAAGGCCCTTCTTACTACTAGCATTTTTCCTTCATCGGCCTCTTCTACCTCCTCTTCCTCATTCACGTCATTTTCTTCTTCTTTCTCATGTTCATCCTCATGATACTCCGGCTCTACATACAAAGCACTTTGATATTCCACCAAAGATACTACTCTTTTGTTAGGACACTCCGAGGCATAATGTCCTAAGCCTTGGCAACGAAAACACCTTCTTGGGGCTAGGGGTTTTGGTTCTTGGACATGGGGTTTGGGAATGGATGGGGGTTGATTTTGTGGTGCTCTTGTGTTTGGTTGTTTTGTGGGGAATGTGGATTTTTGTGGGGGAATGTAAGAACGTGTGTTTTGTGGGGGTTTGTATGTGGTTTGATACTTGGCCACGTTTTCTTTTCCTCTTTCCTTTCTTTACCTTTCTACCTTTAAGGCCAAAGAACTCAATTCGTCCAAAGATTGGTAAGGATGTAATTCAACAATGTTACGAATCCAATCATTTAGACCATATAGAAAACGTACCAAAGTTTGAGGTTCATCCTCTTGGAGATCACAACGCCAAAGAATATGCTCAAATTCCTTTGTGTACTCCTCCACACTTTTGCTTCCTTGAACCAATCGTTGTAACTTGTAGTAGTTATCTTGGAGATAACTTGGTGGTAGAAACTTCTCTTGGAGCTTCTTCTTCATCTTATCCCATGTTCTTATCTTGTCCTTGCCTTTAACTTGCCTCTTCTTTTGCAAATTGGTCCACCAAATGGACGCATGTTTCCGCAATTTAAGAGCCACATATTTGACCTTCTTTTCATCTTGGACCTCCTTAAGATCAAATACACGTTCAACGGTTTGCATCCAATCTAAAAAGTTTTCAGGATCAAGATTACCGTCAAATTCGGGGATCTCCACTTTGAAATCGAAACGTTCCTCCCTTGGGGGACGTCTTTGAGGCACTTCTTCATCACTTTCATTGATCTCACTATCTCCACGATTCACCCTATGTTGTAGATGCATGTATCTCTTAAGTTGATCGTTGAGATTGGTGATTTTTCTCTTCAAGGCTTCAACATCTTCTTGGGGTTCCATTGGAGTAGGTGCGGATGTGCTAGAATCGTTCATCTTGATCAATCTTTGGTGAAAAAGATTGCAAGGTTCACGGTTTAGGGGATTTGGTTGGGTAAAGGACAAGAGGGAATTTGTGTTTGGGCGAAATGTGTTTGGGCTATGGGGTTTTTTTTTTTTTTTGTGGAGTTGATGGTTCTTTATGAGTTCTTGATGGGTTCTCGGAAGAACGATGGTGGCGTGATGATGGTGGGATGGTGGGGATGGATTTTTGATGGAAAGATGGTGAAAAGATGGTGCAAGAACTAAGAGAATCAATCTCCTAAGCTCTGATACCAATTTTGATGTATAATGGGATCACAAGATCACATTACACAAAAGGATTAAGGATCTTTAAAAGCGAAGATGAAAATCTCCCTTCTCAAAGCTCTTAAGGTGCGAAAATGGAATGGAAATGGATAGAAAAGATGGAAAGAACTATGAAAGATGATTACCAAATGAAGGTATTGTGATGAACGAATGATGGACGGTTTGAATACTTTTGGGTGCTTGATGAATTCTTGTTGAATTCTTGATGAATTCTTGATGAATTCTGGTTGAATGTCGTTTGGATGGATGAATGATAATGGCGATTGAAGCTCCCTTGAAGGATAAAGGCACACCACCTTCAAGACTCTTCAATTCCTTCCTTTCACCACCAAGGATGCCAACCTTGGATAGAAGAAGGGGAATATCTCGTTCTCCCTCAAGAGAAACGAATGAAACTAGCACAAAGCTAGAGAGGAAAACAACAACATCATGTGTTTGTTTGTATTTGATTGAATTTGAATTGAATTGAATTGAATTACAAGGCACCCAAGAGGTCTATTTATACTAAATGGTAGCCCCCTTAGGCGTGTACAAATCAAGAAAAAGGAGTAAACTAGCTTACATCATCGAATACAAGAATGACATCATAAAGAAACAAATGAACTAAGCTAGATTACATTTGATGATAACTCTCTCAATTCTTATCCAAATTTAAAGATTCTTGAACCATATGAAAGCTCTTTGAATGTAGATTAATCCACTCTAGGACGTCTTCCATGATAGCCTTATGGTTCTTGAGTTAGAGAGCAAATCATCACTCCTCCATGGTTAAGACCATTCGAATGTAAACCAAATGTGATAGTTTCAAGCTCCTTTTCAATGTAGCTAAGTATTTGGCTTCCATGATGTAGGTTTGGAACCAAATCTACATCACTTAAGCATCTCCCAAAGCTTCTTGGCCGTCTCCACATGTTGATAGACATCGAAGAGAGTATCGCCCATCCTGTTGAGAATGCATCCTCTACAAATGTAGTCATCATTCTCTATCTTGAGCCTTTGCCGGGTAGCCTCCGCATCTTCCATAGGTGTCTTGTCCTTTCCTTGATCCTTGCCTTCACCCGTGGAAGTCTTTTGGTTGAATCATCCTTGGAAGGCTCCTCGGTAGATGATGAAGCTTGTCCTTTCTCGGTCGAAGGTTCTTTAGTCACCTTGGCAAAAACCTCAATGTTAAGCACATAGGACACATTGAGAGTAGTTAGCAAGAAATGCATCTTGCTTTGCCAACGCCGAAAATCCACTCCTTCAAAGCGTTCTAGCTTTTGGAAATTGCTAGACATATCACGAAGCAAGGCCATTACTAAGTAGTTCTTAAGATTGTTGGAGGAAAGGGAATATATGGTATAGAAACAATGGAAGCTCGCTTGGATATCGCTAAGATTCGTGGATTGTACTCACTTTCCTTAAGTACTATTTATTATACTGTAAATGTTCAAAGGGATAAAGCTTAACACTCGTAATACTCAAGAAATTGGTTTCTCACTTGAATCACTCAAGTATAGCTGCAGTTTAGACAAGAATGAGGATGTGATTGGCATAAGATGATAGAAGATGATGATCTCATATGACTTGAAATGTCTCCTATTTATAGGAGACTTCCAACCCTTAATCATATCCTTTAGTCAAAGGATGATTAAGGACCTTTAATGAGGGATTATGACTTTGACTAAGTCAAGAAATATAGTTGTTGGAATCCATAATAATAGAACTTATTATTGATATCAAAACCGTAATACACAAGATTATACAACCGTTAGCATTAAAAATTGATTCTGGGTTCCAACACGGTCCATTGGATGTAACACGGTCCATGTTGTCTCAAGACGACCCGTGTTGAGCCCAAGATCGTTTTCATTTCTCTCTGGAGGCCAACACGACCCGTGTTAGTCTCAAATCCATCCGTGTTGATCATATTCTTGATGTTTATCTTATATATGATTCTTATATTTATTCCACACGATTCCTTATGCTATATAATCATTGTATACTCTTGAAATAATTCCAACATGGAAGAGATGTAAATGGTCAATAAGATTACATCATACGTACTTGTTAATGAACCTAAAGATAAAAATTATTTAAGAAAAATAGGTTTTTAGAATAAATGTAGATGGCTCCATCAACTAGTATAAGGCTCGACTTGTTGTCAAGGCATATGATTACTATAACACTTTTCTACTGTTATAGGGCTAGAGATAATTAGAAGTTTGCTTGCTGTAGCACTAGTGCACCACAAAAGGGCAAGAAGATGTTCCAATTAGGTGTAAAATTTGTAGTCTTAAATGGTGTCTAGGAGGAGGTGATATATGTAGAGCGAAAACATGGTTTTATTGTGCAATGAGAAAAGGATAAGGTCTACCAACTAAAGAAGCAACCTTTATGGCTTGTAGCAAGCGATTAGAGCATGATATATATAATAAATGATCTCCTGTTAAGTTTAGGTTTTGAAAGAAGTCAATTATCGGAGACTACTCTGTATATGAAACATAAGGGAAATTATATCCTTATAGAACTATAGTTTCTCATTACATCAATGACTTGTTTGCGATAGGAAACAATAAAGAGTTAACTTAGAAGTTTAGAAAGGCAATGGTGCAAGAGTTAGAGATCGAAAATAATGAATGGTTGACTAAGAAGTTCACAAAGAAAATTTTGTAAGAGTTACTGATGTATATTTGCCTAGCTATATACATCAAGGCCTAGCTAAAGGACCTCTATCCAGCTAGAAGCTACAAATGTCGCCTTGGGTATCAACAACTACAAGGGATTATTAGCTCAAGGAAGAAAGCATGAAGGACCTTAATGGTATTCTAGCTTACATGGAGTTACTCTCACATTTGGAGGACATCAATGAGCATAAATAACTCTCAAGTCCTTATTGAGAAGTCATCTCTCACGGCAGCAAAGGACTCCATCAAGTACAGTTCGATATTTTGCTCTATAACTCTAGATCCATACGTCTATTGAGGAAATCATCAGAAGATAGATTGGAGCTCTTTCAATAAGCTTTCCAATGGTTTTTGAATCAATGAAAACGGACAAGTATTGAAGGAGTTATAGCAATTTCTTTCTAGAGTTGTATTTTAGAGTTTATGATGTCATAAATAGGATATATGATGTAATAGTTGATTCTTGGTTTCTTGAACCCTAGGTACACGTCCAAGGGGTCCTAGGAGTAGTATAAATAGACCCCCTAGGGTGCCATTGTATTCATTCATTACATCATATATCAAATACAAAGTAAACACATTGTGTTTTCTCTCTAGCTTGTGTGCTAGAATTGGTTCTCTTGAGGGAGAGTCTTTTGAATCTCTTCTTCTATTCTAAGATTGGCTATCTTAGATGGTGATAGGAAGAGTTGGAGGATTCTAGGAGTGGTGAATCTGTATCTCCTTAGAAGATCCCAAGCCGTTTATCATTCGATCAAACGATTCAATCTTGTTGTAAGTTTCAATCTATTCTTTTGAATCTTTTGATTTCCATTGCATTTTCATTCCATTCTTTTCCATACCAACTAGAATACATCCCCATTCATTCGTTCATCCATCCATCCATTCATCCATCATCCATTATTCATTCATTTACACTCCATTTCCATCTTTATTCATTCATTCTTGTGATCAAGAATCAATCTATCCAACCCCAAGTTTAAAGATCCTTATATTGTTGTGTAATGTGATCATCCTTGATCCCATTATACATCAGTTACGAATCTTGGGTCTATGAAATACTTATTTGGTATGCCATCACAACAAAACCACCACGAAATTAATCCAAGTTTCTCCTACAAAGTATGCAAGAGAAATCGTAAAGAAATATCATATAAATAAGTCCAATGATATGAACACATAATTGAATCTAAAAGAGAAGCTATGCAAGGAAGATGGTTCTAACATGGTTGATGATAAGGGTGAACAAAGATGAGGTCCTTGTGTAGATCGAGATTGAGACTGTGAAATGACATGAGGACTCGGTCTTGGTACCTGGTCATTTATTTTTTTTTTAAAAAAAACAATTACCATGCACACATAGACTATTTTTTTTAAGTGTGCTCTACTAACATGCTACTTTCTTGCTTCTCAATCCATATTGTAAACCACAAAAGTCCAAACTTTAAAGTAACTAAACCTTAATGTCTAAGTTCTCAATCTCTCACTCTCTCTAGTCTTTCTCATCCCTATGCTCCATGGCTCTAATACTCCAACCTTGCTCCTACCTAGAGTCTTAGTGTTTCGTCATTCTCACCAGCGACTCTCGAGGAAGAATTCGTCATTGACTAAAAATTTAAACTTTAAATGCTAGTGTCCATTGTGAACTTATGATGCATTGTGTTGTACTGCATGACAATGAATGTATGAACTTATATTTTCTTTGTGAAGTGAAATTGTGTTTTGGGTTTATGGAAATAGAAAATGTGAAGAACATAAGCTAAAAAAATTAAGTGGCCAGTGAGATAGGGATTGACACTAAAATTTTGGACCTGATCACCACTGGAATGGGATTAGGAGCAAAATATAAATCCCCCTCGCTATTAAGACTGGAATTGGGGTTCTAGTCCTGCTCACCCCTAATTGATGAAGAACAACATACAAGTTTTGGAATTCAATCTGTCATATCTTATTGCAACAAGACTTGATATTCAGTTTGTTGTAAGTCTTATATCTCATTTAATGCATTTTGTTGTCGAGAGGCATTTAAAAATGAACAAAACAAATACTTGGGTACATCAGAGGTGCTATTGATTGTGGAGTTAAGTTTGAAAACTTTCAAAATTCAATTTTATTGTTTTTCTAACAACGACAAATGTTGATTACATGGAGAGTACTTTAGGATATTGTTTCACTTTAGTTTAGAGATCTCATGGAATTCCAAAAATATAGACCTTGTGACACAATCTAATTTTGGACCAACATTTGTTGATATGGTAGTCATGGCAAATGAAGCTCAGTGGTTGAAGAAAAACTTTTGTTGATTTGATAGGAAATAGGCTGAAACTACACTTCTTTTGCTAACTAAGCTATGATTTCAAGTTCAAAAAAAAAAATCTTAAATTTCATGGAAAAACTAGGGGTGAGCGGTTTCAGATTCGGAACCTGGTACCTGATCGGAACCGGTCAAACAGGTAGGTTCTGGAACCTGAACCGGTCAAACGGGTAAGGGTAAGGTTCTAAAATTTAGGAACCTGTCAAATGGGTAAGGGTAAGGTTCCAAAACTATTACCCTGAATCAGAACCTGAAACCTGTCAATTAGGGTTAGGTTTCGGGTATAATAACTGAATTCAAAAATTTCATGGAATTTTAAGCTTGTTATATGACTTAGTTATTTTTCGTGAAGTGGTAATTTATTTGAGACTTAATATTTGTTAAGTCTATTTGTAATTTTGTATCGTTTGTTTACCGAAAATCAACTTGTAAGACTATTTTAAATATTTGGTTTGTTTGTACTTTAGAGCAATGTGAGATTGGTATATGGTAGTCAATGTATAAATGTTATGGATGAAATAATGACACGTTAGACTTTATTATTCTTTTTAAAAAATGCTAGACTTTAGCACAACATACTTTTTTAAAAAAAATAAAAAAAATGTCAAAAAAAATATTTAGTGTATAGTAGGTGGGTACCCGGAACTGGAACCGCAGGTAAGGGTAAGGTTCTTAAAATTTAGGAACCGGTTAAATGGGTAAGGGTGAGGTTCCTAAAATTTAGGATTGGTCAAACGGGTACGGGTAAGGTTCCTAGATTTAGGTGAAGGTACCCGGAACCGCTCACCCCTACGAAAAAGCTAAGCATTTTCATATGAAGTTCTCATTACATATGTAGAACATATCTAATTTAGTTCCATCATTCTACTATAACTAGTTACTTCAATTTCTCACTAGCAGCTTTAACTATAACAACTTTATTTATAGGTTTAAGTAAGCTATGAATTGTTTTCAAAAAAAAGTAAGCTATGAATTATTTGAAATTAATTGAATGAACTCAAGAAATCGTTGTGTGGAATTCCTTTACATTTTTTTAGCTCTTTACCGCACCAATTGATAAGTTTTGGTTATTAAGATTCATGTGCGATTCAGATTAATATTTAGTGAGAGATATTACCTTTATCCTTTTTTTTCAAAATGAATTTAAATGATTGAATTTTTTCAATTTAAAATTGTCTCAGATCTAATTTCTATTACTTTGACTGGATTATTCATAACCACATATTTACAATATAGACGTGGCGATCAAGTGGGCCATAACAGAGGTGTAGAAAAAAAGAAAGTAACTTTCCATTATGTGGAAATTATGGAATTGATGGGCCATATTTGTCATGGACAGTTTGATAGTTCCCCTCCCTGGCCTATAAAATTTAGTGGTAGTTACCCCTGAAATAGGGGCCAATGAGTTGGCCAATTTATCTAGAGTTAAAGAAAAGTTAGAAGTATTTGCTCGTTGATTGATTCACGAAACCACTTCCAATGGCCAATCTCGAGCATCCAAGGAAGAAACTGGATGTATGAAGATCCTAAAGCAAGGATTGTTAATTATCTGATTCAAGTCTACAAGCCTTATTTATGTCTACTGTTTATTGGTTGCTAAAAAGTACTTTTCAAACCTGGAAGTTGTTTGCTTTTTATTTTAAAAAAAATTGGTTCGTTTTGTATTATGCACAAGTTATGCCTTGATTTCAGATTATATTCTATTTTTTTTTTCTCAGTTTACCCATAGTTATTTCCATGTATGCATTTTGAGGAACCCTAAACCCTAAATGAATCACCGTGCATATGAAAATAAAGTTTAACTTGCTCTATGAAAATCAATGTTGAGCAATAATGGGTCTATAAAGATGACAGTAAACAAAATAAGTTCAACAAATAGTTTTAAGCAACCTGGTATAATAATGCAACAAGGCAAACATTTTTTCCCTAGCAACTTACTGCCTCAGGGGATTCAGAAGATATATACTCTGCAAGCATAACATGCAGTTCTGGGGCCCCATTTTTGTCTGCTCCAAACTCGGCAGACCACCTATTCAATCCAAACAAATGTACGCTAGTTAAAAGATACTAATCTACCATGACAAGCTCTTATACTTTAAAAACGAAAAGAAATCAAACCATGTAAAATGCCAAAGTCGCCTCTATTTAATAATGATAGTGACTGTATGTGATAGAGGATATGGAAACCCTACTTGTATATCGTATAATTCATGTAGTATAAATACCTAGTAGATTTAGGGTTTAATTTTCACATGGTCATCCTTTTATTCACTACTATCTTGCAGTCATCATTACACTTTCTATTTTTGAAAACCCTAAGCAAAAGTATTACTATTACTATCTTTTCCCCATAATTTTTAAACTTAGAAACCTTAGCAAAACCCTAGCCACTTCAGCATGCTGTTATCCTACTACTATTGTAGACTACAGTCTGGGTTACAATTAATCTTGTAACACTTCTATTGTTAAGGCTATGTAGAAGGTATGGCAAAGTTGGTTCAGTCAAGTAGTCAACTAACTACCATGCATGTGGCCTCTATATAGATCATATTAAATTCAAAGATATAATAATTGTCCCCTCTATCCAAAACAATGGTAATTTTATTTTCATATTAGTTAATTGAATGGAGAAATTGTGTGGTGATCTGACAAGCCATGTTTCCAGACTGCTGAGTGTGCCAATCAAGAAAACACAAGTGAAAAATATGACGGTAGCATGAATAAAGATTATGTATTATAAGGAATAAGATTATGTAAGAAATGGAGCAATAAGAAACAATGACTTTGGTTCCTGTATAGGCTAAGACGTGGGAAATATGACTCAAATTATTGTTGATGCACGAGAAATCGCAAACTTTGGCGATGCCATCTATCTTATATGATCCCATATAGGTGCACAAACGGGACAATCAACTAGATCAAATAAAATTGGGTCATATCAAGGTAACATATCACTTGGGCCAGAGCCTATCAAGTTGGACGATGATGAGCATATTCCTCTTCTTAAACTATGATTTGAGTTAAAAACCTCTTTACCCTCATTCATTTGAGCTACAACTATGCTACCACTATTCATGACTAACAGGACATATAAAACACTCTCCCAACACCACATCAATAATCATTTCCTTTCTCATGGACGTTCGGGTTAAACCCTCCAGTGTGCTTTATTTTGCAGGTCAAGAGTGTCGCATGATGGTAATTGAAATCCCCATCTTTGCACCTCACTAACTCACATTTTTCTCCAAAAACAAATTAGCATTATCAACGAGAGTACAATAATTAATTATATCAACTAGAACTCGTTCTCGATAAAAAAAAATGATAAAGAGTGATGATAAAGGAAAGAAACCAGGCCTATGTCGAGGAGCCCAACGATGATAACTCGCTTAAGTCGATTCTACCTTTAATTTGTAACTAAAGTAGGAGTTAAAAGCTAATCTTACCATTTGAGATATCCATTAATTCAACATAATTATGCTAGGTAACGCAATAAATAAGCTTCCAGATCATATTAAGGTGACCCAAGAGTGACAATTATCTCTTCCCCTGGTCTACTATGCCCCTTGTTGGACAATGTTCTGGCCAATTAAGGATATCATCCTCAAAGACAATCCCTAAGTGAGGTATGACAAAGTTTCACTTAACCCTCAACAATTGACCAACGTGAGACTCAACCTATGATCTGCAAAATTATAAGGATTCTTGAGGATTCATTGAGAATTCGACCGCACTATAAAGGGCCAAGGAAAATGTGGCTCGCTCACAAAGTGACTAGACTCGTCATGTCTCCCATAACAAACATTCAACTTGGTTTAATGAGCAAGAGCAAGCCTCCTAAACTCATGACAAGACCCTAAACATCCCCGTGGTCATCCGAAAGCAGTCTTCACTAACTGTTCACCTGCTTCAAGATGCACTTATAAACATTAAATTACTTGGAGGTGCACTTTTAGGCAACCCTAGTTGGAAGTATGAAAGATCAACATCTATAGCTCGCTCAAAGATTCAACTTAGTAGAAGAGATTCCCCATATAAGGTCATGATTGTTTAATAATAAGAGATTGCGGGTACACTATAAGGGATTATATACTCCCTTGCGTACTGAGCATGGGTGAAGCCCCTTGCTCATGGAGATTACTTACCCTTCGCCAGACCTAGTTCCTCTTACGGCCTTACGGACATGGCCTCAAAGTTTGAATCGATCACCTTTTATATCCAATCATGAATGCATTGTGTCCATAGTAGATCAAACTGTATAAATTTTAATTCTATGATGGTACTACTTATCCCGAGGATTATTTGAATATTTACAAGGCTTAGATGTACGTCCAAGATATGAGTGATACTGCTACTTTCTTACTATCCTTAACGTAGTCACTCAAAGGTACTTCTTTCCTTGACTAATATTATGAGTTTTCAAGGGTTGTTGGTAAAACAGTTTGTGAGCCACTTTTGGTGAGGTGTAAAGTAAAGAGGACAAGCATGCACCATTTAATGATAAGTAAGTTCAGAGGACCTCTAAGCTACGTCCGAAGATTCCATAGTGAGACAATCCTCATCTGTAACCTTTTAAATAATGCATTCTTCTCAACCTTCCTAAATTGGTTCAAACAAAGTCATTTCATGTTCACTTTGAAGGAATCCAAGCATGGTACTAAGGCGGAGGCCCTATGAAGGACAAGTGATGACATATGGGAAACAAAGATATATGTAGAAAAAAAATTAACAACCCTTGATCAAAGGAGTTAAAGATAGGCTCCATCAAAAATGGGAGAAGTATGTGATAAAATAGTCATCCAAGCCTATAGAGAGTATGTCACTAATGAAGATATGATGTTCTCTTTTGTAGATCAATAATTGTGTGTGGATTTTCATGAGGGCTCATACTTCACCATGATGTTTAATTTTTCTGAGGCTTATCCCTCCTATGGATTTCCCTCTTGTCGAGAACTTATTGGGAGATGAGCTACTTCTTTGTACAAAACCATTAGGGCATAAATTCCCTTTTGTAAGAATTCATTTTATCTAGATCAATTGAACGTGCATTTTCCTCTTCTTCGACATTTGTTTTTATCGTAGCTTTTGTCTAGGGACTAAGGTTCATTATGTCGCTTACTCAATGACAATCATGATGAAATGCATATCCTACCTTCGCCCATTGCATATTTTTATCCCGACATGGCTATGGTTCATGTCAATTATCTTCTCTACGATAATCACGATGAAGAACATGTTCTAGTTTGATCTATTGCATATTTTCATCCCTAAATGAATAAGGACTACGCTAATCGCCTAATCCATGACACTAATGAAGAACATAGCCTCACATGGCTTGTTATACACTTCTAGTCTCTATTGGTTTAGTTCCAAGTATCGATTAATCGTCCAAGCATGCAAAGAACAAGTATTGATAAGATCAACAGACAAAAAGGTAATTTGTCAATCCATATTTCATAGTTCATCTCAAGATGTAAGGAAACCAAATGCAAGCCAAATTAATGCTGGAAAAACCCTTCTAGGTTATTAAATCTATCATATTAGATATGCTGCCACATATGCTGAACCGTGCGGGTTCGGTTCACTTTTGGTTCGTCTATGGTCGCCGACTCGCTTCAAGCCGCCCTCTCTTCTCCTTGAATCAAACCCAGTTTTAATATCCATTTCATGGTGGATAGGGGTCCTTGGAGGGTCGTTATGGCCATAAAGGGGTGTGGTGTTCCCTTTTCGAAGACCTTAGACCATGGGATGACATCTTGGATCTTTATGAGGCCATTCTTGAGGCTTCTAAGGAGTTCCGGGACCACCAACATAAATAACGAAGCAACGACGCACTTGACTCTCATTTTGGTGTCAAACGGAGGTATAAACAACCCAAGGGGCATTTTGGTTTTTTCATCCTCAATGAAGATCAAACCCGGGATGTTTGTGGTCCTTTTGACATCCAAGGGCATTTTGACCATTCACCTCTCCCAAAGGTCGGGATGGAAGACCGTGCGATGGAGAAGGAACGGGAAGACAAGCCAAATTAATTGCAACAGCAAGAGGCGCTGGCTACGCCAACATAGGCGCTAGTCGCGCCTCTCATTCTCTCTCCGTCACCAACTTCCTGGTAGAGGCACTAGCTGTGCCAACATATTTGCTGGTCGCGCCTCTCAAAGAGACGCAACCTACGCCTCCTTTTTCGTCAGCAGCACACATCTTTCTCCTTCTTTTCTCATGTAATTTTTCCCCCTTTTCCCCCTTTCCTTATATATATATATATATATATATATATATATATATATATATATATATATATATATATATATATATATATGAAACCCCTCCATCAGAGTTAGTTGATGAAGCTTTTAGTTTTAGACTCAAAATCCTCTCAATTGGAGAGTTTGTAATTGTTGGTTTTCAAACCCTAATTCAATGAAAGCTAATCCTTTGGGTGGAATTTTCTAGTTGATTTCTCTTCCTTGTGAGTGAGTGTTCTTCTTCCACTCTTTGTGAGATTTCTTGGGTGTTTAATGGTGCTTTGCTTGTGAAAGATCCTTGTGCAAGATATTGAACATCTTAGTTCAATTGGGTGAGTGTTTACTCTTTACAATTGCCCATATCCTTTCAATTCTTGTTGTAATTGTTGTTTATCTCCATAAACTCGAAATCCTAAAAATTAGTTGTTGTGTTGTGAGTTCTATGGGTGGATTTCCATCATCCACATGAATTTGTGCAGACCCTAGGTCCCTGCCCTCTCCATAGGCCCACAAGTAAGCTAAACAACAGTGCCATATCATTAAATTGGGCCACATCAAAGTAATAAACTAGTTGGTCAAACCCTAGACAAGTTGGGCTAAGAGGAGCCAATTCCTCTCCCCAAACTAAGGTTTGAGGTAAAATGTCTATTTTTATCCTCATTTATTACAACTATAAATTTGTTGTCACTATATATGATTTTAATGGACATATAACACATTCTCCACTACACATCATTCCTCAGTTCCATTCTCATGAAAGAATATCTTTATTTAACGTACTTCATCCTTGTTTTAGTAACCTAAATTTCCCTTTCCATACTTGGCTTTAGCCTTGATCACTATGCTAGTTTAAGCATTGTAGGGGCGTTCCTTGAGTCAAACTCAACGATTTGCATTATTTTATAAATTGCGGGCACTACGCTTTGTCACATAATCCTAATCCTTCCATGCATGCTTACCTTATTAACTCTAAGTTTATCTAGAACTAGTTGGCTACGTGAAGTTAAGATCTCCAAATGCACAACAAGTAAGGAAGAAGCATTTTAACACTTTAGTTGGTAAAAGCATATGGAAGCCTATGAAGATCTTGAAAAAGATAACCACACTAACCAACTACACTTTAATGATGACATCACTTTCAATTGCAGACTAGGTTCACTAACTCTAAATACGTTGCTCTTTTAATGCTTTAATGTTTCAATCGTTTTGCCACTCATGTACCCAAGGTGTGATACATTAGTAAATATATGATTATTTGTGTAATATGTTTGTTTATTTAGGGCCTAGTACTTAATTTCCATATAAATGTTCAAGTTTCTTTAGTTTCATCTTTTCATGTGTTGGGTTTTTAGTGGCCCATTGGATTTGCTAAGGTTCAAAACGGTAGTGAATATAGTTTTAATCTAATTCTAATTCCCTCTTCAAGTCAGATACTACTTGTTGTTATTTGAGTTCTAATCTGACTCGAATTCTCCTAGCCGTCCTATAAATAGGATACCGTTTTCTCAACTTTATTCATAAATTAGATCAGAGAGAAAATATTGAGAGATACAGTTTCACCAATATTTTCCCCAATGTTATCCCGAGAGAGGTTGTGAGTTGAGAGATTGAGAGATTGTATTGTAATCTCCATTGTTGATCTTATCACACCCTATGATAGTGGCGAGTTGTACTCCTCCCTTCTCATAATGGATTATATTTTGGTTGTCGTCGTCCGTGAGTTTTTCTCCGAGTTCTTCGGCTTCCCACGTATACCCGGTGTTCGTTTTATCGCTTAATTTTTGTTCTTAAATTTTGTCGTAATTGTCGTCATCTCATTTATTTCACTTTCGCAATAACCTTGCAGTTATTTTCCTAACAAGTGGCATCAGAACAAGGTAGAGTTGGCTTCAATCATGAAGTGCGATATTCCACAATTCGATGAGATGTAGAGTTTCACTATGTGGAGACTACAGATGAACGCGGTTCTGATTCAGCACGGGTTATGGGATGTGATTGAGTATCCCGACATGAAGACTGATGAAACAATAAGCGATGAAACTTCAAAAATATCTAGAAGGAAATCTAGGGTAACCTGAGTCTAAGGGAGTGGAAGAAGCTGGCAGATAAGGCTCTGGCAAGGATTCAGGTGTGTTTGGCAGAGCATATTCTGAGAGAGGTGATGCATATCGAGAAACCTGGGGAGCTTTGGACCAAATTGGAAGAGATGTGTATGTCGAAGAGCCGTACCAACAAGTATCGAATGAAGGAGAAACTCTACATGCTACGAATTCCTACAAGTACTTCTATGCAAGCACATCTTAGTGAATTTGATTCTATTATTACTGAGTTAGAATCAGTGGATGTGAAACACACTAATGAGGATAAGGCTTTACATTTAATCTTGTCTCTACCTGCTCTCATAAACAATTTAAGGAGATCATGTTGCACGGGAACCGTGGTGTCCTTAACCTTAATAAAGTAAAGGCTAGTTTACTATCTAAGGAGAAATTTGATATTGAGGGTGATGATCAGGGTAGTGATGCCTTGTTTGTAAGGGGAAGGGGCAATGATCACAAGGGAAACGGTTCCAGAGGGAAGTCTAAACACCATTCATAGTCTAGGAATCCTCACAAGAATAAGAAGTGTAATTACTTGTAACACCCCAGATATATGGTTAAGTGGGGCTTAAGAGGATTGAAATGACTACTTATATCACCAAGGTACACCTTCTTTTATGGTAGCTCATCCGTTGGGAACTCCTCAGTTAAGCGTGCTTGGCTGGGAGTAGTCAAGGGATGGGTGACCTCTTAGGAAGTTTTCCCGGGCAGCGTGTGAGCGAGGACGAAGCACCCTGGAAAGACTAGTGGTGATTTGTGGGGCCAGTCAGCGATCCTTGAAGCAGTTATCGGCAATGTCTGTGACCCGGGAGGGGTCGGGGCGTTACATTACTGTTTTAAGAAGGGCCATATAGAGAGTGATTGTTAGGCAAAGCAGAGAGACCAAAAGTAGGGTAGTAACGATAACCACACCAAACTTGGTACCTCAAATGTGTTGAGTCCGAATAAGATGCTAAAGGGTTTATAATTATGGATGATTTTTTTGGCTACCACATCGAGTAGGATAGCTAGAGATGAGTGGATTCTTGATACCGGGTGTACCTATCATATGTGTCTTCATAAGAATTGGTTTGAGTCCTATGAGAGTGTTGACACCGCCGTTGCAGTCGTGGATAACGACATGACCTGCAAGGTTGCAGGAATTGGTAGCATTAGGATCAGGATCCATGATGGTATTGTTAGAACTCTGAAGGAGGTTCGTCACATTCCTCACATGACCCACAATTTGATTTCTTTCGGTACTCTTGAGGCTAACGGTTGCATTCATAAAGGAGAAGATGGTGTCCTGAAAGTGAGCAGGGACTCCATGGTTCTGATGAAAGGAATCAGGAAGGGCAATCTATACATCCTGTAGGCGTCAACAATGACAGGGACTGCAGCGATAATTTCAAATCTTGATGAGTCCGACAACACAAAGTTGGGGCATATGTGACTGGGCCACTTAGGGGAGAAGAGGATGTCAATACTGATCAAGAAAGGATATCTTAGAGGTCCATAGATCGACAAGCTGGAGTTTTGCGACCACTGTGTCTATGGGAAACAAAAGAGGGTTAGTTTCTTTAGGGTTATGCATACAATAGCAGTGATCCTCGACTACATTCACTCAGATTTGTGGGGTCCTGCTAGAGTGTCATCACTAGGTGGCAAGTGCTATATATTGACATTCGTGGACGACTTCTCGAGGAAGACCTGGGTTCATTTCCTACGGCACAAGAATGAGACATTATCATATTTCAAGAAGTTCAAAGCTTTAGCGGATAACTAGATAGGAAGAAAAATAAAGAAACTTAGGACAGACAATGGGTTGGAGTTCATTGATTTTGAGTTTACTGAGTCCTGCGAGCAACATAGGATTGCTAGGTATCGAACCTTGGTGGGTAAACCTCAGCGAAACAGTGTAGCTGAGAGGATCAACAGGTCACTCCTAGAGAAAGCTCGCTGCATGTTCTCAAACGCAGGGCTTTGGAGGACTAGATCGTTCTGGGCAAAGGCGATATCTACTGTCTGTTATATGCTGAAAAGATCACCTCATGCCTCAATTAAATTCCAGATTCCGGAGGTAGTATGGACAGGTAGTCCAGTTAATTATTCTAATTTTAGATTTTTTTTGATATTCTGTATATGTCCATGTAATTGAGGGGAAGTGGTCCCCCAAGGCTGTAAAATGCATGTTTCTAGGTTATGGGTCTGAGTCTAAGGGATACAGAATGTGGTGTCCTGACTTGAAGAAAATCGTACAGTCTAGAGATGTAACCTTTAATGAAACTGTTATGTTATTTATGATGATGTAAGCAATCAAGAGGAGGATGTAGGGAGACTTGAGTTCGAGGTGGAGCAGGTTGAGGCTCAAGGTGGAGTTACTAGAACCTGTAATCAGGAACATGCTGATGATGATACGCCTGAAACAGCTCAGGTTGATGAGCGTGAGATCGAGACTAACGTTCTTCAAGTGGAGGAAGAACACAACATAGCGAGAGGTCATCCCAGGAGGGAGATCGGGAGACCAGCGCGGTATACAGAGGAAGATAATGCTTTCATCACATATGCGTTGAGTATTGCAGAGGAGACTCCTGAATGTGCTG
Source organism: Portulaca oleracea (assembly GCA_029582165.1). Classification (NCBI taxonomy): domain Eukaryota; kingdom Viridiplantae; phylum Streptophyta; class Magnoliopsida; order Caryophyllales; family Portulacaceae; genus Portulaca; species Portulaca oleracea. The sequence goes on from CM055871.1 coordinate 17,596,480, forward strand.
AACCTTCTACCTATCGGAAGGACATCTCCTATCCAAGTGCCTCAAACTAGATAACAACTATACAAGAGGAGATGGAGAGTCTGTAGAAGAATCATACTTGGGGCTGTGTGGGTTGCCTAAAGGGCGACTTGCTCTTATTGCAAAATGGGGGTACAATAAGAAAGAAGGTATCCTTAGTGTAGAGAGTGCAAGGTGGAAATCCAGATTGGTAGTTAGAGATTGCAACCAAAGAGAAAGAATCGACTACAACGAAGTTTTCTCGCCAGTTGTAAGGCATACGTCGATTCACATCTTGCTAGCCTCCGTTGCTCTATTCGACTTGGAGTTGGAGATACTTGATGCGAAGACAACTTTCCTCCATGACGAGTTGGAGGAGGAAATATATATGAGGTAACCAGAGGGTTTCACCGTTCCTGGTAAGGAGGAGCAAGTGTGCAGAGTGAGGAAGTCCTTGTGTGGGCTTAAACAAGCACCCAAGCAGTGGTACAAAAGGTTTGATACCTTTATGGTTGGGCAAGGGTACACAAGGAGTCATTATGACAACTGTGTGTACTTCAGGCAATTTGACAATGGGTCTTTCATTTATTTACTATTGTACGTTGATGACATGTTGATTGCCACCAGGGACATGTCATTAACCAAGAAGCTGAAATCTTAACTCAACCAGGAGTTTGAGATGAAAGGCCTCAGAGCAGGCAAAGAAGATATTGAGTATGGAGATCTAGAGAGATAGAAAGGCGGGAAAGCTGTTTCAGTCTCAAAAAAGGTATCTGGAGAAGGTGTTGGACAAATTCAACATGAGAAACTGTAAGGCAGTTTCAACACCCTTAGTTGCAGACTTTAAGTTGTCTGGTGAGAATTGCCCTAAATATGAATTGGAGGTAAGAAGAATGTCTAATGTTCCCTATGCTAGTGCAGTTGGTAGTTTGATGTATGCTATGGTATGCACTAGACCTGACCTATCCCATGCAGTTAGCGTGGTGAGTAGATATATGTAGAATCCAGGGAAGGAGCATTGGGAAGGAGTAAAGTGGAGCCTTCAGTATGTGAAGGCACCTTGGAGAAGGGCATCCTGTATGATAGAGGCAATGTTGTAACGTTTGATGTTGCAGGTTCTGTGGATGTTGATTATGGTGGAGATCTGGATATGAGACACTCAATTTCCAAATACCTGTTTACTATGTGTGGTGGAGTTGTGTCCTGCAAGGCCTTACTTCAATCTATAGCAGCCCTCTCTACTACTGAGGTTGAATGTATTGCTGCTATAGAAGGGGTGAATGAGGTCATTTGGTTGAGGGGTTTGGTCATGGAGCTTGACGTACTACAGGGAGAGACGTGGTTTATCAGACAGTCCGAGTGCTATTTATATGACCAAGAATGACTCTTACCATTCGAAGACCAAGCATGTAAGCGTTAGGTATCAGTTCATCAGAGATATAGTTGTTGCAGGTGAGATTGTAATGAAGAAGGTACACACTTTAGATAACCCTACAGATATGTCAACCAAGCCTTTATCTATAACTGAGTTGGAACATTGTTTGGACTTAGTTGGTGTTTTGCGCATGTGAGAACCCTGCGGGGTTGCGCCCTGCGGTAGGGCGTGTTGGTAGTGACAATCGATGTGTTTATTTGGACCAATGAGTCAGATCATGGACCAAGGTGGAGATTATTGGATTTTTTGTGGCCCATTGGATCTGCTAAGATCCAAAACGGCAGAGGATACAGTTTTAATCTAATTCTAATTCTCTCTTCAAGTCAAATACTAGTTGTTATTTGAGTTTTAATCTGACTCAAATTTTCCTAGTCATCCTATAAATAGGATACAGTTTTCTCCACTTTATTCATCGATTAGATCAGAGAGAAAATATTGAGAGAGATACAGTTTCACCATTATTTTCCCCAGTGTTATCCCGAGAGAGATTTCGAGTTGAGAGATTGTATTGTAATCTTCATTGTTGATCGTGTCACACCCTGTGATAGTGATCGAGTTGCACTCCTCCCTTCTCATAGTGGATTATTTTCTGGCTATCGCCGTCCGTGGGTTTTTCTCCGAGTTCTTCGGTTTCCCACGTATACCTGGTGTTCGTTTTATCACTTAATTTTCATTTTGAAATTATCGTAATTTCCGTCATCTCATTTATTTCGTTTCCGCTATAACCTTGCATTTATTTTCATGATATCATGTTAAATACTAAGCCACCTTGCCAACGTGGGTCAATTGCCTCAAAGTACCATTTCCATTTATTTGAAGTGGAGAACATCATCCTACTTGATTTTGCATTTATGTTGTGCACTTTGTCTGGTCTCTCTGAATACCATATTTTTCACATAAAAAAGGTTTTAAAACTTTCAAATTTTTCTTTTTTCTTCTTTAAGCACGTATTCTCTTTATTTAAACATGTAAGGAAAGGATGTCTGAATCATTATCTCCCCAAACCTTGCTTTATTATTTGTACTGAGAAGTTGTAACAAACAACTTCCCAGAAGCAAATACATGAGCTTTTATAAGCTTTGTAGGAAACAAATGAAGGATTCCTAAAAAACATAGTATAGAGTTATTATAGGATGTCTTACTTGATGGCAGCTCTCAAGAAAGAGGAGCATCCCTCAATGCGTACTTTAGCAGCTCCTAAGGCTTCAGAAAGTTTCTGCATATCAGCATCATCTTCAACATGATCTGGGACAGCATTTCGGGGAAATGCCTGATAGATTTTCTTGAGACGCTCTATAAGAAATATTTGCATAATTAAGCATCCTAATCAACTTAAAAATAAGAGCATATGCATATAACTTCTAATAGGCCTAATAACAACATAGATGATAGATATCTAATTAGCATATTGTCAAAGTGTTACATAAAACAATGTAATATAAACAAATGGAAAAGGAAGATAGAGAATAGATGAAACAACTCACCGAGGATCTCATCACTGTAAGGCAATTTTCCTTTTACTAGAGTTTCAACAAACATCATTGCCAACTCAGCACCACAAGTAACCTGATCATTCAATAACCATATAACAATTTTATCAACCCCTCACATCTAAACACAAAATGAAGCTTTTAACAACACTTAAATACGTTTGGGTCTTGTTTTTAGCAACAAAAAAACAATTTTTTAAGGTATTAGCACATTTTAAATTAGTAAACATATACAAATTGGCAATGCATATGGGAGTTACCTTGAGATTTATTTTGCATGAAGGAAAATAATTTTGTAAAGAAAACAATATGTTAATTAGTAAAATAGACCTATTCTTTTCTTAATGTATGATTTATAGAAAAGAAAAATATCATGATAAATATAAGACGATTAACACAATATTTCTAAAAATCTTAAACATCCAACCCCCCCCCCCCAAAAAAAAAGCACTATTCTAATTAAAAGTCATCAAAATTTGATAACAAATAAATTCAACAATTAATTAATTAATACAAGGAATGAGACAATATTGAAAAGAAGTTTCAGAAAATGAGGACAAAAATAATGGAAGAGCAATGACCTGGTCATGTTTCAACTGGAGGAGGGCACCTGACTCTAGGATGTCCAACGCCTCAGAGTACCTCTCAGAGGACACATATCTGAAATGCGAAACCTTATAATTAACATCTTCATTTAGCAACGTGAAATATGAATAATGTGCTAACAATATCTCATAAATTATACTTCCCCCGTTCCATATTAATTGTCATAATTTTGATTTTCACGGTCTCCAATATTACTCTTTGATTGATAATTTCTTGCATAATATGTTATTAACAATTGCAATATTATACTTGTATGATAGTATTTTTCGTTACGAATCTAATGATAGTAATTTTATATAGCAATTCATTGTATATATAGAGAAATTTATGGTCAAAATTTTTGGGGTCTGACTGCACAATTTTCAAAGACGACAGTTAATATGGAATGGAGTGAGTAATTTTAAGGTTTAGGGGATTGAAATCTTGCTAGATATGCCACAATAACAATTTCAAAAATTCTTCTCAAATGTTTGAAAGTCACTGCCAATATTTATTATGAGATGATAGAAAACTAGTGCTTAACAACCTATGTTATTAGACAATGTTGATGTTCAATTTAGTAAACCGTGTTTACCTGGCACTAATAGACTTGTACATCTGTTGAGCGCCATAGTAATTGCCCTCATTTATAACTTGCTCAAACTTTTCAATGTTCTGCACACAAACAGTAAGAGTTATTAGCATAAAGGCCTTCAAGGTGTTAGGAGAAATATAAGGGTGCGTTTGGTTGGTCAATAACCCCGGGAAAATGGTCAGTTTTCCCGGGTTGACTTATTTTCCCTATGTTTGGGTGTGGCTTGACATTGGGAAAAATTTCACAGTAGGCCCATCACTTTCTCCATTTTCCTAGGGAAATTTTTCCTTAGGGAGACCTAAGGGAAATTTTTCCCATAGAAATTTTTCCCATGAAAAACTTCCCATGGGAAATGTTTCCTTTCCCCGAAAAACATTTCCCTGAGATTCCTACCAAACGCTCTCTAAATTAATTATATCATCACTTCTATGATCAAACCCCTTGACATTCTCTTGGATTGAACCAAATCCCAACATGAAAACTAATCTCATTTTCTTTTTTCCATCATTTTAAATGTACCACATATTCACTAATTCCGCAAACTCAAAACAAAAGATACTTTACTTCCATCAACAAAAATCAGCTATCACATTACTAACTAGGTTGGGGTAATATAACAACCACCAAAAATTTTGTATGATAGATTGATTTTGACAATGGGCTTCTAATTTGAGTCCCTTTAACAGGAATGCTCAATTATTAGGTACCAACATTTAAATATATAATCAAATTATATAACAAAATGAAATACAACATAGTGAACAGAGTTTAGGATTACTACCTAAAACTGGTGATTTACATCGATTTTGATATATTGGAGAATTGTATATCACATAACATGGCATAAAGAAGCCCATAACGGAAAATGAATTAACACACGCAAACAAAAACAAATTGAAACAAGGGATTGTTCCATAAAATCACGGAGGTTAACAAAAATTGAATAATTGGGGATGAGGGAGAAACAGACCTCTTGAGCAGGAGGAAGGTGAGATTTTTTGGGTTTTTCTCGTGACATTTTGGTGATCTGATTGAAATGTGATTCAACAGATTTACTTTTCTCCTCTATTAGATTGCAACAAACTTCTCCCTTTGCCTGTGGGAATTTAGAAATTCATTCTATTGCGAAAATTGAAAGTTGTGTTCGGTTAGAGGTGTGTTTTTGAAACATATATATGCTATCATTAGAAGGATAATAATGATGATCCATGTTACACTGATATGTATTGTTTAATCTATTTGTAATTTATTGAAACAAAATCCTTAACGAGAGTCTCTACCATGTGGCACCATTAAAAAGTTTCTTAAAAAAGAAGGAAAATGATGTATTAAATGGTTAATTTTGATAATGAGCTTTAAGTTCATTACAATGTGCATTTTCCCCCTTTTCTAAATATACCAGGTTACTTTATTTTTTTTTTTAAAAAAAAAAAAAGAGGATAGGATCCTGCTCCACTTTTAAAAGACAATGTGAAATATTATTCAGTTACAAGACTAATACACATAAAAATTTGAATTTAACGGAATGTGAATATGCTCAATTAATTCAATTGAAAAATTTTACTTCCAACTTTCAATTTTCTGCCGCCACGACGACGATGTCTCCTCCTGGAGGATGGACTGCAAGTTGCGCCGACGGAGGAGGGTTAAAAACACGCGCTTATTAACAATGTCATGCGGCATGTTTGAGATGTGGGTGAATGATCCGAGTGGGTTCATGAATCATGAAGTTTAGATTAGATGGCGATATCAAATCGAAGGGTAAAAATGGTAATTTGCCTAATATAAGATATTTCTAACACCCTAAATTGGTTAAACGTGGTAAACAAAGGAGAGAGAATGGGTGTAATAAAGGTACAAACCGATTTTAATTAAACGGCTGAGATTTATTTCTAATGAATCAACGATGTATAATTGTCAACTACCATAGTTGAAAATATTTTCAACTATGGTAGAATTTTCAATTTTTTAATAAGGGATGTGTTAAATTTACGTCAACTAAATGTGTGTATGCCTTTGTGTTTTTTTTTTCTTTTTAAACCGTTCCATTTTACTAAAACAATTAAACAAAGTAAATGTTCATTCTCATGTTATAAAAATAAATCACATATAATTACTATAAAAAATTTTAATTAATAATTATTATAAAATTAATTAATCCAAAAAAATAAATAATGTTATGAAATATATATTATGAATTACCATTTTTTTATGTGCTAAAATTGTATTATTCTATGATATGCATACTTTGGGTGCCAAGTCCTGTACCCCTATAAATAGTCATGTAAGTATGAGCAATAATATGATTCATCCATCTCCCTTATTATCTCTCTCATTTTCTCTTCTTATTATTTTCTCTTCTCTCAATCTCTTGTCTTTATTGTTGCAATTACAATCAAAATTATAATACGTTATTAGCACCAAACTCTACCTTTCATTATCCCATTCATAATCTAAGGTACTTGTTACAAGTTATAATTTTGTAACTTTGGTTTATTTTCATTTTTTAATTTTCGGATTTTTACAATAATTCAGCCACTGTTTGAATTTCTGCGAAAAATTGGCTTGGCGAAAAATTCTGAAAATTTTACTGTAGGTTAACCGTAATGTTTGGTACATTGTTTTACAATTTTGTAATTTTTGGAGTTTTATTTTTCGAGTTAAGAATTTTGCAAATAATTCTGCCCAGTAAAATTCAATTTTTCTGTGATGTATGTTGGGTTTTATAGCCCAAAATCTCCTTTATTGAAGGAAGTGGACGCTACCAACGCTACCTCTCTCTCCCGGACGCTGCCAGCGTGACGAACAGGAGGTCTCACTTGTGAAACGCGGCTAGCGTCGACCATGGCGCTGCCAGCGCCTCTGCAGCCGGCTGAGTAGCGGCGGGGTTATCGTTTAGTTTTTCTAGGGTTTGTAATATTTAATCTAGTTTCCTTTTTCTTCATTCTACTATAAATAGAGGTCTTTATTCTCCTTGTAATATGCGGTAAGCGACCAATGTAGTTGATGTGAGAGCCTTCAAAACTCCCCATGAGGGATGTACGGTGTTATTTCCACATCTTTACCCTACTCATCCCTAGGTTGTGAGAGTCAATGAGAGTTCACTTATATTTTACCTCTTGTAATATCTCCTTTTCAACTAGTGGATATTGGTTATGATTAGGGATGAGTAGGGTGAAGATGTGTAGGGTGAAGATGTGGAAATAACAGCGTACCTCTCTAGCGGAAGATTATGATTATGATTCATGTTTGAATGTAATTACTTTGTCCATCCTTGCATGAACGTCATTACATGGATATTCAATAAATGAGAAATGACCAAGTTCACATGATAAATGTATATGGTTCACTGTGTTATTTATTTACACCACATTTCATGAGGATTTCATGGTCATGTTGATGATAACCTAAATGTATATGCTTGATTAATCCATATGAGAGCAATTTATTGAAATATATATATATATATATATATATATATATATATATATATATATATATATATACATACACAAGTATTTGTGTTACTTTGCGTGTAATGATCAAGCGTATAAGATATACCAAAGAGCTTCATGATTTTGTACATGATTATTATAATTATGTCCAATATAGTCTTGTTGTACTTGTATGCACATGCTCTGATGGCTAATTGATATGCGTATGATGCTATTTCTTTTAATTCATTGTGAGATTCACATATAAAAGGATCAAAGATATATATGTTTTTATTTTTGTGAATACTCGATTTATACATGCCTTTATGATGTGAATTATTATTAAAGCGGATGGTAGAAGTAATAGTTGTTTGGTGTCATGCGGTTAAATGCTAATTGAAAGTGTATAATTGTTAATTGGCATACCAATTGTTAATGTACAATTATGGTATACTTGAGACTGAAAAGTATATGAAGCTTGCTAAAGTTAGTTTTTTGAGTTACAAGTATTTGTATTGCCTTATAGTATTTGAGTATGATTGTATGTTCATAAGTGGAGTTCAATCTTTGGAGATTTACATGACTTTGTTATTTTCAAAATAAATGAGTTGTTAAACTATTAAACTCCACCCACTTGGTTATATCTCATTCCCAGAAGTGAATGTGGTAGTATATATAACCTGAATGATTTTGAGATAAACGAAAAGTCATGCCAGAAGTCATGATATGACATAATTGTGATGAACTGTTGTAATTCTTTTTAAAAGATCATCTTCCCACTAGAAGTTGGGAAACAACAATGATTGAGCAAGAATACTGTTGAAAGTTCATGTCATCATTGTGAATAAAATGGACATTAGAAACGTACCTGTCATAGGTCAAAACATTTTGTTGACCTCTATTAAGTATCATTAAAGAATGAAAGAAAAAAACAGAGACAAGTTTATGCAAAAGGATGCTAATAATGATTATGACCATCCTGTCGATGCGTCTCATTTGGATGTTTCTGATTTTCTTGTCTACCCTAAAAGACATCTTATTGACAATGACAATAATTAGATTTTTATAAGTCTTTATCTTATAAACCATGCTTGTTGTTTTGTAACATGACATATTTTACTATTTTTAGTTTTTATTTGTTACCTAATAAAGTCAAATATTGTTCGAAAGGTTTTGTTTGCTAAATGCATGACTTGTTGGTATTATATCATGTTTTTGCTTCTCTTCTTATTTTTAACCTATTTATGGTGAAGATCATGGAAACTTCTTTGATCGGAGAAATGAATGGAGGAAGAGATATGTGCCCTGAAGGCTGCATAATTGCACACATCATTATGAGAAATACTTTTATTACTTATTAATGAGAGATTCAAATGTTAGTACTATATCGGGTAGCTCAAATTTAATTGAAGGCTCCGGAAGAGCCCATATAGTGCTACCTGGTGGAACAAGCTTGCACATTGATGATGCATTATATTCCACCAAGTCTCAAAGAAACTTATTGAGTTTCAAGGATATCCGCATAAATGGATACCATATTGAGACAACTAGTGAAAATAATATTGAGTATTTGCATATCAAGAAAATTGCCTTGGGCAAAAGATGTGTGTTAGAAAGATTATCATCATTCTCCTCTGGGTTATATTACATATGTTGGGAATGTCCCGACAATGTTCGATATACACGAAAATTAAACCAAAGTAATATAATAATTATATATCTTGCTAGAGACCTCTATAATTAGTAATTAAATATGTTTAATTACAACTATATTATTTGGTCCTACTAGGTCACACAAGTCAGTGCCCTAGAACAATGTATGTAACCTAAGTAATACTGTATTACGTTTAGAAAAGGTGGAAACTGATTTCTATGAGAAATCAACCCAACACGGACCGAATTGGGTTCAACATGGACTGTGTTGACCCAACACGATCCGCGTTGAGGCACCACGGTCCGTGGTGTCTATGGGCCGAATTAATGGACTTTCTGGAGGCCAACACGGACCGTGTTGGGCCTGAAAATTCCGCCGTTGCATTAACTCGGTTCTTTAGGGTTTTGAATCCTCTCCCTAGGTTTTCTAAACACTATATAATGGGATCTCTGAGAGAGATTATTCCACACCAACTGCCTGAGACGCTTAGAGAGATACCAGGGTGATTTCCTGAGTTCCTCTCTCTTTTAGTTTTGCAGTTCTAGTTTCAGGAAACATTATTTGTTTCCGAAACAATCATTATTTGTTTCCGAAACAATCTCACATACATCTTAGATTGAGATTCGTCTCGATCGGGTCGATCTAGTAGTCGAGTTCCTGGAGTGCTGCGTGGACTTTCAGTAGAGGATTTCAGCATTGGAATCTCGAAGGTCAACCTCTTCATCAGCCGGATTTGCTATCAGGTATAATTACTAAAGCCTCTGCAATTGTTGTGATTAATTGTTTTATAATTGTTATGAATATTCCACCAATTAATCTGTAACTGTTTAAGGAATAGATAACCTAAAACCTAACAGTGGTATCAGAGCCACCAATTGCATGCTAACGTATTGTACTTGTATTCATAAGTAATTTTGTCAATAGTTGATTTATATTATGAATCTTTATGAAAGTTTTAATCTTTATTGTTCATGATAGTAAATCTGGAATTTTATTGTAAAATTTCATGCTTTGTTATTATTTATTTCTTATTGCCTTTATTTAATCGATTTTATGTTTGTTTAATCGTTAAATATGACATAAACTTGATTCAATTTTGAATGTTTTAGAAACAATCTTGTTTAATATTGTTAAACAGTAGGCAATACATAAAATAGGTCAAAATTCGCAAAATAGGGTTTTTTAGAATTATTTTTTGATTTAGTTTATTTACGGTAAATATAAAAAATAGAAATAAAATATCAAACGAATTCAAAAATTTCCAAAAATTTTATTGGAGGTGTCTGAAAGTGTTCTGGACTTTCCCTAATGTTTGTAGATTTTTCCCTATTAAAATGGATTTTTAATTGAGTTTTCAGTTCTTAAGAGAATTAAAAATCGTTTAATTCTCTGAATTTTATAAATTTGTAAAAATTTATTAAACTTCTGAAAATTTTACAGTAGGTTACTGGGTAACCATACTTTTAGAGAAACTTTTTCCGTTAATTTATCTGTTCAAATTATATTTTTTAATTTAGATTTTCAGATATAAGAGAAATAAATTTGTTGCTTCTCTGAATTTTGTAAATTTATAGCAATTTGCAAATTTTCTGAAAATTTTATAGTAGGTTACTGGGTAACCATTCTGTTATGGATAAAAGTTTCGTGAATTTTCGAAATCGTTAACTAATTTTCCTTTAATTTACATATTAACAGAAAAGTAAAATTGTTTATTTCTCTGATTTTTGTTCTAATTTTAGAAATTTGATAAACATCTAAAAATTTTACAGTAGCATATTGGATGAATCTATTGTATGGAAAAATTATAAAATCTGATTTTAAACTTATCGGATTGTTATTATTTATTTTCCTCTTAAATGGAGAATTAAAATGTTTAATTCCCTAAAATTTTACAATCTTTTGAAAATTGTTAAAATTCTGGAAAATGTTCATATTGGGTTATTAGATAATACTATAATATGAAATTATTAAATTCGATAAGTTATGATAGTTTTATTTAAGTTTTTCATTCACGAAATTAACCGAAACGGGAAAGCAACACGGACCGTGTTGCCAGCAGTTTTGGTGAACTCGTGTGTTTTAGGGTTTATAATTAATTTTAGAAATTAATTATTTAATCCTATTACTACTAAATCAGTTAATGGGCATAAAATCTATTAGTTTGTAAAGTTTAGGAAACTTACAGTATTTTTAAAAGATATATAGTATCTTTTAGACTTCTTGATTTTAAGAAAGTAAAGTAATTTATATGTATGGGTATAAAATCCTAAATCTGTTTAGGTAATTAAGATAAAATTTAGAATTTTGTTTATTTTATTAATCATGCAAACTTTTAGGAAACCTTATTTAGTATTTGTTTCCTTATATGTGTTGTGTTGCAATTAATTAAATATGCCTTTATAATTTGTTATTTAAGCATGTGTTATATTTGATATAATTATTGCAATATTACATGTTTGCATGTGCTTCTAGTATGGCCATAGATAGTCGGTTTTACCGGTCTGCGTACCGGGTTGGGTGAAATACGGCTTGCATGCCGTCGTTGAATTAATTTAAATTTAAATTTTCAGTTAAGTTATTTTAATTCATGTAAGACCTCAATTGTGAGGTCCACTTTGTAAATTTTGTTGTATTTTGGAGACATCAAGTTGAGTGGGAGCCCAACAGCAATAGAGGTGGTGATTCAAGTGGGAGCCCATCCGAGGAAGTTGCAAAACCCAAGAAGATTTTCTTGAAGACTGTCAATGCTTAGTTAAATTAGTTGATTAAGTCTAGGTGGCCATACTAGGGGTTTTATTTATGCTTTAAATTCGTTATTGCATGTTTTATTATGCCTTTTATGCTTTTCGAAAGAGTTCACTTAAAATTGCATGCTTAGGATAATAAAACTTACTCTCAAAATGAATTATTGCTCAATCTATCGAAACACCACTTAGATGGATAAATTAAAACATGGGCTCAAGTAACATGGGCTCGAGTTTTGTTGGGCCAAAGTCCACTTGAGCCCATGAGTCTTGAACTGTCTTTCTGAAAGAAAGGGGTATCACTTCTACAAACTGTTGAAGAGGATAGTGTTTGTGTCTCAAAATACTTTCTTCTTAGAGAATATGTTATTCTCTAAAAGAAAGAGAGGGAGAGAATTTTGAACTTACCGAAGTTCAAGAGACACAAAACACTATAATCATCACATAAAACTCCGCTACTTGATCCTAGTTCAAGTTTTCCTATTGGTCGGAACATTAAAGAACGAGGTTGAGGTAGTAGAAGCTCCTCAAAACGTTGAGGAGGAGGTGCCATGAACAATACTCCAAGCAAGGTCAGGTAAACAACTCTATCAGCCACAAAAATATCGATCTTCTATGGATGAGCATGAGATGTTACTTTTAGAAAGTAATGACTCTACCTACATCAAAGAAGCTTTAGCAAATCAAGTTTCCATAAGGTCTAAAATGGACTCCATGTATGCAACCAAGTTTAGAACTTGGTTGATTTGTCTGAAGGTGTGAGCCATCAGGCATAGGAGGGTTTTAAGGCAAAACATGGGTTCATTAAGACATTAAGACAGACTTCAAAGTGTGTGCCCAATATGGAAGCTTTGAAGCGAAGAATCCTGGACGAGGGACACAACACCCCGTACTCCGTACACCCAGGTGGAAATAAGCTCTATAAGAATCTCAAGCAAACCTTTTGGTGGAGCAACATGAAACAAGAAGTGGCTGAATATGTGTCAAGATGTCTAACTTGCCAACGAGTGAAAGCTGAACACCAAAGACCGGCAGGATTATTGCAACCACTAGAAATCCCAGAATGGAAGTGGGATTCGATCGCCATGGATTTTGTTATCGGTCTTCCTAGAACCAGGAGAAAGAATAATGCCATTTGGGTGATTGTGGATCGGCTAACCAAGTCTGCGCATTTTCTCGCCATGGCTAACACTTGGACGTTGGACCAGTTAGCTCGTGCTTATGTAAATGAGATAGTGCGATTGCATGGAGTCCCTAGTTCAATAGTATCGGACAGAAAGGACAATCCAGACCGCTTTTCACCCAGCAACAGATGGGCAAACAGAAAGGACAATCCAGACCTTGGAAGATATGTTGAGAGCGTGCGCTCTTGATTTTAAGGAGTCATGGGATGACGAACTCACCTTGGTCGAGTTCTCCTATAACAACAGCTTCCACGCTAGCATTGGGATGTCGCCATTCGAGGCCTTGTATGGAAGGAGATGTAGAACTCCTCTGTGCTGGCAAGACATTGATGAAGCCCTCACCATTGGCCCCGAGTTAATCCAACTCACAACGCAGAAGGTGAGAGTCATACAAGATAGGATGAAGACTGCACAAAGCCGACAGAAAAGTTACGCTGATCGAAGACGAAGACCTTTGGAGTTCGAAGTAGGAGATTATGTGTTCCTACGCGTATCACCTACGAAAGGAGTCATGAGGTTTGGTCAATCGGGAAAACTGACCCCAAGATACATCGGGCCATATCCTATTTTGGAACGCATAGGAGAAGTAGCTTACAAATTAGAGCTACCCGGAGAATTGCCTAGAGCGCACAACGTTTTTCATGTCTCCCAACTGAGGAAATATGTTGCGGACCCTGCCCATGTGATCGAGCCAGAACCGTTGCAACTGAGGGAAGACTTAACTTATGAGGAGAAACCGCTCGAAATCTTGGATCGTAAAGAGAAGCAGATACGCAAGAAGACCGTCCATTTTGTCAAGGTGCGATGGGCACATCATACCTCGACCGAGACCACCTGGGAAACTGAAGAGGAGATGCGGGCGAAATACCCTCACTTGTTCAACAATTAGGTGAGTAAAGTTTCGAGGACGAAACTTCTTTAAGTGGGGAATGATGTAAAACCTCGGGTTTTTGAGTAGGATGTCGTTAATATAAGTGTTGTGGTTAACATTAGATTTAAGTTTCGAGGACGAAACTTCTTTTAGTGGGGAATGATGTAAAACCCCGAAAAATGCTATTATGTTTACCGTTAAATTACCTGACGTGCGCTTTCTTTCTGTTATTTATATATATATTTATATATATATATATATATATATATATATATATATATATATATGTTTCACATGGAGCTTTTAGGACCGCGAGTGGGTTACTTGGAAATTATAGTGACTGAAAAATATCAGTTAGGAAATTTTCGGTTATCGGGTAATTTTTATTAGGATCAGTTTGTAAGTTTTTCCCCCTAATTTAACCCCAATCCTTTTTCCCCTTTTACTAATTCAAATCAACTATTTTTTTTCCCCCCTAATTCCCTCCCATTTGGTTAATTCAAACTTTTCCCCCCATTTTTCTTCTTTTGACTGACCCTCTCTCCCTCTCTTTTACCTAGTGGATTGTTGCATGCATACAAACCCCCCATCTCCCCCATAATGTGTACGTAAAACCCCCCTCACACCCATCTATATATACCCTACTCCCTTACTTCTTCTACTGCTCTTCTTTGGCTCACCAGACCAACTACGGGTTTTTTACTTTTTGGACCCCGAACTTTGGGGGTATTTATTTTCTGAACCCCCATATTTCAAAGTTTATATTTTGGACCCTATACTTGTGGACCCAAAAAATGTGGCCCAAAGTTATGTTTGACTCTGGCGATGACCTAATTGTTGCCTAAACTTCCCGATATGGTCTTTTATCATTTTTTCCTTCTTTTGACTGTTGTTTTGAAATTGACCAGACTTTGACAGCTAAAGGTGTGTAAAATTCATGGGTAAAAATCAGAGGGTAAAAGTTAAATTTTGGTAACTTTTGGTAAATTTTGGTTATTTTTTGGCAAATTTATGCTCATATGGGGGTTGGAAACCGTGCAAGAAGAGGAAGAAGAAGTTGCGTCTGGAAAATTTTCGAAAGAAAAAAATTTCAATAATGGCTTTGAAATATGGGGGTCCATATTGTTGTCGGAGACAAAGTATAGGGTCCATATTGTTGCCGGAGACAAAGTATGAGGTCCAAAATATAAACTTTGAAATATGAGGGTCCAGAAAATAAATAGCCCCAAAGTTCGGGGTCCAAAAAGCAAAAAATCCGACCAACTACATCACACTCTCTTCTCTTCACTTGTCATTCTCATACAAACACTTTCCTTCCCTCTCTCTCTCTCTTCCTTCCTTCTGCTCGTGCAACCCCCAGCCACCACCTCACCACCCGCCGCCGACCACCGTTTGTGCACCGACACGCCACCACCGATGGTCCCGACCACCGCAGTCTGACACCGCAGCCCGGAGCGCCCCAGGACACCAAGGCTTGCTGACCGAACTGCCGACGAGAGCTGCTGCCGCCGACGACCAGACCTCCCCGGAGTTACTGCTGCTGCCACCGTCGACGCCGAGCACCACCCAACACCACCAGCTCCACCCCACGCCTGGCCCTCCTCCTTGTTTAGTATAAACCCTAACTCTCTCCCTCTCTCTCTCTCTCTATCTTTCTTCTTCATGCGAAAATATTTTAATGGTCTTTTGTGTGTATGTTATGTTATGTATGCATGGTTTTTGTTCGATTCCAAATGCTATATATATGGGAACAATAAGGGGAGAGGGGGATCCTTGTGTTTGGTTGGATTAGGGTTCAAAGGACTGTGGGTGTGTGTGTGTCAGTTTTGTGTGTATGTTTGTGTACGTATGCATGGGTGGGTGGGTGCATGCATGGTTTGGGTGTTGCTTGGGGTCAAGGGTTCAAGGGTTGGTGGGTAGGTTAGTAAGTATGGGTGTGTGGGCATGTATGTGAAGTAGTATAGGGGTGGTCGAATTTTGGGATTTTGTTAGGATATTATTTGAGTTTATCATGTGAGGTCTAATGTACATGATATTATGATGTTTCATGTTAGTAATACTAATAAGTTCATATTATAAGTAAATATGTGGTTTCCTAATTTTATTTAGTTCGTAACTTTATTGCTTAAGTTTCGTAATTTTATTATTATGTTTCGTAATCTTATATCTTTTAGTTCGTAACTTATTAAATTTCATATTATTATTATTATTATAATTATGTTTTCACAAGTTATTAAGTTTCCGTAATATTATTATTAAGTATCGTATTATTATTATGAAGTTTTCGTAAGTTATTATTAAGTTTCGATTTATTATTTTTATGTTATTAAAGTTTCACATTATTATTAATTAAGTTACTATGAAGTTTACATTAGCATCATATTATTATCATTATTATTATTATGATTATTATTATTATTAGTTTCATGAGTGTATATTAGAGTTCATTTTTTGTAATAAAGTTTCATGCCATTATTTTAAATGTTTATATTTTAAGAATTCATATTATTATTTTAGAATTCATGTTATTAGTACTATTAAAGTTTCGGATATTCTTAAGTATTAGAGTTTCATATTTTATTAATAAAGTTTCATATTTTATTTCATGTTCCTTAGTATGGAAATTTCATATATTTTGGTATCAAAGTTGCATAATTTAGTTTGTAAAAGTCTCATGATTTTAAGTTTATAAGGTTCATGCATAAATGTTAAGTTCTCCTTATCAATTTTAAGTTCATGTTTAAGTTAGCTTGAATAAGTTTGTATGACCTAGCATGTTCTTTAATTGTTATAATGGCATACTTGTAATTGTTGTGAATAGTACCATGCAAGTGTACATGTTAGGGGTCACATTAGTTAGTTTGGCATGATTTTATGTATGTATGTATTCCTATGGTACTTTGGAGTATATTATGTCTAAACTAGTTAGGTTGAGATACCGTTACTTTAATGCGTTCTTTAAATTATTAACTCTTTGGGAAAGGTTACAATAAGTTGGGAAGTGCTTAGTTGTTAGTGGTAGAAATATTAATTTTAGGCCGTTTTTAATCTAGGATCGAGCGAGTTATCCGATTAGAAGCTCCTGTGAATTTTCTACGTGAAGATTATCATATTCAGGTAATGTCTATACCCTAATTCCCATTGGATGCTCTTTACTTGTTTTAATGTTTTTTACTGTATTTTGGAACTTGCATCCCGAAGGGGACTTTATATTAATTTGACTGTCTATTTGTTGAGAAGGCTATACTTTTGTTTTATAAAGTATGGACAGTCCTTTGGCTTTTATGTTAAAAGTGTTGGTTTTGGAAATGGTTGGTTGATATTGGATTGAACTGGAATTATAAACCTGACTAAATTAAAGGATATGAGTATAATGCGGGTTCGGGCAGCCTCCCAAGATCAGGCCGTTACATGTGAGGGGGACTGTCAAGAGACCGGGTTACGCCTGGTAGTGTGGAATTGAGATTGCGATGGCCATCCGGATTTTTTTGAATAGTGATATTAGATTGTGAGAATGGGAATGAGAATGATATGGAAAGTTTTTGGAATGAAATGTGTATAATTGACGAGTCTTTGACTCCGAGGGGCAATACGGAAGCCCCGCCCGCACTAAAAGTGAAAATGGTAAAGTTAGCTGGTGGAAGTTATTTTGAAATGTTTGAACTGTTACCCCTCCCCTTAAAATGTGTTGAAATGAATTATATAATTGTTTTAACTGTTAGGGGTAAACATTATTGAGGTTTTCCCCCCTCATGTTGTAAATGTTTTGTTTTCAGGTGATGATCAATAATATGGAGGGATTGGGATCTAGATGTGAGGTCACCAGACTTGAAGTTAGAAGTTTGTTTTAGTTAGCTATGATTTGAACTAGTTAATGTTGTTATTGAACCCGAAGTTATCTTTCTGTCGTTAAGATTCGAAGTAATTAAATTTTATGATGGTTAGTTTTCCCTTCTTGCCTTGTATTCCTTCGGGGATACGGCAGTGACGCCCGTTTGAAAGCGAAGTCATCCGCAAAATTTACCGTTATGGTTACTCTTGACTTTGACCTTTTATATTTGATTTTCCGGGGCGTTACAAATTCACACTTTAAATTACCCAACACGTTCCAAGTAATCACATAATAAAACCAAATAAACCTTTTCACTCAACAACACATTCACTAGTAATTTATATCAACAAGACAGATTACAACACACACATAAAAAAAGGTCGTAACTTGACTTCCCGACATCCTATGGGTCTGGTTGTGGACTTTTCAGAAATCTCAGAATGTCTACTAAAACTCTTATGTTGAACTCGAGACCCAAAACACGCCCTAAATCCTCAAAAACGGTCATTCCAAACTGTCCAGATCTAACCTAGGTCTGGTAATCGGGGTATAACTCGACTTGTACAACTCCAAAGTCCAATCCGCAAAATTTCTATGAAAGCTAACATTATAAGGAACATCCAGTACAAACGGTTCAGTCAAAGGACGACTATACCACTTATGGTGACCCGTTCTTTACACATCATCGAAACTGTCCCGTTCCCGGCTCCCATATAGTTGATAAGTTCGGTTCTAGGTTTCACCATTCGATCCCCGGATCCTAATTTGGGTCTAAAATAATTGCTAAGGTTAAAGTTTCTACCCTAAGCCAACCAAGGTCTAAAAGGTATCACTTATAACCAACAATTTAAACCTTTCTATGTAAATAACTTAATAATAACATAATAATAATATAAACACGTAATAGTCATATAATAGTAACGTAATTACATAATGTTCGAAATTTTAATATACATAATACATTGTAAAAAATTGTAAAATAGTAGGAAACATTTTTAAAAAAAAAAAACTCTTTTTAAAAATTATAACATAGTAATAAATATAAACTAATATTTTAACTAAAGAAACACAAAATAAACTATACATCACAATTTTGAACGATAACCATAAAATATTTTTCAAACTATAATCAACCTTACTTAAGACCTCAATATACATCATTACTCAATTGTAAACAATGAATTCAAAGTTAACAAATTAAACTAACCAAATAACACTAACAAGACCTTAATATGATTTACATACCATATTAATCATATATTAACACATAAATCCGTAAAACTACAATCGTAAATATTTAAATTACAAACAGAAAACTACTTCTAATTACCTAATCAGAACCATGTAACTAATAATAAGATTAATAAAGTAATCAAGAAAACCAAAGAACCAAAGTAACAAACGAATACTAACTAAAGGAATTAGGGTTTTACGTAAAGAGTTAGTTCACGGCTGGCTGGCACTAGGGCAGGCAGCGACGGCGATCGGGAAGGCCGTGGCTGGGTGGCCGGCGTCCGGGTCGGCAGAGGTCGCCTGGTGGTGATAGAGGCACAATAGCAGCAACCCGGGTCCCCTTGTGTTTGTGTTTGTGTTTGTCTTCGTTCTAAGCGGCAACGACCATGTCAACGGGGCGCGGCGGTGGCACGGCGATCGCAGGTGGTGGTTCAGACAGTCGTTGGCCGGCGTCGGGGTAGTGCGGTGGCTGGTGGGATTCTCTTGGTGGTGTTGCAAACGTTCGGACAGCAGCGGCGACGCCGTAGTACGTACAACAGCAACAACACCACTTCGGCGGCTCCAAGGGTGGCAATGGCGGCTCCGGCGACTCAGTTGACGGGAGGCGGTTAATGAGGGTCGTGCCCGGTAGCCTCAGGTGTGTCAAAAAGTTGGTGGAGGAGAGGGAGAAGAAGGGGTGCAGGAGAGGCTAGATAGAGAGAGATGGGGACTCGGGGTGAGGCTAAATAGAAAATTAATATAGTTGAAATTATTTTATTATTTATAATACTAGATTTTAAAAATCTCCAAAATACCTTATACTTAACTAAAAAAAATTACTCCCATAAATAATAATAATAATAGACACATAATTAAATTAAAAGTAAACACATTACTTATCCAATAGCATACATGAAATTACCAACATACCCCTACTCTCGTGCAACCCCAATGCACATAGAAGATTACTAAAATACTCTTGTTAGTCCCTCAATGTTCCTACGAGCTTAAGTGTTAGTAGAAATAATCGTCCATAACTTCTCAAAAATTAACGGAGTCAACCTAAATTATCAACGACATCACACTCAACCCATTTAAATTTTTCGGGGTTTTACAGGTAATATATTCTCATTTTTCATTATATAGATATTCTCAACTTCCATGCATTCTTTATAACATAGAAAATTCAATCTCCAATGTAAAAGTATTAAGAAATTCCATGCCCATCAATTATACTTTGCCCACATAAAATTGGAGGTTACCTAATGTTGCTATTCTTTTCTTAATTATTATTTCTTATATATTTCAAATAGAAAATATAATTAATAATAATAATAATAATAATATTATTATTATTTATTATTATTATTATTATTATTATTATTATAAAAGTACTTGCTAACTATAAATCTAATAGCAGAAGGTCACGCTCTTTCGTATGGTGGGATAGATGATACTTGATAGGTAAGATAGATGGGACAAGGTGTGGATTGATGGAATAAATTGACATAGTATTTGAAAAGATAAGTTACATCGATCACATCACTTAAATATATGAATAATATGTAGTTTATAATTTTGAATAAGGCAATATGAGTAAAACAAGTCATATCAATCACATTACTTATTAAATATATCAATGTTTAAATATATATATTATAAGTAAGGTACTAAATAAACTACGATATATTTAATGTGGAAAAGCTGAAATAAAATGGGAAAGGTGGGATGAGATATATGGGAAATTTTCATCCCACCACGCAAGAAAACAAGGTTTAAAGGGGAATATAAAGACAATCAGGACCCTACATTATAGTGTAATAATTATAAAGGCCCTATATTTTGAAAAGTAACTATCAGGTATCCTATATTATGAGGTAATAATTTCTAGGTGACAATTGAACTTTTCATATTTGCACTTTAGTCCCTGCTTGGTTTTCAGTTTTATTTTTTGTCCTTAGTGGTTAAAAACTCTATTTTAGCACATTTAATAATTCTGTTTACTATAGTTTATATATTCTTGCTTTATTTTTGGTTCTTTTCCATTTGGTATCAGAGCCACGTGTCAAACTTCACTAATTATAATTAGTGAATTTAAAAACCTATTAATTAAGTAATTAATGACCTCATCCAATTGTCCTTATCCTGATTTTCCTCATATCTTCCATAATCCAAATCAGACAAGCGGGGTAGGAGCTCAATTAAATTCTATCTTTGATTTAATTTTAGACCTTAAAAAAGATTTAGAAGCACTTAGAAGTGAAGTAAGAGCTTTAAACAAGTTTGCTCATACTTCCCATATAAGTTTGTTAAACGATTCAAGACATCGAATGCTTGAATATAAAAGTTTAAGTAATACTAGTACTACTTATAAAAATAAATATCCTTTCCAAAATCAACAAAACAAAGTTCCTTTTCGTTTGCATTCGTTTAAAGAAAAATGCACCAGAATCTGTTGAGACTACTAAAAGAGAAGAAGAAGAATCTCCTAATGATCAAGAAATGGATGACGAAGGAACATCAAACTCTTAGTTTGAAGGAACTCCATGGGTTATTCGAAATAGAACAAGAAGGAGCAGCTCTTAATAATATTATGTCTGTTATTGCCGAAAAACAGATATTGTTAGATGATGAAGATAATAATGAGATTAAGATGTCAATTATGTGCTAATTGAAGAAGAAATCTACCAACAAATGAACTTAATCAAATTAGAAGATATGGAGGCTATACCTCTAGATGAGATTAGAGAAAGATGGAGCAAAATATCCGAGGAAAATGAAGTTGAGGAAGAACTTGAAACAAACCAAGTCCATGTCATACCAGTACCTCAAAACTTTGGTAACTAGCCGTAGTAATAGATATTTCCAACCAAGAAATAATACAGCTGGACGAACTAAGTCATTTTCCTTTAAAACCTTATATCAACCTCTTCATGAAGAAATAAGTCTTACTCCAATAAGCCAAACTGGGTACATGTTAAATCTAGATGGAGTCCGTAACAGGGAAGAAATATTTGAACATTGGAAGAGGGGTATGAGTAGTATTCTCAATCATCTGAAAAACTGTGCTCTCAATTGGAAGAGGGGTATGAGTAATCTTCTACCATACTTTACCACATTTAATATTCTACCATGCTTTGGATGGAAATACAGAAGCCAAGTGACAAACATGGGTAATTTAATAATTATATCAAACCTCAACTCAGGGAATATATATAATTAGACGAAATCATAAGTAATTGATTCTATAGAATATGCTGCAGTCTCTTCATTATTCGTGTAGTGACCTATTTAATTTCGTGAATAATTGGGTATCAGAATCTCCAGTTCTTTATGAAAGCCGTATAAAACCATTCAAAAGCATCGTTGTCTTGTCTGCAAAAGCGAAAAGAAAGGACAAAATAGTATTAGACTCTATCAGTGGATCTAAATATTGATTTCTGGGGCCATTGCTGATGCTATAACATTAGCCTCTTAGAATGACAATGACTGAAAGGGCCATCAGACCATCGGCAATGGCGAATTATTTGAGAGTGAAATGACATTGATGTGGCTTGGGCAAGGACGAGGACGAAAAAGATAATGTAGCGGTGAGACGAGTTCTGGCGGTGAGAAAAACTCAAACTCGTTACGTATGATATCCAGCACCTCCGCCTGTTACGTATGATATCCACCGAGTTAACCATCGCCGGAATAGTTCCGGGTGCAATATTGTCCAACGCCCCCCAAAGTTCGGTATATTATTGTCCAAGGTCAAAGTTCGGTATATTATTGTCCAATACCCCAATAGTTCAGTATATTAGCGTCCAATAATTTTTTCAAGGGTGCAAATTTGAAGCCTGAAAGATCATCGTTTTCCCATCAAACCAGAAAGACTCGCTACCATTTCCATACATGACACATTGACATCCACTCCAAGCTTTCTCTTGCTACTCTTAATTATCTCAAATTTACAGTTTCTTAAACTTACACAATGTGTGAGCGAGAATGAAGCATGTTAGAAAGACTTATGGTGATTTGTGAGCTATAGCTTATGAAATGTAATTAGGGTTAGGGATATCAAAAAATTATCTGACCAAGATATCATGTTTAATCTAACAAAAATAAATCAGGCACGATCATAAGTTTTCTGTCCAAATTTTGACATTAACTAGTTTTTTTCCTAGAACAGACCCAATATTTTTTTATTTCTTTGTCAAAACGAGAAAAAACTGGCCATCGAACATTACATTTTCGACCACACTCGAAATAAACCTGTACCTAGATATTTGACAGCCCTAATTGTAATGTTAAAGATATCAGCTTTCTAGAATATGTTCCAGACTTTCTTTTAATTTTTGAAGCTCCAGTGAAAACTACAACATGATAAGTTGTGCTGTTCAATAATTTTCTTGTGCTTTAGCTTCTCAGTCAATAGATAGATTAATCATCTGAATATGATAACCACAATCTCGTAGTCTTTAAAATTCTCCATGGTTATATACTTGTTGCCAAGTGTGTCTAACTTGTGGCATATGTATATCATGAGTTATCACAACTTTGGAGTCACTTCTCATGAGTTGTTACTTCTTTATTTCCCCTTCCTTTTTCTAACATCCATGAAATTGGCATTGGCATCTTATGCTCAAGGTTGTTAGAATTGGGATAATATATAACTCGAATATAAGAGGTAATTTGGATCGAAATTAACTATATAGGATCATGGATCGTAATATAGATAATAGAATCGTATCGATGATTTTGGATAATAAAATGTTAGGATCGTAGATTAGGATCAGGATTTTAATAACTATGCTTATGCTAGGTAATTTCTTCAGATGGTGCATGAGCTAAACAAGCATAACAATGATCTGTAGTATATGGGAGCCTCTGATTTCTGTCAACTTTTAGATGGTGTTAGATATTTTTACCAGATACCAGTATATGTAACGACTCACTGACTAACCAACCAAATTGAAGGCAAGTACTCCACCTTCCACGGTCCCGACCCGGATTCGATACTTATAAGATGAAGTATTCCTTCCATAGTAGAAAGTTGGGCCCATATATTGGGCTTTGGCTTTCCTTATACCCGTCCACATCAAGCCTAATGGGTGGTCTTATGATAGGGCCCAATGGGTTGAATAGTCTACCATTATGTGTGTGTCTATATATATGTGTGTGTGTGTGATGACGGACCTGACTAAGGGCGTGTAGTTTAAGTGGTAAAGGAGGTAGAGGTTCGCAATCACTATCAATATTTGAATTTGGTGGCCACAATTTTATAGTCGGAGTTGTTGGTGTTTATGGTTAATCCTTGTGGGTTTGCTCTCCAGGTTAAGTTTATGATAAGTCTAATATGATGTTGTGTAAGAAAAAGTAGGTTTAGAAGAATATGGCCGAAGCTAGGTAACATAAGGCCCTGTTATTTTTTAGTGTAAGAGAGATGTAGGTAAGATAAGGTAAATTAAGGTTAGGTAAGAAAAAATCTTTGTATACCTATGTAAATATATAATCGGTATGTTGAAAATGAAAAATGATTGGCGTTTTTCCAGATTGAGAAAGAATTTATCGAGGAATTCAACCCTAGTGCAAAACAAACAAATTAAGTCATATGTGTCTGGTTCAAGTTCAAGGACATAATAGAATCCAAAAGAGCTCAAGAAGAGACAAAAACATGAAAACTTGCTGCATAAGTGATAATTTTTGGGTAAGCTTCTATTCCTTTCAAAGATTGAGTTAGGACCATTGCACCTTGGGGACCATACATGGACCTTGAATACCACACGGTCCAGCATAGCCTCAATGTGACAATATCCTTCCACTTCCTTTTTTTTTTTTTTTTGGACATGGAAAGTCCTACAAAATCAAATGGTTTATTTTTGTAAAATTTCTCTTCTTCTCTTGTAAATTGTTAGTAACCAAGGAAAAACTGAAGCTTGAAGACTACATCAAGGTCGTTTTATATCTTAAGGGACAAAACTACAAAAAGAAAAAGAGAGCGTTCCAGATCATCTCAAAGAGTCATTTTTGGGTGAGCTTTTTCTTTCGACTTTTTCTTAATCAATTTACAAAGGAGCGGTAAAAGTCAGTAAATAAATATCCAATTCAGGGCAAAACGAAAATTTATTCTCTACATTAATTTCCAACACAGATCCCGCATTTTTAAGGATTCCACATTTAATTTGCAGAGTCCGAAAAGATTTATATGTAGACAAACTTATGTCTATAACTGGTAGTGTTTAAGAAGAGACTGATTTGAGAGAAAACTTATTCTTGGCATTTGAATTATTATAGAGATTACATCCATGGAGAATGGGACCATCTGAGTGATGCTAAAAAATTGACATATAAAAGACAATGATAATAGAATCCAGTGATAGAAATTCTGGAATAAGAAGAAGCAAATAAAGGGAACTGCATTTGGGTGGTATGCACAACTGAATTACCGAACTTTTCCATTAAGATTGAAACAAAGATAAGCCTTCCCCAGTTAACTTTAACAACTTTGGCTATTTCTTGTTCTTTCAGTTTGCTCTAATTTGGACCTACCCATCTAAAATGGTACCCCAACATTTAGGAGATGGATCTGATGTACATGATCCTTATTATAACTGAATAGTACAGCCATTGTTTCTGTTGGACCCATGTAGTCAAATTATAAGTTAAGTGGGTCCTGACTAGAACCACAAAACTACCTTGACCTTAGTCCTTAACCTTTGTTTGTTTCCGGGGGAAGGAAGGGGGTAGGGCGTTAAAAAATTCGGGTTCGAGTCATTTTGAATTTGGATGCAGAAGATATCGGACAAAAAGTTGATGTAGTCTATCTGCTTTTGTCGGATTTTTTTCTAATTGGACAATTCGGACAAACCTACATTTGAGTCACTATCATATTCAGTTAACAGAAAAATGAAAAATATTGTATCTTGAATTTCAGTCAAAGTGGTCGAAGTCTAAATTCGGACGAAGAATTTATAATCTTGTCCGATTTTTTCCAAGTGAGACTAAATCAAATTGTCAAATCGGATAGTTTTACTAATCTTCATTGCTCTTATTTGAAAAATGAAATGAGGGTGAAAAGGGAAAAGGCAAGGGGGATTATAGAATCATCTCAACAAAAAGTTTAAGTTGGTGGCTGTAGGCCGCCCAATGACGGTTTTATACTCTAACACGCACACTCATGCGAATGTCCTTTGGGCTTAGCTTGAAGCGTGGACGCTGTAAAGGACCCCTTAACCTTGCACAAATAAACATGGAGGTTGTTGAGATTCGAACCTTAAATCTTTTGTTCAGGTGCTACTCTGATAATGTAACATCTGACAATAATTGGAATGACTTGCCCTAACTGGGTGCCTCAGTAATGTATATAGAGACAACATATGGAAGTCTATCTATTAGAAGTACAATAACAATATATAAGTTATATATGATAATATGAGATGATAATCTTGACATTATAACTTAAATAACATACGTAAAGAGAGTGTTATCACGGTTACATTACTAACCAAAATGTAATTTTGATTATATTGTAATTTTGATTGCAATGTTTAACATTTAAACAAACATTGTAATTCAAATAATAATATTATTGTGATTACATTACATGATTGATTACATCCAACCAAACAAGTCGTAGGGTTTGTTCGATTTGAAGACCAACAGAATTTCACATAATTGAATGTTATGAGCCAGACCAGCGTTCGGTCTGGTATGCAATCTAATGAAGGGGAAGCTGGTGAAAGAAATCCAGAGGAAATAGAAAGAGGACAAGAAGGCATTTCATGTTATCACTCATCAGTGCATGAGCTGAAAATACAAGTGAGAGGATCAGAATCTATTTTTTTTTTAAAAAAAAAAAATTGAACTTGCTTTTCTTATTTCAATGTTGTATATTGGCTTCCATTATATTGTAGTGAAACAATAATGCTATTTATAGCTTATTAAAAATATGATCATCTTCGATCTTGAAATTTGTACCCTATGTAGTAGTTATTATTTAACAGGCAACTCACTAATTGAGATATTTTCATTTTATAATTTCTAACAAATATGATAAACTTTAAGATTATGAGTAGACCCACCCTCTTATGGAGATTCTAAATTCATATAATGGCGTAGTAAAGTGATAATATGGTAGTGATAGGCAATAGTAAATTCTAAATGGACATAATTAGTCTGAAGATAAGTTTTTTTATAATATATTATTAGTCAATTTCACTAGTTGGCATCTTTTTTTTAATGATTGTTTTTGGAATAATTATAAGCAACTAAGTCAATTCAAATATACAGATGCTTCATTATGAAATAGATAAGAGTATTTTATATGGAGAGAAAATCTAAAACACTTCAATTAGCGGCCTGAAAAGAATCATGCGATGAATGATTACCAGGCGTGTTTGAGGGCGTAATGATAATGAGGGTAATCTCAAATGTCATACATATATTTTTAATCATCAAGTGGTAGAAATATTTTAGTATTAAGATTTCAGAGATATTATTCTCTGCAACCTCAACTACATCAAAGAGTGTTTGACAGATTAGAGGGTGATGAATGGATGATAGGAGTCTTTGGCTCTTTGCTTAAGATATTTTTTAAAATTTTTTATTTAGTAATGTTTATTATGATTTTTTTTTTCATTTTTTAACTAGTCCTAAACAAGAGTGATGCACAGGTGTATTAAAAAATGGCTTAGGGTTGTAGTAAAATGACGAGAGCTATACTGATAAGTAATTAGTTGTGTACTAAAAAAAGGTTTATTATTTATTATATACTATTTTTGTAAATTTTAAAGAAAAATATAAAAGAAATATGATTTTAGGCAATTTACACGTAGTATCATATATATAAATCTAATTATTTTATTTCTTAATATCATGGTATTGTTTTTACGTACTCTATAACAAGATATGTAAATATTAATTGTATTTAATTATTCAATTCATATTCTTTTAATAGGAAAAAAAGGGACCAGAATTCACATGAAAAAATTAAGAGCTTTCAAGTGAATATACAACTGTTTAAGTTACTGTATTAATAAACCCATTATTGGGGGTGTTTGGGAATTAGCTTTTTCAATGGCTTTTTGATGGGTTTTGGCATTTTGACTAATCAAAAAGCTATTATGAGGTGTTTGGTATGATAGCTTTTTCGACTAGATTTGTACCCTCAAAAAATCATTTTCTAAAATGCTGCTTGGAGCAGCTTTTTGGAATGGGCCTTTTGAATTTTAGCTTTTTAGTGAATTAAATTACTATATTAGCCTTATATATATATATATATATATATATATATATATATATATATATATACACATATATATATATCACTGCAACAAATTATAGCTGTTGTAACACTCATTCAGGTAACATTTTTCATAAGTATTACAATAGATGCCCTATGATAATATTTTCGAAAAATGTTGCCCTAGATTTAACCTATTGTAACATTTAATCTTTGTTTGTTGCAGTAGCCTCTAAGGTAACACTTTTTAAAATAATTTTATATTCTTTTTTGGAATTGAAGGAAATTATATTTAATTTGTAGCTTATTTTCTTACTTTATTTTACTTAAATTTATATATTTGAATATTTTTACTAATTAATTATTTTATACAAAAACTAAAAGTATAATACCCAACTCAACGTCATGTGATAATTTTTAACTGTCCATAAAAAAATAGTTTTTAAATAAAAAATGTGAATTGTAATTAGTTTTTAATTTTTTTTCTAAAAGTAAATTGTTCGATGAATTTTCGTTTTCTTCCCCAATTTCCCTCTCAAAATATTTAAATAAATTTCAGCTTAAACTTTTCCATTAAATTCCACCCCCCAAAGTTTATTCTATCTTAAAAGTTAAAATATCCTAAAATTTATATTAGGTCTGTAAAATTAAATCGTTTAATGATTTTTCGTTTCATTCCCTCATTTGCTTTCAAAATATTTTAAATAAATTTCAACTTAGAATTTTACATTAAATTTCCCTCCTAATTTATTCTAGCTTAAAATTTTCCAAAATTTTTCCCTCCTAAAATTTATATTAGCTCAAAATTTCCCCAAAATTTGCCTCCTAAAAATAAAACTAATGTCTGCTCACAGCTTGTTTCGAGTTGCCCAGAAACATTGCCACAATAGAGCTCCCAGTCCCTTTTGGCTTTCTCCTGTCTCAAACCCTAACCAATGTTCATCGCCCAATAACCACCACCGGCAACCCACTGGCTGCCGCAGTTCCGTCGCCTACCACCAACCGCAGCCCAACACCAATTCCATCGCCGCTGCAATGGCCAACACCTACATATCACGAACTCGAGAAATCTCCCTCCACCCAATCGCCGAACCACCGAAGCCTGCACAACCCTCCTCTGCTTTTCGCCCAGCACCAAAATGTTCGGACACCTGGGTTTTTCTTTCTCCCGGTAACCGCAGTCCGAGCCTCATCCCCGACCACTGCCGCCTGAAACCACCGTCCGTCTCTGCCTGCTCTCCATCCACTATCGACATCCCACCGTGATCCCATCAGTCATTCTGGGTTTTGCTTATTTGTATACCCATCCTCCCATCCCCCTCTTACATTCTGGCTTGGTTCGATGAGGGTTTCGGTTTGCTCATGCTTGTTAAAATTCTATTTTTGTTTAAATGTTTAATGTTCTTATTTTTCAATCATCTATTGCTTGGTTGGTGGTATTGATTTGGGCTTTGGTTGTTGTTGTGTGCCATTGTTGTTGTAAGAATGACGCCCAAATGAATGGAAAGGCAAGAAAATGAACGGAAAAGATTGAACAAAGGACATACTCCCAGGAATGGAGTAGACTTGATTTCAGTCATCCATTGGCATCGCAGCAGCACAAAGGTATGTTTGAGTTAGGGTTTCTCTATGCGACTTCAATGGGTTCTCTTTGTTGAATCAATGTCTTGCAAGTTTGTTATATTTGAAGTTGGTTGACTATGCGACTTAAATGGTTTCTCTATGTTGAATCTATGTCCTGCAAATTTGTTGTGTTTGAAGTAGTTAGTCACTTATTTGCTTGGTTTGCAGCCAATTGTTGATTTTCTCTGGTGCCCACCAATTGTTTGATGAATTGTTTGTCTAAATTGAGCATACCCAATACTGCATCTCAAGCTTGCTGAACCATTGAAACCATTATTAAATGGGTTGGCACATTATGAGGATTAATCTACTCCATAGAGTTGTCTTAGTGGCAAATAAATATAGCCTCATACTCTATAGCTTAGGGTTTTGAAGTACATGCATTTTTCATAAACTGCAATTGTTTGCGAAGTGTCCTCTTTTTCTTATTTAGCGAATTGTTTGTGTTATACCTAGAAAGCTGAAGCTCATGTCTGCTTATAATTTCAAGTTTAAACAGACTACAAATATGACCCAACTTGGTGAACTACCTTTGTTTAGCTAGCCAAATTTCTCAATATGTTGTGGCAGGTTTGTTTCGTTCTATGTCTTTATTTAATTAGTTATTTATATGATGACCTTCTACGCCCTTTGCTGGTGAATGTGTAAGCAAAGTTTGGTTAATTATGTTATATGAAGATCTTGTATACAGGTTGCTGCATATTCAGATGGTTATGTAAAAGTATATGAGTTCTTAAATGGTTAAACCTCGTGGAACTAAATAGTCGGCAACTTCAGATATCATACTTCTAAAAAAGGCTAGGCTCTACCTCATTACTACTTACTACTTTGGTTTTTCATCAGTTATATATATAAGATGGAGGTGATTCTAAATAGTTTGCAACTTCAGCTCTATTATATAAGACAATACATGGATTCCTGGACCCTAGACTTCAGGCAATGCCTCCATAATTAATCTTTTGCAGTTGTGCTCTTTGATGATTAATTGTGCTGTTCATATTTTGATTCTACTATTCTAGTGTGTTTTAGAAATGAAATCCATTGTCTAGCTCTCATAAATCAAGTAATTGAGCTACAGAGATTATTCATTTTTCAAGATTTGTTCTTTTTCTCATTCTTTGAGTGTTACATAATCATTAGGTTACTTAATCAAGATTTTGCTTCTCATCTCATGATAACTTTATACTGGAAATCTATTTGCTTAATTTTCTAATTATGTTATTCCTAATTTTATATATATACTTTAGTTTTCTACTGCTACACTCAAGATTTTCATTTTACAGGTCAATATTTGGTAATGGATTATTGGTTTCAAGACATCTCTTTGAATTGGTATAGTGCACAATTCCAGTTACAACCTCTTTTGGAATGTCGTAGCAGCAGAATATTGGTCAAAGGTCAAATTTTAATCGAGATGTCCTGCGTTAAGCAATAGCCAAAGACCGAAAATTCTAGCTTCTACTTTCTGGAATGTCAAAAGGCTCCTATGATAGGCATACAAGGAGTTCAGCAGGTTCGCTTAATTTGGAATTTCTTCAGTTTTATTTGCTTTTCAGAATTACTTCATCTGTTAATATGTTTAAATGTATGCTGATGTCTGCTATTCAATGTTCTGATATGTCTTGGGCAATGAGTTCAAAGAAACATGATGATTGCCTACCTGTGCTGTTTCTTTTTTCTTGGATCTGTGCTCCATTTGATTGTGATGCATGAACATTAGAACATGAATATAGTTCCCTTCTGTTGACATTTGATTTTGGGGTAATGAAGTTCCCCAATACTTTGTACCCCCTTTGATGATGTATCAACGTTCCCTCTGACTTTAAGGCCAAAACCACCAAGATCACTAGTCCGTAGAGAGAACTTTTTTTGGCATGCCTGCAATTGAATTACTTATTTACCTTTTTTGTGGATTTCAAACTAAAGCGTCTTTGTATTATTACTTATTTATCTTATATTTTTGGTTACACAGGTCACTTTGGTTGATACGATACTTTTGGGCATTGAAGTACCTGATCAAGTTCAAGTTCAATGACCGGTTACATCCATGCCTTTTGCCCATCTTTTGCAAACAAAAAAAAGAAAAACCTTTTTTCATATACTTTTGGCTGACAAGTGAGGAAGTACAAATTATTCAAGGTGTAGAGGCTAAATATAGTCTTTAGGAAATGTTGAAATATTGTACAGTGAATCAGGATGATTTATAATTGTAATTTTACTCTATTTCTCCGTTAGTGTAATGTAATTTTATTTTATGTATCAAGTATGATTTCTTATATTTTGGCATTTTTTTTATAAGAATAGGTAAAAACAACTAACTGTTGCCATAGGTCAAGAAAATTGTGTTACAATAGATGCAACCCAAAAATCACACATCACATAAAGTGTTGCTTTAAGTAGCATAATTGTTGCCATTGGTGAAACCTAAGGCAACGTTTCTATTAGTATGTGTTGCATTAGACTAAATATCTTAGGTAACGTTTTTTTGTAAGTATTGCAATAGCCTAAATACCTATGGTAACATTTTTTTACAAGTGTTGCAATAGCCTAAAAAGTGTTACAATAACCTATTGTAACACACGTCTAATGTAACACTTTGCAAAATGTTGCCATAGACCTAAGGTAACACTATTTGTGCCTTTAGTAACACTTTTGGTGCGTTGCTAAAACCATATTTTGTTGTAGTGTATATACATATATATATATATATATATATATATATATATATATATATATATATATATATATATATATATATATATATACATATATATATATATATATATATATATATATATATATATATATATATATATATATATATACATATATATATATATATATATATATATATATATATATATATATATATATATGGGAGTGGATCCAGTAGGAAGGAAGTTTGTGTAGGAAGGTGAGAAGGAATAATCTTGCGCGTTAGATCTTGATCTGACGAATGAAATTAAAACCACCAATCATCCCCCAAAACTAGGGCCGACAAAAATCTGACCGACCCGATAGTCCGAATTTTACCGACCCGGAAAAATCAGGTATTGGACATGGCGATTTGACCGAATCTGAAAATTCGGTCATTCGGTAATTGACCAAATAAAATACGGGTCGGGTTCGGGTTTAGCTAACCAGGCTCGGGTTGACCGAATTTTTGAACGAAATCGAATTCGGTCAATCAGGCCCGGGTTGACCGAACCAGAAATTGGGCAAGAATCAAAGAATCACAAGTTATATTGCTAAAAAGAGTAAAAAGGTCATTATGAAATTCGGTCAATCAGACACATTCGGTCAACCGGGTTCGGGTTTGACAAATGTGTCCGAATTAAAATTCGAACAGGGTTAGGGTTTGAGGTTTTTGACCGAATACCGAATTGACCGAACCCGATAAGACCCGGACCCAATTTTTTGCCACCCCTACCCAAAACCAACAACACATGTGAAATCAGGTTAGAGAGAAAATGAAAGAGATTGATCATTGAGCGTGATTTGGGGAATTATTGTGGTTTTGTTTTATTTTCATTAATTTCCTATTAGATTTGGATGCTTTACTGCTTATAGGTGAGAGAGTGAATAGAAACCGTCGACGAGAGTGAGACAACGATAGTTCGGAGGCTCGCCGGTCGAATTTTGACGACGCTCCACTGCAATTTGTCTGGATCGGCGGCGAGGTTAGTTTTGTGAAGAAATGTGTTTTGGCATCCATTCGAAGGGACGAGCACTGGGGTTTAGCAGGCACGACCTTCGTTTCTGGAAAAACGAAATTGAACTCGCAATTAGGGCTTGAATTTGGAAAGGTTTGTGTCATTGTTGAAGTATTTGTGTACCACGAATTTTTGTTGTGATTTGACACACACATGTGATACTATGATTGTGTAATTTATGAGTGTCAATGGTTACATGACATGATAAGAGGGGATGACAGGAGGCGAGGACTCGTAACCAGA
Organism: Portulaca oleracea; assembly: GCA_029582165.1. NCBI lineage: Eukaryota > Viridiplantae > Streptophyta > Magnoliopsida > Caryophyllales > Portulacaceae > Portulaca > Portulaca oleracea. The sequence continues at coordinate 17,630,315 of CM055871.1, forward strand.
TGTTGACGCCGGTGAGGGCGGTACAGGAGACAACGTGTAAGTTAATCTCACACCCAACCCCGTCCTGTGATGTGAAGAGCCCTAATTGGGGGATCAGTTCACTAGTTGCGAATTCATCTGTTAAATGCGATGTGATTTTTGCCATTTTGATGTTCTAGATTCGTATGGTAACTGTTGATTTGTCTAAGCAAAATTCGATTAGTGTAGAAAAGTAGTATGTCCATATGTATTGATGTTGGCCACATTATACACACATTGGGGTCCCCGTTTTCCAGATTTCAGTTGGTGTAGAAGTTTCGGTTAGTGTAGCAAATTAGTGATAACATCGTTGTAATGTTCTGTAATATTGAGAACGTTGGCCACAATGTGCATATAGTGTGGTCATGTGTTTCACCCGATGGGGGTGGCGTAATTGTGCAATCATATAGAAGACTGGAAGCAAACGCGAAGAAATTGAGCCTTAATTTTGAATCCTTACAATGAGTGATGACCAAGTAGAGTTTGTAATGTTTGGTCATGAGCTGTAACAATGTAGTCAAGGTTGTTCACTAGTGTGGTCATGAGGTGCAACAATGTGGTCAAGGTTGTTTATTAGTGTGGTCAGCTGGCTATGATTAAATCTTTATAGTGAGTGATGACCAAGTAGAGTTCGCAATGTTTGATTCATATTTAGTGTGATTAGTGGAATTTGATGTGCTCTCGACCTTAAGATGATAATGGTGCTTTGTCGTTACCATATGTGCTTGTATTAATCTCGAAGTTGTGTGCTTGCAATTAGGAGTGATTTAATGTGTTTAATGGGTCTTCCACGAGATTTTACATTTTTTCTTCCCCATGTGCGGTGTCCTAGCCCCGTGTAGTGTCATATGAATATGGAGTCATGTTGCGTGGTTAGATGGTTCAATGTGATATATGGTTGCCACAGTGAGGTCATCATTGTATGCTAGTGTGATCAGTTAGATTTGGGTCAATCCTCATAGTATGTGCATGCTCAGTAGGCTTCGCAATAGTGTTTTACCATTGCGTATGATCATTGGATGATGATGTGTGACGAATGTTGGTTTAGGATCTTGCCATTGTCTTCACCATAGGATTCTGTGTTGGTCTCCATTTTATGTTGTTGCACATTGGGGCCATACAATGTGTGTCCATTTGGTTGAATTTCTATGACATGGTTGTCCATTAAGTTCTTTCTGCACGTCCTTGTATGATGAGTCGTTTGAACATTTGGATGTTAGGAAACGATGGTGAAGTCATTGCGCATGCACTTTTGTTACGACTTCACAACACATAAGAACTCACTCAGGGATGAAGTGTGGGAACGGGCTGCTCGATGGAATAGGGTCTTGTCTCAAAAACAGAATGCTCCAGGGGTTCAAAGGCCCCAACGTTGATGTGGCACAATCCTCGACAAAACACATGTTGATCATTGAAGAATTTTAGTATGGGTTTGTTTCGGACAGGACGTGTTCTGGTTTATTTGATTATACTTGGGTGTAATTGTTAATGTATACTGAATAAAGTTGGTCCCCCACTGTTGTCAACTTTACTAGTCATTTGTTCCATTTAGTTTTTTCGAATTTAATGGATCATATTAGGTTAGTTACGAATGTGCAATTTGTAATTTACCATAAGTTTGGTTGGTTTCAAATGAGATTGGTGAAGAATGTGCAATTTGTAATTTACCATATATTTGTAGTGGATAATATTAGGTTGGTTACGACTGAGGTGGGTGATGTACAAGTATGTTGTTGCGGATTTGTTGTTGTGCAATATGTTAGTAATCAGCAAATGGAAACGATTTTGACAACACTGTATATGGAGTGTGATTACATTCTTCTTCCCCCAAGTTGCTTGATTTTGTTCCAACCACACTCCTTTTGTCTGCGTGTGGTCATATATATTAGAAAATGCAGTCCTACACACAGTTTTGAAGTATCAATGACCATAATTTAAACTGGTTTTACATGTGACAACGTGTGGTCATGGATATTAGGAAATGTCGTTCTGCATTTCATAACCACGGTTCTAAAATATCAACGACCACACTCCTTTTGTCTGCGTAACCACACTACTTGGAATATCAATGATTACAACCATTAGAATATTAATGATTGCACTCCTCGGAATGTTAAATGACACACACCATTTTGAATAATGAGAATGTAAACTGAACTGTTTTGCCCACACTAGGTTATGAGTTTGGTCACCATAATGAATCGGCCCCAAAACGAATAGAATATCATGCGTACACTAGTTTTAACTACTGTGGCCATGTAGTTCAAACTGGTGGTCAACCACTACGAATTAAATGTGGTCACTGGAGCTTTCCTAACAAATGACAATATTGTACTTGTAATGTGGTCAACCATGTGACCACACTTCCAAGATATCGATGACCACACTACTTTTGTTTGAGTGACCACACTACTTGGAATATCAATCATCACTCTTTAGAATAGTAATGACCACACTCCTTGGAATGTCAAATGGCACACATCACTTAGAATAATGATAATGTAAATTGAACTGTTTTGTCAACACTGTATTATGAGTGTGGTCACCATAGTGAATCGCCTCCAAAACGAACACAATATCATGCGTACACTAGCTTCAACCACTATGGCCATGTAGTTCAAACTAGTGGTCAACCATTGCGAATTAAGTGTAGTCACATGAGCTTTCCTAACAAATGACCACGTTGTGCTTGCAATGTGGTCAACCATGTGACCACACTTCCAAGATATCAATGACCACACTCCTTAGAAGATCCACTTACCACACAATATCAAATGTAAACCCAATGACAAAGATTTACTACACTTCCCTACTTAACTCCCTCCCGGATCCATTGTCCACAAAAGTTTGACCAAATGTGACGATTACGTTGACTATGTCATTGTTTGTCCATTTAAAATATTGTGTTCTGTTACAAACTACTGGTGCCATAACACACCATGGTATTTACAAATGGGTTGAGTGACATACATGTAGGTTGTTGCAATTTGGATAGTATCATAAGTTTGTAATAATTGCAAACTATGAACTAGTTACATGTTAACTTGATCAAATACATAAGGTTGACCACACAACCCATCTTATTGACCACAATTAATAGAATCATATGATTTTGAAGTATAATGTGTTGGCACATTTATGAGAAGTAATGATGCTACAATTTGAAATGATGTGACAACACTTTGTAAATGATGTGGTCACCAAAGTGAATCGTATCCAAAAAGAATGCAATATCAGACGTACACTAGTTTGAACCACTATATGGTCATCTATACTATTGTGGCCACTCACAAACCACTGATGCCATTATGTGGCCATTTAAACTGTAAATATATACTAACGTATTCCAAATTTCCAATACATAACATATAAGATAAGCATGTGCACTATGAACCCCTCCGCGTCGTCGAATGTTCACATCCCCATCATAGCTTCACACTCAACCCTGGTTTCGGCAACTTTGCACCTGCAAGGGGGCGGCATGTGTACAATGTCATCACTGTTGTCGTCGGACACCTTTCCTTTACCCCCGACACCATTTCCGCTTTCCACGCTACTTAGTTCATACTGGTCAGGCTTCTTGCGTCGATGGGCCTCACGTGTGCAATAGAAGTATTTCCACTACTTCCCCCTTTCATTCTTGTAATAACCCGCCCCAAAATCGCGATTAATTAAGCGTTAATACCGTAATTATCTAAATTGCGTATAAATTTTTTGCGTTTATTTTCAAGTATTATCTATTTTATCGGTGTCAGGTTTCGTGCAGGAGATGGCAAAGCGTATCAAGTATCGGAATTATAAGTTCCAAAATTATTTTATTTACCTATTAAGTAAATTCGTATCGGGTTACCGTATACGTAATTTTAATCGGAAAAAGGGTTTAATTATTTTACTTCTAGAAGATTATATTTTATTATTCCAAAACTCAATTTATTTTATTTGAGTTATATTTATTTTATTTAATTTAAGTACAAGTGGTATTTATTTTCTATTTATTTAATTTTTTCCGTTCAAGTTCTATTTTATTTCAACCCGATTGTTATCGGTTAATTTTATCTTGTACTAAACTAGCTATATAAATTTATTATATTTATAATTATCCTACCTAATGTTATATTTTCAGATTTTAAGTGGGATATAGTTGTATTGTTAAGTTGATTGGAATATATATTAGTAGAGTTAACTAGAGGACCCATTTCTTCCTCATTCTAATTCAAACCCACTTCCACTTTCTCTCTCTACAAACCCATTCCCTCTTTGCTCTCCTGCCCAGCCGACGTCCGACCACCGCCGGCCATCATTTCCGGCCGTCGTCGCCGCCAGAAGCCACCGGCCGGCCACCCCTTCTCCTCCTCTCTTGAATTTCATCCAATTTTAACCCAAAGGGTAAGTTCTAAAACCCCCAATTTCACTCTTTTATACCCTAATCTGATTTTCATGATAATTACATGTTATTCTTGTCAACTTTTACTTCTTTTACTCTCTTTTAGTGTAATTTTCAGATTATGGTTATTAGGGTTTAATTTTGAAAGAGATACATGTGTATTTTGGTTGTTCTTGAGATATCTTTGTTGGATTTGTGTTGGATGATGATAAAATCATGTTGCATGTTGTTTCTTGGTGAATTTCTAACCTTAAGGACAGATTTTAAAGTATGAAGTTGTTGATTCAAGTGTTATAAGGTTTAATTTGGGTGAATTAAGTGTATTTTGAGGTAAAAATTACTAGAATGTGTTATTGGTATTGAATTCATGGTTGCATGTCATTCTTGAAGCTTTTGATGAGCTTATTTAGGTGTTATAATTTCTGGAAATATGGTAGATTTTAGCCAAGTAGAGTTTAATGGAGAATGATCACAAGTTTGGGAGCTTAAATCACCATTAGAGTCAATTTCAAGAGCTAAAAACGTTCTGCCCAGTTCTGGAAATTTTCGGAATTTTTAAAGTTGGATTTTTGCCCAGATTTTTGCTCCATTAGATAGCCCAAAGTATTAGAAAACCATAGGCTTTGGAATTTCTAAATTCCGTCTTGAATCGACCAAGTTATGAGCAAAACCGTGAAACCGGATTTTTACATACGAGTTTAAAGTCAGTAGGTTATGAGCTATTTTTCGACCTCTTAGAGATTTCTTTGGTTTTTGAGGAAAACATGAGAGTTTTAGATTATGCCGCGAGCTTTCCGAAAAGGTATGGTTTGTAGTCATACGATATTGGGAGTATAAGTTATAAGCCCCGGAAACCGGGTTGTCCTGTGTGAATATTCTGCCCAATTTATAAGTGGTAAAAAACCCATTTCTAAGGTTCTAAGCTAAGTCAATAAGGGTCCTTAAGCCTTGATAAATGATGATTATAAATTATAACCTCGAGTTAAGCCTTTAAGTGGAGAAGTATAGTTAGAAACCGGGTTATGTCCCAAAGTTATTTATCCAAAAATAAGAGTTTGAGAATAAGTTTTACGTGCCTCCCGGTGAACATTAAGTTAATAATTCGATACCTTTGAGTTGGTTAAAGTATCTATCTACCTAAGGTCGTCCAAGTTCTAAATAGTTCTTATGATGAGTTTCCTAAAGTCTCAACTCATGGATTTTTCCCCTCAAATTACATTACCTATCTTTCTTCCATCGTTTACTCCATCAATATTATCCTTCTAAGTAAATCTCAAGGGAATTTTTCTAATTTCATATTCAACCTCTAATCTTTTAATCTCATCTTTCATCAATCAAGTTATCCTTCAAAAGATACAAGTTCTATCTATCGATTCTACCTTTCTACGTCAATTTCTCTATATAATTTCAACCAAACCCTTTATTTTCATTGATTCAGCTGTCCGGGCCCATTTTGGGACCCTTCCCTTCATTTTTAGCCTCTGGCCCTTTCATCAAAGTTGTAGATCTCATTTTTCCCTATTCCGGGATATACTCTTTTGCTTTATTCCGATTTTCCTAGCCCGAGTTATACCTTGAACATTATCTTTACTTAAACCTGAAATTTTATTTCTAAAAAGTCGTTTTAATTATTTTACTAAGTTTCTAAGTTATGATTCTAATTTAGAACCTTGTTGGTTCTTCGTTATTATTTATTTCCGTCTTAGCCGTCAAGTTGCAAGCGCCATCTCCAAGCCGAGCCGCACCACCCAAGTTTTTAGCGTCTCAAGGTACGCAAATTGTCCAACCTTTACCGCCTTCGTGCGAGTTAATTCATGTTCTACCAAGTTTTATGCTTTACGCAAGTCTTTTATGCTTTAAAGTGTACCCATCTTATGTTATATAAAGTTTAATTATGTTTTTAGCACTCCTGATCAGAGTGTCCCGACCTGGCCAGTGTCGACCGTTTAACGGTCACCCAATCCAAATCTCGATCGATTTGGGCATACGCGTGTGTGAGGTGCTTGCACCGATCATGAGGGTTCCACGTTTTTCATTCATATAGCTAAGTTCAGCTTTACTTATTTATGCCTTATGCTTAAATCATTAAGTTTATTTATGTTTATCCCCTTTCCCGTTTTCAAAATGAATTTAAATGCTGGCACTGAAACCGTTTTCGAACGGTTTTACGTGTTGGAGGTTTCGTACTGAGTGTTTCCCCACTCACCTTTCGCGTTGTTTTAATGTTTTGGTTTTAGGAGGCTCGAGTTCTCAGGGTCCAAGCAAGTCTGTTCCAAAGTAGCTCCAAAGAGTTGAGGTAGTCCCTAAGCTAAGATATGGATGGAAGCCAAATATTGCGCTTTGGAAGACTCTCGCAAATGTTTAAGTTTATGTATCTATATTTTCAACGGATTGTATCAATTATGTATTGGGTTTGGAGTTAGTTTTCCTTGTGGTTTAAAAAGTGTTAGTGTTTTGTGGTTGCCTTGTCTCTTTCGGGACGGCGGTAATGCCCAGTCAGTTTTTTACGCTGCGCTAATCATGAATTTAGGTGCTAAGTAAGCATTTAATTTGTGGTTTAAGATTGGGGTGTTACAGTTGTGGTATCAGAGCCGTGGTTTAGTGGAATTTGGGATTGTGAAGTTTATTAGGATATTGATCCTTTGTGTTATTATTTTAGGAAGAAAAGTAAGTGTGTGAGAATTGAGTAGATCTTTGGTTGGTGCACCGAGTGGTGTTTATATTGGGGATTGTGGAGAGCATGAAGCTCCAGATGTTTATATGGAATATAAATTGCTTTTCGTGGTTTCAAGATTTTGTAAATTGGGGATAGCTCTATTTATAGGGGAAGTGCTGTCAAATTTTTCCCAGGATTTTAGCAGCTTTTAAGTCAAATTTTAAGAAGAAACCAGGTGGAATTGAGTTAAGCCTAGTAAGTTAAACAAGTAAAGTGGTGGATGTATAGTTGGGAATTATAAAGTATGGCAAGGTGTCGTCCTAAAAGTCTTTGATAGTTTACAAAAGATTACAAGCAAGTCCCAAGTGGGATTTGGTATAGGTGAAATGAGTTCTAAATCATAGCACTAAATAAAATCTTTAAGGGAAACCAAAATGGTACAATTTATGGGACTTTAGAAAGGGGTTAAGGAAAGTTTAAAAGTTAAAGTAAGAGCCTTTTAAGTTGCTCATAGGGGTTAGTTGGTTGAGTCTTGAATCTCGTTATAAGGTTGTTTCTTTTTACGTTAACGAATTCTTTTATTACGTGCGGATTTTAAGAGCTTGTTTTACGTTTTATGTGTGAATTAGATGGATACCAACGGCAATCCTCTTCCGAATCCCTTTGCGATGTTTATGGACCCCGACACCAATGTGCAAGATCATCTCCGGACTCTACAAGATCGTTAGATGCGCATTGTGCGGCGAATCCAATTCGAATACCATGATGACATCCGCCGAGCCCTGCTTATTAGTGACTCTTCCCACGAGTCCGTGGGACGACATCGAGAATCGACACGGCCACATCTCACGAGGAGAGCCAGGGCGCCACGCATGGTGCCTCAATTACGTCGGGGCATGGAATCAAATCGCGATGGAAGTTATAATCACTCAAGCCGCGCAGTCACTAACTCTCCACGTTAGTAAATTAGGCCCCTTTCTTCATGAGATGTTAGGATTACCCGCGCCACCCAACGCCGGAATCGCGCACGCGTGTTCTCACCACCAGCGGATGAAGTTCGCCTACATTTCGCCACTTATCACGGGCGACCAATTGTTCCAAACGTATCTTCCCATGGAGAGGCGACTACCGCATCGAGCAATGCAGAAGAAGAAGATCCTAGCATGGATCTTGATCAAGATGAGGTACGGCCGCAACCTAGGCAACCCAGGGAGAATGAAGCGGGAACGTCTACACCTGTGACGCCGGTAAACCTTGAATGGACCACCTTGGGACCCATAATCCGCCACACTGCACGCAAGAACATACGTCCTTCACAGCTACGACGCGTGGAAGGAACTAGGGAACAAGAACAGGAGGGATCGAATTCCCATGTTTAGTGGAATCTAGTGGTGACTAGGTATCTTGTTTTGGGTCATTGATGAAATTGGCCGAACTATGATTAATTTTGTAACCTCCCTATGATTATGTTGTGAACGGGAGCATGGGTTGTAATTTGAACGAACCAAGGAGTATTATTTTGGATTTTTTTTTTTTGATGAAGTAAGAACAATGACGTGGGGATTGTTACTTTTTTAAATATTATGCTTGGGTGCAATGGTATGATGGGATTTGCGACCTCATGAATTATTATGCTTTATAATATTATGGGATTACAAGAATTTTATTGGTATTTTAAGCATGCATGTATGTATGTGGGTAATGTGATTTTATAAAGAAACAAGGATCCTAAATAGGGATGTTTAATTAAAATTTGAATTTTATGGAAAGGGGGTATAAAAGAGGACAAGAATAGGTTATATGGGGAAATAATATGTCTGTTGTAATCTTGTAGTATGTCGCAAAGCTCAAGAAATACGCCCTCCCATGAAGAACTGAAATGAGGTGTCGGGTAATCAACTCGAATTGCAAGGACCTCGGCAACCTGGAGTGGTTAGTCACCCCAATCTTCTTTAGGATCCGTCCCTCTCAATCCACCCCAATACCCGGACCCTTTTGGGATATTCATGCAAGAATTACTCAAACGCGTACCCCTTCCATCTATGGGACAAGCGAGCCAATCTAGGGAAGAGAATTATGCAGATAGGGTAGCCCGAAGAAACCCGACTTTTTACAAAGGGGGTTATGACCCCGTAGTGCTTGAAGATTGGATTCGTGAGATGGAAAAGATCTTTGAGGTGATTGGAGTGCCCGAGGATAAAAGGTTGGCCATAGGGACCTATTATTTAAAAGGTGAAGCTGATATTTGGTGGAGAACCATTGAGGATAAGTACCAAGGAACCACAAAGTCGTGGAATGACTTCTTAGGAGATTTGAGGGCTCAGTTCTACCCTATTTCCCTTAGACGTCAAAAGGAGAAAGAATTTTTAGAATGGAGTATGTTTAATAAGGACATCTCAGTGGTGCAATATACGGCAAAGTTTAATGAGCTAGCTCGTTTCGCTCCGGATTACGTTGCATCAGAAAGGTTGAAGTTAACCCGCTATGAGGGAGGCCTAGCGCCATACATCCGTAACCAGCTGTCATCCCATCATTTCTCTACAATGCAAGAGATGTATGAAAGAGCTGCCGAAGTGGAAAGAGTGAGAAAGGAGTTGAAAGCCCTGAACCCCGGGAACCAAGGGTTTGCAAAGAGGAAATGGAATGATAAGGGAGCGCCAAGTGCGCCTGTTAAGGGAAATAGTCAAGCTAAGCGGCCAACGCCACCAATTCCAAGAAACCAAGCTCTTGCCAAGGAGCCTGCAAGAAGCGGCAGACTAATCATACTACCGCCCGATTCGGGTAGGTACGGAAATCGTCTATGGTGTGGAGCTCGGATCATAAGGCATCGGAATGCCCAAAGAGAACTCAAGATCGAACCGGGAACCACTCGTCAACACCGCCAATGAGAGCAACGCCAAAGAAGGAACCGTGGGTCGTACGCTACGGGCGTAAAAGAAGCAAAAAAATCGGTATGGTTATTCTGGGACGCTTTATATATATGCGCAACCTTTAATTGCATTGTTTGATTCTGGAGCAACCCATTCGTTTATCTCAACCAAAGCTGTTTTGAACCTAAAGTTACAAAATCTAGCCCATGCGATGAATTACTCTATCGGTTTACCTAATGGTCAGCGATACCATGCACGACTAGTTTTGTGGGTGTCCTCTTAGGTTGAATGCGGATATCTTTTCATTAATCTTATTGATTAGATCTAGAGGAGTTTGATATCATTCTAGGTATGGGTGGTTGGTCTCGACGCAAGCTTCAGATTAGGTGCAATGAGGAATAGTTGTTCTCAAGAGCGCCTTAGGCAAGGAAGTTCAATTCGTAGGGGACTTAGGGGTTAACCTGTCCTATCATATCTTACATGAAGGCTCGAAAGTTGCTTAATCATGGGTGCGAGGGTTACCTATGCCTAGTAAGTGAAGATCCCAAAGATCCGCCTGAATAGAAGAAATCCCGTGGTACGAGATTTCCAAGATGTTTTTCTGAAGAAGTTGGAACTACCCCGAGGAGGGAGATTGATTTTGAAATAGAGTTAGTTCCAGGACTATGCCTATATCCAAGGCACCATACAGATGGCGCTGCGGAGCTTAAGGAATTAAGAGAGCAATTAGATAATTTATTGAGTAAAGGGTTCATCGAATCGAGCACATCACCCCGGGAGCTCGGTATTATTTGTGAAGAAAAAGGATGGTAGCTTAAGGTTATGTATCGATTACGAGAGTGAACAAGGTTACTATCAAGAACAAGTACCCTCTCCGAGGATCGATGATCTATTCGACCCGACTTCAAGGAGCGGAGTATTTTCTAAGATAGACTTGAGGTCAGATACCACCATTTCGAGTTAGAGTCAAGACATACCAAGATCGCCTTTAGGACGAGGTATGGACATTATGAGTTTACTGATGATGCCGTTTGGGCTTACCAATGCACGCAATATTTATGGATCTAATGAATCGTATTCAAACCCCATTTGGACAAGTTTGTAGTGGTGTTTATTGACGACATTCTGGTGTATTCGAAGAGTCAAGAGGAGCATGAGCAGCATTTAAGGATTGTACTTCAAACCTTAAGGGAACAACAGTTGTATGCTAAGTTTTCAAAGTGTGAGTTTTGGCTGAAAGAAGTGGCTTTTCTAGGCCATATAGTCACCAGTGAAGGGATCCAAGTGGACCCTAGTAAGATTTCTACGGTTCAAAGCTGGACAAGGCCCTCTACAGTTAGTGAAATCCGAAGTTTCTTAGGTATGGCCGGATATTATCGAAGGTTCGTGCCGAATTTCTCAAGAATAGCTCTTCCGTTGACTAATCTTCTCAAGCAATCCACACGTTTTGAGTGGACCGACAAGTGTGAAGAAGCCTTCCAGGTGCTTAAAGAAAAGCTGACAACCGCACGGTGTTATCCCTTCAGGAAGGAAAGGAGTATGTGGTATATAGTGGCGCATCCCATCAAGGATTAGGTTGTGTGTCTTGATGCAAGATAACAAAGTGATCGCTATGCGTCTCGGCAATTAAAGCCTTATGAAAAGAATTACCCGACTCATGATTTAGAGCTCGCAGTGATGGTTTTGCCTTGAAGATATGGAGGCATTATTTATATGGAGTCCATACGACCATTTTCACGGATCATAAGAGTCTCAAATATATATTCACTCAGAAGGAGTTGAATTTAAGGCAGCGACGATGGTTAGAGCTTATCAAGGACTATGACTTGGATATCCAGTACCATCCTGGTAAAGCAAATGTGGTAGTGGCGATGCGTAAAGACACAAAGACGACATGTAAAGTTGACTGAGGATTCATCCGAGATTACACCGGGAATTGTGTAATGAAAGCATCGAGCTAGTCAAGCAGGGGGAAGTCATGGAGAAGCTCGCTGCGTTATCCCTACAGTCATCCATCATTGAGGAAATCAAGACGGAGCAAATGAACGATCGAGCTCAAGAGAATCGGGGACAATCTTATGAATAAAGGATGCCGGATTCTGATCCAAGAAGATGGAACCCTAAGATTTCGAGGATAGATTGTGTGTACCTGAGAAGATAGAATTAAGGTTATAGCTTTTGGAGGAAAGCAATTATTCTTTGTTTTTGATACACCCAGGAGGTACTAAGATGTATAGGGATTTGAAAGAAAATTTTTGGTGGCAAATATGAAGAAGGATATAGCTAATTATGTGGACAGATGCCTAACTTGTCAAAAAGTCAAAGCAGAACATCAACGGCCATCAGGAGAACTTAGGCCTTTGGAAATTCCCACATGGAAATGGGAGTCGATCTCTATGGATTTTATCATGGGTTTACCCCTCACCATGTCGAGAAAGAATGCTATATGGGTCATCGTGGACCGCCTAACTAAGTCGGCACATTTCATTCCCATCCATGAAGGGTGGAAAGTGGATAAATTGGCAAATATTTACCTCCAGGAGATTGTTCGTCTACATGGAATTCCAAAAGATATAGTGTCTGATCGGGATACGAGATTTCAATTGAGGTTTTGGAGCGCCGCAAGGAGCTTTTGGCACGCGACTCAATTTCGTGAGCTCTATCATCCGGAAAGTGATGGTCAAACCGAAAGGGTGAATCAGATTGTAGAAGATATGCTACGAGCATGCGTCCTCGACTTTCAAGGAAATTGGGATGAATTCCTCCCGCTCATCGAATTTTCGTATAATAATAGCTATCAAGCCACCATTAAGATGGCCCCTTTCGAAGCACTCTATGGTAGAAGATGCCGAACCCCGCTATGTTGGGGAGAGCTAGACGAAGCACTAATCATAGGTCCAGAATTAATTCAGGACACGGCAGATAAGGTTCGAGTTATTCAACAGCACATCAAGACCGCCCAGAGCCGGCAAAAGAGCTATGCAGATAAGAGGCGAAACCTCTCGAGTTTCAAGTTGAGATCACGTTTTTCTCAAGATTTCTCCACCAAAGGGATCCGGAGATTCAATGTCAAAGGAAGCTAAGCCACGCTACATTGGGCCATACCCAATCATAGAAAAAGTCAACCCGGTAGCATACCGAGTGGAGTTACCATCTAGCTTAGGAGGAATCCACGATGTTTTTCATGTGTCGCAGCTTCGGAAATATGTACCGGACCCAAGTCATATTCTAGTGGGGGAACCACCACTTCTAGTGAAGATTTAACCGCAAGCAACAACCGATTCAAATTGGATCGCGAATCAAGAAGCTACGAACGAAAGAAGTTCCCTTAGTCAAAGTGCTATGGCGAATCAAGACACGTCGGAAGCCACGTGGGAGACCAAGAAAACATGAAGAAACAATATCCCCATCTCTTCTAAGGTAAACAAACGCGTTTTATGATCATCGTCAAGTTTCGAGGACGAAACTTCTTTTTAGGGGGGGAGGATGTAATAACCCGCCCCAAAATCGCGATTAATTAAGCGTTAATACCGTAATTATCTAAATTGCGTATAAATTTTTCGCGTTTATTTTCAAGTATTATCTATTTTATCGATTGTCGTTTCGTGCGGGGATGGCAAAGCGTATCAAGTATCGAATTATAAGTTCCAAAATTATTTTATTTACCTATTAAGTAAATTCGTATCGGTTACCGTATACGTAATTTTAATCGGAAAAAGGGTTTAATTATTTTACTTCTAGAAGATTATATTTTATTATTCCAAAACTCAATTTATTTTATTTGAGTTATATTTATTTTATTTAATTTAAGTACAAGTGGTATTTATTTTCTATTTATTTAATTTTTTCCGTTCAAGTTCTATTTTATTTCAACCCGATTGTTATCGGTTAATTTTATCTTGTACTAAACTAGCTATATAAATTTATTATATTTATAATTATCCTACCTAATGTTATATTTTCAGATTTTAAGTGGGATATAGTTGTATTGTTAAGTTGATTGGAATATATATTAGTAGAGTTAACTAGAGGACCCATTTCTTCCTCATTCTAATTCAAACCCACTTCCACTTTCTCTCTACAAACCCATTCCCTCTTTGCTCTGCTCCACCCACCATGTGCCCAGCCGACGTCCGACCACCGCCGGCCATCATTTCCGCCGCTGCGCCAGAAGCCATCGGCCGGCCACCCCTTCTCCTCCTCTCTTGAATTTCATCCAATTTTAACCCAAAGGGTAAGTTCTAAAACCCCCAATTTCACTCTTTTATACCCTAATCTGATTTTCATGATAATTACATGTTATTCTTGTCAATTTTTACTTCTTTTACTCTCTTTTAGTGTAATTTTCAGATTATGGTTATTAGGGTTTAATTTTGAAAGAGATACATGTGTATTTTGGTTGTTCTTGAGATATCTTTGTTGGATTTGTGTTGGATGATGATAAAATCATGTTGCATGTTGTTTCTTGGTGAATTTCTAACCTTAAGGACAGATTATAAAGTATGAAGTTGTTGATTCAAGTGTTATAAGGTTTAATTTGGGTGAATTAATTGTATTTTGAGGTAAAAATTACTAGAATGTGTTATTGGTATTGAATTCATGGTTGCATGTCATTCTTGAAGCTTTTGATGAGCTTATTTAGGTGTTATAATTTCTGGAAATATGGTAGATTTTAGCCAAGTAGAGTTTAATGGAGAATGATCACAAGTTTGGGAGCTTAAATCACCATTAGAGTCAATTTCAAGAGCTAAAAACGTTCTGCCCAGTTCTGGAAATTTTCGGAATTTTTAAAGTTGGATTTTTGCCCAGATTTTTGCTCCATTAGATAGCCCAAAGTATTAGAAAACCATAGGCTTTGGAATTTCTAAATTCCGTCTTGAATCGACCAAGTTATGAGCAAAACCGTGAAACCGGATTTTTACATACGAGTTTAAAGTCAGTAGGTTATGAGCTATTTTTCGACCTCTTAGAGATTTCTTTGGTTTTGAGGAAAACATGAGAGTTTTAGATTATGCCATGAGCTTTCCGAAAGGTATGGTTTGTAGTCATACGATATCGGGAGTATAAGTTATAAGCCCGAAACCGGGTTGTCCTGTGTGAATATTCTGCCCAATTTATAAGTGGTAAAAAACCCATTTCTAAGGTTCTAAGCTAAGTCAATAAGGGTCCTTAAGCCTTGATAAATGATGATTATAAATTATAACCTCGAGTTAAGCCTTTAAGTGGAGAAGTATAGTTAGAAACCGGTTATGTCCCAAAGTTATTTATCCAAAAATAAGAGTTTGAGAATAAGTTTTACGTGCCTCCCGGTGAACATTAAGTTAATAATTCGATACCTTTGAGTTGGTTAAAGTATCTATCTACCTAAGGTCGTCCAAGTTCTAAATAGTTCTTATGATGAGTTTCCTAAAGTCTCAACTCGTGGATTTTTCCTCAAATTACATTACCTATCTTTCTTCCATCGCTTACTCCATCAATATTATCCTTCTAAGTAAATCTCAAGGGAATTTTTCTAATTTCATATTCAACCTCTAATCTTTTAATCTCATCTTTCATCAATCAAGTTATCCTTCAAAAGATACAAGTTCTATCTATCGATTCTACCTTTCTACGTCAATTTCTCTATATAATTTCAACCCGAAACCCTTTATTTTCATTGATTCAGCTGCTGTCCGGGCCCATTTTGGGACCCTTCCCTTCATTTTTAGCCTCTGGCCCTTTCATCAAAGTTGTAGATCTCATTTTTCCCTATTCCGGGATATACTCTTTTGCTTTATTCCGATTTTCCTAGCCCGAGTTATATCTTGAACATTATCTTTACTTAAACCTGAAATTTTATTTCTAAAAAGTCGTTTTAATTATTTTACTAAGTTTCTAAGTTATGATTCTAATTTAGAACCTTGTTGGTTCTTCGTTATTATTTATTTCCGTCTTAGCCGTGGTTGCAAGCGCCATCTCCAAGCCGAGCCGCACCACCCAAGTTTTTAGCGTCTCAAGGTACGCAAATTGTCCAACCTTTACCGCCTTCGTGCGAGTTAATTCATGTTCTACCAAGTTTTATGCTTTACGCAAGTCTTTTATGCTTTAAAGTGGACCCATCTTATGTTATATAAAGTTTAATTATGTTTTTAGCACTCCTGATCAGAGTGTCCCGACCTGGCCAGTGTCGACCGTTTAACGGTCACCCAATCCAAATCTCGATCGATTTGGGCATACGCGTGTGTGAGGTGCTTGCACCGATCATGAGGGTTCCACGTTTTTCATTCATATAGCTAAGTTCAGCTTTACTTATTTATGCCTTATGCTTAAATCATTAAGTTTATTTATGTTTATCCCCTTTCCCGTTTTCAAAATGAATTTAAATGCCGGCACTGAAACCGTTTTCGAACGGTTTTACGTGTTGGAGGTTTCGTACTGAGTGTTTCCCCACTCACCTTTCGCGTTGTTTTAATGTTTTGTTTTAGGAGGCTCGAGTTCTCAGGGTCCAAGCAAGTCTGTTCCAAAGTAGCTCCAAAGAGTTGAGGTAGTCCCTAAGCTAAGATATGGATGGAAGCCAAATATTGCGCTTTGGAAGACTCTCGCAAATGTTTAAGTTTATGTATCTATATTTTCAACGGATTGTATCAATTATGTATTGGGTTTGGAGTTAGTTTTCCTTGTGGTTTAAAAAGTGTTACTGTTTTGTGGTTGCCTTGTCTCTTTCGGGACGGCGGTAATGCCCCATTGCTTTTTCCGCTGCGCTAATCATGAATTTAGGTGCTAAGTAAGCATTTAATTTGTGGTTTAAGATTGGGGTGTTACAGTTGTGGTATCAGAGCCGTGGTTTAGTGGAATTTGGGATTGTGAAGTTTATTAGGATATTGATCCTTTGTGTTATTATTTTAGGAAGAAAAGTAAGTGTGTGAGAATTGAGTAGATCTTTGGTTGGTGCACCGAGTGGTGTTTATATTGGGGATTGTGGAGAGCATGAAGCTCCAGATGTTTATATGGAATATAAATTGCTTTTCGTGCAGGGTTTCAAGATTTTGTAAATTGGGGATAGCTCTATTTATAGGGGAAGTGCTGTCAAATTTTTCCCAGGATTTTAGCAGCTTTTAAGTCAAATTTTAAGAAGAAACCAGGTGGAATTGAGTTAAGCCTAGTAAGTTAAACAAGTAAAGTGGTGGATGTATAGTTGGGAATTATAAAGTATGGCAAGGTGTCGTCCTAAAAAGTCTTTGATAGTTTACAAAAAGATTACAAGCAAGTCCCAAGTGGGATTTGGTATAGGGTGAAATGAGTTCTAAATCATAGCACGGAAATAAAATCTTTAAGGGAAACCGAAAAATGGTACAATTTATGGGACTTTAGAAAGGGGTTAAGGAAAGTTTAAAAGTTAAAGTAAGAGCCTTTTTAAGTTGCTCATAAGGGGTTAGTTGGTTGAGTCTTGAATCTCGTTATAAGGTTGTTTCTTTTTACGTTAACGAATTCTTTTATTACTTTCTGATTTTAAGAGCTTGTTTTACGTTTTATGTGTGAATTAGATGGATACCAACGGCAATCCTCTTCCGAATCCCTTTGCGATGTTTATGGACCCCGACACCAATGTGCAAGATCATCTCAAGACTCTACAAGATGCGTTAGATGCGCATTGTGCGACGAATCCGAATTCCGAATACCATGATGACATCTGTCGAGCCCGGTGCTTATTAGCGACTCTTCCCCACGAGAGTCCGTGGGACGACATCAGGAATCGATACGGTCAGTTACTCCGTCGAGGAGAGCCAGGGCGCCACGCATGGTGCCTCAATTACGTCGGGGCGTGGAATCAAATCGCGATGGAAGTTATAATCACTCAAGCCGCGCAGTCACTAACTCTCCACGTTAGTAAATTAGGCCCCTTTCTTCATGAGATGTTAGGATTACCCGCGCCACCCAACGGAATCGCACCGTTGCGTGTTCTCACCACCCGGATGAAGTTCGCCTACATTTCTCGCCACTTATCACGGGCGACCAATTGTTCCACACGTATCTTCCCATGGAGAGGCGACCCCTACCGCACGAACAGCCGCAGAAGAAGAAGATCCTAGCATGGATCTTGATCAAGATGAGGTAGGGCCGCAACCTAGGCAACCCAGGGAGAATGAAGCGGGAACGTCTACACTGTGCGCCAGTAAACCTTGAATGGACCACCTTGGGACCCATAATCCGCCACACTGCCGCGCGAAGCGTCGTCCTTCACGGCTACGACGCGTGGAAGGAACTAGGAACAAGAACAGGAGGATCGAATTCCCATGTTTAGTGGAATCTAGTGGTGACTAGGTATCTTGTTTTGGGTCATTGATGAAATTGGCGAACTATGATTAATTTTGTAACCTCCTATGATTATGTTGTGAGCGGGAGCATGGGTTGTAATTTGAACGAACCAAGGAGTATTATTTTGGATTTTTTTTTGATGAAGTAAGAACAATGACGTGGGGATTGTTACCTTTTTAAATATTATGCTTGGGTGCAATGGTATGATGGGATTTGCGACCTCATGAATTATTATGCTTTATAATATTATGGGATTACAAGAATTTTATTGGTATTTTAAGCATGCATGTATGTATGTGGGTAATGTGATTTTATAAAGAAACAAGGATCCTAAATAGGGATGTTTAATTAAAATTTGAATTTTATGGAAATGGGGTATAAAAGAGGACAAGAATAGGTTATATGGGGAAATAATATATGTCATTGTAATCTTGTAGTATGTCGCAAAGCTCAAAAAATACGCCCTCCCATGAAGAACCTGGAAATGAGGTGTCAGGGGGTAATCAACTCGAATTGCAAGGACCTCAGCTTAACCCGGGAGTGGTTAGTCACCCCGAATCTTCTTTAGGATCCGTCCCTCTCAATCCACCCCAATACCCGGACCCTTTTGGGATATTCATGCAAGAATTACTCAAACGCGTACCCCTTCCATCTATGGGACAAGCGAGCCAATCTAGGGAAGAGAATTATGCAGATAGGGTAGCCCGAAGAAACCCGACTTTTTACAAAGGGGGTTATGACCCCGTAGTGCTTGAAGATTGGATTCGTGAGATGGAAAAGATCTTTGAGGTGATTGGAGTGCCCGAGGATAAAAGGTTGGCCATAGGGACCTATTATTTAAAAGGTGAAGCTGATATTTGGTGGAGAACCATTGAGGATAAGTACCAAGGAACCACAAAGTCGTGGAATGACTTCTTAGGAGATTTGAGGGCTCAGTTCTACCCTATTTCCCTTAGACGTCAAAAGGAGAAAGAATTTTTAGAATGGAGTATGTTTAATAAGGACATCTCAGTGGTGCAATATACGGCAAAGTTTAATGAGCTAGCTCGTTTCTCGGACACGTTGCATCGAAGGTTGAAGTTAACCCGCTATGAGGGAGGCCTAGCGCCATACATCCGTAACCAGCTGTCATCCCATCATTTCTCTACAATGCAAGAGATGTATGAAAGATCTGCCGAAGTGGAAAGAGTGAAAGGAGTTGAAAGCCACAACCCGGGAACCAAGGGTTTGCAAAGAGGAAATGGAATGATAAGGGAGCGCCAAGTGCGCCTGTTAAGGGAAATAGTCAAGCTAAGCGGCCAACGCCACCAATTCCAAGAAACCAAGCTACCCCAGCTCTTGCCAAGGAGCCCTGCAAGAAGTGCGGCAGGACTAATCATACTACCGCCCAGTGTCGGGTAGGTACGGGAAACTGTCTATGGTGTGGAGCCTCAGATCATAAGGCATCGGAATGCCCAAAGAGAACTCAAGACCGGGCAGGAACCACTCGTCCAACACCGCCAATGAGAACGCCGCAGAAGGAACCGTGGGTCAAGCCTACGTCATGGCGAGAAAGAAGCGGCAAAATCGTATGGTTATTCTTTGGGGACAGTTTATATATATGCGCAACCTTTAATTGCATTGTTTGATTCTGGAGCAACCCATTCGTTTATCTCAACCAAAGCTGTTTTGAACCTAAAGTTACAAAATCTAGCCCATGCGATGAATTACTCTATCGGTTTACCTAATGGTCAAGCGATACCATGCGACTAGTTTTGTGGGTGTCCTCTTAGGTTGAATGCAGATATCTTTTCGTTAATCTTATTCGATTAGATCTAGAGGAGTTTGATATCATTCTAGGTATGGACTGGTTGGTCTCGACGCAAGCTCAGTTAGGTGCGTGAGGAATAGTTGTTCTCAAGAGCGCCTTAGGCAAGGAAGTTCAATTCGTAGGGGACTTAGGGGTTAACCCGTGTCCTATCATATCTTACATGAAGGCTCGAAAGTTGCTTAATCATGGGTGCGAGGGTTACCTATGCCTAGTAAGTGAAGATCCCAAAGATCCGCCCAGAATAGAATAAATCCCCGTCGTACGAGATTTCCAAGATGTTATTCCTGAAGAAGTTGGAACTACCCGAGGAGGAGATTGATTTTGAAATAGAGTTAGTTCCAGGGACTATGCCTATATCCAAGGCACCATACAGGATGGCGCCTGCGGAGCTTAAGGAATTAAGAGAGCAATTAGATAATTTATTGAGTAAAGGGTTCATCAGACCGAGCACATCACCCTGGGGAGCTCCGGTATTATTTGTGAAGAAAAAGGATGGTAGCTTAAGGTTATGTATCGATTACCGAGAGCTGAACAAGGTTACTATCAAGAACAAGTACCCTCTTCCAAGGATCGATGATCTATTCGACCAGCTTCAAGGAGCCGGAGTATTTTCTAAGATAGACTTGAGGTCAGGATACCACCAGCTCAGAGTTAGAGCTGAAGACATACCCAAGACTGCCTTTAGGACGAGGTATGGACATTATGAGTTAGAGCTGAAGACATACCCATTTCTAAGGTTCTAAGCTAAGTCAATAAGGGTCCTTAAACCTTGATAAATGATGATTATAAATTATAACCTCGAGTTAAGCCTTTAATTGGAGAAGTATAGTTAGAAACCGGGTTATGTCCCAAAGTTATTTATCCAAAAATAAGAGTTTGAGAATAAGTTTTACGTGCCTCCCGGTGAACATTAAGTTAATAATTCGATACCTTTGAGTTGGTTAAAGTATCTATCTACCTAAGGTCGTCCAAGTTCTAAATAGTTCTTATGATGAGTTTCCTAAAGTCTCAACTCATGGATTTTTCCCCTCAAATTACATTACCTATCTTTCTTCCATCGTTTACTCCATCAATATTATCCTTCTAAGTAAATCTCAAGGGAATTTTTCTAATTTCATATTCAACCTCTTATCTTTTAATCTCATCTTTCATCAATCAAGTTATCCTTCAAAAGATACAAGTTCTATCTATCGATTCTACCTTTCTACGTCAATTTCTCTATATAATTTCAACCCGAAACCCTTTATTTTCATTGATTCAGCTGCTGTCCGGGCCCATTTTGGGACCCTTCCCTTCATTTTTAGCCTCTGGCCCTTTCATCAAAGTTGTAGATCTCATTTTTCCCTATTCCGGGATATACTCTTTTGCTTTATTCCGATTTTCCTAGCCCGAGTTATACCTTGAACATTATCTTTACTTAAACCTGAAATTTTATTTCTAAAAAGTCGTTTTAATTATTTTACTAAGTTTCTAAGTTATGATTCTAATTTAGAACCTTGTTGGTTCTTCGTTATTATTTATTTCCGTCTTAGCCGTCAAGTTGCAAGCGCCATCTCCAAGCCGAGCCGCACCACCCAAGTTTTTAGCGTCTCAAGGTACGCAAATTGTCCAACCTTTACCGCCTTCGTGCGAGTTAATTCATGTTCTACCAAGTTTTATGCTTTACGCAAGTCTTTTATGCTTTAAAGTGGACCCATCTTATGTTATATAAAGTTTAATTATGTTTTTAGCACTCCTGATCAGAGTGTCCCGACCTGGCCAGTGTCGACCGTTTAACGGTCACCCAATCCAAATCTCGATCGATTTGGGCATACGCGTGTGTGAGGTGCTTGCACCGATCATTAGGGTTCCACGTTTTTCATTCATATAGCTAAGTTCAGCTTTACTTATTTATGCCTTATGCTTAAATCATTAAGTTTATTTATGTTTATCCTCTTTCCCGTTTTCAAAATGAATTTAAATGCCGGCACTGAAACCGTTTTCGAACGGTTTTACGTGTTGGAGGTTTCGTACTGAGTGTTTCCCCACTCACCTTTCGCGTTGTTTTAATGTTTTGTTTTAGGAGGCTCGAGTTCTCAGGGTCCAAGCAAGTCTGTTCCAAAGTAGCTCCAGCAGGTTGAGGTAGTCCCTAAGCTAAGATATGGATGGAAGCCAAATATTGCGCTTTGGAAGACTCTCGCAAATGTTTAAGTTTATGTATCTATATTTTCAACGGATTGTATCAATTATGTATTGGGTTTGGAGTTAGTTTTCCTTGTGGTTTAAAAAGTGTTAGTGTTTTGTGGTTGCCTTGTCTCTTTCGGGACGGCGGTAATGCCCCGGTCAAGTTTTTCCGCTGCGCTAATCATGAATTTAGGTGCTAAGTAAGCATTTAATTTGTGGTTTAAGATTGGGGTGTTACAATTCTTCTACATGATGTGGGTGCCACTACGCACACTGAACTCAGCCGCAATTCTGTACCTTTCATAAAAGGACTTTGCTTTGACTACGTAATAAACCCGATCCCGTAAGGGTCATCATCACACTTTGGCCAATATATAGTGACACGAGAATCATCAGTACTGTGAAAGATGGTGGCGCCACGTATGCATGTTGGCTACTATCAGGATCGTTGCAATACAACTCAGTAATGAAAAGAACATCAGAATTGTACATTGCAATATTACCGTGGTTTGATACATAAAAGTAAAAAAAAAAAAAAAAAGATTTATACTTGCGACTACACCACATTATAGATCCCTCATTCACTTTGGCATTGTCATACATATAGGGCTACTCCTCTACCTATGTTATTCGGTAACGATAGTCATGGCTGGCACCCAACGTGGTCAGCATGTGGTGGTAGGTGAAATTGCCATATACTATAGTGCTGGTGCCATAATTATCTGCGCAAACATCGCCGTGCCCCACCCCACCCAAACCCCCTCCCTCTATCATTTGACTATACTCCATCGCATCATGAAATAGTACAATATGGTCAAAGGTGGACATCATTGTGGTCATTCGTTAGCTCAATTTGCTCTAGTTGTTTTCATACACTGCTACTCGATTTGTTGTACTCATATATGTCTAGGTCTTAGTATATGGTCGTATAATATCATGTCCTGAATAGTAATGTGGCAAAGTATTGTGTGTTCATACTAGGTCTTAGTGTGGTCATGGATGGGGGGAGGGGTTGGGTTAATTATCTCACCTATGCTGATTGTGATTGACATTATTACCTTCATTTGGATTTGTCCGCTTTATTGACATCACTTTTCACATAACTGTGGTCACGGTTGTCTCCATTTGCATCCATATTACTCTAAATATGTGTGTTGACCCGTTGCACTTCCATGTATCCGGTTCCTATTAAGTGTGGTCACTTTCATGTTAACATTACCCCCCACAATATATACCATCCCTAGCTGGCCACACTGCTTACACAGTGTGGTCATAGTAGTTTCAATTTGCATCTCTATTGCTTTAGATGTGCGTGGTGACGCATCGTACGTATAATTTTTAGGTTCCTATTAAGTGTGATCACTTGTTGACCACATTATCTACAAAGTGTGATCATAGTAGTTCCTCCTTAACTTCTTAATGCTTTTCAGAGGTGTCATGTTTACTTGTACTTGTAGGACTGACCCATTGTATTTCTATGACCTATGGTGATTGTGATTGGCTACTCTAATAATCATCACCCCCTCCCTTTCACCTGCCTCCCCCCCACCCCCAATTTTTATTGTTAGTTGTATTCCCAACCATATGGTGCACCGCAAACGTGTGGTCAGTGCTGTATGTTAGTGTGACCATGAATGTGTAAGTGAATATCAATTTCACCCTCTCCTCCGTGCCTAGGGGTGGGCGAAAAATCCGTAATCTGTAATCCGATCCAAAAATCCGGTTATCCGATCCGAAAAAATGGATAATTAGCGGATAATTTTTGAAGTTGGCGGATCGGTTAACCGATCCGAATTTTTTCCCCGGATCACGGATCGGAGGTTGAAAAATCCGGATAATCCGTCGGTTATCCGAAAATAATTAATTTTCAACTTTGAACCCTTCAAATGTTATTTTTTTGTCGTGAATTAGAAGTCATTAGCGTAGAAATGTAACACAATACATAAAGTTTACCATTTTGAACCCATTAAAGTAAGAAGGACAATGATTATTATTGTACGAGTGCTTTATAATCCGTGGATATACGGTTATTCGATCCGAAATTCGGTTAACCGAGACATTCGGATCGGATACGGATCGCAAATTTTATTATCCGACCATTCGGTTAACCGAAAGTACGGTTAACCGAAATTTCGGATCGGATACGGATCATGATTTTAACTATCCAAACATAAGGTTAACCGATCCAAATTTATGATCGGATCGGTTAACCGATCCGTGCCCACCCCTGTCCGTGCCATAAACCCTAATTCTTTGCAATTAAATCAATTGATAAAAATTGTCATCCGGGGTTTGAACATCAATGAACTACAGTATCGTACCAACCTCATAAAAAATGTAACAACATAACGTTACAACAATAATATTTGGACATCAAATTACTAAAATAGGAGTGATAGGATTTGATTAAATTTGCATTTATATTTGCATACATTCAACTACACAACCATGTACGTGACATATTTCAAAGTGTTGACATTGACCACATTATACACATATTATGGTCATGGTGTTGGGTTCATCCATTTTACTGACAACACACTTTACACAGCGTGACCATTCATTTTTCAATTTGCGTCCATACTTTCTTATATATGTCAAAAGTGATGCGTTGCATACCTAGCTCATGTGTCAGTTATAAGTGCATTCACTTTTTGACCACTGTTGGGACATAGTGTGGTCATATCAGTGTTGCGTTCCATTATGATATGATTAAATGACTAACAAAACCCCCTTCATCCATTAATTTATGCATAACCCCTTTGTCCCGTTGCATATCTAACTCATTGGTCATAGATCTACAAGTGTTGTCATTTTAGTGACCACTGTCGGACCATAGTGTAGTCATGTCGATGTCGTGCTTACGTTTTACTTATATGACGACCAACAAACCCCTGCATACATATCCACCCCCCTTCCTGTTGATTGCCCGCCCCAAACCTACTACACAAAACTCATGTTGTCGCACGGTGTGTGAGCGTGGCCACGAATATTCATGTGGATAACACCAATTCGCAAAACCCACTGATCTCATAAAACCCTAATTAAGTGAATGCAAATACAACCTGAGCGTGCCAAAAATCTCAATTCAGTCGGCTGGGAATGAATTAACCATTGATGAACCTGTTTGCCTCCATTGTTACGCACGTGTACGAACGATTTTGCTACTGAATCTCTCTGTTTTAAATGCTTCGATCTCAAACGCCCTATATCGATCGTGAGAATTCCAGTTGAATATGATAAGTTTGATCTGTTAAAAGTCAGTCAATTACTCCTCACAAACTGTGCAAATCCTGCGAGTGTTTTTTTTTTGGCAAGTGAATGATCTTATTGATGTATTGTCTTAGAATCTCACTAATTACCATAACTGACATGATTTTTTCTTTTTTTTATTTATTAGTTGAAAACCACTAGCTGTTTTGGCAGCTATATAGTGGTTTTCCATTCAAAATCCCACATATGCCAACGAATTAATATCATCCGTCAGATCAAGATCTAACGCGCGAGATCAATTCTTCCTACCTTCCTACCTAAAGTCCCTTCCTACCGGATCCGTTCCCTATATATATATATATATACACACACACACGTTTGCACGTGTGAATAATGATACTACAATTTTTTCCAATAATCTTAATTATTAAATGTATATTGATAGATGGATATATAATTTAGTCCCAAAAATAATTTTTGATAAATAAATAAAAATTGCACCATACATCTCACTAGTCATAAAAAGTTAGTTATTTTTAAAACCAATGGCACCAAACTTACAATCAATTACAACATGAGCATTGTCTTAAATATTTGTAGTGTAGAATGTTGTAATTTCTATTTAGAATGTATTTAATTGTTGATTATGCAAGCAAAGTTTGTTTGTAATGTTGTATTTTTAGTACTTATTTATAAAATATCCACATTATATTATGAAGGTAAACTGGCATAAAACATTTAGTTTTGATCAAGAATATTCGGTAATTGATGAACAATATAGTTATAGTCTATCAATACAAGAATTATTGATTTTTAGTAATTGTTTGTTGGTCACATAAATATGGGGGAACCTAGCAATAAATGAAAAATATAATGTTAAATAAGATAGTAAAAATAAAACTAAGGGCATAATTGTAAATCAAACAAAAAAGTCATGCTACAAACAGCTAACTCTACCAAACACTTTTCACATAACAGCTAATACAAATTGCTAAGAAAAACAGCTGGCAAAACAGCCAAAGGTCAAACAGCCAACACCTCAAAACAGCCAACAGCTAACAACTGCCCCCATTATTGATTGATTTTAAGAAAGAAACCTAATTTGATATATGTTATGTTGTATAAATGATTAAATTATATATTATCTTCATTGTTTTACTAGCTTTTTAATTAATTGTTTTTCATTTCATATTATCCGTCACTTCATAATTCTAATGACATGTTAATTACTACATTTCTTAATTTACCTTTAACATTCATAAATATTAATTTCAACTAAAGATATTTAAATAACCTTTTCACTAATTACCCTATCGTTTTTCATGATATTGATTTGCATACCAACTACAAAATTCACATAAAAAGAAATGAAGGTAGTAAAATAATAATATTTTATTTTATGCTTTAAATGGTATAAATACGTCATATGATAATTATACCTATAGATTGTAATATGATCTCAAAAATAAAGATTATAATTTAATTCTCCAAATAAAAAAGAAAAAAGATGTAGTTATCATATAATGGTATTTACAATGGAAGAGTTGATTTAATCAGGGTCCACTTGTATTCATTGTTGTAGCGGACACATCGTAATTAAACTTTTTATAATTGATAATTAGTACTAATTACTAAAATACTTGTGTCAAAAAATCTTAACAAATTTTAGTAATGTAAATAGTAAGTCATTTACGAGGTGTCTTGAGATACTAATAATTAATTTATAATATATACAAATACATATTTCGAAACTATTTGAAAAATTTAAGGAGAGAGCTCATTTTAGTCAAGATCTATTGTAACAAATTAAAAGAGGACCTATCATAAATTTAATTATTGGTAGGATGACTAACCCACTGGACATATAATCATGCACTTTCACTTTAATTTTTAAATATAGGATATTTTAGTCATGGGTGACTCAATAATTTCTCCCTTCATACTTGAATCTCTTGCAAACCACACCCACAAGCACTTCTCTTGGATTAGAAGCGTCTTTTTCTTACCAAGGTCTCAACTCTCAAGTTACCATTAAGAGCCAACTATAGCCTCATTCTACTCCATAGTGCTCGCGTCTACTCCACTTAAGTATCATGTCACCACTATGATTCATAAGTATACCTATGTGCGTCATGTGTTCTTACTCTTATCCATTGTGCTTTCTTATGGCACTCAGACGAACAAACTATCGATCTTGGTACCACTTGTTTGGAAGATTTAAGACGAGATCTCACTTCAGCCCAATGTTCATGCTAACAAGTGAAATAATCTTTCATCAGAAAACCGGTTGGTGCTAAGAGAAATTAACTCACTTAATTTATAAATAATGTCATCTCACTTTAATTTTACGATGCGAGACATTTTACTAATGGATAAATCCTAATAAATATCATAATCCTTATAAAAGGCTCTTCAGCAAATAGATAGATATTATTATATTAAATTTTCTTATTTTGGGGGAATCACAGGGGTAACCAATTATATACTCTTTTTTTCACAAAAAATAATTATAAAAAAAACAAAAAAAAATGAAGGTGGGTGTGTCCCTTGCCCTCCAAAGGAATATGCCCATAAAAACTTCGGTGATGGTTTGGTAGCAAGCAGGCCAATGTTGCTTAATTGGCAACCGAAATAATTAACTCGAGCAGTTGTTGAATAATGAAGGTCTTATCTTGTTGCATGCCTATAAATGTAAACTAAGAAGAAATTCCCTATAGAAAATTGAATATAAACCAATCAATTTGTTGAATTATTTAATGAAAATATATGAAAAATACTTTCAAATAAATAATATAATTGTCTTCGCCCCTGATCCGGTCCCCTCCCGAGCTCTTCTCAACGTGGATGTAAGTTTCCCAGCCCCGTTGGAAGAGCATTGGGTGAAGTCATGGACGACTAATCTCCACATTATCCTCAAGTTCTTCCGGGTTTTCAATGAGGGTCATTCCCGAACAGTGGTGAATCCATAAATGAAATCAAGCGGGTTCGAAGTCAAATCTAAAAAGTTAAAACAATAATTCAAAAAACTTAGAATGTTATTTGCATCGACTGGTTGATATGGTTTAGGACTACACTTCCTACATTCTTCAATCAAAGGTAAATTGACAAAACTTGAAGGAAATCGACATTGAGTAAGCATTTTCTTGAGATATCTTTCCATTTAAACTAAAAAAAATAGGGATTGCAATAACAATTATTGAAGTAAATATCATTCAAACTAATTACATTTAAACCAATCTAAATTACAAATTAAACTACATAATCACACTCAAACCCATCAAAATTGAAAATTGAATAAATAAATTATAATCGATAATTGATAATTGATGGGTTTAAAAAAATTAAATCAAAAATTGAAAAAGCCATAAAGAACTAGGATTGTAGGCTCAATAGGAAACGAACACAGGGCATCTTCCTACACTGTCACATCAAATTTAAAACACACCACTCAGCCAACGGCAATGACATGCTTCTCAATTGTAACATGTTAGATATATATATATATGTAACCTACCTAGTTTTACTCTTAAAACAAAAAATTTACAATTCTTTTTTTTAAAAGAAAAAAATCGGGATCACTTGACCCCACGTGAACCCATGTTAAATCCGGCCCTGTTCCCGAACCTCCGTGGTGTCTCGGGTCATCCCCGAGCCCACTTGAAGACCTCGGGTCGGGTCGACATCGGCACCAATAATCCTCGTGTAACACCCCAACACCCTTAACCACAAGATTAACTTAAACCATCAATTAAACCTGTGATTAGCGCAGCGGAAAATACAAGTATTGAGGCATTACCGTCGTCCCCACTCGGGACAAGGCACACGAACCACCAAACTATACATGAATCACCCAAATGAACGCTACACTTAAACCCATACATAAACAATCACCAAAAACATATATATATTAAGCTTTACACATCCATCAAAGAAATATATATATATTAAACTTCCTCCCATATGAATCAATCTCTGGCACCAAGAAGACCACCGATGTCGGCCAAAACCGCCCTTTAAGACTACCTTGGTCGGGAAAACTCCTACTTTTTCTTATCCTTGCCTTTAACTTGAGAGCTCGGGCCGCCTAAAACAAAACATTAAAACATACGCAAAAATGAGTGGGGAAACACTCAGTACGAAAACCTCCAACACGTCAAACCGTTCGAAAACGGTTTTAGTGCCGGCATTTAAATTCATTTTAAAAACGGGGAAAGGGATAAACAAGAATAAAAATAACTTGATTCAACAACATAAAAGGTAAAGTACATGAAAGGTAAGATAGGTACTAAAACATAAGTATTTGGTCCCTTACGATCGATGCAATGCATCTCACACACGTGCATGCCCAAACCGATCGAAGTTTAGATTGGGTATCGCCGAGCAATGACCGATGTCCGACACTCTGATCAGGAGTAACATACATAAAAAGAGAGCTAGCACCTATAAGTAACTAGCACAAAGAAAACATGAAATGTGACCCTTTTAAAACCGTAACATAAACATTAAAGCACAACTTAAAATAACCATGAAAACATTAAATGATAATAAGGAGCGAAAAGTTGGACAATTCGCGTACCTTGGATAGTAGAAAGATCTAGCGACGTGCATCGAGCTTGGGACGGTTTGGGCGACTTGGAAACTATAATAAGAGCATAAGAAAATTAAGAGCTTTAATAAAGTCCTTGAAATTTACAAGCTAGGATGAAAGTAATTAAAACTTGATAACTTAAAAAGGATGAGAAAATAGAAATTTCAGTTTTTGGATAAATCGATGATTTGATGATAACTTGAGCTAGAAAACTCGGATTTTTGCAAAAGAGTACTTTTCGGAAAGGGAAAATCACGCCCTACAACTTTGTCAACTGGCCCGAAGTCTAAAAATGAAAGGAAGGGCTCGGAAAAAGGCCCGGACAGAGGCAGAGCACTTGGAATTAATCAGGCGGCTTGGAAATTTAAAGCGAAACTTATGGTGAAACTTGAATAGGATCAAAGGGGCTTATGATGTAAAAAGCATCCTTAATAACCAGCTTCGATGAGCATAGAATTGGAGTCCTTGAAGGCTTAAGAAGAGAAGATGTTCGGTCATCAAAGACATGAAAGAAACGTTGTCAAGCGACGGAAATTAGATAAGGACATGATTATGAATTTTGGAACGTTTACGAACCGATGACCGGTGATTTGAAAACATAGAAGGAATGGTCCTTGGACTATTTAGACACCGAGGAAACCCATAAACTTGTTAGCAAGTCAAGGTACCACTTAGCCATCAACACCACTTAAACGAACTCAAAACCTCATCACTTTACCCCATGGTTTGCTAGAGTTTCCATAAACCTTTAGGAGGTAATCCCAAACACTAAAATAGCTTAAATCAACTTAGAAACTTACTTAATCCATCTTAATCAATGACACAAAGGTCGGCATCTCGTTAAAGCCTCCTAGGAGATCAAATCGCAACCTTAAAGTTAGAATTAACTATTAAAATTCTGGGCAGCGACTTTGCTGACGACCCTCCTTCTTAGCCTCATATCTCACTCACCCGATATCGTATGAATGCAAACTGTATGTTTCCGGAAAGCTTGAAGAACGACCTAAAACTTTTATGTTTATCACTAAAGCCAATAAAGTCTCCAAATGGACGAAAACTTAGCAAGAAGTTACTGACTCAGAAAACGTATATAATTGCACCCTTTCACGGTTTTGCTCGTATCTCGGGCTATACATATCGGATTCTCGAAATTCCAAAGCCTAGAGTTAGATAATCACTTGGACTATCATTTCCAGTAAAAATCTGGGCAAAATTCACACTTTTCATCCTCTGTAAAAATCAGATTCCCAAACAGAAACTTTAATGCCCTTAATCCCACTTCTAATGTTTGTTTAAGCTTCTAAATCATACCAATTCACCACCAAACTTCAAATTAGCTAACATTCATCATATTTCCAGAAATGAACATTCAAAACGTACTCAAATAACATCATAAATCTCACATGCAACCATGGATTAAATCATGCTACTTGAAACAATGCTTGTACTAGCACTCCTTCCCCAAATTCTCACCAATTCATATCATTTAAGCACAAAATCACATAATTAACATAACCAATACTTACAATCAGTCCCAAAATTCAATATTCCTTCAACAAACTCACATGCACAAAGATAGAATCATCATCCACCATAAATCTATCAAGAACTCTTCAAGAACACCCAAAATTTACATGCATTCAACCCAAAACTTAAATCCTAATTAACCTAACTTAACCACAACATAAATTCATGCTTAAAAACATAAAAGAGATGAAGAACAACAAGAATTACACAAATTAGAAGTGAAATTTCAGATTAGAACATAAAGAATAGAGTTAGGGTTTTGAATATATACCACTTGAGAAAGAAATTGGAGAAGAAAACAAGAGAGGAGGGAAGGAAGGTGGCTCGGCCACCCCTGGGCCGCCGGCCGGTCGCCGGAAAACGCCCGGACAGGGCTGCTTGGGCTGGGCAGAGGAGAAAGGGGGTGGAGGGTTGAGGTGAGATGAATTTCTGATTTGTAAATAAAATGAAATAGAAGGCCTTATTACTCCCCCCTTGTATATATAAATACACTCCCTTAATTAAATTAAAACACTACTTAAACCATTCTTCTAATTAGTAATTAGGCTAACAAAGGTGTCATTAAAATTAGCTAGATAAGGTAATTGGTAATAAACTAGATAAAATTAATCAACATAAAACTTGATAAAATAGTTTAATATAAATTAAATAAAATTACTTGGGAATAAATTGGGTAAAATTAACTAATACTAAACCTCATAAAATAAATTGGTAGGACATATTAATAAAATGAATTGAGCAATAAAATGTACTTAGGAAGGTTTGGTAATATAAATTGTAAAAGAAACGGAAATTAAAATTAATATAACCTTCTTCGGTTACAAGCGTAAAATTGAGAACGATAAAATAAATTATAAAACTTATCGTAAAAGTATTCATAAACTCGTAATAATAATTATAACTTTAAATTCGAGATAACATAAAATCAACCCGTTTAACCATCGCCTTGCTCGAGACCTGTCGCGCATAAAAATAAATAATAATAATAATAATAATAATAATAATAATAATAATAACAGTAATAACCATATTAACGTAAAAGAAAGAAAATTTTGAACAGCGTAATTTCATTAATCACTGGGATTAAGGCCTTAATTAATACGGGTTTAGGGCGGATCGTTACACCTCGGCTCAAGCTCGGGTCCATTTTCAGCTAAAAGGCTCGTTATTGGGCATGGAAGTAGATGAGGGAACAAATCTAAGTCAAGAGGAACAAGTTGTAAATTATTATTTTTTGGGCAAAATTGGACAACAAGAAATGATATATCTTCACTATTTTGATTATAACTCCTTCGATATAACTCCGATGACTATGAAATTTGGTGAGTTTATAGTACACACCTAGATCTTTCCATCGATATATTATATGACTAAATCAAAGTTAAAATGAAGAAGTTATGCGTGTTTAAAGCTAGCAGACGCCGGCAGGCCCCTGTAGGCGCTGGCTGCGCCTGGATGCCTCCAGCCGCACTCACCTTGTCGTCCCATCCCCCCTTTTTGGGTTAGGCGCTGACTGCGCCTCCGGAGGCAACAGTCGCGTCTAACCCTGCCGAAATTTCTTTTCGGCTGTTGTCTTTCTCCCTCCCCACATATATTGTATTGGCTTCCTTGAAAAAATTTAGATAATTGGAATGAAAAAATTTGGGTATTTGCAAACTCTTTCCTCTCAAATCTCTCTCTCTCTTTATCCTTGAATTGTCTTGGTGGTGGGTTGGAGTGCCCCCTTTAGAGCTTGTAGTGTGGACTACCTTCTTCAAGCTTAGTGAGGGTTCAACTCAACAAGAGTTTAGAAGAAATATGCAAAGAACTCAAATACTAACTACAAGTTTATAACCCAAAGGTTCAACTTCACATTAAAATATAATTTCTGCAATCAACTTGACATCAAACTAGACTCAATAAGACTTTTCTTCAGTCTTCAAGATCCTCGATCCTCAAGTCACTTGGGACTGTAACGCCCCGGCCCCTCTCTGGCCGCAAATATTACCGATAATTGCTTCAAGGATCACTGACTGGCCCCACAAAATCACCACGAGTCTTTCCAGTGTGTTTCGTCCTCGTTCACACACTGCCTGGGAAAACTTCCCAGGAGGTCACCCATCCTCATACTACTCCCAGCCAAGCACGCCTAACTAAGGAGTTCCAACGGATGAGCTACCATAAAAGAAGGTGCACCTTGGTGATATAAGTAGTCATTTCAATCCTTTTTAAGTCACACTTAACCATATACCTAGGGTGTTACAATCACCCCCACTTAAACGCACAACTTCCTCGTTGTGCCACAATCCACTCCATAATCTTTTCCTGGTTAGGTCATTGCCCATGGATCTCCTGTCCACTAGCACAACACATGGTCGCGAGTCGGCTCTGATACCATCTATCATGCCCCAGCCTGTCCCTGGCCGCGAACATTACCGATAATTGCTTCAAGGATCGCTGACTGGCCCCACAAATCACCATGAGTCTTTCTAGTGTGTTTCGTCCTCGCTCACATGCGGCTTAGGAAAACTTCCCAGGAGGTCACCCATCTTGAGACTACTCCTAGCCAAACACGCTTAACTGAGGAGTTCCAACGGATGAGATACCATAATAGAAGGTGCACCTGGTGATATAAGTAGTCATTTCAATCTTTTTTAAGCAACACTTAACCATATACCCGGGGTGTTACAGGGACTTATGTCTCACACTTAAGTTCTTAATCTTCAATCTTAAAGTTATTCAGAACTTGTATCTTCACAATTAAAGCTCTTCAATTTCTCTAATTTTAAGAGATTTCTCTTCTTTGTTATCAATAAAGATTAACCATATTTCAAGGTCATGATTAGTGATCCCTTACTCAGATGTTACATCACCTATTTGCATCTAAACAATAACAACAACAAACTTCCAGAGGAATACGCTTGAGTATAGTACGGGGGATCCAGATGTATGTAGTCTTTCCCTAAGACCTATTCACTAGATCGTGAAAAGACTCAAGGGTAAAACCTAGTTTGCTTGTGAATAATTTCGCAAGACCTTTCAAGAACTCTCAAAGAGTTGGTACAGTCAACACCTCAAAGAGTGTGTTGAAACTCTCTAAGACTTAAAGCAAAAGTGGAGAAAGGTGTGTTGGATAAATGGAATTCATCCATTTTTATAGTAGGAGTAGAGTGTCTAACTTGTCTCACTAATTCCTTGATTATAGAGCATAATCTATAGGATATAATAATATCATGATTAGGGGGTCAACATTGACCAATTTGGATCAGTAAATAACCAGCCAAAAATAATCCACACGTGATATCTGTTAAGGCACAAATCAAGGAAATTCAAATTTCATTGATCTGGAGACTGCCATGGTCCGTGGCCAACATGACAAGGTATGTGCCGAAACAAGCATGGTCCATGGTTCCTAATCCCCATTAGTTTGGTCTTTGGACTTTGCCAGGGTTTGTGGTAAGCATACCACGATTCGCGGTAGTCCTATTTCAGCCCAAATGATTCTGAAGACCTCTTTGGTAAACCTTGTACTTGTGTAATCGAATTTCCAACTTAGTTAAATCTCTAAATTCTTGAAATACTCCAACAATACTACAATTGTATATGTCAGGAAACATACATGCATTCTCATCCTCTTAGTCACACGGGTTATTTCTCAAGTCATACAATTGTATGATATACTAGAGGACTCATATGTTTAGTCCAATTTCATTAAGGGCAATTTTGTCTTTTCCTTGTTGTGGCCTTAACTTCATCGCCTTAATTTTAAAAATGATTTGCAACAGAATATGAGGTGAGGGAGAGAAGTAGATGAGAGATGGGTGATGAAGTGAGATGAAGATTGGAGTATGGAATCGCCGAAGGTTAAGAGGTGAAGCGTTTGAGTTGGGTTTCTAATTTTCGAATGGAGTTGTCGATAATAACAATTACTGGACCGTTTAGTGAATGGTCTCAAGTTAGCAATCGTTCATTAAGCCATGGTTAACTAAATAGTCGCTACTTAGCGACCGTTTCATGAACGGTCACAACTATGCGGCCGTTAAGTTAACGGTGGCCAACTCAATGGTCGCTACTTAGCGATCGTTCAGTGAACGGTATCTATTTAGCGAACGTTTAGTGAACGGTCCCTAACAAACAGTCCTGCGTCTTTTTTTTTTACGACCCTTCACTTATCGGTCGCCAATGATGGTCGTGTTTCAACTGGCTTTTTGTAGTGTATCTAAATATTCTTCCCTCCAATAAAGCAGAGTAATTTTATGATAACCATGTAAAGTAGAAGTTAAGAGAGAGGTAGAAGATAGTGTTAGGAATAGTAAATCTTGTATTTCCAATTTGTTCACAATTTTATTTCTTTGTTTTCTTTTATCTTGTTTTTTGGTTTGTTAGGGAGGTTGGTTATATAACCTACCTCTCCCCTTCTATCTTTGAGTAGAAATTCATCAATAATATCATTTCTCAAATCTCTCTCCCTCTTCTCTCTTTTAGCTTCACCAAATTGGGTTAAATTTAACATGGTATCAGAGCGGGCTTAGTTCATGCGGTCTGTTTCCTTCTTCTTTTTCCCCTGATTCACTTTTTCCTCTTCTTCACCATCATCATCAATCTTTACCCAGAAACTCAATCAATCTCTGCCGCCGTCTCTCCAACGTCCACCGCCGGTCTCTCCGCCGCCACGAAGCTCCACTCCGCCAGAATCCCCTTCCTCCTTCTCAAAGCTTTCGACGGCATCGGCGGCCGCGTTCGTAAAGATTCCGTCGATGGCTTCTTCCTCGACCGCGGCTTCCATATCTTCATCACTGCCTACCCCGAAGTCTGGAAGCTTCTGGATTATTCTTCTCTAAATCTCAAGAATTTCTACTCCGGCGCTAAAGTATACTTTGCTGGCGAGTTTCATACCGTCGCTGATGCACTTCGGCATTTCTCCGACGCCATCGGAACTCTAACGAACCCTATCGGCACTGTTTCCGACAAATTGTTTATCGGATTGACGAAACTTAGGGTTCTTCGGAAATCCGATGAGGAAATCTTTACATCAAGCGAAATTCCAAGCATTGATTACTTGAGAAATTTGGGTTTGTGCTGTGCGAGTGTGTCGGCCAAGGTCGCCGGAATCATCGACGATCCGACGGTGAAGCACCGGCACCTCAAGAACGCGATTGGATCGGCAAGGAGAGCGGTTTCTCTCTCTACCTATCCAACTCAGTTCCCTCATTCAACAATAAACATCAGATCACTTGCGCCTAATCTAGGTCAGCTGAAACCCTAATTTCTGGGTTGCGATCACACCCTCTCTTTTGTTGAGTCACTGGGAGGGTGTGGCGGTGGTTTATGGCGATCAAGAGGAGTAGACACAATGCTTCTTGGTTACCTTCATCTGCCATTGTTGCTTTCTTCGTGTTTGTTCTGCTTGTTCCTCTCGTGTTCTTCGTTGGGCGTATCTCCTCCGTCTCTTCTGAATCATCTAGTAAATCAGGCGGTCCATTTGGGCAGAATGTAGATTAGAGGCAGAAATTGGCATTGCAACATTTGAAATTATTTCTATCAAAAGAAGATGTTGATG
This sequence comes from Portulaca oleracea, assembly GCA_029582165.1. Classification (NCBI taxonomy): domain Eukaryota; kingdom Viridiplantae; phylum Streptophyta; class Magnoliopsida; order Caryophyllales; family Portulacaceae; genus Portulaca; species Portulaca oleracea. Next base: position 17,667,378 of record CM055871.1, read on the forward strand.
CCATCTTTGCCACCGTGAAGGATTTGGGGCCACTGAGTCTTGGTTCTGCAACATGGAAAGTTGGTGAAGAAAATCTTGATAATTCTCCAGTAGAGGTAAAGTCGAAAGACACAATGGCAAACAAGATTCTTCAAAGAGCAAACAAGATGATCACTCTACTGCAGTAGATTGACCCGCTGTTCAAATTCGAAGGCGACTCAGAGAGCAGAGGCATGAAAAACATGCAGGTATTATTGTAAAGCAGGATAATGAAGCTATTATACAACTCGAAAATGCTGCAATTCAGCGATCTAAATCGGTTGACTCGTCTGCCTTCATTCAAATTCACCATCTCTGATAAGAAGATTATGATTGATCCGTGTGATCCTCTCTTCGTTCTCTAGTCCGATCAACCAGGAAAGTCTCTGATGGCCAATGTATTCGCCGGAGACAATTTCAATACCTGGAAAAGTTCGGCAATCTATCTTTCTTTCGTCATTTGACTCCACGAAGTTCTTCCGTGTTTACGTCCATTTCACCCGTTATTACGAGTTGTGGTGATGGCGAGGAAGTTGTTGGAGTTAAAGTTCAAGATTTCCATTGTTGGCAAATTGGAGTTTTGACACCCTCCAATTTGAGGGGGGTGTTAGAAATAGTAAATCTTGTATTTCCAATTTGTTCACAATTTTATTTCTTTGTTTTCTTTTATCTTGTTTCTTGGTTTGTTAGGGAGGTTGGTTATATATATAACCTACCTCTCCCCCTTGTATCTTTGAGTAGAGATTCATCAATAATATCATTTCTCAAATCTCTCTCCCTCTTCTCTCTTTTAGTTTCACCAAATTAGGTGAAATTTAACAGATAGAATTTCTCTAGTCTCAATAGACAAGGTATCCTTGAATGCAAAAAACAAGTATCGGATGCCTTTCTTTATGGTGCCAGCCAAATGTTTCGGTACAAAACGTAATCAAATCTTTCAATATTTTACTGCGATCTAGCAAAGTTTCTTTGTTGGTCGTCTAAGCATTTCGATTAGAAAAATGATGAAAAAATACATAGAAGAAAATGTTAGGTTTAAGTCGAAACAAAATAACTTCATTAAGCATTTGGCCCAAAATGATCCAAACCCACAAGAAAACCACTAGTCAGCCCGTGCTTAAACTCATTACATTAAATGTGGGTTATACCCTGTCTAGCTAGTTTTCTGCTTGGACTAGAGTTAGTCAAAATCATAGAAATTGCTAGGTTTCTTAGCTTCGAAAAACTGATTCTTTTTCTTTGACCAGGATTTCGAACTATTTTCTACTATGCTTGTCAATTCTAGCGCAAGTTGAATAATGTTTTTTTTGTTTTACTCTATTGTAAGACACGAGGTTTATACATGTTAATCTAAAGAAATGTTGGACTCAAAGACTGATGTTTGAAGATATAGACTGTAATATAACGACCTTTAACATTGGACATCTTTCAGATCTATTTATCATTAATATACTAACTTTTACTGATAATAAGCAAAATTAGATGCTAATAGGCTAGCAATTGTGGTATACTAACAACAAATTTTACTTATCATATCCAAATGTTAGTAAATAAATAGCTCTTAAAGGTTGATATAATAGTCTCAATGTTAAAGTTAGACATATTACAACAACCAAATCTAAATCTAAATAACTCTATACCTTAAAAGTCAGTATATTAAATTCCAAAATTTCTAATCTAAATATCCATCATGGGGTTGTAAAGATAATTAAGACACTTTTAAGTGTGTACAACAACCAAACCAAATGCAAGATTAGTTTCCTTGCATATCATATATATAGATATATGATATATATATATATATATATCATATATATATATATATATATATATGATATGCAAGGAAACTAATCTTGCATTTGGTTTGGTTGTTGTACACACTTAAAAGTGTCATAATTATATATATATATATATATATATATATATATATATATATATATATAAGAAAATTGGATTTTAATAATCTCTACTTTCACGATTGGACAACAATAATCTCTACTATCAATTTGGATTCTAGTGGTCCAAAAAAAAATAAAATTGGATTCTAGTGGTTCAACAATAAAATCGGTGAAAGTAGGAATTATTAGAATCCAATTTTCCTATATATATATATATATATATATAAAGTTTCAAGGAAACACGTTTGAGCGTGGCATGGGATCAAGATGTAGAAAGTTTTTTGCCCATGAACCAATGTTCATGGAAAGATTGAATCTATGGGGAAAAAACCGGCATATACACGCATATATATCACCTCCAACTAATCATATGATTAGCCAATTTAATAGAAAAAAAGGCACATGACTATTTTATGTGTTCTCAAATTAATTTAGGTTTGGACACTTTATAATTATATATATATATATATATATATATATATATATATATATATATATATATATATATATATATATATGTAACAATTAATGCATTACACAATATCAGCATAGAAATAATAATATCGTATATTCAAGCAGAAGATGATTAGTTCAGAAATTTAAGGTCCCATTCTTTTATGCGGTTGATTGGTTGTGATTCCACACCGCACAACTTTTCGTATTTCACCACAACTCACCACAACTCATCACAATCTACCATTTCAATTTTAATTTATCTTTTTAATAAAAGTTATACTTTATAATTTAAAACATACCAACCCACTTACAATTATTTACACAATATTCCACATTCCACATTCTACCACTGTACCACAACTTTCTCCAACCCACCACAATTTTTAAATTTCTACCAGACACTGCAATCAACCGCAAAAAAAAGAATGGACCGGGACCTAATTGTGAGATCGTATTCACGTACTCAAAAAGAATTTGTCAATTCTAATGTACTTAATAATTAACAAGCACAAATAAAAAAAATGTTAATTAATCATTATATGCACACAAACAAAATAAAAGATAGAAACACACAAGCTAGCAAAAAATTGATGAGGGGTGCCACACATTTTTTTTAACTGACTCGCGGGTCACAACTTTTTTTTAATGCATTCTCAGGTGACGTTAAATTTACTTAAGTAATTGGGGGGTGACATTCTGACGTGTTTTAGCCGGAATCATTGAAAAGTCTGATTTACCCTTCAAAAAAAGAGTGAAGTGTCCGATTTGCCCTTGATTTCCCCGCTCAAAACTTCTCCTCCTCAAATTCCTCCATCCTCATGAGCTCCTCCTCCCACCACCTTTCTCCTCCACCACTCTCCCTCTGAATCACCAACGACCCAAGCTGCCTCTCAATCCTGCGAGTGGACCCTTCAAGGTGGTCGAACCTCTCACCCGACTCAAACCTAAGATGATTAGTTGTAAGAGGTCGCTATCTTGTCGTCAATTTCTCCCAAGAGCAGCGGCAGCGTAGGTGGCGGTGCGTGGCAAGGGAAGGTGGCCCCGCCCAGCTTGCATCTTCCGGTGGCGCTGAGGTCCAGTTTGAGTGCTCGAGATGTTGAATTGGAGAGAGTTGTCAAAATCGAAACCCAACTCACCAACAAAGAACATCAAAATCAAACCCACCCTTACCACCATCGATCAAATTCTTTCCCCGGGGGAGGACATGGGGATCTGAGCCCAATGAACCTTGAAAGCGTATGCAGCTCCATGAATGTGCCGAGGAAGCATCCCGCCACGGGGTTCGATTCGTCCCCCAAATCGATGGCGCAGCAGTGATGCTCAACTCACGCGCGGCAGCCTTCGCCAAGAGGAGCCAGAGTTTCGTGGACCGCCCAGTTGGGTATGGGGGAAGCGGGTTTCTGTCAAGCCCAATGGCCATGAGTCCCAACTGGGGTTCTCCCAAGGGAAAGGCTGACTGGGGTGTCCAAGGGGTGGAACTCAACAAAGGTGAATTTGCCATAGATAGAGTAGAGAAAAGAGGGAAAGAGGATTATGGAGGAAGAGGATGAAGAAAAGAGGGGAAGAGAGATAATGGCAGATTAAATTAAATTAGAAAGAAAAATAAGGATATATTTGTCATTTTCAACATATTTAGCCGGATTTCAACATATTTAGTCGGATTTCAGTCAAAATAACCGGAATGTCACCCCCCAGTTACTTAAGTAAGTTTAATGTCGCAACAGGAATCATTAAAAAAGTTGTATTTCATGAGTCGATTAAAAAGATGTGGCACCCCCTAGCAATTTTTTGCACAAACTAAGATGGCCCTTATTTATAAGGAAATATGCAAAGATACACATGCTAGGATGGTTCTTGTTGATTAGAAATGTTGAAAACTTACTACTAATCAAGTGTTCTCCCCTCACTCCCTGCCTCTTATAATTGCATTTGCTTGTGTTGATGTGATTGAATCCCAATATAATATAACAAAATAGTGAAAATACTCTGCCTTTTTCCTTTTTTCCTCTGTATAAAATAGTGCATGTCACAGTGACCACACGAAATCAAGTAGAGCACTAAAACCAAGGTGAGCCAACCAATGAAATAATTTCATATGGCAAGTTTCTATTGGTAGTTAGGTGGCGACATGATCAGTGAAAGTGTGAAACAGGTCACCTGTCTGACACGTGCGCATGACCCACTGGTCTACTTCACTTGATTCGCGACCACAAACAATCACTCTCTTATATCTATCATCACTTCATCAGTCATCCATCACATAATTGACCCAAAAAACCTCCCAATCAATTAAGGCCTTCTTTGCTAATCAACTTATTCAACAGTTTAGTGTAAAAGTTTGCTTCTTAGAGTGTCTAATTTGATAGTTTGAAGTGTTTGATAAATAGCTTATAATTTTAGCTGTTTGGTGTCAATTAACCAATTTTTAATAGGTTGGTCAGAGTTAGCCTGTTGAAAATGATTTATAATGGATAAGATTCTTTAATCTAAAAATTATCTAAATTTACACGTATGTCATCATAAACGTATTATTTATAATAGTTAACTTTATCAAATACAATTTTTCCAAATAACTCATGAAAATGCTGATAATAAACAACCAATGTATACAGCTAATAGGTAATAGCCCACAACTGTTTGCCAAATTGCACCTAAATCTAAGGAGTAGAGACAAAACAGGAAAAGAGGAGATGACAAAAAATTAACTTTGACTAGGCTAAGGGTTTTTTTTTTCTTTTTGTTTATAAAGTGATAAGGGTAGGACCTGTAAATTTTAGTTTGAAAAATTTTGTGTAAAAAGTATTGAAACAAAATGCACAAGGAGTGTTTATATTATACATTACTCAAATTATTTGATTTTTCAAAAGCTTTCACATTCTTACCAACTTTTCTAACTAAACTTTACCAAATCTACCCAACTTGCCATCCATTTGAATTCAACTCAATTTAATTAGGGATTTAGGGTTGTACCTTATTCGAGCTTGAACCAAATAAATTGAGAATCAAACCAAACCAATTAACCAAACCATTCTATTTAGGCCCCGTTCTTTTATGCAGCAGGTTGCAGTGCGGTGTGGTCATTAATTTTCACCACACCACACCACAATCATTACCAATATATCTTTTCATTTTTCTCTCCACTTTTCTCTTCTACTTTTCACATTCTCTCTTTTAACTTACTCCACCTACCACAACTTTCACCACAACTCACCACATTTTTTCAAATGTGTTAATTGTTTTGTGGTGTTGGGCTTAAGATTTATTTACAATGAGGGTCTTTATTTACAATTTGGTGTTGCCATTAATCAAACTCACATTTGACCCAAAAACATTTTACAGTTTGATGTTTTTTAGTAGAGCCCAATCTATATGCATAGGTGTAATGATGGGAAATGAATATTTAACAATTAAAATTGCATTTGCAGTTACCCTATTTGTTCAACTTGTTAACATATTGTATTTTGGGTTAATCACATCATTGGTCTGGGTTAACTACAATGAATTTCACGTACTCCTAACGCATAGTTCCAACATAAGGTTTGTATACTAAAATTGGTAATTAATAAAGTAAAAACTACATAAGTTATGCTTTAGGGTCATGAAGATAGGCCATATGGGTAATGATGCTAACATAGAGCACTCAACATGGACACCATGAATGGTTAACCCAGAACAAGTTCATGTTAACCTACTGTATTTTGGGTTAATCACCTCATTGGTCTGGGTTAACCTACAATGGATAGTTAACCCATAATAAGTTCATATTAACCAAGTTATGTCTGGGTTAACTACCTCAGTATTTTAGGTTAATCTACATTGAAGTTCACCGACAACTTATATTAAATAAATCAGACATGTCACATCAACAGCAGGCCTACTTGCTTTTACTAAATTTTAATCAAAAATAAATTCTTGGTCAAACCAAGTTGATTGATAGCAACACCTAGTTGTAAAAAAAAACATCTCATTTTAAGCCCAACGTACACTAGAGATCAATTAACCCTTTTCAAATTACCACACCACAACCAAGCTTATAAAAGAACGGGGTTGTTGGTTTAAAAATTCAATTCGATTTGGGTTTTAAACCGATGAACAATTTTAACATGGTTGTGCATTATTCAGTTTTGAATCGAATAAATTGAGAATTGAACTAAACCGAACCGATTATATTCAGTTTGATTTTTGGTTTGAACTTTAGCTCTCATTAGATTTTGAACCAATGAACAATCCTAATTCAAACCCAAAAGTAGCAATACCAATTAATTTCAAATAGATGTAACTTAACTAAATTAGACCTACATTATTACAACATAAATTTATTATACTAAAAATAAAGAAACTTAATTATAAGTTCCATAACCCAATCTTAATACAATTAGCACGGGTAAAATTTTGTCCGACAACCAAAAATTTTTTTTGGTCCGAACTCGATTTTGATTGATTGAATATTCAGACATAATATTTGTCTTTTCCTATGTCTAAACCTGATTTCCACTTGTATTTATAACTCAATCCGAATTGTCCGACCCTAAAAAAATTGAATCGGACCATTAAATTTTTCATCCAAATTTTGACATTAACCAACAAATTTACTCGAACACAATTTTTTGTGATACAATCCTTTTCAAGGTTGACCCAAAATAAGGCAATTGCTAGGTTACCCTAAGTATTGGGGAGGGGAGAGAGCCCCAAGTATAAAGCCAAAGGAGTTTTGATGATTGAAGTGGTGTCACGTGACCAACAACATGAGGTAGGGCTAACTGGCTAAGAGGGGAGGTCACCGTGCATCTGTCAGTATCTGTATGATGAACATAAGGGGTTGAACTTTACAAAAATGCCCCTCACCTGTAATAATATAATGCAGTACTAATTAATTGGGTATATATATTATTCAGCCAAAAAAAAATAAAAATTGGGTATATATATGAGTATGCGCAACTTGGTGTTTACAATTTGGCCAGCTTAATACAGCGTAAGTACAAGCAGATACAAGTTACGCGTCGTCAAATTATACTAGAGCTGTAATTGAGCTTGAATTCAGAGATATATGGAAATATATATTGTTTTTTTTATAATCAGATTAGGTTCATGTTAGGTTAGTTATATTATGAAAAGAAAGGATATGAAATGATAAGATTGATATGAGTTAAAGTTTGTTATTGGGTAAAATATTTTATTAATAAAATTTGAACATTTTGGAGAAAAAAATAAAAAAAAATTATAAGTATTGAAAAAGTTGATTGGTTTGATATTAAATAATATTATTTAAATTTCTTTTGATTTAAATTTTGTTTTTGATTTGAATTTTTTTTTAGAGAGTTGTGTTAGGTCAATTAAGGTAAAAATAAGTTAAGTTAAGTTAGATCTAACTAAGCTAAAGAACAGTGTCATAGGTCCTCTTCTTTACAAGATAACTAGTAAAAGTTCAATTATTATAATATATTATTGTGAATAACCCATTTTACATGTGTTATTTTACATTAGTTTACATTATTTTTGGCTTGGTGCCCAAGCTTGTAATATCTAGAAATAGCCATGTAGTATGACTCTATGAGCAATGAAAAACACCTCTATCTCCCTCATTTTCTCTCATTTCTCTTCTTAGTATTTTCTCTCCTCTAATCTACTCTCTTAATTGTTGCAGTTACAATTCAAATTATAACATGTTATCAGCACCAAGCTCTACCTTTCATTATCCCTTACATAATCTAAGGTACTTGTTACAAGTTATAATTTTGTAACTTTGGTTTATTTTCATTTTTTAATTTTCGGATTTTACAATAATTCAGCCACTGTTTGAATTTCTGCGTAAAATTTGCTGGGCAAAAAATTCTGAAAATTTTATTGTAGGCTAACCATAATTTTTGGCACACTCTGTTAAACTGTCGTAATTTTTGGAGTTATATTTTTCGAATTAAGAATTTCTCAAATAATTCTGTCCAGTTAAATTCGATTTTTCTGTGATATATTTATGAATTAATTTTTGGATTAACTATGGGAGCCTTGAGTATTGGAGAGTCGTATAATTAATTAAGGGATGATTCCCGTTCGACCCCATTTCCTGGCCCATTCTGAGAAACCCGAAGCTATGCATTCGAGGGAGTACCTATGGGAGCTGGGTTATAGGCGTGTTGTTGACGGATAATAGCCTCTTATCGACCCCAATCATCTAAGGCCCTTTCTGTGAAACCCGAGAATCACAAGTCTAAAACTTGGACATATTTTTGCTTAATTCTGTTAATGAACCTGAAGTTTATTCCAATGTTGAGATATTACCTAAATTTTATTAGTGACCAGAAGTTCACTACTCCGATATTGAATTTATTTTTATGAATGAATTAGAAGTTCACTCCACCTTTAATGATAATAAAATTCATACAAATATTGTCGATGAACCAGAAGTTCATCGCACCAACAATATTGACATTCAAATGAATAGTAATATCTCTCTGTCTGATTTCTCTTGAATTATGTGCATGAGTTTTAACGGTATAAATTTTACTGTATACTCTTTATATTGTATAGTAGTTGCGGCTAAAGTTTGAAGATTTTTAGATGTTTATTTCAAGAGTTGTGAAATTTTGAATAAATATGCCTAATTCGGTGTAATTTAGGCTACTTGTATGCTATGTTGAGTTATTAGTTATGAAAATTATGTTTTATGCCAGCATGATGATTAAATATTATTGTGAGTGATTCTCACCTTGTTTTGAGTAAGATTAATTAGGAAAAGATTATGATTATGATTCATGCTTGAATATAATTATTTGCATGAACTTCATTATATGGATATTCAATAAATGAGAAATGACCAAGTTCACATGATAAATGCATATGGTTCATTATGTTATTTATTTAAACCACATTTTATGAGGATTTCATGGTATCTGTTGATGATAACTTGAATATATATGCCTGATTAATCCATATGGGAACAATTTATTGAAAATAATACATATATATACAAGTATTTGTGTTACTTTGCATGTAATGATCAAGCGTATAAGATATACCAAAGAGCTTCATGAATCTGTACATAATTATTATAATTATGTCCAATATAGTCTTGTTGTACTTGTATATGCACATGCCCTGATAGCTAATTAATATGCTATGATGTTATTTTTTTTAATTGATTGTGAGATTCACATATAAAAGGGTCAAAGATATATATGTTTTTATCTTTGTGAATACTCGATTTATACATGTCTTTATGATATGAATTATTATTAAAGGGGTTGGTATAATAGTATTACTGTCATACTATTAAGTGCCAATTGGAGAGTATAATTATTAATTGGCATACCAATAGTTAAAGGGCAATTATGGTATACATCAGATTGAAAATTTATATGAAGCTTGCTAAAGTTAGCGTTTTGACTTACAAGTATTTGTATTGCCTTATTGTTTTTGAGTATGACTGTATGTTCATATGTGGAATTCAATCTTTAGAGATTGGCATGATTTGATATTTTCAAAATAAATGAGTTGTTAAACTATTAAACTCCATCCAATTGGTTCTATCTCATTCCCAGAAGTGAATATGGTAACATATATAGCCTGAAGGATTATGAGATAAACGAAAAGTCATGCCAGAAGTCATGATAGGACATAGTTGTGATGAACTATTGTAACCCTTTTTCAAATATCATTTTCCCACCAGAAGTTGGGGGTAAGAATGATTGAGGCAAGAATACTATTGAAAGTCCATGACATCATTATGGATAAAATGGACATTAAGAACATACCAGTCGTACGTCAAAACATCTTGTTGACCTCTATCAAGTATCATTAAAGAACGAAAGAAAACAGATAGAGACAAAGTTTGTGCAAAAGAATACTAATGATGATTATGACCACTCCGTTGATTAAACTTCATGAACACTTCTTTGTTTTGTGTCATGAACGGGGGAGGAGATATGTGTCCTGAAGGCAACATAATAGCATACTTCATTATGAGAAATACTTTTATTACTTATTAATGAGAGATGCAAATGTTAGTATTATATCGGGTAGCTCAAATTTAATTGAAGGCTCCGGAAGAGCTCATATAGTGCTACCTAGTGGAACAAGCTTGAACATTGATGATGCACTATATTCCACCAAGTCTCAAAGAAACTTACTGAGTTTTAAGGATATCCACAGACATGGGTACCATATTGAGACAACTAGTGAAAATAATATTGAATATTTTCATATCACTAAAATTGCTTTGAGCAAAAGATGTGTGTTAGAAAGATTATCATCATTCTCCTCCGGATTATATTACATAGTAATGGACCCAATTGAAGCACATACTCTAGTAACCCAGAAGTTTACTAATGATAAAGAATTTATCATATGACATGACAGATTGGGGCATCCTGGATCAACTATGATGCACAAAATCCTAAAGAACTCATATGGACATACTTTAAAGGACCAGAAGATCCTTCAAATGAATGAGTTCTCATGCGCCGCTTGCTCTCAAGGAAAATTAATCACAAGGCCATCACCGGCTAAGATAGGAGCTGAATCCCCCGCACTTCTAGAACGTATACAGGGTGACATTTGTGGTCCTGTAGACCCACTATGTGGACCATTTAGATACTTTATGGTATTAATTGATGCATCAACTAGATGGTCACATGTGTGTTTATTGTCAACCCGCAACTTGACATTTGCAAAGTTGCTTGCTCAATTGATTAAACTACGAATACATTTTCCAGATCGTTCTATCAAGAGAATTCGTCTTGATAATGCCGGTGAATTTAAGTCTAAAGCCTTTGATGATTTTTGCATGTCAATTGACACAGAAGTTGAACATCCTGTGCCGCATGTTCATACACAAAATGGTCTTGCAGAATCATTTATTAAGTGCTTGCAAGTTGCAACTAATTGCAAGGTCATTGCTTATGAGAGCAAAGCTCCCAACTAGTGCTTGGGAACATGCTATATTGCATGCTGCGACATTGATCCGCATAAGGCCAGTTGGTTATCATGAATTTTCTCTCCAACAATTTTTTGGCCATGAACCAAATATCTCCCATCTACGAATTTTTGGATGTGCGGTGTATGTACCTATTGCCCAACCGCAACGCACTAAGATGGGACCCCAAAGGAGATTGGGAATATATGTTGGGTACGATCGAATCTCCATCTATAATTAAGTATCTAGAACCATCAATTGGAGATTTGTTTACGGCACGATTTGCCGACTGTCATTTTGATGAGACAGTTTTCCCAACATTAGGGGGAGAATCTAAACAGTTGGGCAAAGAGATAAGCTGGAACGAATTACTGCTAAAGCATCTTGATCCTCGTACAAAGCAGTTTGAACTAGAAGTTCAAAACATAATTCGTTTGCAAGCTCTAGTAAATCAACTGCCAGACGCATTTACTGACCCAAGGAGAGTCACTAAATCTTACATTCCAGTTGCTAATGCTCCTATTAGAATTGATGTCCCAGCAGGACAAAGTGCTATTGCTAATGAGTTTAGACCACATTTGAAGTGTGCCAGACCAATAGATTTCAAAGACAAAAAAATCCTCGAAAAAGAAAAGGAGCAAACAATAATGATAACCAACACGAGGAAATATCGACTCCAGAAGAGTCCCCAAAGTGGAAGTTGCACCACAAATTCAGGTACCTAAAAAATGCAATAATGATGAGATCTCAGTTAGTTATGTCATGACTGGTACAAGATGGAACCGAAGTGAAATCAACGTCGATACAATGTTTTCATATAATATAACACTAAATATCATGCATGAAAATGAGGATCATGAGCCAAGATCTGTTGAAGAATGCACCAAAGAAAAGATTGACCAAAATAGAAAGATGCGATTAGTGAAGAATTAGATTTTCCTACAAAAGGGAAGTATCAGACCCGCAGTCTGTACATAGCATGATTAGTTGCACAAGGGTTTTCGCAAAACCAGGTATCAATTATATACTCCCCTATAGTTTATGCTACTATATATGCTATTAAGTCTGGTAGAATATGAAATATTTCACATGCATCTTATAAATGTTTCTATAGCTCATGAGAAATTCGATAAAGATATTTACATGAAAATCCCCAAAGGATTCAAATGGTGCCTGAAGCACATATTGAAACTCTCGAGAGAATTACTCGGTGAAATTGAGTAGATAGTTATGAGTTTATACGATATGGACGCATATTGTATAATCAAAAGTATCAAAAGATGTGAATGATATCGAAACTCTAGAAGAGATTCCAAAAGCAATAGATTGCTTAAAGAAATACTTTGAGATAAAAGGTTTTGGTAAAACCAAGTTTTGGGCTCCTGAAGAGTCTCATTATTGTTTCATTAAAGAAAGAGTTTGCAATGAAAGACAATCCCAAAAGCAAATGTTGTCTTGCTTTACAAGTTGAACAAATTGGGGATGATTTTTCGTGCATCAATCAAGTCATGTAGCAAGTGTGATAAAAGGTTCTATATAGACTATGCACACCAGTAAATGATGATGAGGTCTTCTTCCTTTTAGAATCTGAAAGGATGATGAGAAACTTAATGGTCCTGAAGTACCATATCTAGGTCCAGAAGTACTATATATCAGTCCAGAAGTACCGTATCTAGGTCCAGAAGTACTACATATTGGTCTTGAAGTACCGTATCTGACTTTGTATGTACCATATTTAAGTCCTGAAGTACTGTTATGGTTCCTGAAATACCAATATGAGTCTTGAAGTTCGATATTAAGAGCTATTTGAGCATTGATGTATCTCCTTAATTATACATCATTTCAGTATCTTCGAGATACAATTGATATGATATATTTTATCCTCATGAAGTAAAAGCATATTTGACTGGCTATTCTGATGTTGGATACTTATTTGACCCTTATAAACGCCTGATTGCTATGTGTTTACTTATGGTGGAATTGCCATTCTATGGCGCATTATGAAGCAAACCATAAGAACTACCTCCTCTAATCATGTTGAAATTTTGGCAATTCATAAGGCTAGCAGAGAATGTGTTTGGTTAAGATCTGTAATCCAACACATACAGGGATCTTGTGGTTTATCTTCAGGTAAGGATATTCCCACAATTTTATATGAGGATAATGCTGCTTGTGTAGCACAATTGAAAGCAGGATACATCAAAGGTGATAGAACAAAACATATCTCACCGAAGTTCTTCGTCACTCATGATCTACAAAAGAAAAGTGAGATTAATGTTCAGCAAATCCGTTCTAGTGAGAATTTGGCAGATTTATTTACCAATTCTCTTCCGACTGCAACTTTTGAGATGTTCGTCAGTAAAATCGGGTTGCGTCGTCTCAGAGATGTCTGTTGATGCTCATATCAGGGGGAATTTATACGCGTTGTACTCTTTTTCCCTTATCCGAGGCTTTGTCCCGTTGGGTTTTCCTTGGAAAGGTTTTTAATGAGGCAGCATATATTTGGCGTATCGAGAATTATATACTCTTTTTCCTTCACTAGGGTTTTTCCCAATGGGTTTTTCCTAGTAAGGTTTTAACGATGCATAATTTTGAAAATGGTTATTAAAGGGGGAGTGTTATAATATATTATTGTGAATAACCCATTTTACACGTGCTATTTTACATTAGTTTACATTATTTTTGGTTTGGAGCCCAAGCTTGTAATATCTATAAATAGCCATGTAGTATGACTCTATGAGCAATGAAAAACACCTCTATCTCCCTCATTTTCTCTCATTTCTCTTCTTAGTATTTTCTCTTCTCTAATCTACTCTCTTAATTGTTGCAGTTACAATTCAAATTATAACAAATTTTACCTCACATTACCCCAATTTATTTTGCCTTATCTTATAATTCAAAAAACAGAGTTTACTTTTTAATAATTTATATTTAAAATTATTTATTCAACTCATAGAATTTATTTTAAAATAAAAAAAGAAATAGATGATGTGATATTTATCTATCCCTACTACTTTACTTACCATTTCTTACCTAACCTAGGCCCTGTTCGGCAAAATTAGTGTTTTAGATAACGGATAGATGTTTATGTAGCAGATAGCGGTTTAAGTAGCGGATCGTGGATGATTGTTCAAATGAGAATTGTGTTTGGTAAATTTAGCAGTTGAATTAACAGATTAATGTGAATTGACATAAAAGGATATCAATAATTTCCAATGATAAATTTTTCAAAGGGTATTTTTTGATAGAAAAATATGAAACGCTACTGCAAACGTTAAACGTTAACTTTATTAACGTTTCATAAAACGCTCCTTAAAACGCTAAACGCTCCTCAAAACGCCAGTTTATCGAACGCTAGTATTTATGCAATTAGAATTTTGACTTGGTCAATATGCTAAACGTTACCCCAAACACTACTGCCGAACACAGCCATAATCTAACATTATCTTACCTTACCTTACGTGATTAATCCAAGAGCCTTAAAGAACAAAGTCATCATCTATTTATTAGCTAATGTAAATTTAAAAGTACTTAAATACATTAATAAACTCAAGTTTAGGTGTTTTAGATTCGATTAACCTAGATTAGTTTTAGATTATATACACTGGCAGATGAGAACATTCATTTTTTAAAGCCATCGTCAACGAGCATATGTGCATTAACAACAAAATGATAATCTAGTTAAATTATCTTGTGTTTGTTTAGCATTTTTAAATAGGGAATAGATATAATGCGAAGAGGCAAATTGTGAGCATCAAAGCATGGCCAATCTTAGCCATTGGTTCCAAGATCAAGGGTAGTTATAAATTAGGTGTTTTATTTTTATTTCTAGAGTAGGCCTTACAATTTGATTGGCTGGATTTTTTTTTAAACAAGCCTGATTGCACGTGAGAGAGTAGGAGAGAGGAGAGAGAATTACTATTGCACGCCAGCCATTGAGAAATAAATGCGTTGAACTTCCCCAAAATCATCTGTTGATTTTCATTTCATCTGTTGATTTTGGAATACCAAAGTGTTGTTCGAGGTGCCACAATCAAAATTCCAGAATTGAAGCAAACCCTAGAAGGAGTTCCCGGTGAATTGCAAGGGGAGGGGCGTGCGAATTCCGACGAGTGATTTTCCGGCGGGGTGAATTTTCCAGTCAATTGCAAGAGAAAGTGAAACCCAGATCGTCTGTTTCCGGCGGGTGAGTGAGTTTTCCGGTGATCTTGTTGGGTTTGTTTCCCGTTTTCCGATGATCTTGTAGAGTTTTCCGGTCAATTGCACGCCCAGCCGCCATCGCTGCCGGTCAGATGCAAACAGGGGTTGCTGCTCTATTCTGTGTTGCCCGGCTCTGTTCTGATGCTACTGCTACAATATTGTTGTTGTTGCTGTTCGTGGTCAAAGCCGGCACCACCATTGGCGCCGCCGCCGACGACCCCAGCGCCGCCTAGAACTCACCGTCAACCACCAAGCGTAAACCCCTGTTACAATTCGAGTTTTTGTCTAAATTGTTCATACTCTGTTCATTGTTCATGCTCTATTTCAAATCCCAGTTTTGATGTTTTGCTTATGGGATATTATGTGTTGTAGGTGCAATGAGGCAACTATACCTGATGTTCATTTGGATACACCTTAATGTTCATCTAAGAATGCTTGATGTTCATCCTAGAAGTACTTGTTGTTCATGTCATTTTAATTTGTTATTCAGTGTAACTTTGATTTGATGTTCATCTGAGAATGTTTAATGCTCATCCCGTACCTACTTGGTGTTCATTGTGATTTATAATCACGACACACTCACTATGTGGGTGGTGATATTCATCACCCAAATGCTTGATATTCATTTTCACAATTACTTTTTATTTTGTTATTCATTGTAATTGTGATTTGATGTTCATCTCAGAATATTTGATGTTCATGACAGGATACTTGATGTTTATGACATTTTTATTTCATGTTTTGTTTCTTTCCGTTTGTCAATGGTCATGACAAAATACTTGATGTTCATCATCGATGTTTTGTTATCCCAGAGTGCTTGATGCTCATTTAAGAATGCTTGATGATGTTCATCCTAAAATAACTTGTTGCTCATGTCATTTTTAGTTTGTCATTCATTGTAATCGTGATTTGATGTTCATATTAGAATGTTTAATGTTCATCCCAGAACTAGTAGGTGTTCATTGTGATTTGATGATCACGACACACTCACTACGTGGGTGGAGAACATTTTATAAGTGCATGGACGTTGCCGATAGGGATGAAGAAAAGCTAGACTTGATTATTGAACAGACGAATGCCCTTATTTCAAAACTTGAGGCGTTAAGCGTTGAAGAACCATCGAGCAGTGTGTCTTCGGACTTTGAAACGTGTTTTGGAACTTCTGTCCCTACAGATGGAGGACGAAAACACAAAGGGAAGAGGCAAGAGGACGAAGACGCCAGTGGAGGTTGCCACCGAGAAGAAAACAAGTGCAAGAAGGTGAAGTGTTATGACCAAATAGCAACACACGACAACAAGAATTCTCCAAAGCGTTATGGATGATGTAATCAAGTTGTTTTGAACATCAGTTGACTATGCTTTTGGATTCATGATTGAACGATTGGAGTTTGTGTTTGTTTTTTTAAATAAAAACATTCAGTTTACTTTAGGTTTGAGTTGATGAATTTTGGTCAGATTTGGTTGAAGTGCTTTCCATGAATGAACATGCGAAACTGATTTTCAATATATATAAATACTCACCAGAACAAATGACTTGATGTTCGGCTGATTCATATTAATTATATGTGATGTTCATTTCAGGTACCCTTGAAGATCATTTACATATAAATGATGTTTGTTTCATTACCAAACCCATTCCCAATTGATGAGCATAAAATGCCTACCTGATGTGCTTTTCAATACATATACATATTCATCTCAGTATGGGTTGATGTGTTTTCATCTCAATACGATGTCCACTTTCGTTGCCAATTGATGTTCATTCCATTATAACTTGATGTTCATTTTATAACCGACTGATATCTTTCTGCATATTACATATATATTTTGATGTTCACTTCAATTATAACTTGATGTTCATTTCACAATACCTTGATATTCTTACAGCCAACACTTTGAATCGATCATTGTAATCTGAAATGAAAATCAAAGGGATGCAAAATCGAATATGATGTTCATTCCAATATAACTTGATATTCATTTCATCAAGTTTATGTATGTTCATCTCAATATGATGTCCACTTTTCATTGTCATTTGATGTTCATTCCAATATAACTTGATGTTCATTTCCCAATAGATTGTTGTTCATACACCCAAGACTTGATGTTCATTTCAATTCATGCCCACCTGATATAAAAAAATATTATTTCATGTTTATTTCATAATAACTTGATGTTCTTTTCACAATATCTAAATGACAATACAACTAACACTTGATGTTCATTTTGTTATAACTTGATGTTCATTTCACAGTAACTCAAAAAGGACAAAAAACTAAATATGATGTTCATTCTAATATAACATGATGTTCATTTCAAGTAAAGAGTTGATGTTCATTCCAATATAACTTTATGTTCATTTCATCAAGTTTATGCAATGATAACTAATTGAAGGTGGAATGAAAATTAAAGGGATACAAAACTGAATATGATGTTCATTCCAAATATAACCTAATATTCATTTCATCAAGTTAATGTATGCTCATCTCAATATGATATCCACTTTTCATTGCGATTTCTGCGCCAGTTGTGGTGTTTCAAATGGGGATTCGTTCAACCCCTCCCCCAACCGTGTCCGTATCTCTGAGTATATGATCTGGCACTGGGCTAAAAGCCTCACCCACGTCAACTGTTTCGTTGTCCATATCAGACAAAATGTTTGTCAAAAGGTCCAATGCGAGGACGCGAGCAGTCACAACAAGAAAAATTACTTAACCACAAATTTTGTTACAAGAAAAAATTACTTAACCACAAAAATTACAAGAAAAAATTTGTTGTCTTAGTCAAATTTTTGTTACCCGTTGACATGGTGCTACAAAAATAGATTGTCATGATTTGGTAGTTTTATCCTCAAAGCACAAAGTCCGTGCTACGAACTAGTAAAAATGGAAGCACAAGCTAGTTTTGGTGGGCAATCAAATTTTTTTGTTGCCTCAGTAATTTTTTGGCAACCATTTTTCTTTAAATTGTTGCCCAATCTATAACAATTGTAACAAAAAAAAAAATTTGTTGCCGCATACAATGCATTTAACCACAAAATTATTTGGTTGCTCTATTTTAAATTAATGCAATAATAATTTTTTGTTGCCCAAACTACACTAAATTTGTTGCCCAAACATATTTTTCTTGTTGTGAGTGCTTTCATTCGTCAAGTCCAGCACACACCTGAATTGGAAAATATTAGTTGATGAAATGAACATAAACTCAACAATGTCAATGATAAAATGAAATGAACATCACGTTGTACTGAGATGATCATCAAGTTAGAACATAATGAACATCATGGGTATACAGGACGATCATCGATTCACACACACAAAAGCCACTATACCGACATGAAATGAACATTATGTTATTATCAAATGATCTTTCAGTATATAGATTATCAGTTTGTGGAAATGAACTTCTGTGTATATGAAAATGAGCATCAAGTTGTACCTATATGAACATCAAGTATTTCAGTTGTAATCATTAACTATTCTGTTATGAACATCACATGTATTCCTGATAATGTACATCTATAGACATGAAAATGAGCATCAAGTTGAAGCTAAATGAACATCAAGTTTTCATTTGCGAATATCAACTATTATGTCATGAACATCAACTGTATTACCGACAACTAACTTACATGCCATGCAACAGGGTGCCACTTACATTACACATATATATGATCATTTTATGAAAATGAACATATATATATAATTAAAATGAACATCAGGGTGTATCCAAATGAACATCAGGTATAGTTGCCTCATTGCACCTACAACACATACTACCTCATAAGCAAAACATCAAACTGGAATTTGAAACAGAGCATGAACAATGAACAGAGTATGAACAATTTAGACAAAAACTTGAATTGTAACAGGGGTTTACGCTTGGTGGTCGACGGTGAGTTCTAGGCGTACTGGCGCGACGGCGACGTCAATGGTGGTGCCGGCCTCGACCACGAACAAAGAAGCAAGCAGCAGATTGTAACAGAGTATCGAACAGTGAGCAACACGTAATGCAGGCGAGCCTTTGCATCGGCAGCGATGGCGGCTGGGCGTGCAATTAACCGGAAAACTCCACAAGATCACCGGAAAACGGGAAACAAACCCAACAAGATCGCCGGAAAACACACTTTCCCGCCGGAAACAGACGAATTGGGTTTCACTTTCTCTTGCAATTGACTGGAAAATTCACCCCGCCGGAAAATCACTAGCCGGAATTCACACGCCCCTCCCCTTGCAATTCACCGGGAACTCATTCTAGGGTTTGCTTCAATTCTGGAATTTTGATTGTGGCACCTCCAGCAGCACTTTGGTATTCCAAAATCAACAGATGGTTTTGGGGAAGTTCAACGCATTTATTTCTCAATGGCCGGCGTGCAAGAGTAATTCTCTCTCCTCTCTCCTACTCTCTCACGTGCAATCAGACTTTTTTTAAAAGAAAAAAAATTTACCCAATCAAATTGTAAGGTCTACTCTATAAATAAAAATAAAACACCTAATTTATAACTACCCTTGATCTTAGAACCAATGGTTGAGATTGGTCATGCTTTTATGCTCACAATTTGTCTCTTCTCATTATATCTATTCCCTTTTAAATAATGTATTAAATTATCATGTGATTGAGTTTGTTTACTCCCTCCATTGCATATATTAATCGCTATCTTTGAAAATCATGCTGCTAAAATTTAAAATTTTTGACCATAAAATTAAATTATTACCATTAGATTCGTAACCAAAAATATTATCCTAAAAGTATAATATTGCCTCCATCTCATTATCTTTGTTAATTTAACTAACTTTAAAAAATGAAGACACATTAAAATTGGGGTGAAAAGTTTGTAATTTACCTAATTTACTCCTATATTAATTGGGAATAATAGTTGTTGAAATTATAAAAAATGATAAACATTTATTAATAAAGGATAAAAATGGAATCACAATAATTGTTGAAATTGTAAAAGTGACAAATAAATTAGGATAATGAAATTAATTATTGTAACAAATATTTTGAGAAGTATTACAATTATTAATAAAATATGATATAAAAATTTATTTTTAAAAAATACTACATCCGTCCCAAAATGTTTGTCCGTTGACTAAATTTTGACCGTTGATTACTCACAAATTATAATGAGTTGCAATATAAAATTGTCGTTATTGTAATCTTTAGCAAATTATCTTTCTAATGGTAGTGATTTCATATTTTAATTCATTATAATTTGTGAGTGATTAATAATAAAAATTTAGTCAATGGACAAACATTTTGAGACGGAGATAGTAAGATTAGAAACTGCGAGAGTTAACTAAATAATAATTAATATAGTACAAAGAGTAGTATTTTGGATAACGGAACTTCTAGAATGTTAGGATGCTAAGACCCTGCAAAATATTGAATGACGGAGTAAAACTTGGCCAAAAATGATGATAAATTAGGGGTACTGCTTCAAGTTAAAAATCAAGCTAGATTTGAAACGAGATTTATGAATTTTTCCAAAACTATTGAGCTTCCAGCTGCACTGCCGAATGTTAGTCAACTTTTAATGAGCCAAACGAACTTTGAATTGAGTTCCATTTTAAAGTGGTTTTCACCTTATCTCAATGCTTGGTGAAGGAGTTGAGCATTAATTTGAGTGTTTGAGGTGATGATTTAGGTACTCTTGTTTGTTGTCAAGTTTTCTGTCTTCAATTATTATATGGTATATTGTGATACACCTACTTAAGTACATCACTTATATTAAATTTAAAAAATCATTAATATTAATTATAAAATTCTCAAAAATTTATCAATATTATTAAAAAATTCATCAATATTTATAGAGTTGTAAAATTTTTAATAAAATTCATCACATAAGAAATTTATATATTTCAATGTATGTGGTGTACCTAGATAGGTACATCACAGTGGACAGTATAATTTCTATTCTATCGTGTTCATAAAATCTTTGAATTGTTTCCATGTTTCTATAAGCTTGGGATCATAAGATGATGAAAAGTTGATCACAACCCCTATCATAGGAGAACTAGAACTCCCAATTTCAAGAGTGATAAAAATTCCAACCCCCAAAACAAATTATTATTATAATTGTAATAATAATAATAATTATAATAATAATAATAATTATTATTATTATTATTATTATTAGGATTTTAGTTTAAATAATATGTACTTTGAGTGATTGGAAATAATAACATGCACTTTAGAGTTGTACTCTAATAATATACACTTTTACCCATTGTATTACAACAATATCAAATCCAACTCGATTAAATACATACCTTATATATTGAGGTATTTGGCTTGTATTCGTTCCTAAACTTTGCGAACCTCTTGATGATTTTTAACAAATTTACAAACTTTATCCTAAAATGTTTTTGATTCTTTTCTAACTTTTTTGTTTCCCCCTTATATTCTTTAAACAAATTATCATAATAACTTGGATTCTCAAAAAGAATTTAAAATTTTATTTTTAGTGACTATACCTCATAATCGGCCTTCCTAGGACCGAGCATAAAAAAGTTAGAAAAATATGAAACTTCAAAAAATTCTAGTATATAAATATGCAGTTAAATTTGATATTGTTAAGGTACAATATGGTAAAAATAAAATATTATTAAAATATAATTTTAAAGTACATTCTATTATTGTCCATGCATTTCTATGTAAGGGTGAAATACTGCCTACATCTGAATGTCATCAGACCTCACATTTGTGGGACTATACTGGGACGTGATGTTGTTGATGATAGTATTGTCCAATCGCGCAATGTACATTTAGGAAAACACTATCCGGTAGGCTCCAAATTTTGTTTATTCCAAGTTGTTAAGCACTTTAGAAACTATCCCAAGTGGTAGACTTATTTTCAAAAGTATTTCATCTCCTAAACTCGTGCATGTACTGTTTATCGTTAATTCATTGTCTCGCAAAACTCTCCTCCTCTCTCATTCTCACCCAGCTCACCATCTTAATCAATAATTGAAATCCAACACCTGTATATATGTAGAAAAATTGCACATATAGCTGAGAAGAAAGAACTCACGAGTTTAACTTTGAAATAAACCTACCACTTGAAATGATTTCTAAAATGGCTAACAACTTGGAATAGTCAGCCTAACTTTTTAGTTTAAATTAACACTCAACTTTTTAAATTGATTGTAATTGTTACTGAACTTTTTAAACTATTTAAAATTGTCACATCAACCGGCTAATGTAGGCTTTTTTAATTTATCCTTATTTTTTCTTGGAAAATGCAAATAAAATTGGGAGCATTTGATGCAAAAAAATCAGTAAGACACTTCCCCTTCTATTTATTCATCATATTTCCTTCTCCTTCAACTTTCCCAAGGACTCGAAACCTTCATGTCGATTTTTACCTCCAATATAGTTGGAAGCCTCAGAATTGAGCTAGGGTTTTTGTTCGGCTAGTGATTTTGAGTAAATTTAACCATAAAATATTTGGGTTTATGGATAAAGTGTGAATAAATCGTGCGTAATAAGAAATGATGATGAAGAAGTGTAAGGGATAAGTAAACGGGGGAAGAAAAAAAGAGAAATAGACGCTTGAGAAAGTAAGCATGTATATTCTTCCAATCATACGCTATGAGACTATCGATTGTAGGTTACACACTTTCTTTCATTCACAGTAGCAGGTTTCAATGATAAATATGATCAGTTTGAAAAGTTGTGTGGCAATCTTTATTAAAGAAAATTGGGGTGACAATTTTGACTAAGAAGAAAAATTGGGTGACACAATTAATTAGTGATGCACACAATATTTGTATTGGTTATTTATAGTTGGTTTTTGAACTGGTTATTTATATCGATTGACTATTTGAATTGGTTGTTTAGAAAAAATTGCTTGATGAAATTAGTCGTTTACGAAAAAAGTTACTTAATAAAACCATTTATACCCTTTGCAAATAATTCAACATAACTTATATCAATTATTAATATGTAATGACATGGGATATAATTTTTGTGAAGTTTTGGTAAAATAGCCATTTCTAAAATAAGCTAATTATAATAAATCGTTTTTTCCTTTCAACTCACGGAAAATGAACACATCGGACTTAAACAACCAAGTGACTAGACTTATGAATAGACGTTATATTAAACAGAGCCTCAATATAACCTTGCTGGCAACTCGTTTGTTTGAGGTTAAGCCTACTAACTCCAAGTAGAAAATATTGATGATGGAATAGTTTATATGTCAAATAGAAATTGATAGATGAAGCTGACAAGTTTGGTGCAAATACTTTTTGACCATGACATTTAAAAGGGGCGGCATAACTCACAAGGAATATGCATTAGTTTGAGCACATTCCTGGAAAAATCCTAACAAAGCTGCCTCCTACTTTTATATTTCAAGTTGATTACCATCTAATAAACATCTATCACTTCCTTGCGTAAAGGCATACGTGGTATGACTTATGAGTAAACTTTTTTAGTGGCGTACAGTTGACTGTCAATAATATCACATCATTGCTTACCATATAATTGATCGGTTACAAATTCTCCCATCTTCTTTCAATTTCAAGCTGCTTCCTACTGTCAATTTGTGGCTTCCTTTTTCAATTAACCAATATGAATTATCAACGTAGCTTTCCATTTTGGAACTGAATCTCTACCTTTTTTATCTCTTAAGAACCCACTACGCAGTTTTTTTTTTTTGTTTAACACTTTGAAGGTGACATTTCCTTTGTATTAAGTGGCATGATGAATATATATTATATGTATTTACAATTAACATATATGTAGAATCAACAAAGATATTTTTATAAACGATCCTGATATTTATATACAATAAATATATTATGGTCCTCATGGCCAACTTTAACTCATATGAGATATTTTTTTGATAAAATATATCTGTCTCGTAATAGTTGTTACTTTAATTAATCTTTTTGGTCCTACAATATTTATCACTTATAGTTTCAATGCAATTGTTTTGAATTAACTACTATTTTTTTATTATTTTTTCACATAGAAAGATAGAAAAAGTAAGAGAGAAAGAATATAATTTAATACTAATATTTTACAAATTTTCATATTAGGGATGACAGTGGGGTGGGGAATCTCCGTACCCGCCAAGGCCCCGCCCTGCGCGGGGGAAACATTCCTGCTCCCCATGGGGATGGGAATGGGGCAAAGAATTAAATCCACTGGCGGGGATGGGGACAAAGATATCTCCCCGCCCCCGTTATCCCACTCAGGAAACTTACCTACCACATATTCTGCATCCCCTTCTCGATTTCTTTTAAAATGTACATAAATACCCTTCATACATTAAATTTATATGTATAATTTGGGGCAATTTGTCATTTTAGTTAATAAAAAACTCTAAGCGTATATAAATAATTTATTCTCTAGCTCTAACCATAATTCCTCATTCTCACCACATAATTGTCTTAATCTTTGTCTTAGTCTCATCCCTGTTGGTTTTGGTACTCATTGGGGATGGGGATTGGGGTAGGGGTAATGGGGCGGGGATGGGGATGGGGGGGCCTGTGTGGGGATGGGGACGAAAAATATATATATCCCTGACACCCGCCCCGCCCCGTTGTCATCCCTATTCCATACAACACAACCCGTAACCAACTCATTTTATTGGTTTTCTAAATTTTGGCTAAATGGACAAGTATTATGAAATAGAGGTAGTAATTTAAATTTAAGGTTCAAAGTGCTTTCATCCCTGGGAGATCCATTTATGACAACATTTTACTAACCCATGAAATAATGCATAAGTTCAAGGGTCGTAGGAAAAAAATAGCCTGGTTAGCGGTAAAATTGGATATGGAAAAGGCTTATGACAGCATTGAGTGAGATTTCCCTAAAATTGTGTTACAGAAATCGGGATTTTGTAGCAACTGGATTGGTCTAGTAGAGCAATATATCTCTACGATAACATATTCACTTCTTATTAATGGTACCCCATATGGGTTTTTCAGACCTTCAAGGGGTCTCAGACAAGGCGACCCTCTGTCACCATATCTTTTCATCTTATGTATGGACATTCTTAGTGGCAAACTGCAGCAGGAAATGGCCATCAGGAAATCGGGTATTGGAATTCAGTTAGCCCCACAAACAAATAAAATCTCCTGCCTCTTCTTCGCGGATGACAACCTCTTATTTTGTAAAGCAACCACAGAAACATCATTTCGTCTTAAGAACATCCAACAGAGGTTATGTGAGGTGTCGGGTCAGGTGGTGAATTTCCATAAATCTACCTTAGTCTTTTCTAATAACATCCCTAGGTCCCTTCAAGAAAATATCTAAGGTATCTTTAACATCCCAGTGGCAGAATCAATAGGAAAATATTTGGGGTGTGGCATGACATCAGGACGACTAAACAGAAACTGATTCTCCGATGTTATTCAAAAAGCAACAGATAAAATGCCAGCATGGAAAGCAAATTCTCTTTCCAAAGCAGGAAGGGTTGTGTTAATTCAAGCGAACTTAGAATCTTTACCAGCACATACAATGCAATACTTTAAACTATCTACGCAAGCCTGCAATGCTCTGGATAACATTAATAGGAACTTCTTCTGGAAAAAATATCAAAATAAAAAAGGGATGTCAATGGTGGCGTGGAATACCATCTGTACTCCAAAAGAGTATGGAGGGCTAGGTCTATGAAAAGCAGAAGTCATTAATATGGCATTTCAGTGTAAATTGGCTTGGAAGGTATTAAATGAGGAAGGATTGTGGGCCATTTTTATGAGGAAAAAATATCTTCGGAATAGGGAGTTCTTATAAATCAGCCCTAGAGCCCAAGACTCACCTGTTTGGAAGGGTATTCTTCGAACTAGAGCCATTTTGACAAAAGGACTGAGATGAATACTAGGAAATGGTAAAAGCATTAAATTTTGAAAGGATAGATAGTGTGACGACCAAACTATTTTGGAGATGAGCAACCCCGAAAGTGTGACTATAGAGAATTTGGACATCACGGTAGATAAACTTATTAGTCCGAAAAGGACATGGAATCTGGCAAGACTCGGAGAAGTTATTAATGACATGACAGTGTTACAAAAAATTTTAGGTACTCCAATTCCATATGGAGACACTAGGGACAAAATCTGTTGGGGGCTAACAGGTTCGGGAAATTTTTCGACAAAAACTGCGACAAGGATTACGCAACATTGCAATGATTGGTTGCAAAAATGGGAGTATAAATGGATCTGAAAATTAGACATACCACCGAAGATAAAAAATTTTATGTGGCAAGGTCTTAAAAGTGTGCTTCTCACTAGAGGAAATCATTTTCGGAGAGGGATTAACCTGGACCCACTTTGCCCTACATGCCAGGAGGAGATTGAGACTAATGACCATATTTTCTGGGATTGTTATTTTGCAAAGCGAGTTTGGGAGTTAGCCAATCAACATAATTGGCTATACTCTGGGTCCCCGAGTGATTCGGGGCCAATATTTCTGAGGTTGATCAATTTTTGGAAAAATAATGGTGGTGAAGAAAAAGTTAAGCATGGTGCTATCCTGCTTTGGACACTTTGGAAAAGTAGGAATGATACAATTTTTAGAGGCATCATACATAATCCGCTTGGAAACTTAATCCAAGCTAAAAAAACAAGCGGCGGAATAGAAAATCCGAAACTTGTTAGATGCACAGGGCAGGGAGGCTAGGTACAATTGAAATCACGGGTTGTATGCTAATAAAATTGTGAGTTGGCAGACACCCCCCCGAGGCAGCATCAAATTAAACTTCGACGGTTCTCGCAACCGATCATCGGCAGCAGGCGGTTATATTCTTCGAGATTGGAGGGGAGTGGTGATCCAAGCGGGGGCTGCAAGTTATGGAGACTCCCCAATTATCGTTGCAGAAGCAAGAGCAATGCGTGATGGGTTAAAAGAAGCTATCGAGTTAGGCTATTCTCACATTGTTGTGGAGGGTGACAACCTGGTTGTGACTCAAGCCGTTCGAGGTAATTTTGCGATTCCGTGGCAAATCATAAGTTTGGTGAATGACATCCGTCTACTACTCTCAAAGTGCAGTTGGAGAGAGAAGCAAATAATGCAGCTGACTTGCTTTCAAAAACAGGTCATAACTGTCTAGTGGCTGAAAAGTGGGAGTATATAGATGATAGGGAGTTCAAGGATATTTTGTATGCTGA
Source organism: Portulaca oleracea (assembly GCA_029582165.1). NCBI lineage: Eukaryota > Viridiplantae > Streptophyta > Magnoliopsida > Caryophyllales > Portulacaceae > Portulaca > Portulaca oleracea. The sequence continues at coordinate 17,694,980 of CM055871.1, forward strand.
TAGGGTGGGGCGGTTTCTTGTAAGAAGAAATCGCTAACATCCTTCTCACTTACCTCTTTTTTTTTAAAAAAAATATTAAATTTAAGGTCTAACAATATTTCACTTTATTTTTTTTCTTTCATGATAAGCATATTACTGTTGATAGTTTTGATACTTGAAAGTAGTGAGAAAGAAAGAAGAAAAGTCTCACACTGATAGATAGAGAAACGTTTAACTATTTATAATAGGCATTACTACATGTGCTTATAATTAGCTAAATTTAACCGCACTAACCACACTTTATCAACTTTATCATATATCATGCCACTTGTTTTCATCTTTATCTATAAAACTTAACCACATTTAACAACATTTTACCAACTTAACCGTAATCATGCTTACCAACTGTAAAAGAAGAATAGGTAGTGATACGTGTGTCATTTGATGGTTGTTGGTTTTTGGTGTCTTATGATACGACATTTAGCACTTTATGCGCGGTATCAGACTATGGAATATATAATATGCTTATCTACATTACGTAATATTCATTTTGCATTATTTACTTAATTAATTTTAATTGAAATAAAATAATTATCCAAATATATGTTTTTTCACTTTTTTGGATAAGAGGATGAGGTTTTAATAATAAAATCGAACAGCCAGACTGCTCTCTTTCTAAAGAACATTCGAATGATTAGAGGATAAATAATTCCTAAAATGCATTGAATTTCTAGCATGTTTAAGTCTTTTCTTTAGGAAAATAGAGTAAACAATTTTTTGTTTAGGGGAGGGGGGAGCCTTCACATTGAACCGTACAAATTCATCCAATGGTAATTATCGATAGGCTCGTGATCAATTGAAATTGATAATATCTTAGGCTTGAAGGTTCATGGGTGGAATGTTTACTTTCGATAATTTGTAAGCCAAAAAAGGCTAAGAAGGCATCAAAGATGCTACGCAACCGCAACAACAGCAAAGACGGCAAAAAAAGCCCAGCAAAACAGGGAGCAGCACAAACGAAACAATGAGAATACCAAAACAAAAAAACATCCAGCTATCTAAAGAGACTCTTCTTTTGTTTCAGCATATCGTTTCTGAAGGCTTTAGTCACAGTCTCATGATCATCACGAGACATTTTCAACAAACGCACAACCTTCACCGCTCTTCGAGCCTCCTTATTCAAACTTTCCAAGGACAGGTCCACAACGCTCAAAGATAATTCATAGGAACTATCAACCACATCTTCATTGTGAGAATTGTCTCTACGAGCAGGCTTCTCAACTCCGTTAACAATACTAGGACCCTTAGAGCGGCTCCTACGCGAAGCACTGCTAACTAACCTTCACTTAGGATTCCACAAAAAGCTTACATTCTTTTTTTCCCCGCTCTTGACTTTGAAAGCCTTATGAAAAGAATCTTTATTAATCGGAGGTGAAGAACAAAACACCTCTTCAACAACTTTGCCAGGTTGGTCACTAACGGTGCGCTCACTATTAGAATGAACCACTATAGTGGCACCCTCTTTACCATATTCTTCTAGGCCCCTCAATAGGGCATCATTATAGGGGGACTTAACCGCCTTTGGACACCCGAAAGAATAGGATAAGAAAAGGTGGCAGAACCATCAGGAATCAACAGGAACCATACACTCACTACCACCATCCTTTACAATCTGCTTAAACTTAGGGACCCAAATCCAATTTCAGAGCCATGTTTTCTTACATAAGAGTCATGTTGATGGTAATCGTGGTGTTTTATGTATTAATTTTTCAGTTTTAGTACTTCCTCCATTATATATCTAAAATAATTTTTAGACTGAAGAACTATTTATGTCTCACAAAATTATAACTCTTAGTTTTATGATAAATTTCAAATATGGAATGGAGAAATTAGTGATTTAATATTTGTATTTACTTTGGATCATAGATGCATTTTATCAGAAATAATAATCAGAAAAAAGTCAAAATTTTAAAAAAGTTCCCATATGTATAATCTAAACATCTGTCACTGTATCTAGTTTACTTAATTCTGGGATCTCATTTTAATTATTAATGAAGGAGGTCACATGATGCATGATACTTAGGAAATTAAAAAGTGGGATATTAAGAGTTAAGCGAAATCATACTTAGGAAATTAAAAAGCGACGCTATATATGTAAAATTTACATGGTGGCATGCATTTTGTGACCAAATTATTTATGCCTACTATAAAGACTTTAAATAAAAATAAACAAATACTCCTACACAAGTTCAATGCGGAGCTATGGATAATGCATCCTACCTGTAAACTATTCATCAATTCTCAAAATAGGTACATCAACTGAAAACAAAAGGAAATATAAATTTTTAGTTTGAAAATTCAATTCCTAATCCCCAAGAAACTAACTTGATTGCCACTCATTATGGTTGCCATGAAATATCATCTCAGTCATGGGGATCACTAAGTTCACAGTTTTTAACATCTAATATCCACGTCATTAGGACCTTATCCGAACAAAAAAATGAGCAGGAATTAATTTTTTATATTTTAAAAATAAAGTATCATAAATCATAATCTTCCTTAAGATATGCTTTACATTGTACCTTCAAATGCAAACAAGTAAATATTAAAAAATAATATTGACCATTTTGTTGGATGGAAAACGAACTGTGATACATCTGTCTAACGTGCTTCAGGTGTAATTTTAATCAGATTTCTTGATCAATTCGTCCATTCATTTTATCCACATCAACATAGTACATTTAAAAGTATTTGACATTTTCATCACTCTTTCAAAATAATTTTTTGACAAAAAGGAAATCGAGAAACTGGTCCCCTTAAAGTCAAAAGCAATAGCATCCGCAAATAGTGAATATGACTTTTTTTTTTTTAAACTAATGTTAGTTACTATTAAATCTGTCAATTTGTCCCGTTTATTTATGTGGATGGTGAGTTGTGAATGTGAATAATTGGTATAGCAAGGTAGGAAAGTGGTGTGGTACTGGTTGATATGGACAATTTCGGTTAGTGTGGATTTCAATTATCATAGAAAAGAACAGGACAATGCGGGTCAAGTGATTATCAGGTTCGGGTAAATATGACTTGGGTGGATTTTGAATTCGGGTAAACGCGGAAAATGTATTTTTCGGTTTTGGGTCAGCCCAATGGGTTTATGACTGTGACTTTTTCCGTTTTGTCTATGAAAAATTGTCTCTAAGAACTATATTTTGCAGAAAGTTTTATTTTTAAGTTCAATTATGTATTTTTCTGCAAAATATAGTTCTTAGAGATAATCGCATTGGGCCGACCCAAAACTAAAACTTTCTGCAAAATATAGTTCACTAGTTTAAGTTAAAAAATTCAAAATAATCTATTGTTGCTAGGAGATAATCGCATTGGGCCGACCCAAAACTATAGATTATCTCCTAGCAACAATAGATTATTTTGAATTTTTTAACTTAAACTAGTGAAATATTATATGAATAAGTTGCATTTGTAGTTTAATAGTCAGGAATTCCAATAAAAAGTCTCCAATTCCAACAGAATTGAACTTAAAAATAAAACTTTCAGGTCAAACAGGTGGGTCGGGTTTGACCATCTAATTCGAGATTTTTCTAGGTTTGGTTTATTTTGAGTTTGGGTCGATAAAATCAAATTAAAAGTCCAGAATTTTTAGCGGTGTTCAGGTCTAGTCAAAAATTGACAGGTCTAGCTACAATGTATATAGGTCTTTAGTTCAACATATATAACAATTTAGTTTATAAAACATTAAAAAGATCTACGGAGCTTGAATCAACATTAATATTATGGTAACTTGAATCAAAATTTTGTCCTCTCCTTCAGCATTAATATTATAGAAACTTGCTTGAATTGTTGCTCAACACCGTTATCGATTGTTATTGTTGCTGCTATAATAATTGAGCACGCACCTAAATTGAAATCGAAGGGCTCAATGAATTTTTGCACCCAATCTCTAGTGACTTAGTCATTGATTGTTCCTTGGATGACTTTTGATCTATCAAAGTTAATTTTGCTTATCCTCCTCACGACTTGGCCCAATCAACCTAATGGATCATTTTCCTCGAAGAAGAATGGGAGGAGAAAGGTAGAGGCTTGGGTAATGGTTGTGACTTTGTGGCTGATGCACTGCATTGACATTGTTAGTTTATATGAACATATGTATCTTATTGAAGGTTCATTCTAAAAGACATGAGATTTGCGAGTTTTATAAATTGTCTTGAGAAGAAATTTGTGCCTTTATTCAAATTGGTTGATTCAATATTAGCTCACATTAGAGATATACCTATGAGGATTCCTTCATTTCATTGCTTAAACGAGAATTTGTGAGCCAATCATGATTGAATGTCAGGTCCTTGATTTTCTTGATAATAAGGTAATGAAGAAAGAGGCGGTTTATTCTCATTCAATCCTTTGGCCTATACATTCATTATAAAAGCAAGGTAATGGAAGAGTTCACTTGCATTCCATGTCGTTGAAAGTTAACCTTATGGTTAAGGGAGTTATGATAAAGTTTTAACTTTTGCATGCATTATATCTAGCCATTTCTAAAAGCATGTTGAATACTGATAAATGTTTACAAGGAAAAATGGATCCGGAATCTTAGAGTCAGCAGGAGGAGGGTACATCTTCAGAGATTCTACATGTCATCTGCTTCAAATGTTTTCATTTCATCTGGGAGAAGCTTCAATTCTTGTAGTGAAAGAAACTGTAGGGAAAAAAAAAAACAGATAGTCACAACAAAATTGAAAAGATCTTACTTGAATATTTGAACAGATGGTACGAACATCGTGGCGTGACGAACCATTGTTCTGAAAGTGATTGGTTTTAGTTATGGCAACCAACAAGTTTACTGTTCTTAGTATGTCTAAACCTGAACCTTTAGATGGGAAAAAATACAAGTGTTGGTATGTTACAATTAAGTTCTATCTTGAGCAAATTGATGTTGCTCATACTTTAGAGGAGAAAAATACATTGCATGAAAATACTGAGGGTCGGGTTAAATCTGACTATAATGATAAGTACGCTAGAGATTATCGAACTTGTAAATGGATGTTGCTTCACTTCATGAACAATGCTTTGCTTGATATTTACATGAAGTTTGAATCTGCGTTTGAGATTTAATCTGCTCTTAAAAAGAAATGTAGGAATGATGATGCTGGGTCTAAGAGATATGTTGTGAATAAATGGCTGAATTTCCAAGTTGAGGATGATAAGCCTATTATTGACTAGATTCATAAGTATGAAAATTTGTGTTCTGGAATTGCTTCTGAAGGTCCGAAAATTTTTGATGTCACTCTTACCATTATTTTAATTGATAAATTGCCTTCTTCTTGTAAAGTATATTGAAACTGACTTATGCACAAGGAAACTGATATGACTTTAGAAGATTTGGTTGGGCATTTGAAAATTGGGGAAGAAAATCATATCACGGACAAAGGGCTTCAGACTTATTCAATTCTAACTCGTTTGGAGCTAATCTGGTTAAATCAAAAGCTTATAATGAGAGGTTGTAAGAATCCTCAACCTAGCAACTTCCAGTCCCCGGGCAAGAAGTACAAATTTCAAGGAAAGTGTCACGAGTGTGGTAGATTGGGACACAAGGCCAAGGATTGTTAAAGCAAAAAGAAAAGAAGTCAAGCCAACCTTGCTGAAGCGCTTGACACCATCATAGCCATGGTCTCTGAATTGAGTCTTTCTAACAGCAACATTGAGTAGGTGGTCGACACTAGAGCCACCAAGCACATCTGTACCGACCAGAGTCTTTCCTAAACCTTTGAGAAAATGGAGGGTGAGACTGTCTATATAGGCAATGCTACTACTGCCACCATTCAGTGGAAAGGGAAGATTTCTCTCAAACTTACTTTTGGCAAAGTATTATCTCTCACTCATGAGTTGTGTGTCCCTGAAATGCGTAGAAATCTCATCTCTAGAAATTTGCTTCTTAGGGTTGGTCTCAAACTGACCCTTGAAGCAAATCGCATCATTATTACTAAGAATGGGCAATTTGTGGGATAGGGGTTTTATAACCATACTAAACTTATGATTCTCGATGTTGTATGTGCGAAAGTGAATAAAAATGTTGGAACTTCTTTAGGTAATTTTTTAAGTCGATCTCTTGATTTATGGCATGCTAGATTAGGACATGTGAATGTTGCTTTGATTAAAAGGCTAAAATAATTGGCGTTAATTCCTAATCTAGTTAACAATGAGTTTACTAAATGTGAAGTATGTGTTGAGGCTAATCAATAGACAGACAATCTGAGCTTCTAATTATAGTTTTCCTTTTCTTATTTTCTCGGAAACTGGTGTTTTAACTATTGTTGGCCGATGCGCTACTTTACGAAAACTTCTTCTTCCAAGACCAATTGAGCAAGTCTCCAGAACCGATTACTTAGTTTTCTAGATAGGGTTCTCAATACTAGCTTTGTTATCTACTCCATCTTAGCTATTTAAGCTCCTCTCATCTTCCTCTTTTACATACAGAAAAGTTTTCCAATTATTCTCTTCTCTCTTTCTGTTTCATCTATAAATATTTAGGCAATATTCATTTTACTCCAACTGGTTAATAGAGAATGCACACCATTAACCAGACCGTGTAATCCTGGGGGGTGGCTGTGATCGGAGAGTTTGCATCCCTGCTCACGCGAAATCACTTTCAGATTCTAGGAAAAAAACACGTAGACACAACAAATCTGAAAAGATCTTACTTGAATAATTAGAAAGTGGTTTGATTTGTATATGCCTCCCTTCAGATTTCTGATATTGAAAAATCAAACACCGACCTTTTTGCATTATAGTTTACCTTGTCTCACCTTTGTTACTCATTTAATTTTAACCATTTTTCGGTAAAGACCTTTGAGCCACAATATAAAATGACTATTGTACCCTTATCTTTTTTACGATAGGTAATTCATAATTGGGGTTAAATTTGTGAATTTTTTTTTTTGGATAATGGACAAAAAGTTCATTTTCAAAAAATTATATAGGAACAATAACAATCATCCTTTTTAAAAAATTTTAAAATGTGAAGTGTTTTCAGTATGTGTTGACTCTATGAAGCATATAATGATTTTGATGATAATAAACGATAAAATAAGTTTTATATATGAGGTGGGAAATTGAATTGATTTAGAGCATGTTTGGCCAAAGTTCAACTTTTAAAAAATTCCTTTTTGGAAACAGCTTCTAAAAAACTCATTCTACAAAAAATTGTTAGGTGTTTGGTAAATATATTTTCAAAAGTGCTTTTAAAAATCAGGAACAGTTTCAAATGTTTGGTTAATCATTTCATAAAAGCTTTCACTTTTAATATTATAATAATAATTACCATTTTATAATGATTACAGTTAATAATCCATTTCTTTTGTTATTAAAACCGTTTATGATTTTTAATACCATTATATTTCTAATGAATTATTTTATAGTACATAATATTGTTAACTTTAAAATTAATTATTTCTATAAAGTTTACATCAAGTATAAGTATATGTTGTGACAATAAATTAAAATTGAATGTATACATTTAATTATTTCCTTGACATTTATTACACTAAAAAATGTTTTTATATATCTAGCGTAAAATTAAAATTAGTAAATAAGCATTAATTGCCTTAAAAAATAACTATTAGAATTTTTCCTCAAAACAAAAGTTCGGAAATTTTACTACAATTTTTATGAAAATGCTACTAATACGTGTGGTTAGCCAAAGAAGTGCCATATATATATATATATATATATATATATATATTAGGGAACAGGATCCAGTAGGAAAAGACTTTAGGTAGAAAGGTAGGAAGAAGACATTTCGGACGTCCATTCCAAATCCGATGGTTGAGATCAAAATCACTATTCTACTTCCAAAATACCGCCACACATGTAGAAATTTTTTTAAAAAAAGGAAATTGAATTATATCCCTTGCGTGATTTTAGGGATTCGATTATTGAAATTTCTTTTTTCACTTTTTCCTTGAAAGTTTGCAGCAATCAAAAAGGAAGGAGTGTTTGAGTAATTTGAAGAGAGAATTTTGGACATTGTTCAACACGAATTTTCCACTGATTTAAGGTTTTCATGGAGAAACTCAGAAAAACACCATTGAAGACCATTGAAAGCCTCCATTGAAACCTCCATTAAAGCAAGGGCATGAGAAATTGGTTCATGAAGACACCATGGAAGCAATGGCGTGAGAAATTGGTTGCAGACATAGTATTTGCTTTCAAATTAAGGCAAATTTCGTGGAAGAAACTCAGAAGAACATCATTGAAGACCACTCAGACTCCATTGCAGCAAGGGGTCGGGTGTTGTAGACGATCGATAGGCTCATAGTGTGGATAAATTTGTGTTGTGTAGTCATGTTGTGTATATCTAAGTATAGATTGTCAATCTACACAACCCATTGAATTTGACAACAACCAACTCAGGTTGTAATCACGTTGGGTATATCAAAGTGTGGAAAAATTTATGCAATGTATGGTCATGTTTGGGTATATCAGAGTTTAGATAAAGATTTTATATAATGTGGTCAATTGGTGTAAAGATTAACATTGTCTAACGACAATACTTTGTGCATCTGTGATCACAGTAACCTTTAACTTATATATAAGTCCTATGTTGATATGTCCTTTGCATTGTCTAACCGCACTACTCAATGCATATGACCACAGTTAAATATAACTTACAACTAATTACAATATATATTCCACACCACAAGGAATATGTGAACACAGTAACATTTACTTTATATTTAAGTGCACAGTGTCCGTCTCTTTGCATTATATGGCCACAGTACTATATGACCACAACAACATAAAACTTACATTTAAATATAAAATGTATATCCACACTACAGGGTGGTGTGAATAAAATTCATGTTAATGGATGATAACGTATCTAAATCACGATTGCCCGCTACTCTCTCTCTCTCTCTTTCTCTCTCTCTCTCTCTCTCTCTCTCTCTCTCTCTCTCTATCTCCCCCCTCAAATTTCATCTCCGAAATAGACATGTTATTTTTATCAAACATAGATAGAAGTTGTAATTGATGCATGATTATTGGCATCATATATGGAAAATTGATTTTATTTTGGGAAATTGGATTCTAACAATACGAACTTTTGTCCATAAAGACTTAATAATACGAACTTTCGATTAATATGAACTTTGACCCCCTGTTGCCCCCAATAACACGCCACCGAGTTAGGTTTATTTTGACTCGTCGGGAAATCTAGGTGGCGGTGGCGGCACGTGCCCATGCTGTTTCACATTGCCAGGTCAGCCTATGACTTAAAAAAAACGCCATGTCATCCGTTTTGACCTTGCCATGTGTCCAGTTCATTAAATTTTTCCTTTTATTTTTTTAACCCACCCCTCTTCTTCTTCTTCTTTTATCTTTGCTGCTCTTCTATCCCACCCCCAAATTCTTCTCACTGTTCGAACTTAGCTTCTTCACTTCACTCAACAATGGTGGTGCTAAAATCCAATCTAAGCTGCTCTTCTATCCCACCCCCAAATTCTCCTCCGCCTTGATTCTTCACTCCTCTACAACAACAATTTCGTTGCTAAGACTCACCATATGTTTTCATAGGGCTACTGAGTCGACGCTCTCTAGAAAGATACGTTTGCAATTGCACAGGCTCTTTCACATTCATGGCCAATGTTTTGGAAAAGTGCTTGTAATTAGAACATTACTATCGAAATCCAGATTAACCCCAACCCAGAAATCCAGATCTTCTTCTTCTTCTTCTCCGGCCACCCTCGCCGACGTCGTCCTAATTTTTCAATTTCCCTAAGAAAAATTCGACTAAGCCCAGCCCAGAAAAATTCATGAACAGTTTAACCCCAACCCAGAAATCCAGATCGAGAACCAGGACATTACACAAGAAACTTCAAAAAAATCAACAAAGCATACCCAAGAATGAAGAGAGAGGCAGAAATTTCAGTCAAGAAACCAACCGTGAATCAATCGAAACCCAGAAATTGGAGCATTACTACTGAAATTGACCAAGGCTGTAGGTACATACCCACTCAATTTTCAAACCCATTCAAGCGAAAAGTTGCACAATTTCAGTCCCAATTTTGAACAAAACGTCAAGATTGACCTCAATTTCGAACCAGAATTCAATGATAAATTGAATTTGAGTGAAAAAACTTACCTTAAGTTGGAGAGTATAGAAAGGGATTGCACAGGGGTGCTCTAATGGAGTATAGAAAGGGATTTCAGTCCCAATTTGAGCGAGGCTTGCACAGTGGTGCTCTAATGGAGTATAGAAAGAGATTGTGAGTGGGTGTATGCGAGTGTGCAATGGTGGTGGTTTCGAAAGTTCGTCGGAGGGGCTTTTTCCGGCGAGAATTTGGCGGTTGTTGGTGGTTTGCTGGGTTTGTCTTGTCGATCAGGGAGGAGGGATGGGGCAGGGCTCTCGTGGGGCAGGGCTCAAGTGAAGGAAATGAGGGAACAAATTAAACATGAGGGAACAATTTGAAGAAGAAGAAGAAGGTATCTGGGAATGACGAAGAGAAAGAGAGGAGAGAGAAAGAGAGGAGAGAGAAAGAAAGAGAGAGAGAGAGAGAGAGAGAGAGGAGAGAGGAGAGAGAGAGAGAGAGAGAGAAAGAGGCTGACGTGGCAAAATAAAGCTGACTGGGACTTACTTCCACCGCCACGTCACACCGCCGCCGAGTCAAAATAAACCTAACTCGGTGGCGTGTTACTGGAGGCAACAGGGGGTCAAAGTTCATATTATTTAGAACCTAATCGAAAGTTCGTATTATTAAGTCTTATATGGCCAAAAGTTCGTATTATTAGAATCCAATTTCCCTTTTATTTTTTCAGGAAAGAATAATCAGATTTAGTTACATCCATGACCAATATAATCTATCATGTGTCATGAGCTATCAGTAATAAAATAGAGGGTTTCATGAGCTATCAGTAATAAAAGAATAATCAGATTTTATTAATTGTCCTTATCGAAACTGATTGCTTCAAGACTCAAGGTTGTCCTTCCACACCTTGCAAATGAAAGTCAATCTGCTTTTGTGCCGGGAAGAGAACTCCTCCACAACGTGCTTATGTGTCATGAGCTATCAAGAGGGTTTCGAAGGAAGGCCTCTCAAGCAAAATGTATTTTCAAGATTGACCTGAGGAAAGCGTTTGATAGCGTACACTGGAGTTTCATCAAGGAAATTTTAGAGGCTTATAAATTCCCTCCTAGATTTATCAATTGGATCATGACTTGCATTAAATACAACTTCCTACACAATTCAAGTGAATGGTAACACATATGGTTACTTCAGGGGGGGGAGGAATGCGATAGGGAGACCCCATCTCTCCCTTGTTGTTTGTCCCATCCATGGAGTATCTTTCTAGCTGCCTTGCAAAAGCATCAAAAGACAGAAATTTCAAATTTTTCCCTCGCTGCAAGTCCCTAAAGATTACACACCTTGTTTTTGCAGATGACTTGATGCTGTTCACTGCTGCTGACCCTTATACTGTCCAAAAAATCATGGACATCCTGAACCATTTTAAGCAAACCTCCGGTCTTGCTGTAAATACCTCAAAATCGATAGTTATTATTAGTGGTGTGACCAAAAATACCAAAGAAGACATTCTCAGGATCACTAATTTTGAGGAGGGGGAATTGCCATTCTATTACCTCGGGATGCCAATAACTGATGGAAGATTGAGCAAAATGGATTGCAAAAAACTTATTGACAAGATGTCATCAAGAATCAAGAGCTAGGCAACAAGTAATATATCCTATGTTGGTCGTGTAGTTCTCATTAATTCTGTCCTCCTGGGTATATTCTCCTTTTGGGCTTCGATTTTATTCATCCCTCGTGACTCGTGAGGCAATTGAGCAGATTACAAAACTTTGTAGGAACTTTTTGTGGGGGGCAGATTCAAACTACAAAAAAGTTCCTCCCATTTCCTGGAGCACTGTCTGTAAATCAAAAAGTCATGGTGGACTCGGTGTCAAGAACTTCAAGCACTGGAATATTGCTCTTATAGCCAAGCAAGTATATGTTATCTCTGAGAACAAACAATGTCTTTGGGTGAAATGGATACATGAAAGATACATTAAGGGTGGTGATTGGCGGACTTACCAGCCAAGAGAGGACTCTTGCTGGTATATGAAAAAGTTGTGCAAAGTGAAAGAGATTCTCAAGTCCTATACGCAGTACAGAACAAAGAAAACTGCCGAGGATTGGTATGAAATACTTCAACCTAGAGGGGAAAAGTGGTCATGGGCAAGAATGGTTTGGAATCGGCTCAATACCCCAAGGCCCTCTTTCTGCTTGGATCACACTTCGTGGAAAAGTTCAAGTGAGGACCAGAATACATAACACTCAAATCCCCACTGTCTGCCCGTTTTGTCAAGCCCAGGAAGAAACCATTCAACACTTGCTTTTTGATTGTGCTTTTGCCTCCCATGTGAGGCAGGAAATCACTAATTGGATCAAACTCCCTCAAGCTCCAAATTGGGAAACCTGGTGTAGAAAATCCTCACAACGAAGCAGAAGACCTGGAGGAAGCAGCTAACATATGCGATTTTTGCTGCTTATGGCTACAACATATGGCTTGCTAGAAACATACTTGTCTTCAACAATAAAAGAACCAGCCTATTGATGTTTTTTTTGAATATGAAAACTCATCTCAGAAGTAGAATTTTATATATTGCTAGTAATTCTCCAAAGCTTTCGCATTGTATAGACATAGTCTGCAATTAGGGTTGTAAAGCTGTTTTCTTTTGGTATTTGGAATAATACTCCCTCCGTCCCATATTAATTGACATATTTTGAAAATTTTCACATACCATTGTTTAACTAAAAAAACTACCCATGTAATTAAATAACATTATTTTCCAAGGTATTTTTTCGGATACCAAGGCGTAGGGTAGTGAGAGAATGTGAGTAGAAGTAGTTTTTATTAATTGAAAAAGTTAAAAGTTAACATGATTATTAAAGTTAAAATAATTAAATTAGGTATTGGGAAATGGAAAGTGGCAATTATTTTGGGACAAAAAAAGTTAGTTTAAGTGTCAATTAATATGAGACGGAGGGAGTATTTCACATTCCCTCCATATATATATATATATATATATATATATATATATATATATATATATATATATATATATGGGAAAATTGGATTCTAATAATCTCGACTTTTATGCATTGGACAACAATAATCTCTACTATCAATGTGGATTCTGGTGGTCCAAAAAAAAAAATAGATTGTAGTGGGACACCATTAAGAGTATACCCTAGATATCATAGATTTTATGTTGCATTTGATTCAAAACTAAGTATAACACTTTATCATAATTTTTAATGAATTTACGGCGTTTCTCCCAATTTTTTTCAAATTTTTTTAAAGATCTTTTACGATTTTTTTCACCTTTATTCCTTTTAAAAAATTATAATAATTACTCAGAGTCTCAAAAAAATAATTTAAAAATTGTTTTAGTAACTACAATTCATTACCTTTCTGGGAGCGCGCAGGAACGAAAAAACCGAAAACAATATGGGGTAGGAATGAGAAAAATAAAAAGGATGCAAAAAATTACGCGGAGGTACCCTAACTTTTGGTGAAATATTTTTCAGGTACCCCAACTTTTCAAAACTAATTTTGGGGTACCCTTACTTTTTGGAATAGAAATTATTAGGTACTTTTTCGGTCATTAATTTAGTCAAGTGACCGAAATACCCTAGTTCTTCCATTTTTTAAGAAATACCCTTAAAGAAGAAGAATAAGGGTATTTCGGTCACTTAATAAAATTGATGGCCGGAAAAGCACTAAATAATTACTTACCCAAAAAGTAAGGGTACCTCAAAATTAGTTTAGAAAAGTTGGGGTACCAAAAAATAGTTTTCCCAAATATTAGGGTACCTACGAGTAATTTTTTGAAAAGGATGTGAAGGTGGATTTAGTACCACTACAATCCAATTTTTTTTTGGACCACCAGAATCCAAATTTATAGTAAGAATTATTGTTGTCCAATTCGTAAAAGTCAGAATTATTAAAATCCAATTTTCCTATATATATATATATATATATATATATATATATATATATATATATATATATATATATATATATGTAACACCCCGGGTATATGGTTAAGTGTGGCTTAAAGGGATTGAAATGACTACTTATATCACCAAGGTGCACCTTCTTATATGGTAGCTCATCCGTTGGGAACTCTTCAGTTAAGCATGTTTGGCTGGGAGTAGTCCAAGGATGGGTGACCTCCTGGGAAGTTTTCCCAGACAGCGTGTGAGCGAGGACGAAGCACGCTAGAAAGACTCGTGGTGATTTGTGGGGCCAGTCAGCGATCCTTGAAGCAGTTATCGGTAATGTCCGCGACCCGTGAGGCCAACCCAGAGGAGAACCCGGGGGAAGATCCTAACCCCGAGGGGGATCAGGAACCCGAGGGAGATGTGGGGGGAAATGTTGAGGAAGAGGATCCCGAAGAGGATCCTGAGCCTGATGAGGAGTCAGACCCGTCTGAGGACTCCGAGTCTGAGGAAGACTCAGGAGACGAGTCTAACGACCTGAGTTGGGAACCGGAGGCAGCTCGGGTGAGCAAGAGATGTAGGCGCATAGTTTAGGTTTTCTTTTATATATATTCTCTTGTTGTCATGCATAACTGATGTAATGCAATGGTCTCTCTTTATATAATCTTATAGTGTATTTATGTGTGTTGTTTTTTTTTTTTTCTTTTGTAACAACCCCACTGAGGGTATGGACTGAGAATGTGCAGTTTCTTTTTATTGAATGAAATGAGATTTCTAGAAAGTGTTGTCCATTGTGATGAAGTGTGAAATAATTGTAATACAATAGACATGTTGTGTGGAGTGGGAATACCCACGGAGTGTGAATGTATTTATTACGCTGGTTCGTGGACTACTTGGTCAGTTATGTGTACATGATTGTGCATATCTATTATTTCTAAACTTGCAATCTTATAAGTAACTTTGATAACAACTATTAGGATTGGAACGTGTAGAGTTTTGCTTAAGGTTGTGCCGGTTCTGACTCCATGATGGACCAAAATGGGAGAACTGGAGCTAGCAGGATTAATGGAGAACCATTCCCTACCATACCAAATCTCAGACAGTATTACAGACACCTGTACGAGGCAGCAGCCGCCAGGACAGGTCAAGCAACACTTGCACCACAAGCAGAGTCATCCTCAAACGATGGAGGGAACCCTCGACCGGCTACGTCAGACATGACCCATATGATGATGTTAGAAATGAGGGCTCGTCAGACCGAGCATTTTGAAAGGATGGCAGGCCAAAGAGGGGAGCAAGGGAGGGGTAATAATGTATCCCTTTTCCAAGAGTTCAATAGCCTCAACCCCCCAACCTACACCGGGGTGTCCGACCCTAAGATCCTTGAGAATGGATTAGAGACATCGAGAAGATATTCGAGGCACTACCGTGCCCTGAGGAGAGAAAGGTTGGTCTTGCCAGCTACCACCTAAAAGGAGAGGCTGATCTATGGTGGATGAGTGTTAAGGATCGTCAACATGAACCAGGGTTCAACTGGAACCGGTTTAAAGAGATGTTAAAGAACCGCTTTTACCCTATGGCACTTCAGAAGGCAAAGGAGAAGGAGTTTTTAGAACTAAAGCAAGGTGGAATGAGTGTGCTGCAATATGCATCAAAATTTATGGAGTTGTCTCGATTCGCACCTGCCTATGTAGCTGATGAGGCTTTGAAGATGGGTTAAACTTTGAGTACAAGAAGAGTATGGCAGTGCGAACCTTCACAACTTATCAGGAGATGTTGGATGTTGTCACTAACCTGGAGAGGGTCACTAAAACCCATGAGGTGCACCCGAATAGGCAAATCAACAAAAGGATAGAACCTCCCCGTTCCAACCCCATACCCTTTTATCCAGACAAGAGACCACGCCCTAGCAACTGACAGGGTAATCAAGGGCGAGTACTGCCGAACATAAGTAACATGCAGGGCATGTGGGAAGCTAGGGCACTATGCCAAGGACTGCAGGACGCCAGTGAGAATCGACTGCTATAGGTGCGGAAGCTACCAACATCAGGTGAGGCAATGTCCTCACCCACCACAAGGGGGATTCAACAACGCGGGCATTGGAAATAGAGGAATCCCACCCCAAGGTAATCAGAATAGGGGAGGGTACAATGGGAACTCAAGGCCTTAACAGCAGAATCGAGGTGGTCCCGGAGGAAACCAGGCCAACCAAGGGAGAACCCAAAACCCACCCCCACCTCGTCAACAGAACCAAGCACCACATAACCCGGGAGGGCGAGTCTATGTGATGAGGAGAGAGGAAGCGGAGAACGAGGCAGACGTTGTGACCGGTACTTTCTCTCTCTACTTATGTAACGTTTTTGTATTATTTGATTCTGGTGCAAGTCATTCTTTTATTGCTCCGGGGGTGGTAGAAAAGACCAAAATGAAACCCTCGAAGGAGGGCAGCTCCATGTCAGTAGTCTTACCTACGGGGACCTCAGTTAGGTGTGAGGAATTATATAAGGAATGTCCTATAGTGATAACAGAACAAGAGTTCAATGCTGACTTGTATCAATTTGATTTAATGGAATTCGATATCATTTTGGGGATGGATTGGTTGTCAAAGTATAAGGCTCAAATTGACTGCCACAAGCAGAAGGTAACTCTGATAGGACTAGATGGGAGGAAAATAGTTCACTATAGTGATAGACATCTCCAAGATGTGAGAATTGTCTCCGCTCTTAAGGCTAGAAAGTTAATAGAGCAAGGCTGCGAGGGATACTTATGCAACGTAGTGGACACCAAACTAGAAGAGCCGGCAGTTGAGACTATCCCGGTAGTGCAAGCGTCCATTGACGTCTTCCCAGAGTAGATACCAGGGATGCCCCCAAAAAGAGAGGTTGATTTCTGCATTGATTTAGAGCCCGGGGCAGCCCCTATTTCTAAGGCACCTTATCGCATGGCACCCGCAGAGCTCAAGGAGCTGAGAACTCAGTTGGATGAGCTGTTGGAGAAAGGGTATATTCGCCCTAGCACGTCTCCATGGCGCCGATCTTGTTGTGAAAAGAAGGATGGCAGCATGAGATTGTGCATAGATTTCCGGGAGCTGAACAAAATAACAATCAAGAACCGCTACCCATTGCCCCGTATCGATGACTTGTTCGATCAGTTGAAGGGTGCAACGGTGTTTTCAAAAATAGATCTAAGGTCGGGCTACCACCAGCTAAGAATAAGAGATGAGAACATCCCCAAAACGGCCTTCCGAACTCGGTATGGACACTACGAGTTTGTAGTGATGCCATTTGGGCTTACGAATGCCCCGGCCGCTTTCATGAATTTAATGAACAGGGTATTCAAACCCTTCTTGGACAAGTTCGTAGTGGTGTTCATAGACGACATCCTGGTGTACTCTGAGACTCGAGAAAGTCATGCTGAACATTTAAGGGCGGTATTAGAGACCTTGCGACTAAATGAGCTTTATGCGAAATTCAAAAAGTGTGAATTCTGGTTAGAACGAGTTGCGTTCTTAGGGCATGTGGTGTCTAAAGAGGGAGTAGCTGTTGACCCTCAAAAGGTGGAGGCCATCACCAATTGGCCCACTCCAAAGAATACCACCGAAGTAAGGAGCTTCCTAGGATTGACAGGTTATTATAGGAAATTTGTCAAAGACTTTTCGAAGATTGCAAATCCTTTGACCAATCGGACAACGAAGTCAGTAAAATTCGCCTGGTCGAAAAAATGTGAGCAAGCTTTCAAGGAGCTGAAGCAAAGGCTTACTTCGGCACCTATCTTAGCCATACCTCGTGATGATGAAGTTTTTGTTATCTACAGCGATGCCTCCCACAACGGGCTAGGTTGTGTGTTAATGCAAGATGGGAAGGTGATTGCCTACGCCTCTAGGCAGTTGAAAACACATGAGAAGAACTATCCCACTCATGATTTAGAGTTGGCAGCGGTAGTTTTCGCACTCAAAATTTGGAGGCATTATCTATATGGGGTACATTGTGAAGTGTTTACAGGTCATCAAAGTCTGAAGTACCTTTTCACGCAAAGGAGCTAAACCTTCGTCAAACTAGGTGGTTGGAATTTTTGAAAGATTATGATGTAAATTTTCAGTACCACCCAGGAAAGGCCAACGTGGTGGCAGATGCTCTCAGTAGAAGACCATACCCCACGGTAAACCATTTGGTGACGTTACCACGGGAGTTGTGTGAGGATTTTCGAAGGTTAGAGATTCATGTGGTGACACCAAGGAAAAGGGCGTTAATGAATGCCATGGAAGTACAATCCACTCTTTTAGAAGAAATTAAGCGTGCCTAAGAGTTGGATATGCAGTTGGATAAAATCAAGGGAGATGTACAACAAGGAAAGGCACCGAGATTTGTGATTCACGAGGATGGAACACTGAGATTCTAAAACCGATTATGTGTGCCTAACATAGAGGAGTTGAAGCGAAAAATCTTGGATGAGGGGCACAACACACCATACTCAGTACACTCAGGAAGGACCAAGCTCTACAAGAATCTCAAAGAGATGTTTTGGTGGAGCAACATCAAACAGGAAGTGGTCGAGTATGTGGCCAAGTGCCTCACCTGTCAGCGGGTGAAGGTAGAGCACCAACGGCCCGCTGGGTTACTACAACCCCTAGAGATTCCAGAGTGGAAATGAGACTCAGTTTCAATGGATTTCGTGGTGGGTCTACCAAGGACAAGGAGGAAGAATAATGCTATCTGGGTGATAGTGGATCGACTAACCAAGTCAGCCCATTTTCTCCCTATGGCCAACACTTGGACGTTGGATCAGCTGGCACAGGCTTATGTGTGTGAGATAGTATGACTTCATGGAGTTCCTAGCTCTATAGTATCAGACAAGGACACCAGATTTCAATCTGGATTCTGGAAGAGGTTACAAGAAGCCTTTGGGACGAAGCTCAAATTCAGCACCGCGTTCCACCCAGCAACGGATGGTCAAACGGAAAGGACTCGTGGGATGATGAATTGACCCGACTTAATTCGTGGGATGATGCTAACGGCATGTGCTCTATAGTATCCTTGAGGACATGCTAAGGGCATGTGCTCTAGATTTTAAGGATTCGTGGGATGATGAATTGACCTTAATCGAGTTCTCTTATAACAATAGTTTCCATGCTAGCATTGGAATGGCACCTTTTGAGGCGTTGTATGGAACACGATGCAGGACTCCCTTGTGTTGGCAAGACATTGATGAAGCGCTTACAATTGGACCCGACTTAATTCAAGCTACAACTCAGAAGATTCGGGTGATCCAAGATAGGATGAAGGCTGCTCAGAGTCGTCAAAAGAGTTATGCTGATCGGAGGCAGAGACCTTTGGAATTCGAGGTAGGGGAACATGTGTTTCTGCGGGTTTCACCCACCAAAGGAGTCACAAGATTTGGTCAATCAGGAAAACTGACACCAAGGTACATTGGACCACACCCTATTCTAGAGCGAATAGGGGTAGTGGCTTACAAGTTGCAATTACCAGGAGACCTATCTAGAGTGCACAACGTGTTCCACGTGTCGCAGTTACGGAAGTACGTCCCTGACCCTACTCATGTGATCGAGCTAGAACCGTTGCAGCTAAGCGAGGATCTGACCTACGAGGAGAAGCCGATCGAAATTTTGGACCGCATGGAAAAACAACTTCGAAGGAAGACGATCCCTCTAGTAAAGGTGCGATAGGAAAACCACGCCACAATAGAAGCCACATGGGAGACCGAGGAGGAGTTGCGATCGAAGTACCCACAGCTCTTTAACGCCTAAGGTACGTCGAGTTTCGAGGACGAAACTCCTTTTAAGAGGGGAATGATATAAAACCCTGAGTTTGGAGTAGCTGCCCGTTAGTTTAGTAAGTTGCTTCGGTCAGTTTTAGCTTAAGTTTCGAGTCAGTCTTAGCTTAAGTTTCGAGGACGAAACTTCTTTTAAGAGGGGAATGATGTAAAACTCCAAAAATTTTAATATGTTTACCATTACGTGTTACGTTTGACTCCGTTACTCTGTGAATTTTTCTGTGATTGTTTTATTATCTTGACACTTGAGCTCATAGGACCGTGGAGAGATAACATGGGTAAAATAGTCATTGTGTGCATGGGGACATTGCATGAGAGAAAGGGTAGATTGGTAAATTTTAATATTATAGTTGCTAGTATTGCTGCTATTATTATTACTAATATTATCATTGTAATCAGTAGTAGTACTATTAATAGTTTTTAAGGGTGTGCTCGTAAGTGTTATAATTATTATTATTATTATTATTATTATTATTATTATTATTAGTATTACCATTATTATTATTTTCTAAGTGGTAATTATCAGTGGTGGTGTTGTATTATCATGATTATTATTATAGTATTAACCTTATTATTAGTAATAATATTGTTAACCCCTAATCCAAGATTAACCCTTTTGAATCCAAGTTTAACCTTTCTCCCCCAACCCAAGTTACCGTAACTGGTGTAAAGAAACCTCCAGTGCAAACCCCCTTTTCATTTCACCATTTTCATTGTTATCCTTCCATTTCTCTAACCTCCACCAACAACCACCATCAAGCAACCGTCACCCACTGCCGTACCACCGTCGTTCTTGCCTGGACGCCACCAGCAGACCACCACGCTGCCGTTGTCACCGCCAAGTTCTCGTCGCTAACCATCCACCATTTTGTATGTTCTTGTGTCTTTCATTTAAACCTTGCTATTCATGTATGTGTGTATGTTGCTAGTTTACGTAGTTGGGTATGTTCATGTTAGTATGTTCAAAATGTTGATATATATAGGTAGTATGTGGGGTGGGTGTCAAGAAAAGAAAAAAAAATAATTTATAAGAAGAAGAACAACAGCAGCGGCAGCCATAGGAGTTAGGTGTGTACGTGCATGACAATTAGTGTCTTCAAGGGAGATGTGGAGTTTTGATATGGAGGTCTTTGTCACATTTGGTTGTGTATAAAAGGCTGCAAGGAGGAGCTTTTAACGTGGGTATATACAAAAAATTTGGGCACTTGAATGAGACTAATTATAGTAGAAATTTGATTGGGTAGAATAAAAACCGAGCCGATTTGGGACAGATTTAATGCGTCCTACTTAAAAATACACCATTAATTGTGTAGTAAGTTTTTAACCGAGATTTTTGGACTGAAAGTACCTCTAGGTGTTAGCTTTCATAGGAATTTTACGATTCGTGGTTTCGTGGTGTGTAGCCCGGGTTAGGAGCCGCTTACCAGGGGCAGGTCAGAACTGGACCGATTGTATGTTTTACTAATTCTAGGTCTCTTCAAGGTGGAATTAGGTCTGATGTTCAACATAAAATTTTTAGTATACATCCCAACGATTCCAGAAAGTTAGAGTTTAAGTTCATAGGAAGTCGGTAAGTCAAGTTAGAGACCGAACAGCGGGGAGGTAGTGGGCTGTCCAGTTACAGCTTGCTTGTACGAAGGTTAATTGTACAATTCTTATACGTAGTGTATTATTTGTGCGTTTTAATAAAATTAGGGTTGGGTAAGCTGTGGGGAGTGTTGTACTAACTGCGTTAGATCGTTATTAATTTATTAGAACCTATTCTTTATAGGTTCGAATCGGATACGTTTCGAGTAGTGAGCTCAAGTGTGTGATTATTGATTTGAAGTGACGATCAACAGGTAATGTCTATGCCCTATTTTTCCCTTTGGATGCGCTTTACTTTTTTATTGTATTTAAGTTGTTTTGGAAATTGCATCCCGAAGGGAACTTTGTGTAAAGTTGGTTGTCTGTTTTGAGTGGTGTGTTATAATTCTTTTGATTTTTTTGGTTAACTAAGGACAGTCATTTTATGAGGTTGTTTGATGTTTTTTTTGGGAATTGGGACTGGTTGATTGGAAATTTGAAACTTGGAACTTTTTGAGGATTAAACCGGACTAATAAATCAAGTGAGACTAAATGTGGGTTCGGGTAGCGTTCCAGGAGACAGGGCGGATCCCTGTAGGGACGTTATCAAGAGATCAGGAAAACCCTGATAGTTGTGCTAAAAAAAGGTCTTCCCCGGGGTTAAGCGAGCACGTGTGGTAGATTTTGGATGGCCATCCAGTGTATTGAAATTGAAAGAAAAGTTGTGATGAGTTTGTGAAAGTATTGATTTGAAGGGAGGTTTGTAAGCCTCCGCCCGCTTAATAAAAACTGAAATTATCAAGTTGTGTTTGGGTTGGGTGTGAACTACTTTGTAAAACGATGTGAATTATTTCTCTTCTTCCTCTAAATGGTTTGAAATGAATTTTAATCTGTTTTGACAGTTAGGGGTAGACATTATAGAGTTCCATCTCATGTTTTAAATGTTTTATTTTCAGGTACAGACTTCATTGAAGTGGATGAGAATTAGAAGTGAGGATGCGCCGGCCTTAGGAGATTATTAGATAAACTATTGTGGTTTCAGTTTTCTTTCTATGTTGGTTCAAGTTAAAGACAAATGTGTTTGGAGTTGAACAAATGTTGGTATTGCCTTGTTTAGTATAGTTGTTAAGTACTATCCTGCCTTGTGTTTCCTCGGAGACACTGCGTGTACCTGAATAAAGTTTGACTTCATTATTCTGCTAGTTAGTTTGGTATTAGAATTTTATAATTGAATTTCTAGGGCGTTACAATATAAATAAATATATATATATATATATATATATATATATATATATATATATTGCAATTAGCATAAAAGGAAAAGATTAGGATAACTCTAGTAATACAGTAAATCATTAAATTCTTTCCCAAGCTCCTCAAGAAGCAGTATCCAGAATCTCAAATTTGTAGCTTCTCCTTTTTTCCTTGTGAGAGCTATTTTTAGTTTTTCAAAAGTTGGAAGTTATTTTATATATTTTCTTAATTTCAGCTTTTGATCTTTAAAAGCTCTAATGGAGCTAAACCAAACATGCACTTAATTATTATGTTACTCATATATAAAACTTATGATGGTCCAATATATTAATTTGAAAATATTTGTTTGGACCTTGTTATGTAAATCATATCACACTACAATACTTAAGCGAGTTACTCTATGTGATATCATAATATTTGATTGGACAAATTTGAAAAATGTGACTTGACTGATATTATGAGAATATTGAAAAAAAAATGAGATATGTGAAGCCAATAAATGTTCAAATACATTGAATCAAATCCTTTAGTATTTTGACAACATTTAATGTTATTTGCCTTGATAAATATTGAGCTTGACTATATATTACATATTATCTAATATTGAATGATATGATATTATTCACTTGTTTACTTATAATATTATTTGAATTTCATATCTAAGTGATAAGGTGAAAAAATTCAAAGGCAACACATTGTGAGAATCATATCATGATTTTATATGGATATCAAGATCAAGAGATGCAACATTCCTTTGATTGCCTCCTTGATACTTTGATCTTTTTCCCTATAAATACGAGGAGTCATTGGTTATTCAAGAGTATAAGAGAAGAGACAAGACACACAACTAACACAAGCAAACATCTCACTTAAGCATTATTCTTTCTTACTATTATTGAGTGTGAGATTACAAGAAAATTGCATTGAGCTTTTGAGTTGAGTTGTTGAGATAATTATTGTTAGGGAGAAGATTAAACAGTTGAGAGCTCAACTCTTCACACTTGATTGAGAGGCGATATCAAGGGGTGAAATCTTGATAATAGAGAAGGTTCCAAGATTGTGAGAAATCCATCCTAATAATAATTCAATTATAAATCCTAGAGTTGGAGAACTCTAGGCGGTGATGTACTCTGAAATTGAGTTCGGAAGAACATCGTATACAACTACCGTGTTTTGTCTAGTTTTTTAATTTCCGCATTTTATTTTATTTAATATTTTTGTGGTCAACCTATTCACTCTCTCTAGGGTAATCTTATTTCTTTCAGTATGAATTTTATCCATTATTATAATTATATATGAATTACAATGTTTTTTTTTTTCAGAAATATGGCTCTTCTTCACACCAAGCATAGAGGAGACAAGAAGAGAGATAGGGTGAAATGAGATGATATGATTTTGAGAGAATGTTTACATTTTAAAAAAAAATGAGGATGTATATTCTGATGCAGAGATTGTTATTTTCATATTTTTTAGATTTTAAAAAATAAACTAAAAACTTTTTCCTAATATTTGAGAAAAAATTCATATTTTATAGACTTTCACAAAAAACATACACAAAACAAACATGTTGTAAAAAAAATAAGGGATATTGGATGGCAATATACTGACCTTTGGGGATATTGGATTATAATATACCAAGTTTTACTATTGGACAACAATATCCCTGATCTTTATACTTAGGTGAGATTATTATACTAACAGTGACTAAGGGGATGGTGACTGGTTAATTGGTCTCGATTCTGACGTGATAGGCGGAGGAAAAATAATCGGTCATTGCCCAATAACCCCGTTAACCCCTCCGTTTTTCTCACTAACTCACGTTAAAAAAAGTCGGCCCTAACGCAGTGACTAATGGGGTGGTGAGCCGGTCTTCGAATTGACGTGAAACACAACCAACCAATGTCTTGTAATGTGGGTTAGTGAGAAAAACCAAGGAGTTAATGAAATTGGCTTGGGACAGTTTTTTTCCCTTCGCCAATCATGTTAGTGCGCATGGAGACCGGTTCACCACCCCCTTAGTTACTGTTGGTATAATAATGTCACCCATGTATAAAGGTCAGGGATATTGCTGTCCAATAGTAAATGTTGGTATATTACAATCCAACACCCCCAAAGATTGGTATATTATCTTCTAAAACCCCAAAAAATAAAGTCATGAATTCAACAACACAGGGTAAATACCAGTTTTAGATATTTTATTTTTTAGGTATATTTTTGTATTCTTATATTTTTTATTTTTTAAAATTAATTTATTTATATTTTCAGACAAATGTTCACAAAATAAAAATATATTAAAAACTCTCCTATTTCCCTTAAATTTACAAAGTGTCAAATTACCCTAATTTAGAAATTAAAATAAAATTACATTAAATAGGGGCAAATTGGTCAAAACACTCATTTTAGCCAAGTTGGTCCGAAATTTCAATCAAATAAATAACAAAAATCTCTAAATTTACCATAGGGGAGACAAATTGTAATTTAAAAATGTCAAGGTTGAATTTTGTAATGTCACCAATCTAAAAAGAGGTATGCGCAAATTTTCTGCTGTCAAATAGGGTCTTAAAAATATAAGTGGTGTGTCCAAAAGAAAAAAAAATGATGTAGAATAATCGTTCAAACGCAAAACAAAATTGAAATTCCTTGGCATCAAATTCTACACAAGTTGAAATCATGACGTCACATCTTATTTTATTTTTTTGACACCACATCACAAGTCCAAAAGGCTGAAACACAAGGAGAAAAATCGTTCAAACGCAAGACAATAGAAAAATACTCTTTCCTTTCCTTATGTTTTAAGAGAGGAAAAGTGTTTGGGAAATTGTGTAAGGTTTGGATTGAATTTGATTAGAAAGAATTATCAATCCAAAGAATAGAGCCTAGTCCTATAAAAAATTATATAATATACTGATCTTTGAGGGTATTAGATTGTAATATATCAATCCTCATTATTAGATAACAATATCTCTAACCTTTATACCTAGATTACATTATTATGCCAACAGTAACTAAAGGGATGGTGAACCGGCCTTCATACTAATGTGGCTGCCGGAGGGAAAAAATTGTTCCAAGCCAATAACCCTGTTAACACCTCCGTTTTCTCACAAACCCACATTACAAAACATTGGTTGGTTGTGTGTCACGTCAATATGAAAACCGGTTCACCACCCCCTAAGTCACTGTATTAGGGCCGATTTTTTTTTGACGTGGGTTAATAATAAAAACGGAGGAGTTAACAGGGTTAATGGGCAAATGACGATTATTTTCCGTCCGTATGTCACGTTAGAATAGAGACCAGTTAACGAGTCAGATAGCTACCACCCCCTAGTCACTGTAGTTATAATAATCTCACGTAAGTATAAACGTTAGAGATATTGTTGTCCAATAACAAAAGTTGGTATATTACAATCCAATACCTTCAAAGATCGATATATTGTCATCCAATTATCCCATTATATAATTAGTTTTAAAAGTTTTAGTTATAAATTTCTCGATATAGATGATGATTTATAGTGTAAAATTAGTATCATTAAATTCATAGTGAAAAATACTTTCATAAAAATATAATTCTATAATTTTTTTAAAAAATATAAATTAGAAAATGATAGTCAAAATCTTATATTAAAAATAAAAAAATAAAAAATGATGAATATTAAAATGGAGGGAGTACTAATTAATAATTAAAGAATTTATGCTACAAAACTTCAAGTTGTTTTTAGAGATGTGTATCATCAATGGTTATTTTCTTTTTCTTTTTTGATGGAAATTGTGATTTTCTTTTGTTAGTTCAAGAGAAATTCATTTTCATAAAAAGTCATGAAGTATCTATGATGAAAATCAATTATTAAGATAAATTTTCATCTCAAAAAAATAATGGTGAATATTTTCTCGAAACAACTTTAAGCATACAACAATCTTCTTATCATTAATCACATTTCTAGCTTCTTCTTGCCTTTTCAAACTCCAACTATAATTTAACCCCATAAAATATAAAGTTAGTTAATAAAATAAAATATAGTTAAAAGGGAGATCTTCGGGATAGAATCATGTGAATCTTTATCATTGATTTATTCCCCATTCAAAACAAATATCAACGTAATAATAATTAACTTACAAAACTTTAATTATTTAAATCTATGAAGACTCGCACATAGGCAAGGAAAAAGACTCGCTCAAGGTAGGAGAGCATGCATACTCACACTATAATAAGAAGACCATAACTGACTTTAACTCTCACATCATAGAGAGAAGATTTATTAAGGGTGCGTTTGGTTGGTCAATATAACTTTGGGGAAATGATCAATTTTTCCGGGTTGATTTATTTTCTCAATATTTGGATGTGAGTTGACCATGAAAATTTTTTTATAGCGGGCCAAACGCTACTATATGGCTGATAAATTATTGGGTAATTACCTGGTAAATTAATAAAAAGTGAAAGGTAAAACTATTGGGTAATTACCTGATAAATTAGAGAATATACATAAATGATTGGAACTTGAGGCTTACCAATAACAAATACTCCTATGTGGCTGATGAAAGATTTTGCATAATTTCCTCCATTCCTTCATATTTTTAATGTGTGGCTTTTTACATTTTTCAAGGCGTCATTTTGACCTTCAATTTCTAACAATTTTTTTAAAAGTATCAAATAAATATATTCATATAAATTCAACGAAAATGGAGTTTAGCTATGTTCTTTGGATGAATTATTTTCAAGTTAGGATAGTTAGGTTAGGATAAGTGATAGTGCTTTTTGAGAAATTGTGTTTTTAGAGTGAATACTTTTTTTGGGAAATTGTGTTAAGTTATAATAAATTAGCATGATTAGGTTTAACCTGGCAAAAGAACAGGGCCTTCATAAATATATTTATAGAAAAATATTTTTCTGAAATAGATTAATGATATTTCAATTAAACACAAATCAAAACAGAAATACCTTAATAATAAGATCATGACTTATGTAAGTTGCCTAGAAAAATCTTTCAAACACAAACCAAAATTGAAATTCCTTAGCAAAAAAAATAAATAAAAAAATCTACGCAAAATTGAAATCATGACATCACATTTTTCCTGATGGTTAGTCGAATTAGAATTATACTTTCGACTTCCAGAGTACCGTATTTTTGAATTTCCAATTTTATTTTTATGAGTATTTGTGCATAATTTTATTAGTACACATATATAAATTCATGGACATATTTATAAAATTAACAAGTATACACATGCTCACAAAAAAAAGTATAAATTCATAAATTTATAAATATATGTTCATGTACGTATAAATTACAAAGTCAAATAACAAATACTACCTCTGTCCCATAATATTTGTCCATTTACCTAACTTGAGAAAACTAATACATATTGAAAATTGAGGTGAAAAGTTTGTAGTTTATCAAAAATACTCATATTTTAATTGAAGATAATAGTTGGTTAAATTATAAAACGTGAAAATGAATTTATTATAAATTAAGCGTAAAAAAGTAAGTACCTGTTTGGCCTAATTTCTAAAAAAGTGTTTTTGCTTGTTACAAACAGTTTTATAAAAGCTATTTTTGGAGAGATATTGAAGTGTTTGACCTATCTTATGATATAGGTGATTTTACTAAGTTAAAGTGTTTGGCCTAGCTTATGATATAGTATTTTTACAAAATTTGATTGTTTAGCCTAACTTTCAAAAATTATCATGTGTTTTTCTAGAGTAAAATTATCATATGATTATTTACATTTTTCTCTTTTTATTAATTTTTAAACAGATTATCATATTTTAATTTTAACAATAATTATAATCATATAGTTATAGTTATAGTTATTATTATTATAACTATATATGGTCTTAATTACTATACAATTCTCTCTCAAAAAAAAAATTACTATACAATTCTTTAAATTAAATATTTATATATCAAAATTTGTAAAGGAATTAGATAAAAAAATGTCCAATATAATATTAAAGGTTCTAACATAATATTCAAATATTTAAATGCTATCTTATAAAAATCAGAATATTTATGTGAAATTATGGAAATTAATCACTGAAGAATCTCATAGATTGAGTAGTGATTAATATTTAAGAAGCAGAAGTAGTAATTTACTGTTTCTGCTTTTGGAGCTATTTTTGGCCAAAATGCTTTTGGAAAAACAATTATTAACTTCTAAAAAAATATTGTTTGGCCTAACTTGTGCTTTTTAACTCCAAAAACACTCTCAAAAGCTAGGCCAAACAAGCACTAATTACAGTTGTTGAAATTGTAAATTGGATAAATATTTTTGGACAAAAAATTAAATAAAAAGACAAATATTTTGGGACGGAGGTAGTACATATATTATACATGTGATCAAATTGCGTGAAAATATACTCCCATAAATTTAAATATATAATATACTTCTAAACTTAAACATACTTTTTATAAAATTATACTACCTCTGTCCCAAGATGTTTATCAATTTAACTAGAGTTACGTTTGACCATTGATTATTCATAAATTATAAAGAAACGATGACAATTTTATATTATAACTCATTGTTATTGATAAATAATTAACCGTCAAAGTTTAATCAAATTATTAAAAAAAACAAAAATAATATGAATATATTCTGCCCAAATTATAATGCAATTTTCAGTTGAACAACATATCACAGTTCAGATACGCTGAAACACAACCTATACATAACTGTTTTACACATATCTGCATTTACCATCCCAGTTTCCTACGTCTTGTATTAGGACACTCTAATCCTAATTATAACCTGTTACCCCTTGACCACCGCAAAGGACATTTTTGTCACTCCAACTATTTTCTCTTTTTCTTTCCCCCTTCCTCCTTTTTTTTCCTTTTTCTTTTTCAAAAGCAAGCAAACAAACTCCCAAAATATGAGGGCGAAACCCAAACTCCCCGTCTCCCTCCCCACTATAAAACCCCCCCCTTCACAACTCCTCAGTCTCCCTTGTCCGCTCCTTCATCCCCTCTTTCCGGATCTCTTCCCGTTTTCTCTAAACCCTCCCAACAACCACCCATGGCGGCGGCGGTCACGGCGGATCCTCCGCCACCCACCCCCACTCCCACCACCGTCACCACCATCACCCCCAAGACCATCCTGGGAAAGTACCAACTGGGCCGCCTTCTCGGCCGGGGAAGCTTCGCGAAGGTCTACCATGGCCGCTCCATCAAAGACAACCAGGCAGTCGCCATTAAAGTCATCGACAAAGCTCGCACAGACCCTGCCATGGAGCCCAGAATCGTCAAAGAAGTCGAGGCCATGCGTAGGCTCGACCACCCCAACGTCCTCCGCATCCACGAAGTCATGGCGACGAAGACCAAGATCTATCTCGTCATGGAGCTCGCAAAGGGCGGCGATCTCTTCGGAAAACTCGCCCGCCGCCCCAACCACCGCTTCTCGGAGCCGATCGCCCGGCGGTACTTCCAACAGCTCGTGGCGGCGCTCCACTACTGCCACCGCAACAACGTCGCCCACCGTGACGTCAAGCCACAGAACCTCCTCCTCGACGACGAAGGCAACGTCAAACTCTCCGACTTCGGACTCTCCGCCGTCGGCGAAGCCGGCGGCGGAGCCACCCTCCTCAAGACCGCCTGCGGGACGCCGGCGTTCGCCGCGCCGGAGATCGTCGGCAGATCTCGCTCCGGCTACGACGGATCCAAGGCAGACGCGTGGTCTTGTGGGGTCATCCTCTTCGTTCTCCTCAGCGGGGCTTTACCCTTCGACGATTCAAATCTGGTCGCCATGTACAGAAAAATGCACAAGAAGGAATTCCGATTTCCCAGCTGGGTCTCCCGACCCGCCCGAGGTTTAATCACGAAGCTACTCGACCCGAACCCGACGACCCGGCTGGGGATCGAGGGGATCGCCCAGGATCCGTGGTTCAAAAACCAGGGATTGATGTGTTCCCGCAGTGTTTCTCTGGGCGACATTGCTTCGCTTGAAGAGAAGAAGTACGAGGGGAGTATGAGCAGCGGTGGTGGTAGTTCTTCTTCGAGCGTGAATGCGTTCGAGATCATTTCGATGTCTTCCGGGCTGGATTTGTCGGGGCTGTTTGAGGACGATTCGAAGGCGGGTGTTGTCAAGCGGGAGAAGAGGTTCACTTCACGGGAGGACAAGGCGGCGGTGGTGGAGAAAGTGGTGGAGGTCGGAGGGAGTCTCGGGTATGAGGTCGAGAAGAGGGAGAAGGGCGGTGGGAGTTGCTGCGTGTGGCTTGGGAAGGGGCGGATGGTTTTGACGGTGGTGGTTACGGAGGTGGCGCCGCAGTTGCTGGTGGTGGAGGTCAAGGTTGTGAGTGGTGGTGGGATTGGGTGGGATCAGGAAGAGATGCATTGGTTGGAGTTGAAGTCTGGCCTTTCTGATATTGCTGTTTCATGGCATCAGTGATTTTGATCAAATCATATCTTGAGAAAAATTCGATGAAGAAGGAAAAAAAAAGGTGGCCCTGGAAATGGAAGGGGGTTTTGGAGAGGGAATGGAATGGAGGATGGATGAATGGATGAACAAACAAGGGTGGGATTTGAGGGGGGGGGGGGTTTCTTTCATTTTCAAGTTGTATTGTACAGAGCAAGATTATAACTTACACAGACAGTTTTAGTATGTTAATTAATGTTAGAAAGAATTTGAGTTTGTTTCGAAATCCGTCTGTGTTTTGGTTTGGTTCAATTCTGATTGCCCACCATGAATCCACCTCCAAGGCAAGGATGATGAATGCTTAATCATGCATGAGTAAGAGTAACAGCCGTGTAAATTTCCCCTGTCTCAGTCTCTTCTTGTAACATACAACTTTGTTTCTTTCAAGGGTTGAAAGTTGTAATGTACAACTTTCAAATCCCAAATAAAAAAGTGAAGATCTTTGTTAGTGCTGCTTTTGGGGTAAAGAAAATTGGGCCATATAGTGGGATGTCATTGTTTCTTCCCTTGTGATGGTTGTCCCATTCTGGTGCAAATTGCTATATAATTGGGTGAGGAAATAATAATGGATTCTCATAATTGACAAATTGTGGGGTCTATTTGATGTGATAGAAAAAAAAAGAGGTGGAAAGATTAGTTGATGGTTTCCTATTTTCACCGGTTGCTTTGCTACCAAACCTTCCATTATGTGGCCTTCGTTGTTAGTAGACGCCAGTCAACTACGCATCTTTGGTATTCATTAGTGCTGCTGAGTCTATATAATTGGGCCACCCGTCCTTCTGAGTTGTCAAATGATGCTGCTAACTAGGGGTGTTCATCGGTCCGAGACTGGACCGAATTGGACCGAAGACCGAACTAAGGACTGGGTCGGACCGAGGACTGGATCAAACTTTGTTCGGTCCGGTACTGGACTGACCAAAAAAAAAGTTCAGTCCGGTACTGGACCGACCGAGATGGACCGAATAAGGGGCAGTTGAAACAGTGACCTCTAAATCGAACACCAGGAGCCAGGAGCAAGAAACAAGATGCAGAGGAACGGATCAATTGAAAGATTCAATCTTTCGAGCAGCTCAAAACTCAATTCCTCCCTTAGAAGCAACAAACGAAATCCCAGAAATTCGAACCCTCTAAATTGAACACCAGAAGCAAGGAGCAAGAAATAAGCAGTAGAGGAACGGAGCAGTCGAGGGATTCAATCTTTCGAGCAGCTCTAATTGAAAAACCCAAAAAATCGAGAAATCGAAAACCCAGAAAATCGAACTCAATTCCTCCCTCAGATCTTACTTCCTTTCTCAGAATCAAAAAATCGAAAACCCAGAAAATCCAACCAGAGGCAGAGACGAACACCAGAAAATCGAAAACCTAGAAAATTGAGGAAGCTTATGGGTCGCCATTGTTGGAGAGTTGTATGAACTATGAGAGTGAGAGAAGTTGTCGGTGACGGTGAGAGAAGACAAAGACAAGTTGCCGGCTAGACTCGAGAACGACGGTGAGAGTATGAGAGAGGCGCTTAGGGAGTGACTCAGTGAGAGTCGAGAGAACCAGAGGCTGAGAGGGAGAATCAAGAATGTGGGTTTTGATTTTTGAAAATAAAAAATGAAGAGTGAAAGAGGCGCTTAGGGAGTTAGGTGGAGAAAAGTGACTCAGCTTGACTAAAATTAAAAAACCCTAGGGAGTACTTATTCGGTCCTCGATCCACACTTCGGTCTTTTAGTTCGGTCCAGGGACTGGAGCGAAGACCGAACTTCCATATTTTTTGGACTGAGGACTGGACCGAACTATATTCGGTCCAGTCAGTCCAGTCCTCGGTCCATTCCATTTTTCGGTTCGGACTGGACTATGAACACCCCTATTAGCATAGTCATATTTGTTCCGTGAAAAATTCAAGAACCAGTTCTAAAGTCCTGTATGAGGAGCCCTTTATATGATTAATAATTTGTGATAAGTTATGATAAAATTTATAGCAATAATGGTTGATATAACAGGTCAGGAGGAAAAAAAAAGTGAAAAATATAGTATCAAAAAGTGAGGAAAAAGAGAATTTTGATTGTTGCAGTAAAATGTTATATGATATGGTAATATGTGATGGTTTGTGACTAATGTGGTAAATTTTAGAAGATACAGTATGGTACCACAAAAAAAAAAAAAAAAACAGAATGATGACAGTAAGATTTTCTAGTTTATGAAATAGTACATCTTTGGTGCTCGATGTTGATACTGTGATGGTTACAACTAATTTTTCCTTTTAATTGTAACATTGGCCCTATTTTTTTTGTGTGGTGCGATAAAATTATATCACCTCTATTCTACTTTATTTGCAATACCTTATTAAAAACTATAAACTATAACCCTGTTCTTTTAGGGCTGTTTGGGCTTAGGAAAACTTGATGGAAATTAAATTAGGAGGAAAAAGTTTTTTAGATAAAGTAAATTTCTTTTTATTGTTTGGTTTAAGTAAAATTTTAAAGGGGAAAAATTGATTTTTTATTCAACGTTTTTTTTTCATTGTTTGGTTTGAGAAAAACATACATGTAAACTTGTAAATATCAAACTTCATTTTTCTAGATCATATGACGTGATTTGGCCACTCTTTGTTTGGCCAATGAGCAACACTCATATTTTCCAATTTGTAAAAGATGTGTTATTTTCAATTTTCATGTTGGGTTTTAAGGAAATAAAATAAAATAATAGGTGCAAGTAAGTAAGAAAACCCGGACTAAAAACTCCCGGTTCCTTTCTCAGTCCTAGTGGAACCGAGAGTGGGAGCAATATCTTGCTTTCGGTCATAACCAGGAACGGGAGCGGGAGCAAAAGTCTGCTCCCGGTCACAACTCACAACGGAGCGGGACTACCAAAAATCATTGGGATCCCGGTCCCGCTCACCCCTATGAGAGAGGGAGATAGTGAGAGGAGACTTAGAGGGAGACTCGTCCCTATTGTTATGAGGCTAAGTAGTTAGTAACTGAATTGGTTAACTTAATTAAACGCATGTGCCTAAAAGAAATTTGTCACTGTTGTTAAGAACGGAGTGCAAAAGGTTTACATATAAATCATCATATGCTTGCAAAATAAGAATGCAGGTGGTGATACATTGTTAATACCAACCACATATTGACCGATCACCGAGGAAATCAAGAATTAAGTTCCTTGTTGGTCGTCGTATAAGCAGTTGGTATTTAGAATGTATCTACACCTGCATTCTAATTTCGTAAACATCTGATGACCTATATGTAGACTTTTTACACTTTGTTCTTAACAACAACGATGAAGTTCCTTTTAGACACATGCATTTAATTAAGTTAACCAATTCATTTTCTATCTACCTACCCTTATATCATATAATAACTTAAGGATGTGCTATGCGAATCGCAACAATTCAAGTGGGTTTACGTGAACTTTAGGATATTTAGGGTTTAGGGTTTAGGGTTTAGGGTTTAGAGTTTAGGGTTTTATATTATTATTATTATTATTATTATTATTATTATTATTATCAAGGTTTATTATTAATATTATTATTATTGTCATCAACACTAATATTTTGCTGGCATAACAAAATGTCTGGAGTCGAACCCAAGGGTAAGGGTAAGGGTAAGGGTGAGGGTAGGGATGAGATTAAAATTAAAAAATTTGGGTGGAGAGCAGAAGTGGAAGGTGACCCGCATTGTCGAGGGATGACGACATCTGCATGTTGAAATTGAGGCGGTGCATGTCGGTGAGGCACATCGGCGATGCCACTATTAGCGGCTTTATTAGAAGCCTATCGTCGGCCCAGGTTGCGTGCAATGCAACGACATGAGGCGTTCGACACTTTCACGCCCGAAAATTTTGCTACGGAGCTAGGTAGCTTTATGCATGAGTCGGGTAGTCATGGGGCATATGGAGACGAGCAGACCGAGCATGCCGAAGATGTTCATATGGTTGACTACGTTCAACTGAGAGGTCATGGCAGTAGATTTACCCTAGGCAAGAAGAGCACACAAGGTTCCGAGGTAAATGAGAGTGGGTCGAGTTCTAGCTGGAAGACGAAGAGGCTGTAGGGCGATGACAACTGGAAGATAACTGGACGGATGCTTGGTGATCCCACTTCACCTAGAGTCATACCGAGCTTTGGGGGACATATTGCTCGATTTATTTGGGAGGGTCAAGACCGTTCGCCCGATGTGATTGAGTGCTTGACGAGGAAGTCGACACTTTAGTAGTTGAAGGAGTTGATGCGTCCATGGAAGCAATCGCTCGTAGCTCGATGTCGGGTCTCAGGGAACTCATGTTTGAGTACATCGATAATCCATTGATAGCTGGATTTGTAGAGAAGTGGCAACCAAACACAAACTCATTTCACCTACCTTTCGGTGAGATGACCGTCATGCTCCACGATGTGGAGAACATTATTGGACTTCGGGCTGACGGGATATTGCCTCCTTGTCCTGGCTGGGACACGGTCAACAACTACATCACATCTTTGTTTCCTATGGATATTGAGGAGCTACGGCGGAACAAAGTTTATGAAAAGGGGGGCATTTTGGACAATGAACTTACGAACATCTACACCTCCTTGCAGCGTCCGAGGCCTATCCAGATACGAGCATGATACTTGAGCCTTTTGGGAAACACCCTGCTGGTGGACAAGTCTAGGGATATGGTGCGTCCACATGCATTTGGGAGCACCAAGCGCGTCGGCAGAATTGCATGGGGTGCAGTGACTTTGGCGTACCTATACAGACAATTGGGTGCAACGACAAGGGCTTGGACTGGGAAAATCAAGGGACACTTGATGCTCTGTCAGGCATGGATCTACGAGCATTTCCCTATTTTAAGGCCACACCCCTATGCATGTAGACGATCCACGGACGAGCATGTGGCATGTCAGGTGCGAGTTGCGTATGCTGGAATGCCATACGACCTTCAAGCGCGTGATAGACGACCTTTCTTAGCAGCAGGTCGTATGGTGCCCCTACGATCCTAGACCTGCCAGTGTCGGACCACTTATGTTGGTTGCATTCGCGCCTATGATGTGACAGAGCGGTACATGCCATATTGTACTGTCCGAAAGCTTGGCTATACGCAGCAGATCCCTGGACAACCAAACCCACACCTTAGGCAGAGCCGACTAGCTTATGGCACGTATGTGTTAACTTTTGATGAGTCATTGGTCGATATAGCACGGGACATATTTCCTGTCACTAACGCTATGCCATTGGACGCCCTGACCCAGTGCCGGAACCCATGGGACGCAGTTCATGAGTACAACACTTGGTTCTGTAGTATGTCACACCCTTATCTGATCAAGGAGGACAACCGCGACCGGTCCAACATCAATGATCCATCCTCTATGGAGTTTGTGAGTTTCTTTCTACATTTCTTGAAACTTATTATAATATTTGTTTTTCATTCCATTTTAATGATTGTTTTTTGTTATAGTGGGCCCATGAGTGGCCAAGACGTGCATGACCTCTGTATGACGTGCACGAATGTGGTTGTCTGCGACGGGAGGTACATAGAGATATGCTCGACTTGTTGGATTAGTGGTGCGAGCACATGCGTATCCAGGCCCCACTTCGCTTACCTCCAAATGTCGAGTAGTGATTTCCCTTATTGTAGTGTTTTATATATTTTTTGGTTTCGTTGTAACTTGATTCTAGGTATTTTATTCAGTTTGTTGGACTCGGTTTGTGTATATGCTTAGTCTCCCTCAACGCGGGGGGATGCTCTCGGAATCTGGTATGTAGGTTGTATCGCGATGCAGCTCATCGTTTATGACTCAAGACAAGCGACGTATGACGGTGGGATCACTTTTCGTGGCCTTCTTTACAAGGGAGTCAAAATAAGACATGTCTTGGAATAACGGATCAACAACTATATCTGGTTTATCACTATCACCAATGACTTTAAGTTGCCTCCAGAACTTGTGAATACTTGCCGCGTACAATTTGGATTCGTGAACGAGAAGGTTTTTCAACGTACATGCACATGGAAGCCGATGTATTTTCCACATCAAGTGATCACACGAGTCCTCCGCATCTCCTTTCATAGTTGTTATCTTAGTGTACTCCTCGCTTATTAGGTTTAATTTATCGCATAGTGAGATACACAACCCTGGAGATGCTTGAACAATTCGATTTTCTTCAAGATTAAGTGTCCACTTCTGAACTGCTCAAGTGCTTTCTTAATCTCGGTATGCTGGTTTTTTATCTGATGATGACCCCTCCTCCACAACTGATCAAACGACCCTCTACCACTGTCGAGATAGTACTTGAACATTGATGTTGGCTATCTACAGTAGAAGTCCTGGTGTTTCCCATGTGGGCGACTTCGTCAGTGTATGCGTGAACAAACTTCTTCTTATACTTCATCCAAGCACTATTTAGCTAATCGACAAACCTCGAGTTTCTTCCAACCCAATGTGACACCAAATACGTCCAGTTCGTGTCCAATTCCAGAATTTTCCTTGCATACACGATGCGGTGCCACTATGTCTTTCTGAAAAACAACCCCTGTCCATTATTCTTCCCTCTAGTCAAATTGTTCACTTTATTCTCAACATCATTTCCTATATACCAGACACATAATAGGTGAGGAACATTGGGAAATACGCGACCTATAGCCCATGAAAAAGCTTCCTCGCAATCAGTAATGAATACATTCGGTGTCATACCGACGCCCATGAGATCATGCAATCTTTGAAGCACCCATTCGTATGACTCCTTCTGCTCGTCTCTCATCATTGACTACGCAATAAGGAAGTTCTGATTTGTAGAAGTCACCCCAACTATCTCACAAAAGGCTACTTCTACTTGTTGGACTTGTTTGTACTGTTGATGAGGAGAACATCTAGATATGTGCGGAGCAACTTCAAAGAGAAGGGGTGGCACATAAAGATATGTCACGGATTGCTTTCATCATCAATGTCAGTCCAGGAAAAATAATCGTGCTCATTTGCCAAGTACAAACAATGTTACACGTGTGCCCTATCCTCCATCTCCTTCGACCTCACTTTGAATCTCTCATTGTAAATCTGCCCAACGTTGACATTACAGTCCGAAAAATTTGCCCTCAACAATGTGTCTATCATTGTAAGAGTGCATCCGGTGTCAGTCATTTATCGTATGCGCGCTTTCATGTCGGATGTCAAAGGGTGTCCCTTCAGTGTCCCTCCTCGTAAACAACGAACCGATGATTGTGTACCCCTTTGTCTCCCGCGTACGATCGGACGCCCCACCTATGTCCTGATCGAGATAACGGTACAATGACAAACGTACATTGGCATGATTTCGTCTTCGTATCTAACTGAATAACGCAATCTATCGTACCCACTTTCCCGCGATATCTCCCATAACGCCATCATCTAAGATATAACCGCATCGCACCGGGCCGTCGTCAGTCTTCTTCTTATAACATACTCTCACAAATCTAAAATCGATTCCCCTTGCAATTTCAACAAACCATCCGTGGAGATCGTCGAGCGAATCGAACCATTGATCCATAGAAAAATAATCGGTATAATCCACACCGTCTCCGCCAAAATCCTCGAGCAAAACCTACGGTCAAATTTTTAAAAAAATAATTATTTACCGTCATAACATAATATTAATCATAAAGACAACATTACGTGACAATATTAATCACCATAATAATGACAATAATCTTGATAATTGTTATTAAATAATAATTGATTTCATGTAATTAAGAATATGAATAATCAAACTTATATTAATTATAATAATACTAATATAAACAATAATAATAACAATATTATTAACAATAATAATACTAGTATTATTTTTAAATTAAAAATTTTAATATTTACATTTATGATAATAATATTATTATTAATATTAATAATAATAAAAATAAAAATATTTACAAAATAAAATTTCGGAAAAAAACCCAGAAATACCTCAAATATTATTATTATTATTATTATTATTATTATTGATTAAAATGGTGGAAAGGAGAGGGGTATATTTGTCAATGCACAATTTTTTACTTTATTTCCCAAAGATATTGGTTTTTGTAAAATTAATTAAAATGACACTTATAAAAGGACAACGGAGTAATTGTTAAGAAAAGAGACGCGAAAATTATGGGAGCGTTTGGTAAAAACTCCAGGAAAATTTCCCAGGGACATTGGTTTTATAAAAATAATTACCATGACACCTATAAAAGGACGACATGAGCAATTGTTAAGAAAAGAGGTGGAAACATTAAGGGAACGTTTGGTAAAAACTCAGGGAAACTTTTCCATAGAAAATTGTCCAGGGAAAGATTTTCTTTACTCCCATCTAAGGGAAATTTTCCTAGTGAAAGCCTTGGAAATGGTGAGTTTCTATAAAAAAAATTTCTTAAGATCAACCTACAATCAAACATGGAAAAAATAAATTAACTTAAAAAAATTGACTATTTCCCCAAAAGTTTTGACCACACACTCTAATGGAGTGTTTGGATGGGGAAGTTTCGTCGGAAAATTTATCAACTTTCTCAAGTTGATCAAATTTTCTTATATTTGGTTGCAAAATAAGGATGAGAAGTTTGTAGGTGGGACTTAATATTTTCCCATGGTTGATGGGAAATATTTTCCCATGCAGAGTGTTGGGAAAGTTTTTTCCCATGGTTGATGGGAAATTTTCTTATGTTTGGTTGCAAAAAAACTTTCCCAACACTCTGCATGGGAAAGTAAATGATTATGATATATTTTTTCAAAATGCCCATGAAAAACTTTATAAATTTTATACATAAGGGCATTTTGGACATTTTAAATAAACTTTTCCACAAAATTTCCCATATTTTCAAATGTAAACCAAACATTGTAGTATTTTCTTTCCGGAGGAAAATTTTCCAGGTAAAATTTTCCCAAATAAACGTTTCCTAGGAAACATTTTCCCTTAAAAGAACCAAACACATCCTAAAATTCTCTATTTCTCCCCTTTTCCATAGTAGTATTCGACATTTTCACTCACCTCAATGGTCCTCTCTCTCTCTCTCTCTCTCCCCATAAACAAACAAGGGTTATGTTCTAAGGTCAAGATACCTCTGTGGTGCTAGTGAGAAATCAGTTAACTGATGCTTTGAATAGATGGGACCAATCCAAACAATGTGTGTAAAATTCAGTTATAGTAAAGGGTCTGTACCATTTTGGATGGGGTAGGTCCCCAATAAGGGCAAACACAAGAACAAGAAACAGCCCAAAGTTGTTAACCTTAAGTGGGGAAGGCTTATCTTTGTGGCAACCTCAATGAAAAAATAATCTGGTAAATCAGTTGTGTGTAGTGTGTACCACCCAAATGTAGCCTCTTCCTTTGTTTCTTCTTGGTCATTTTAGGTCCTCTTATTTAGAGTGATATGATCAAATTCAGTTCGGTAAGGTAAGGAAAGGGAATGAAAGGTCAAGATAAAATTTGTGGTAGGTAAATTAGTCGTGGGTAAAAATATTTTATTATTAAAATTTTGACCAGGGTTTGAGTGTTTTTTAAGAAAATGGGTAAGATAGAGTTGAACAAAAATAAATCTAACTTACAACTCTAAAGAATGAGGTCTTAGTCAGTAGGGTTCTTGTCAGACGTGTTTTCTTCTTACCTAAATCCAGGTTCTTCCAACAGGACACTCCTCAATTATTCAAGAATTCCTATCACTAGATTGTATTATTGTTGTCTTTTTTATATCAATTTTTTTAGCATCACTCAAATGGTCCCATTCTCCATTGATGTAATCTCTATAATAATTCAAATGCAAAGAAAAAGTTTTCTCTCGAATCATCGTCTTTATAAATACTACAAAGTTGTAAGTTAGATTTATTCTTACCTAATCTTGCCTTACCTTACCTAATTGTTTAAAAAAACACTTAAATCAAAGTCAAAATTTTATTCTTAATTTTTCTTACCTTACCTTACCAAATCTAATTTCATCCTACGACTTTGAAGAATATGGTTTATATATAACAGAGGTAAATTTCAAAAAATTACTAAAAGGTACTGTATGTTTTGTGGTATCTATTTTTAGGGGACCATATTATTGAAAATAATTTCTAGGTATCTGTGTTTTTTAGTACCTATTTTCTGGTGACAAATTATATTTTAAATTTATTACAAGATCCCAAAGACTATGTAAAATTACAAAAATATCTTTACCTTGATAAAAGCTTATCAATTTGTATTTCCATCAGCATTACTATTTATATTTCTAGACTATTTATGGAAAAAAGCGAACAATCCTTTGCAAGTGAGAATTGCGGATAACAGTGTTATGACCCATAGTTAGGGATGACAATGGGTCGGTGGCGAATCGGAGGTGTCTCCTCCACCTTCGCTCCAGTTAATAATTGGGCGGTAGAGGTCCACCTCCAAATCCGATTAATCAGAGGTTATTGAAGGTTTAACTATAGAAATGCAAGGAGTTATCAATGAAAAAGATGGAGATGCTAATTCTTTAAAACAAATAATAATGCATTTGAAAATATAAATTGACAAGGTTCTATTAAGATAGGGATATTTTTGCAATTTTACATAGTCTTGGGATCTTGTAATAAATCTAAAAAATAATTTATCACCAGAAAATAGGTACTACAAAACACAGGGTACCTAAAAATTATTTTTAATAATATGATCCCTTAAAAATAGATACCGCAAAATATAGCGTAACTTTTAGTAATTTTTTGGGTAAATTTGTTTACATTTAAATCTTTCTAGATCTTGCAAACGTGGGATCCCTGCAAATGTAGCACCCATATTGAAAGTTGTTGTAGAGAATAAATTTTTATTTTGACTTAAATTAAAACTTTCTTTACTGGCTTTACCGCTCCTTAGCAAACCATTAAGGAAAAGGTGAAAGAAAAAGCTCGCGCAAAAGTGACTCATTCAACTGATGGGGAATGTGTTCTTTTTCTTTTTGTAGTTTTGTTCGTTAAGAAATAACGACCATGATGTAGTTTTCAAGTCTGGATTTTGATTCTAATTATTTACAAGAGAAAGATGAAAAATTATACAGAAATGAACCATTTGATTTTGTGGGACTTTCCATATCAAAAAGAAAACCAAAAAAGGTGGAAGGATATTGTCACATTGAGGCTACCCGTAGACCATGTGGTAGTTGGGGTCCATGTATGGTCCCCAAGGTGCAATGGTCCTAGCTAATCTTTGAAAGGAATAGAAGCTAGCAAAAAATATCACTACTGCAAGAAATTTTTTACTACTTTTGTTTCTCCTTAAGCTCTTTTTGATTCTAGTATGTCTTTGAACTTGAACCATGCATATATATATATATATATATATAAAGGAACCCTTTCCTTGAGGGTCCCGCCAACTTCCTCATTCGCTAACGATGAGTTTAAACCGCCTAACTCAGCGGCAGTGTGAGGGATATAGGTCTATGGTAGGTTTCGAACCCTCGACCAGTATTTCCACTTCATTCCCTAACCAACTGAGCTACACGACGTTGGGATATATATATATATATATATATATATATATATATATATATATATATATATATATATATATATATGGATATTAGATTCTAATAATCTCTACTTTTGCAAATTGGATGGCAATAATCCCTACTTTCAATTTGTATTCTGGTGGTCTAAAAAAAATTAAATTGTATTGTAGTGGTATCAAATCCATCACTACATTCTTTTTATTTTTTTCATGTCTATCCCATATTGTTTTTGTTTTTGTGGTTCTTGCCTCCAGATAGGTAATGAAGTGTACTTACTAAAACATTTTTTAAATTATTTTTTGAGATTCCGAGCAATTATTATGACTTTTAAAAGGAATAAAATTGAAAAAATCATAAAAAATAAAAACAAAATTGGAAAAAATTGGGAGAAATGCTGTAAATTTATTAAAAATTGTATTAAAGTGTTATACAAAGTTTTGAATCAAATGCAACACAAAATCTATGATATTTAGGGTATATTCTCGATTATCCCACTACAACACAATTTTTTTTTGGACCACCAGAATATAAATTGAAAGTAGAGATTATTGTCATCTAATTTGCAAAAGTGGGGATTATTAGAAT
Organism: Portulaca oleracea; assembly: GCA_029582165.1. Lineage (NCBI taxonomy): Eukaryota > Viridiplantae > Streptophyta > Magnoliopsida > Caryophyllales > Portulacaceae > Portulaca > Portulaca oleracea. Next base: position 17,737,993 of record CM055871.1, read on the forward strand.
CCAATTTCCCTATATATATATATATATATATATATATATATATATATATATATATATATATATATATATATATATATATATATATATAATTTAGGTCACAAATCTAGAAATAAAACTAAATCGGTTCAAAATTAAACATATAAAGTCAAAATATAAATTTTTTTTTAAAAAAAATTACAGCATTTTTTCTTTTGGCTAGCCATGTCCCATGATGATTTAAATGAATGCGATATTTATCAAAAATGTGGTAGTTAACTGACAATCCCTCCCACCATCCAACCTTCCCGGTTAGCCGTAATTACGATTAACCGGTTTTGGACACCCCTATAACCCATATTCCACAAGTTATTAAGCACAGTTGGCAGCAATTATAAGCCATGGAGAAATTTAACATCTAGCTATGAGATTGTGAATCTGTGATTATCATATTCATATGCTTGATCGTATCTATTGACTGAGAAGCTAAAACATTGGAACATTATTGAACAACATTACTTATCATCTTGTAGTTTTAATTGAAACTTTAAAAAAGAAAGTCTGCGTGGAACTATCTCAACCAAAAGCTTAAGTTGATGGTTGTAGTCCCAGGAATAGTTTTATAGTTTAACAGCGTGGACTATATTCTAGATGACTGACGCTAATATCTTGAACATTCCAATTGGGGTTGTCAAATATTTCAGTATGGGTTACTTCGAGACCAGTTGAAAATGGGTTTATATTTTAGATGATTGACTCCGATATCTTAAACACCTCTTCATAGAGTGTTGAAATAAAGAAAAAATTCATTTATTTAATAAATAATGTGACTGATGTAACTTATTTTACTTACAAGTTACAATTTATTTATTTTTCCTATATTAGACTTCATTTATAAGCCCAAATCTCCCAATTGGTGTATATATGTATGTCTAAGTTTCGTAAAATTACAAAGTAGATCAATCAGAAAAAAGCACAAACTAGATCAATCGAAAAAATTAAGGCCACAACGCCTTTGATACGGCTGAAAAACCAAAATGCCTTGGCATGTTCTGATTAGGTTCTTTTTATTGGCCTTTTCAGTCATTGTCATCAACGACTAACCTACATATGGGATGCATAACATCAACAATTGCCCAAGAAATGCATATGGAAGATCGAATCTAGTAAAGGACGGTTAAAAACTTGTCTAATCCCAAAAAAAAAAAAAAGAGCAATGGTCATAAACTTTTCATGGATGGATTCTATTTTGGGTTGGAACAGAATATTTTTATTTCTTATTTTCTGGATCTAAATTTAGATTTATTTGCATTGTGTGACTTCAAATAAACTGAAAAAAGTCGATGTCAACATAATTTTTCGTAACATTTAATTTATATCTACTCCAAACGACTAAAATTGAGATTTTTGACGGCATTAATCTAAACCATGTATACTATTTGTGGTGGAGCAATTGGAGTTGTCCAAGAAGGTTTTATACAACAGAGCATGCATCAAATTAGGTTTCTTCTCAAAATCAGTTAATAATAATGGGTTTATTAATCTAGTAACTTAAACAGTTGTATATACACTCAAAAGCTCTTAATTTTTACATGTGAATTCTGGCCCATTTTTCCTATTAAAAATAAAATGAATTGAATAATGAGATACAATAGATATCTTGTTATAGAGTCAAAACCATACCATTATATTAACAATTAAAATAATTATATATAATACTATGTATAAGTTGCTTAAAATCATATATATTTTAAATTTTTCTTACAAATTTAAAAAAGTGATTTTTTGTTGTCGTCGGAAAAAAGAGAAGTCCCACCCCCAAAACAAAAGAAAAAACTAAGAAATTCGTAGTATTAGTTAATTTACTAGGACGATAAAAGAAGAACAGATGAAGAAAAATCCATTTCGGTCATAAGTTAGTCCAAAGAACGAGAGTCGGCTTCCTTAAGTCCGAAAAAACCAGCAAGTGCGGCAGGTATGGAGGCCTATGGTGAGGCCGACTACTAACCCTCAGAACAAGGGTTAATGTTTGTTCTATTCTGTTGGATAAATAAATAAGATATATCTAATGAGACTGAATTGATTAGAAGATTATTTATAGTTATCCACGTAACTAATAAATACTAAACTTTTTAATATTAAAATATAGAAAAAAATCACAATAAAACATTGATTTGATAAATAAAAAAAATATAAAAAGTAACTTAAGCAAAGACTCCTATCATCCACTCATCGTCCTCTAATCCAATCAAATGTTCTTTGATGTAGGTTGCAGGGTTTGTCGCATTTAGGGATGTCAACGGGGCGGATCGGGGACTGGGGAGTATATCCCCGTCCCCATCCCCGCTCCCAAAACTCGTCCTCATCCCCGTTTCGGGGAATGATTCTTGTCCCATCCCCATCCCCAACGGGGATTTTTTAAAGCTATCCAAAATCTAACCAAATTGTAATCGAACCCGATTTTTAATCGGACCCGATTTTTAACCTGTTCAAAATACAACGTATTTAACTTGCTCAAGCAATAATACATCAAAATCAAACAATCATACATCAACAAGTATTATTCGGAAAATCAAACAATAATACATCAACCAAATTACTACTTTATCCTTGCTATTAATTTATATATATTGAATTAGAATAAAGGTATTTGGTAGTTTTAAAATTTTCGGGGACGAGGATTCGGGGATGGGTCGGGGAATTTTCCCCGGTGGGGAAAATGGGGGCGGGGATGGGGAAAATTTTGTCCCCATTCCCGCCCCGTCCCCGAGCGGATTTTGAAAAATCGTCCCCGTCCCCATCCCCATCCCCAATGGAGGTGGGGATTTTTCCCCAGAGCGGGACGGGGCCCCAGCGAATTCGGGGATTCCCTATCCCATTGCCATCCCTAGTTGCATTTTGGACCTTGGAAGATGAGTGTATTTATTTTCTAGACCCTTCGTTTTTAATGTTATTTTTTGAACCTGAAGGCTTGTGGGCTGAATAAAAGATACCCATGTCTTGTTTTTCTTTTTTTCTCATATTTAAATTTCTCTTCCAATTGACGCCGAACTTAAGGACTAAGCTTAAAAATTATATGAAACTATAATTCACATCTCTTATTCATACCGGAGCTCCTTAAATCTCTAAATACCCTATGGTTCCTCCCCAGGTTCTTTGGGAGTAGCCTAAAATTTTAGATCCAAGGGTCAGATATGTATAGATTATAAAGGGAATCATAGACAAGATGGTCATTACAATGACCATTAGAAAGTGTATGTCAAAACCATATCCATTTCATGAGCAAGATGGCAAGTAAATAGAAAATAATAGGAAAAAAAAACAACCCAAATTGCCAATGAAATAAGAGAATTTAAGCCTTTTTTATTTAATCTACAAACTTTCAGATCCAAAAAAAAAAATATTGAGAATAAAAAATGTAGAAAATAAATTCTCCTATCTTCCAAACCCCAAAATGCAAATAAACCGTAGGTTACGGGGAATAATATTTCTCAAATCTGGCCATGTTCTTTGGATTGGTAACTCTTTCCAATTCAATCCAAGTCTTACACAATTTCTCATAAAAGCATCATCTCTAAAAATAAAATTCCCCAAAAAGTCATCATAACTTATTCATTCCAATCCAATCCAATTCAATCTAATCTATCCAAACTTCATTTTATCCAATTTAAAGAACAAGGCCTAAATATTGAAAGATTTCTACCACCTGATCATTAAAAACATTTGTATGACATTTGACATTACCCTCATTATTCATTACGCCCTTAAACACGCCTTGGTAAGCAATCATTACATGATTCTTTTCAGGCCGCTAGTTGAAGAGATTTAGATTTTCTCTCCATATATATATAAAATATTGGTATCTATTTCATAATGAAGCATCTATATATTTGTATCGATAGTTGCTTATAATTATTCCAAAACAATCATAAAAGAAAGATGCCAACTAGTGAAATCGACAAATAATATAATATAAAAAAGCTTATCTTCAAACTAATGTCCATTCAGAATTCACTTTTGCTTGTCACACTCCCTCCGTTTAAAAGTAATTAATTGTTTTTCACGTATTATACGATTAAAGTTTTATTTAATAATTTCTCACTTCTTAGTTTATAAAAAAAAAATTTAACTTCATATTCTTTACTTTTACTACTAATTTAATAGTGTCACTTTTGTATGACTAATCATTATATATGTTTAAACATTAATTGTCAAAATTTTTGAAACGAAAAATATGGCAACACATAAATAAAACTGGAGAGTATCACTTATTATATGAATTTAGAATCTCCATATATAAGAGGTTAGGACTGATAATCCTGAAGCTTTCAATGTTAACAAAAAACGAATTTGATCTACCATGTGTTAGAAATTACTACCTCCATCCCCAAAATAATTGTCCATTTGATCAAATTTTGACTATTAATTATTCACAAATTGCAATGAGTTACGTACAATATAAAATTATCACCATCAAAAAGATATTGTATTAAAAATTACAATGATATTAATTTTGTATGACTAATCATTATATATATCCAAAAATTAACTGTCAAAATTTTTGAAACAAAAAATATGGCGACACATAAATAAAACTAGAGAGAGTATCACTCAACTACCCCATTATATGAATTTAGAATCTCCATATATAAGAGGGTAGGACTGATAATCCTAAAGTTTTAATGTTAACAAAAGACGAATTTGATCAACCATATGTTAGAAATTATAAAATACAAAGATCTCAATTATTGAGTTAGCTGTTAATTAAATGACATGCTTCCTAACTCCAACTACATTAGGGTACAAATTTCAAGAAGATAATCATATTTGTAATTAGCTACAAATAGCATTATTGTTCGAGTACAATATAATGGAAGCCAGTAAAGCAACATTGCAATAAGAAAAGCAAATTCCATGAAAAATATCAACAGATTCTGATACTCTCCCTTGTATTTTGAGCTCATCATGCACAGATGAGTGATAACATGAAATGCCTCCTCTTCCTCTTTGTATTTCCTCTGGATTTGTTTCACCAGTTTCTCCTTCATTAGATTGCATGCCAGGACGAAGGCTGGTCTGGCTCATAACATTCAATTATGTGAAATTCAGTTGGTCTTCAAATAACAACCCCTAATAAACATAATATGCATTTGTACTCCAACTTATATAAATGAACAATTATAATATTGGGGTGAAGAATCTAGTATATGCACATGAACAAAGATATTGTTTGGAGCGTATGCTTTAGAAGTATGTAATAAATTACACATAATATGATACGAACACCAAGGCCACCTCACCTGATAGCTTCATTCTGTCAATCAGTATCTAAAAGCTAGGTAAAGTAATATTGGTAAATTTGGTAGATTTATGTATGGGTAAATGTAGTAATGAGTTTTTCAAAAGTTGTGTGTCTAGTGCATGTGAAAATCCTTTTTCATGACAATGATTTTCTTTGTAAAATGATTTTATATGAAAATAACAAAAGTTTACTCGGAGGTACCCCAATATTTGGGAAATTATTTTTCGGTATCCCAACTTTTCCAAACTCATTTCGAGGTACCCTTAATTTTTGAGTTAATAATTATTAGGTATTTTTTCGGCCATCAATTTTATTAAGTGACCGAAACACCCTTATTTTTCTTCTTCTTCCCCCATCTCCATTAATGGATCTCAAAAGTAAATTTTTTTAGTAACTTTTTTTTTCCCATTCCAAAATTAAAACTTCCTCATTACTACTCTGAGCATTGTTTATGGCTAATGTTCTAGGCTTCAGATTTAGCCTTGGCCTTGCACTTGCAGCAACCCCATTACCATTGGTGTTTGCTAATTTCAATCCTTCTTTCTGCCCCAATTCTCTGAGTTGACCATCGCTTGCTTCTTGGCGATTTCGCCGACCAGGAGGTCGAGCGTTCTTGGTGTATGCCACCACAAACAGCATCGTCCGTTGCCCCAAGGTTGACCCCCACCTTCTAGTACATGGGCGCCCTTAGAGGACCTTCTGGAACCCGTTGCCCGCTTGGAGTTGAGGAAGGCCGAGAACTGGTTATTGCGGGTGCTGGTGAAGCCGAGCTTTGTGGCAGTGGGTTGTTGTTGGCGGGGAATCGGATTTGTAATGCGGAGGCCACCATGGTTGCATGGTTCTTGGGTGTTGCTTAATAATGGAGGATTTGAATTGGCGGATTGGAATAGAGTAAATTAATCACTTGATGCAAGTGGAAGGCCAAGGCTGAATTTGCAGCCTAGAACACTACCCATTAACCATGCTCATAATGGTAATGGGGAAGTTTTAATTTTGGAAACGGAAAAAAAATGCTTTTGAGCTCCATTATTGGAGATGTGGAAGGAGAAGAAGAAGAATAATAAGGGTATTTCGGCCACTTAACAAAATTGATGGCCAGAAAAACACCTAATAATTATTAACTCAAAAATAAGGGAACCTCGAAATGAGTTTTGTAAAGTTGGGTATCGAAAAACAGTTTCCCCAAATATTGAGGTACCTCCGAGTAACTTTTTGTGAAAATAAGCTTCCGAGTGATATTTCACTTGTTTGATAGATATATATGTACATTTATTTTTTGAGCTGGAAGAAAGAGAAAAGGGAAGAGAGGGAGGAATCGGATGAGAGAGCAAGCTAGATGAGAAATGAATTGTTTCTCGTAGACATAGACATAGACATAGAAGTGAATTCGAGGAGCTTAGGCTGCGAAGAGTAACATGGACCAGAAAATTGGATTTTCGTAAAATTAGGCCAAAGAAATTAGTTTACAAAAGAAGATGGGGAAATGATTTTCACTGAAAATGACTTTCTCCATTTTTTTAGCCGCCATATACCTAAAATTAGAAAAATCATTTTCTAGAAAATGATTTTCATCCCCATCAAACACACCTTTTAGGAAACATTTGGTTGTTGCTGTTTATGGGAAAAAGCTTTCCAAAACTTTCATATGTTTGGTTACAAATGGGAATGGGAAAATTTTTGGGTAGAATTCAAAATTTCCTATAATTCATGGGGAAACATTTTTCCAAAGATGGGAAAGTAAAACTACTTATGACAATAACCACAAATCATCACATATTACTATATTACATCACATTTTACCATAACTATAATTTTATGTCTGATTACTTCTCTAACTACTTCACTTTTCTCTCTTTTCACCTATCATACTAATCATTCTTATTACAAATTTTACAATTTACCACACTGTACCACATTATATCACACTATCCATATTTTTTACATGTCATACTATTTGCACACTTTATTCACCACATAAAAGAATGGGGTCTTGTAACGTAGCTTTCCAAAATACCCTTGAAATTTATTTTATAAAATTTAATAAATAAGAGTAATTTAAACATTTTAAATAAAATTTCTACCAAGTTTCTCATTTGTTTGTAATGTATTCTTTTTCAGAAAAAAAAAACTTTCCTAAGAAAAACTCAGAATAAAAATTCTACAAAAAAATGTTTCCTAAGGAAAAAACTAAACACACCTAAGTGTAGATAATTTTAAATAGAAAAAATAAAATTAGATAAGAGTAAAATTTGGTTGTATAACAAATCCAAACTATTGAACATTAGATGTATATCTAACTAGGGCTGGCAAAAACATGTCCAACCCTAAAAAACCAAATATAATCATTAGATTTTCATATATATTTTTCAAATTTCTATTGACTGAACCCGATTTAGACCAGAAATTATGTTTATCCAATTTATCCAACCCAAGTTCAATCTGAAAAATAGACGAAAAAACTAAATGTATGTTTGGCCTAATTTCTTAAAAACTGTCTTTGCTTTTTAAAAGCAGTTTTCACAAAAGCTGTTTTTGGAGGATTATTGAAGTGTTTGGCCTAACTTATGACATAAAAGATTATATTAACGTGTTTGGTAAACCCTAAACCCTAAACTTGTGATAATGTGATATATAGGTGCTTTCACTGAATTTAATTATTAACCTAATTTTTCAAATTTTAAAATTATCATATGGTTATCTATGTTTTTCTCTTTTTTATTAATTTTTAAATATATTATCCTATTATACTTGTAATTATAACCATATATTTACAATTATGTATGGTATTATTTAACTATAAACTTCTTTAAATTGAATATCTTTATATTAATAATTTACTAAATACCATCTTTCTATGAATAAGATAATTAAAAATATTTAAGAGTTTCAACATAATATTAAAATGTCCAACATAATATTAATTATTAAAAATTCTAACATAATATTAAAATATTTAAGTACAATCTTTATAGGAATTGTAGTAATGAAATTATGGAAAGCAATTACCAAAGAATCCAATAGATTGAACAGTCATAAGGTTTTAAGAAGCAGAAACAGCAATTTGTTATTTTTGCTTTTGGAGTTATTTTTGACCAAAACTATTTTTGAAAAACAGTTATTAGCTTAAAAAATGATTGTTTGGCCTAATTTGTGCTTTTTAAGTCCACAAAACTATTTAAAACAAGGTCAAACAAGCACTAAGAATCAAACGTGAACTTTTTGTCAAATGTCTGATTTGTATGAACCCAAATTACCTAAATTCAGATTTTTGCCGAGATCTAAGATATTAGATATCTATGGCAAGTACAAACATATCATGATAATTGATATCAAGCACAACGCAACATTATAGAACCGGAGATTAATTCGACAATTGCCAAAAACAACGCGAACAAGATTCACTTAAAGCCTGTCAGCAAAATTCTCCTCTGAAAACAAAAGGTACAGAATCAAGAGAAATAGCTCTAACATTAACCCTGAAATAAACAAAATCTAAGACCATTTCATATTACTCTTAAGATCTGGGTTTTTCCTTCTTCTCTTTGAAAAGTGCCAAAAGAGATACCCCAGCAACCTTGACGACCTTAAATCTGACTCCGGGAATATCTCCCACAGCATGTCCTTTACGACCAAATCCAGCTATCAACACCTCGTCCTGCATGTAAACATATATCAATAACAATGAAAACAGCCGAAACTCGAAAGTTAGAAATGTTTATCAAGTTAGAACGTGACATTTGTCGACAATACTGCAACCACAATGCATAGAGACGAAAAGATATAATGGATAGACATGAAACAGATCTTGAAATATCAGACTTACATTTTCCTCAATGAAGTTCAAACAACCATCATTGGGAACAAAGGCAGCAATCTTCTTCCCGTTCTTAATCAGCTGCACACGAGCACACTTTCTGATAGCAGAGTTTGGCTGCTTAGCTTCAATACCACTACATCCAAGGAGTTTTAAATCAAATTGCAGCAGAGCAAAGACACACTATCATCATTAAAATATCACATCAGCAGAAAGTAAAACAATCTTACATCTTTTCCAACACAATGCCCTTAGCATGGGAAGATCCAGCAAAAGGTTTCTTCCACTCATTTCCAAGATGAGACTTCTTGTAAGATTTGTCAGCCCACCTCTGCCTTCGGCGGTGGGACTTCAATTTGCGGGCAGCTCCCATTCCACGTGTCTTCCTGCATGACGTCAGTTAGCATCATTATTGTAACAATCAGCAATATTCATAGAAGGCAGTGACCATGCCAGCAACTATAGACACATTGTTGCCTGAACCATTTCATCCAAGAACCCCGACATAACTGCTATTCACATATTTATGCATAGTAATTGATCCCATTTTGACCCATCCGACTTCACCATATTCCATTGATTAACAACTATAATGACCAATTATAAAACATTCATAGACCCATCCACAACATAGACCTCTGGTAATGTAATACCCATTATTTGGCAACCGGATTGAAAGCTAATAAGCAAATAGTTCGACATAAAAACCTACTCTTCAGAGCATCCATACACTGCAAAAACAGCCCCAGAAAACCAGAATCTACAACCATACAACAAACAATCCCCCACTCTCCACCCCCAAAACAAGTAATTGGCCCATCTTGTCGCCTACAATTCAATCATCGCGCAATTCCTTCCAGCCAATCATTCCAGAAACACAAATCTAAAACCATTCTTTGAACGATAATAACTGACGATAAATCAAACAACAAGATGATACAGAAAACAAGTCAATGTTCGTAAAACATAGCGACAGAAAACGAAGAAGAAGGAAGAACTGACCCCATGATTGCAGAAGGCCGAGAATCCCCAAAGAAGTTGGCGGAGTTTGAGAAGAGACGTCGCCGAGCAGGAGCAGCAGCAGCAGACGATGAAACCCTAGTTGACACGATTTAGGGTTTTATCTATAGGGTTTCCTATTTTTTTCTTACTCAAAAGAGCCTCGGTTTTCTGCTTACTAATTCGTATTGTAAGCCCAAGAGTGCTCAACCTGGCCCAAAGTCGTTAAAGGCGTTCATATTGTGAGGCTAACATAATGAACAGCCCATGAAAGCGTGAGATAATCATGTGCATAAATTAAAGGATCCAAAAATAAAAGATCTGCTCAATTTTATATTATTTGTCTTTTAGTTGATTATTATGATTGTTAATAATATTTTTTAATTAATAATTTTTTATTTGATTTTTTATTAAAAATTACAATATTATTCTTCAAAATAATATTTTTTGTGCTTTTGCTAATTTTCTGATAAATTTTAATAAGTTTCGGTAGATATTGGGAAAAAAAATTATCCTATCATTTTACCTAGCAATATGACAACAGTGGGTCAATCTAATGCAAACTTATTTCCCCTATTGGCAATTGTGTACAACAACAAACCTCAAGGGAAACATGTTTAAACGCTGTCCGAGAATCAAATGTAGGTAGACTTGCCCCCATAAACTGAAATTTATGGAACAGTTGACTCTTTCAAACCAAAAAGACCTTGTGCAAGACACTTTGAAAACTATTTTCGACGGTGAAGGAGAACCAGTTGGAAACATTTTCGAAAACCAATTTGAAAAACTAAGAAACAAAGAAGCTCAAGAAAGTAGTGAAATTCAAACTTGCGTGCACCATGCAGTCAGGGAAGAACTAAACATACACATAATCAAATAGGAGACACAAGGCGACAAACCAGATCAAAACATATCACTCTACTAGCTAACCTCACTCTACTACCTTGATGCTAGTTTTCCAAACTACCCTATCAATTGTCATGTCCTCCGCTAAGCCAAGGTGCTTGAGGTCTGCTCCAATCCCCTGTTTCATGGAATTTTTGGTCTCTCACATCCCTTAAACCCAATAGGTATCATGATTTATTCACGCCTCCTAACTAGGGGTGAGCAAAAATTCCGGGAATCCCGGTCCCGGTCAAGTCCCGGTCCCAAAATCCCGTTCCCGGTGGGAGCGGGACCGGGAGCGGGACTAAATTAAAGTCCCGGTCAACAACGGGACCGGGAGTGGGACTTAACCTCATTTCCCGGTCCCGGTCCCGATTCCCGGTTTATATATATATATATATATATATATATATATATATATATATATATATATATATATAATAATAATAATATTAATTATAATAATAATAATAATAAATCAAGTGGCTTCATGATGATTGATTAATTTGTTTAATTTAATTTGTGTTCGCTCTTTAGATTTATTTATTTATCACTATTTCGAACTTAGCATATTTTTTCGGAAAAAATGTTATGTATTAAATATTGCGTAATTTTAATATGGGAAAAAGTGGCTACGTAAACAAATCGACCACTCACATTTGTTAAATTAAAGAAAATTTATATAATCTATGTTGATTTTTAATTTAAATAAATTAAAATAATTGGTTGAAAAAAAAAGGAAACCAGGACTAAAAATTTCCCGGTCGATTTCCCGGTCACAACCGGGAGCGGGAGCGGGAGCAAAACTTTGCTCCCGGTTACAACCGGGACCGGGACCTCCGAAAAACACCGGGATCCCGGTCCCGCTCACCCCTACTCCTAACCGGGCATCCTCATTTATCATAAGAACATGTCCAAACCATCTCAATCTAGTCTCTAGTCTCTCTCAACTTACCCTCAATTGACCGTACCCCTAGTTAAGCTCTACGAGCATCATTTCTAATCCTATCTGACCTGATGTAATAGTAAATCCACCAAACCATCCTCATCTCGCTACGTTCGATCTTTGGCAAACAACACTCCTGAAGTAGCTTTCCCTATGGTCTGACATCCCTATGGTACATCTTTCCCTTATGGTGTGTTTGGTTACTCAAGTTTCCTGGAAAAGTTAGTCTACCTTCCCAAGTTTACTTAACTTTCCCATGTTTGTGAGTAAAATAGGGATGGAAATTTTTTTAAATGGGCCCACAATTTTCCTGAGGTTCATGGTAGAAACTTTCCCCGGGGGGAGGGGGGAGGGGTTTGGGAAAATTTCTTTTCCATGAGAAAAGAAAATTGTTTATAACTCAACTTTGCAAAATGCCCCTGAAAAAATATTTTATAAATTAATATATAAGGATAGTTTGGACATTTCAATTAAACTTTCCTACAAATTTTACCATGTTAACCAAACAATGTAAAATATTTTTTCAGTAAAAATTTTCCTAGAAAAAACTTTCTCAGGAAAAAGTTTCCTATGAAATATTTTCTAGGGAAAGAACCAAACACACCCTTAATTTTAAGAGGAATTTTCCTATCAAACAACACTTGTGAAGCAACTTTCCACTTTTTCCAACCAACCCTAATAGGATAATACGATGAGTAATATCATCATTAATATCTTCATCACTTTTTAAGACAAATCCGAGATTCCCAAGCTTATTAACTATTTTGTGTCTATTAAGGAAAATGTTGACTATTTTGTATTTGTTATGTATAATACCGAGCTTATTATAAATGCCATATTAAAAAATAATTAATAAAAAATATTTATTTGAGGTGATTAGATATTGGAGCATAATTATTATTCGTATGGTCTACATGAGACATCTCATTATTACGTAAGTCAGTATATATAACAAGTAAATTAGAGTTGATTTTATATTGCATCTTTAAAATACTTTAATCTCACAATTAAAAACATGTAAAATTTTGTTTATATTCATTTTGCTTATATCATTTGCGGCAGAAACTAGTGATAATATGATAGCAAAAGTGTAATATGATGTGAAATAAGAACGATAAGTAACTCATTTGTAACATTAATGATTTAGTGAAGTTGAGTTATGATCCATGTGGGTTGCTAGTACTTTGTTTGTTTTCTTTTCTTTGTTTTCGATTCAATTAAAATTTAAATCCTCATTCGTTCATAGTTAATAAAATAAAGTTTATAGATGCATAGGACGAGGTCATTCCAATTTTGTGATCGATTGTGTCATGGTGTCAGTATGCTTGTAATTCAAATAGTATGGAAGCGGGAGATTTATTTTATCTATTGGGATTCAAATCGTGGTAGCTACAAATTTCTTAGAAAATGTATGAATGAATATTAACCAAATTTTTCCGAGGAAAGACTTTTTTGTCTGGGAAGTTTAGAAAATTTTTCCTAGAAAATATCAATGTTTGACTTACATCCTAAAATATTGGGAAAGTATGTTGCAAAGTTTTCACACTGTTTAATTAAAGTTGTAACTTTCCTAAGAAAAATATCTAAAGTGTCCAAATTATCCTTATTTATTCATTTATTTTCATTTGTATAGGGTTTGCAACATCATTAAGGGTATTTTGAAATTTTTTCTCACAATATAATTTCCCACCCTCCACTTTAAAAAGTTTCTCATACTATCCCCTAAGGTAAATTTTTCCGGAGTTGAATGGGGAAATTCTGAGCTCCATAAAAACTTTTCTCTGTTGCTTAAAGATTGCCAAACATATCATCAACTCGGGAAAGTAAACTAATTTTCCTAGGGAAATGAGCTAACCAAACTCTCTCTTAGTAAGAACTGTTGATAACCTAGGAGGCTTGATCCATATTTTGTCCATGGATCATGTATGATGGACGATAACCTTATGATCAAGTTATCCATGAAAAAAGCTCTACTTGATCAAGGCCTATTTTTTCGAGCTTCCTAGGCTTATTTAGGGTTACTAATGAGGCCATTTAGGTTTAAAGGGGATAAATAACCTCGGAGAAGAATAAAAGAAGTTGAATTCATCTTTATTTTCGGTTACTCAAGCCTGGATCAACTTTTGAGGCTAAAATCGGCTATTTAGAGTTGATGGGTATCTTGGTCATTAAAACCTTGAGTTTCTAGAAGATCTGCACTAATTATTTAACCAACAAATTGAAGGACAATTAGCTAGGAGAAAAAGAAAGAAATAAAATAGAAGTGTTGTTGTAACACCTCCAGGTTATTAACCACTATATTAAGCTAATTACTTAACCCAATGATTAGCGCAGCGGATTCTCACTCAAGGGTATTACCGCCGTCCACGGGAGTGGACAATGTTATACATTGACCCAAACCACATAACATAACTTGAGCTTAAAGATCATACACATTACTAACCACCATTATACATAATTATAACCTAAACAAACCCCCTAGCATAAACCTTAAACTCTCAACATTATACATAATTCAATATAATGGCTCCATTGCTTGAGTCAACCAAACTCTTACTTCACCTTTCCTTATGTTGGTCTAGGGGTTTGTCCTTCCGATGTCTTTCCTATTCCCTTTGTCGGGTTCCTTAAAACTAAAATATAAAACTTTGAAGCGTGAGATAAACTCAATACGCATACCCCTATAATGTAAGAATCATTTCGTAATTAATTTTAGTTAATTAGCGCGGTTCGAAATTCAATTAAAACAACGTAAACAACAACAACCAATAATGATAAGGAACAACAATAAACTTAACTTAACTTATAACATAAAATCATAACTTAGTTCATATCATAACCCATAACTTAAACCATACTCGAAATCATAACTTAAAATACAACATATAAATCATAGCTTAAGACATAACGCAAATCATAACGTAAAACATGACATAAATCATAACTTGAAATATAACATAAATCATAACTTGAAGTCCATGAAACGTAATTCATAAATTTTATACTTTTAACTCGATATTTTGAATAACTTAATTACTTAAAAACCTTGTTGTCGTATTATTTTCTTGAAGGTCCCTTACTTGCGATCATCGGCTAAGCCTCCGTATGCGCAAATACGGACCGATCGGGAGATCCGGATGGCATCCTGTACTGGCCAGATTTCCATGGGGTGTACTTATGGCATGAATAATCTGGTGTGCACTAAGGCACGAATAACCTGGTGTGCACTATGACATGAATATCCTGGTGTGCACTACGACACGAATAACCTGGTGTGCACAAGGCACGGCAGCATGGGCGGGGCCTTTATTTATGTTGGAAAAACTTGAAAACTTTACTTGTTTTAATCTTGTTATAACTTGTTTCTTATATGACTTGTCCATAACGTAACTTATTTATAACATACTCTTGGACTCAACTTGCACTTATATGGAACTTCACTCATAAAAATCTTCTAATAACAAAAGTACTTGGTTACCATAAAATACCTAACATTTAGTAACAACAGTACTTATTCAACATAAATTACCTATCATAAAGGATGTGTAGCATAAATACTTAGGGTAAGATAACTTACTGAAAAGACCCTACTTTCGTACATAAAACCCCATGAAAACTTGCTTACACTTGAACATAATACATAAAATTAGTATAAATGACATGAATCTCAAAATAGACATAATATATACATAACATAAATAAAACATGACACTAAACTTTAAAAGTTACAAGCAATATCGTACCTGAACCGTTGGACCCTTACACCCACTCACGTAAACCCACAAAGACTTGAACAACTAAGCGCAACGATCTCTTATGAACACTTCAGAAAGAACAAGAATCATGAATTAGAGTCGAACCTTGTTGACATTAATGAAGAATATCCTAGTAAAATCCCAGGATTACATGTTAATTGGCCACGCTTCCTAAGGTTCACTCGGAAGGCCATAACTTCTTCCACACGTATCGTATAATTATGCATAAGGACTTTCTGGAAAGCTTAAGCTCATGTACTACAAATTTCTAATTGATCATGAAGGTAAAAAACGTGATTTAAGAAGGAAAAATCTCTTAACATAGCTGGCTGTCCAGAATGAACATGAGTGAACACCGGTTATTCGGAGAGTCATTACTCGGGTTATAGACATTGGTTTGGGAAGCATAAGCTGTCTATGGAAAGGTTGAAGAACCTTCTAAAACTTCCACGTTGATCATTCTCTGGTTTGAACATGGGAAAGGCTCGGAATTAGGCCATGAACACAGAACAATGGTTTAACCTTTCTGGGCAACTCGTGTTTACTGACCATTGTTCGGTAACTCATAACTTTCACTCCCGAGGTCCTATAATTACGCAGTAAACCTTTTCTGAAAGTTGACATACACTCTACAACTTTCATGTTGAACACTTAAATCAATAAAGTCTCCAACCAGCCTTAAAACAAGCATTTACATACCTATCTCAGAAATCGTATAAAAATTCACGTGCTTATGGTTTTGGCCATAACTTCAGATATACATATCGGAATCCTGAAATTCAAAAAACCGGGTGTTAACTAACATCTTAAGCCACCTATTTATGCCATAAATAGGGTCAAACTCACATTTTATACTCCCTGGGATTTCCAGATTGCAACCAGACTTGAAAATCATACTTCATTTGGGCTTGCATGCATCTTAAACTTAAGTATTCTACACTAATCTTTCCCAAATCACTTCTTAAGCATAAGTAATCAATTTTCAGTACTAAAAACATCTAGAATTCTTTCATCACAGATCATATCTCACACATGCAAAGCATAATCTTGGCATATTTTAACATCCCAAGTATAATCCTTCATGAATTCATCATCAAACATCATAATACTCACTAATTTGATAATCTAACCTTAATCCAAGTACATGCATTTTTAAGATCCATAAAACTCATACTTTCACAGTGAATTCATCATCCAAATCATCATGCATGTTTATAATATAACATAATTTCTACTCATCCAACCACTTAAACAATAATCCTTCACATACTTGTTTAATTACTCACTAACATGCTTTATAATTTCAATAATCATCACTTAATCTCATATAACACAAGATTATCACTCTTAAAATTATAAAATTTCATTACTAATTCAGCTTTCATACACAATCTTTAACACTTGAACAAGGAAAAGAGAATGAGATTTTGAGAAGATTACCAACTCAAATAGAGAAGGGAGAAATGGTGCTCGGTGGTGGCTGGTGGCTGCCGGAGCTGCTGCCGCCCTGCGGTGGCTGGCCGGCGAACAAAGGCAGAGAGGGAGTCAGATGGTGGCTTGGGCGGTGGGAAGCCGAGAGAGCAAGAGAGCGATAGAAGAGAGTGAGTTGAGTGTTTAAATGAATGCACTTCCAAATGGGATTAGTAAGACCCATGGGCCATATTTATAGAAGACTAGGCCCAAATTGTTCTAGCTTGCTCATATGGCCGGTTAAGTGATGGCCCAACATATACATTATCAATTCTAATTTCTTCCTTGTACTTATATTTCCCTAAACCCGATTCACTTAAACTTGTTATTCCGACAGAAAATTATCGGAGAACCTATGGCAACCCAAATAAATATACATATCTCGGGTACTCTCATAATTATCTTTAATCGACTAGGGTAAAAGGATTAGAAATAAAATATCATGACCCGAAAGAGGATCCTTGAACATTCATGACAACCGGAATTTTAACCGAAAGAGAAAATGGCAAGACTTTCTAATCTAAGATCTTGACGGTCGTTGCACTGTTCAAGCCCTGCAAAACACACGAGGGTTAGATGAATTGGAACACGCACTTTAATTATTACCTTTAATCTTGTTTAATTATCTTAATTAACACGTCTTATGGGGTAGTTAACATTGGGTTATTATAGTTGTTGTATCCATTATACAATTGTAATTTCTTTTTTACTTTTTAGTCAAGGTATCAACCCTTGTATGAGTTGTATCTACCCTTTCCCCAAACTTCTAATTAGCTTATTACTTTTTATTTCCATATAGAAAATGTGTACAGGTGGCTGAACTTTTCCATTAGATTCTGCTTGTGCTTCGCTCATTTGTGGTCATTAGATGCTAGGACATTCTTAATTCCTTCTGCAAGCCTCTTTTCCCTATATATTCTTACTCACACACAAATTATAAATTATCTAAAAAATCCAATCAGTTATTCAGAAGATTCTAGAACCATACTCAAATTTGAATTAGCAGTAACTCCATGCAGTTGATTTACTCTTCTCAGTCTCCCCTTCTCTAACTCACTGTCTCAATTAGTTCTCCCGGTGTTTGTAAGTGTGAACCAATCTGACTCATGGATACATTTAAAACGTACTTCAAATTGAAAAAAATTGTGAATCACAATTAACCTTCTGTAGCTATCGTCCACAATCGACAACCTGGGAGGGAGATTATCGTTTGGATTTTACACTGGTATAACAAAGACTAGATGCGCGCGGCGGGGGAAGAGGTTCATAAGCTGTATGGAAACGCGAAGTTGAATTGAGGGAAGAAAGAGAATTTAAAAAAAAAATAAAAAAGGGGTGGGTAGCAAGCAACCAACAGTATAGTAGGTGAAATTTGAAATCGATATAATCACTTCGATGGTGACATTTATTTTAATTGCCATAGTTGAAAATAGTAAGTTTAAACTATGGTAGAAATGGGAAAGATGAGTGATTATTATATTTCTTAAAAATTCTGTCATAGTTGAAATTTTCTCAATTATGGTAGTTTAAAATTTTATAACCATTAATTTATCAAAAATAAATCACATATATCTGTAGACACCGAGATTTGCACCGAAAAAATCCTGACCCGTCAAAATTCAACAAATCATTTGGACCGAACACCAAAATGGGTCATTGGGCCCATGAAGTCAACAAAGCGGGCCCAACAGATCAGAACAGCCCGCTTGGAAATAATAAAAGCCGCATGACCTTTATCAATTCACAAGCTGGCCCAAAACGCGAATCCGGCTCAGTAAAAATTGATAAAAGTCTCATGTCCTTTACGTTGAGTAGCGGCCCGCCTCCCTCCACCACTTCATCAATCTGTCCCTTTAAATCCTATAAGCCGCCTGACCTTTACTAATTTATTTTAATTTTGGCGCCAGAATTCTCCCATGCAATCCCATGATATTAGTCACACGTGATTGACCTCGATTGACCATGAAATTGCTATAAGTCGCATGACCTTTTATTTTTTGCATGGAGGAGGCTTGATTCATGGGATATGTTTCTCCTCTTTCCCTCCAAAATCCCTCATCCTCCACCTATAAATACCTCACCATTTTCACTCATTCATCACCAACTATCATCATCATACCACCAAAACTCTCTCAAAATTCTCTCTATTATATCCATTCTCCCTCTCTAATTCTCTCATAATCACTCTCATCATCTCCATATAATCATTCTTATACCACCCTTCTAACCATCCTCATATACATCCTTCCATCCAAGCTCCAAACCAAGGTCAAGTTAAAGAATCATTATTCAAACATCCACCATCAAGCAAGGTTCGCTTTTTGTTATTATTGTATTTAATTATGTAATTTGTTCTTTAATTCCTTTATTTGTACATGTTTTGTAAAATAAAACTTCATTATTTTAACGTTGCATGTTCAAGAATATAACGTTGTGAAATCCATTAAACGTCTCCCCGCTCTTTTCATTTCAAGTTCGATTTTAGTAGAGTCTGTTTTTTAACAAGCGGATTCGAGAATCCTTTTAATTCTCGGATTCGTAACCTTACCCCCGGACTTAGAATTCGGATTCGTAAACCGGAGTCATTTTTATTATTTTATGGTTTGTCGATTTCCTTAAATCGGCTAGCGACTCTTTCTTCTTTTTACAACCTTTTAATTATTAAAAATATACGTCTTTGCATCGAAATATTTAAAATGGTTTAATACCCTCATATTAACCAATCCAAGTATAACCCAAAAGAAAATGGGCTCAGAAATTAGCAAAGGCTCTGCGGCCTTTACTAATTAGTTAATACTCCTTTTTTAGTAAACAAATTAACATAATTAGCTTACAACAACAAACTAAAGAGAAAAATAGATAAACAAGCAACAAACTCTAAAGTTACTAATACATAAATAATATAATATAATGTTTGATTTTTAGTCTTTCTATTTACTTTTCAGTTATTATTGGTGATGATCTATTAGGTCAAGTATCCTTATTTAAGGATTACGCAACCTTAGTCGACTCCCGATCACCTAGGTAGTGCACTCGGGAAAAAAAGGATTTTTTCCGGGGTCCTACAATATCAAAAAGATTTGGGAAATTCTACCATAGTTGAAAATTTTTTCAACTATGGTTTTTGAAACATATAAGTACCCTAAAATATACCTTTACGAAAAATGAAATTAATATATATGTTATGAAACAATAATAGATGAACGCGATACAAAGAGAATAATAGAGAAGAACAATAGAGACACAGAGAGATTGAGGGAGGAGAATGAGCGAGCGTTTATTCAAAACCCACAAGGGATATTTATACTAATTACATAGTGAGATCACATGAGAAAAATCCTCCTAATCCATAACCACCTAAGAGATATTAATGGACATTCACAAATAAATATATTATTTTGTAACACTCCTCGTTGAATGTTCATTGATCTAAAGAATATGCCTCGTTAAAACCTTACTAGGAAAAGCCGATGGACAAAATCTAATTAAGGAAATACAGTACATAATTCTTTAATGCGTCCACATATGTTGCCTCATTAAAAACCTTTCTAAGGAAAATTCAGTGGGAGAAAATCTCAGATAAGGGAAAAAGAGTACAACGCGCATTAACTCCCCCTGATGAGAACATCAGTTAAGATCTCTGAGCCGACGCAACCCAATTTTATCAACGAACTTTTCAAACTTTGCTGTCAGGAGTGACTTAGTAAATAAATCTGCTGAATTCTCACTAGAGCGGATCTGTTGAACATTAATTTCGTTTTTCTTTGGAGATCATGGGTGAAAAAGAACTTTGGTGAGATATATTAGTTCTATCACCTTTGATGTACCCAGCTTTCACTTGAGCTATACATGTTGCACTATTCTCATATAAAATTGTTGGGACATCCTCATATAAATCCCAATTGGGAGAAAAACTCAGTGAAAGAAAAAGAGTACACACTTCTTCATATGCAAACATATGTCAACTCCTCAATAGCATTTAAATTGGTACTTCATGACCCAAATACAATACTTTAAGACTTAAACACGGTTATTCAAGACTGATGAATTTCTCACCATCTTTTCAAGATTGAAAAGAGGGTTGTTTTCATATCAAATGACCGTACCATTGTCGGGGTACGTAAAAAGGGAGTGCATTGTTCATACAACATCATCTTAGTATTTTGCTACATAAATTGATTTACATATGAAAGTTCATTCTCAAAGTGTGCAATTTGTAAACAATAACTTTTGAGACTCTTCGGGAGTCCAAACCATCAATAACATTTACAAACAATTAGGATCCAGATCATTTAATAATTTCCTTTGATTATGCAATATGCGACCATATTGCTTTAATCACACAGATATCTATCAACTAAGTAACCAATATTCTCGAGAATTTTAATCTGTGCTTCTAGCACTTTGAACCCTTCGGGAATTTTATAATCATTATCAATTTATTTTTTTCAGGAAATATAGCGATATTTATAAGATGCATTCTTAGCTTTTCATGTACTGTCAAATTTAAGGTATCGTGGTGTAGTTACATAAACTGCATAGGGGTATATTCCTTCATATTCGATACCATGTCTTTGTGAAAACACTTTTGCAACAAGTCGCTCCTTGTGCCTTATATCTCATAATCTCTTTTTCTCATTCTACTTTCACACAAAGACGTAACTGTATCCCACGAGTTTTACACCAGTTTGGTGTATGGACAACAGGTCCTGATATTTCCAATTTTACAAGCGAATCTAATTCTTAAATGCATCTTTTCACTTGGCCAATCTCATCTTTGTCTGTATTCATTAACAGGCCTAAACTCATGATCCTTATGATTACTCACAATAGTGAGGGCTATATTATATAATCAAATACTATGTTGATGTCGACTTCATTTCGGTTCCTCCCTTATCCAATTCATGACATAATTAATTGAGATCTCATCATTTTTGCGAATTTCAAGTGCCTAAGTTTGTGGTGTAACTTCAACATTTTTCATGATTGAGGACTCTTCTGGAGTCAAAGTTTTCCTCATTTCGGTTATCATTAATTATTCGCTCCTTT
This sequence comes from Portulaca oleracea, assembly GCA_029582165.1. Classification (NCBI taxonomy): domain Eukaryota; kingdom Viridiplantae; phylum Streptophyta; class Magnoliopsida; order Caryophyllales; family Portulacaceae; genus Portulaca; species Portulaca oleracea. The sequence continues at coordinate 17,760,189 of CM055871.1, forward strand.
TTCATTTTCGAGGACTTTTATCTTTGGAACTGACTAGTCTACCACGCTTCATATGTTGTCTAGAATCATTAATAATTCAATTTGTCCTACTTGGACATCAATTCTTATAGGAGCATTAGTAGTTGGGACATAGGATTCAATAACTCTTTGCGAGTCAATAGAATATCTGGTAGAAGATTCGATCAAGTTTGTAGACGGATTATATTTTGAACTTCCAGTTCACATTACATTGTATGAGGATCATAATAATTCGTTCCAACTTATTCCCTTGTCCAACAACTTGATTTCTCCCCCTAATGCTGGGAAAATTGTGTTATCATGATCGGCAAACTGTGCCATAAGTATATCCACACTAAATTATTATATTGTATTTAAGTATGGATGGATATTCATACCCAACATATATTCCCGATTCCTTCGGAGTCCCATATTAGTGTGCATGGACCATACATTGCACATGCTCAAATTCATTGGTGGGAGATATTTGGTTCATGACCAGAAACCATTTGTAGGGGAGGAATAAACATTCATGATAACCTCTTGGCCTTATTTGGATCAATGTTGGTGCATGTAACATGACATGTCCCTGAACAGTTGTAGTAAGCTCTGCTCTCAAAAGTAATAGGTTTGTCATTTATTATATACTCGACATCTCATATATCAATGAATCTACATGATCATTTTACATATAAACATTTGACATAGATGCTTAACATCTATGTCCATTGGCATATAAAAACTATTAAAATCTTTCACCATCATTGTGAAGATGAATCTTCTTGATTGATAATTTGAAATGTGCTCGTAAATAAATTGAGTAAACAATCTTGCAAGTGCCAAGTTGTAAGTTGATAGTAAACAAGTGACTATCTCATTGATGGATCAAGTAAAGCCATAATATATTTAAATGGTTTATAATATTGGTCTACAGGACAAACACAAATATCACTTGTACGTGAACATAAGGGATTCGATCCCTATCTTTGCTAATGATGGTGTTATAATTAAGTTTCTTTGACCGCGAGCAACTAATTAGAACTCATTTGGTTAAGGATTTTTTTCACCCTTCAAAAATATATCCATATGAGTTCTTCTTAAGAGGATTGATCCAAGATGCTCCTACTATGATAAAGTCTTCATCAATAGTAAACTTCTGGTTTACTAGAGTACGTGCTTCAATTGGATTAATTGTTTAGAATAACCCATAAAATAAGGGTGATATCTTTTTCAATACACATGTTGTTCAAAGCAATTTTCATAATATATGAATACTAGTTGTCTTAACATGGTATTCATTCCCACGAATATCTTTGAAACTTAATTAATAAGTTCCTTTGAGACTAGCTTGGTGGAGAAAGTACGTCCACAATATGAAAGTTTGTTCCATCAAGTAGTATTATATGCGCTCTTCTGGAGCCTTTAATCAAAGTAGAATGTTATAATGTTAATATTTGCTTCCCTCATCAATGGACAAGAAGTAATTTATTATCACTAAAAATGTGTGTTGTTCTGGTGTCTGTAAGACAAATATCTATCACCTCATTTATTCATGGTTCCAATCAAGTAAGTATCCATGAGATTCACTTTAAGATAAATATAACATCAATGCATATAAAGCATAAAGTGGAAGTGTTATAACCACTCATTCCTCAAAAGAAACTTCACTTCAGAAACGTATACATGACTCCTAAAAGTTAAATACTCCATAGTGAACATGTATTAATCATGGATATCGAGACCAATGATTACGTTTAAAACATGTCTATGAGCATAATGAATAATCACATGAATTAAATTCTCACAACGATAGATTCCATCCATATGCTTATATAGTATCACAATCATATATCCAATACGCACTATAATTTGTATTATGCTTAGGAAACAAAGTTCATGCATATTTGGTCAATTAATAACAACGCACTTTGTGAGGCATTACGAAACAAGTAGTCTTGTTCATAATACTAAAAATACTTAATCATTCAATATGATAAACCAATTTCAATAAATTTATATCATATAGTCTTAGACAGATGAGAAAACATTACTCACATTTTGTATGCATAACATTTACAATAAGGTGCATACATATCAAATCATATAAATATTCATGAAATAATAAAAAACATGAGGACTCATAATAATCCATAATTATGTACATATCAACAGGATAATATTTTCGTGAACCCAATAATCAATGCTATATTTGATCACCATGCATATAATTAATTTTCTAGCAAGGAGGTCAAATTCATAATGTCCAGAACTAGTTTCCCCCAAACAGATCTTCATTATCAAATTCACAGTTAACACTTAAGTTACCAATGTTAGAATAATTTAATTGTCCTCGACAGAGTTCAATGTTAATCAACAAAGGGGCTGAAGAATAATTAAAACACAACAATTGCTAAAGTCTTTGAACAATGTCAAGAGGGACATCTAAGAAGTAGCGACTTGAAACAACGTGCGCAACATAAACAATAATATCACTTACTATCAAAAGTTTATAAAATAATATCTTGTGTTTTGATTAAGCTTGATAAGGTTCAACAAGATATTATGACGTACAACATGTACGTGTCATTTCCATTTCCTCGTTAATAATTCATTTCTCACTTTTGTATCATTCATGCTTTTCGATTCCGTGTTCCTACTCCTATTAGGAATATCATCTTTTAAAAGATTAGCATGACTATGACCACGACTATGTCGACTGTCACGGCTACTGGCATGACCTTTGTTTTGCTCATAATTATTCTTGAGTTTATATCCAGCCACATTCACTTCAGGGAATGAGACAAAACCATTTGGGGGTTTTGATGATCTCATAGGTCATTATTAATAAAATTTGTACATTTCTCATCTAAACATTAAATTCCACACATGTAACAAAAATGCTAAATTTAAATGACGATATAAACTTTATCAACCTCAAGTATACTGTCATCGTCTTTCAATGTTGTTATACCAATTAACAACTCTATACTCTAATTGGCAGAAAATTAAAGCGAACTTCTGGTTCGCTAACGAGATTATATAGGGCTTCAATGATTGGAGCGAACTTCTGGTTACTAATAAAATCAGATAAATTTCTTAACATTAGAGTGAACTTCAGGTTCACTAATGAAATAAGACAAAATTCTTATTATTGGATAGGACTTCTCGTTAATTAATAGAATAACATTGTCAATATTAGAGCGAACTTCTAGTTCACTCATAAGATAAAATTGTCGACATATGAGTAAACTTCTAGTTCACTTGATGAAGTAAGGTAAAATCCTTACCATTCCGGTGAACTTCCAGTTCACTGATAAGATTAAATGAAATATTTGTAACTAGAGTTAATTTCTTATTCACTAATGAAATCAAACAATACTGTCAAGTGTAAGGTGAACTTCTGGTCAACGATAAGATAAAATTTGCGATCTACGAGTGAACTTCTGGTTCACTTGATGAAATAATGTAAAATTCTTACTACTGGAGTGAACTTCTGGTTCACCAATGAAATTATACAATCTTTAACTATAACCATAATATCAAATAACAAAAGACTTTAACCAGATAAAGGTGATGGAGTGAACTTCTGGTTCACTAATAAAATACAATAAACTTCGTATTATTGGGACGAACTTCTGGTTCATTAATGAAAACACATAAAATCTTATACCTAAAAACTATAAATTAGTACACAACAATCTGACAACAAAGTTGTTCATAAATATAAATTATACAAATTTAATATTAACAGAAGGGTGAACTTCTGGCTCACTAAGAAGATTATACAAATTTCAATATCATAGTGAACTTCTGGCCACTAATGAAAAATAAATGTTTCATTATCGGGGTGACTTCTGGTTCACTACTAATATTTACACTCCTTCAAATGAGAATGACAATCTTAATATTAGGGATGAGGTGAACTTCAGGTTCACCAATAAGAAAAAGAAAATCGGAGTGAATCCAATATGAATTGAATAAGTGATAGGGAATAGAGAGACAAAAAGCATACGTGTAATTAATTACCTTACTTCAAATTGCTGCTTGGCATCACCATCGCTGTAGAAAGATTTAGATTTTGATCTCATAAATTACTTCTAATTCTACATTCTTGACCCTTGTCTCTTTATCAAAACTCAAAAACTCTAAACCCTTATAGAATATAGGAAAAAAAAATAGTAGCATCTGGTGCTGATAACGTGTTATAAAACAATAATATATGAACGCGATACAGAGAGAATAATAGAGAAGAACAATAGAGACAGGAGAGATTGAGGGAGGAGAATAAGCGAGCGTTTATTCATAACAAGGGGTATTTATACTAATTACATAGTGAGATCACATGAGAAAAATCCTCCTAAACTCTAACCACCTAAGAGATATTAATGGACATTCACAAATAAATGTATCATTTTATAACAATATATTGATTTAAGAACTTGTTACAATAAGTAATCCTATTTGTTGAGATATAATTTTTTTACAAAATCTAATATTTGAAGGATATTCTACCGAAATTGAATTTTTTTTCAACTATCATAGTTGAAAAGTGTTAATACCATTAATACTACCGTAAAAAATCAAAATAAAAATACATTAATGAAATAACTTATTACAAAATTAATCCTGTTTAGTGAGATATAAATCTTTCTAATATATATGATTTATTTTTGATAAATCGATGTTTATGAAGTTTTCAACTACCATAATTGAAAAAAATTTCAACTTTGGTAGAATTTTCAAATTTCTTTACATTATTTATCTTTTGGGATAATTACATCTCCTTTTTATTTTTTTAATCATTTACTTAGACAAACACCCGTTTGAAAGAATGGATAAAAGACTAGTATATTAAAATGGGAGTATGAAAGAGAGTGGTGGAGAGAGAGAAATATCAAAACAGGTGTATAAGAGAGAGGTCGATAGAGAAACACTAATGTGTTAGAGAGTGGTGGAGAGAGAGAGAAATATCAAAACGAGTGTATGAGAGAGAGGGCGAGAGGGAAATACTAATGCGTGAGAGAGTGGTGGAGAGAGAGAGAGAGAGAAATATCAAAACAGAACAAATTAGGATTTTACCCGATTTAGTGAAAGGGAAATTTTATCCCCAAGGTTTGGGAATTTAGATTTATCCTATTTGAAGTTTGAACCTTTTATTATTTTACTCCTTTTCCGTTGAATGACAATTTTACCCCTATAGGATGGTATGAAAAGTTTAAAATAGCCCTAATTAAAACATGTAAAGTTGTATGAAAAGACAACTTTACCTTTTCAAAAAAATTAATCAGTTAGTTTCAAAAAAACATGAAAGAGGAATTGAACGAAAATAACCCTAATTTGAACAAAATCAAGTAAGAATGACAGAACGATTGACCGAAAAAAGGCATACCTTCATATGAATATACAACAGACACTGAGAATGAGAGAGAATTCACAATTGCAATATTCTGGAAGGATGAAGGACAATCGTGTTCTAGAGAATGAGAGGCAGAAAGCAGAATGAAGGAACCAAGGGCACAAGGGTGAGGTCATTCATAATTTGAGATTTTTATGTTAAGGGAAATTTCGTCGATTAACATTAATTTTATCAGTAGTTTAATCTAAAAAGGTTGTATTTAATATAAAGGTTTGGTGGGTTAATTATTAGTTGATTCAAACTTAAGATAGGATAAAACTAATTTTCAAAACCTTAGGGCTAAAATCCTACTTTCACTAAACCTTAATGGGTAAAAACCTAATTAGTTCTATCAAAACAGGTGTATGAAAGAGAGGGTGAGAGAGAAATACTAATGCGTGAGAGAGTGATGGAGAGAAAGAAAAGAGAGAAATATTTAAATTAGTACATGAGAAAGAACATTAGAGAGAGAGAAAGAAATGAGAGAAAATGAGGGAGGCAGGGAAAAAAATGATTTTATCGAAATTGAAGTTAAAAAAAATAATTTACAAAGAGACGAGAAAAAATTATTTTCTCCATTTTTCAACGACCAAAGTTCCAAACACTTAAATAAATAAGAGTAGTTTTCTATCAAAAAAAAAAAGAGTAGTTTAAACATTTTAACTAAAATTTTCATACCAACTTTCTCATTTAATTTTAATATATTCTTTTTCAAAATAAAACCTTCCCAAGAAAAACTCAACCAAACAAACGTAAAGTGTAAATAATAGAGAAAAAGTAAAATTCGATAAGAATAATTCAGACATTTTAAATAAAATTTTCATCCCAACTTTCCCATTTCATTGTATTATATTCTTTTTCAGAAGAAGACTTTCCCAAGAAAAACTCAGAACCAAACAAACATAAGTATATGTAAATAAGAGAGTAATATTCGATTAGAGTAAAATTAGGCAGTAGCCTGTAGTAGGAAAGAACAAAGCCTGTACTGTATGATAAATCCAAACTACAGGGCGTTAGTTGTAGCCCTATTATCGAAGATATCTATGGCAAGTACAAACATATCATGATAACTGATACGCAACATCATAGAACTGACTGAAGATCAATTCAACAATCGCCAAGAACAATACAAACAAGATTCACTTGAAAGCCAGTCCGGAAATTGTCCTCTCAAAACACAAGGTACAGAATCAAGAGAAATGGCTCTAACATTGACACTCAAGAAAACAAAATTTAAGGCCCTCTCATATAATTCTTAAGATCTGGGTTTTTCCTTCTTCTCTTTGAAAAGTGCCAAAAGAGATACCCCAGCAACCTTGACAACCTTAAATCTGACTCCAGGAATATCTCCCACGGCATGTCCTTTACGACCGAATCCAGCTATCAACACCTCATCCTGCATGTAAACATATATCAATAACCATGAAAACAGCCAAAACTCGAAAGTGAGAAATGTTCATCAAGTTCAACTTCAACCCCACGTAAACAAAAGCAACATCAATTTCATAAAGGAAATATTAAAGATAACCAGCATCAGAAAGCAAACCAAAATACTACTTGGGCTCCAGCATTTCATTCCCTGTTCTTTCCAAAAGTATGTAGAGGTTCGGTAAGTAAAGTTGGGTAGACTAGAATAGGTTTGGGTAGTTCATGTAGAAGTAGCTAAGGAATAGGTATTGAGTTGTTTTAGAAGCAGAAAGTCATGCAAGCTTATTGTCAGTTCAGGCAGAAAACATAGAATTGGGTTGGAGTAAGTAGAAAAATGTAGGGGGTAATATCGCAAACTAAAAGGCCACATGTCCCAACAGGGCTGTGACTGAGAAAACCACCCTTCTTAATTGTTTATGGTTTCCATTTTTTTCTCAAACCAAGACCCCATTATAAACCATTTCAAATGGGGACCAGCTCCAGAATGATAGCAGCTATAAATATACTTCCTAAATAAAAACAATATTTGCAACTACTATGCATAGTTACAAATATTGAATGGACAGACATGAAACAGATCTTGAAACATCGGACTTACATTTTCCTCAATGAAGTTCAAACAACCATCATTGGGAACAAAGGCAGCAATCTTCTTCCCGTTCTTAATCAGCTGCACACGAGCACACTTTCTGATAGCAGAGTTTGGCTGCTTAGCTTCAATACCACTACATCCAAGGAGTTTTAATTTTTAAATCAAGCTGGCATTAGAACAAACACACATACTCATAACCAAGATATCAACGGACATTAAAATAATCTTACATCTTTTCCAACACAATGCCCTTAGCATGGGAAGATCCAGCAAAAGGTTTCTTCCACTCATTTCCAAGATGAGACTTCTTGTAAGATTTGTCAGCCCACCTCTGCCTTCGGCGGTGGGACTTCAATTTGCGAGCAGCTCCCATTCCACGTGTCTTCCTGCATGATGTCAGTTAGCATCATTCAACTGTAACAATCAGCAATATTCATAGAAGGCAGTGACAATGCCAGCAACTATAGACACATTATCATAAACCATCATGCCTCAACTTCAGCAACATTACACCATTCCACCCATGCTTAAACCATTATCAGAAGTATCCACTGCTTAGAACACAACTTAACATTGTTATTTATAACTAAGCATTTTTCATGACTACACTATTTTCCAATGATTTGAATCATTACTACTCGTAATACTAATGCACCTATATATATTTCAGGCTCCCATTCGCCACATTGATCCAAAATCCGTATTTTTTTGCCCCACAACACAGGCAACAATGATTTAACCCTCCTAACTCCCATAATAATAACGAATCTCAAAACAACAACATCGAAAAGCTACATTAATGTACTAGAGTAAAATGAAAAAAACCAATCCTCCCGCAAGTTTTCAATCAAGCCAAGGTCATCACCTGAAATTTCATCCAAGAACACCGATTTAACAGCTGACTGACATAGTCATGTATGGTAATTGATCCCAAATTTACCCATCCGACTTCACCATACTCCATTGCTTAACAACTATAATGACCGATTGAAAACATTCATAGACCCATCCACAACATAGACCTCTGATACTGTAATACCCATTACTGGGCAACCAGATTGAAAGCTAATGAGCTAATAGTTCGACATGAAAACCTACTGCTCAGATCATCCATACCTCGCAAACCCCCAGAAACATCAATCAATCCCCCCACACTCCTCCCCCAAAACAAGTAATTGGCCCATCTTGTCGCCTACCATTCAATCATCCAGCAATACATTCCGCTCAATGATTCCAGAAACACAAATCTAAAACCATTCTTTTAACGATAATAACTGACGATAAATCAAACAACAAGAGGATACAGAAAACAAGCCAATGTTCGTAAAACATAGCGACAGAAAACGAAGAAGAACGAAGAACTGACCCCATGATTGCAGAAGGTCGAGAATCCCCAAAGAAGTTGGCTGAGTTTGAGAATCGACGACGCCGAGCAGCAGCTGCAGAGTAAGGGGTGAACGGAATGAAACCCTAGACGTTTTAGGGTTTTATTTGTAGGGTTTCCTAGTTTTTCTCTTACTCAGCAGTCTCAGTTTGCTCGGTAGTGATTATATTATTCATTCGTATTGTTAGCCCAAAAGTGATCAACATGGCCCAAAGTCTTTAAAGTCTTTCGTATTGTGAGACTAACATAATGAAAGGCCCATGAAAGTGCGAGAATATCACGTACATAAATAAAAGGATTCAAAATAAAAAAATTCAATAATTAGTTCCGTTTCATATTATTTATCTCTTAGTTGATTGTTATGATTGTCCATATTTCAATCGTATATATTTTGGGTATCTTTATTTATATATTAGGATGATATAATATAGGAGAATTCTATTTCCATATGAAGTTTATATTGTGCAGAATTCTTGCTATGTAACTAGTATAAATACTCCTTGTGGGCTATGAATAAGATGAACTGATTCTCCTCTCTCATTCTTACTTGTTTCTATTGTTTTTTCTCTATTATTCTCTCTATATTGTGTTCATATATTTATTGTTTCATAACACGTTATCAGCCCCGGTCTTAACAGGCACATGTCATCGAAGGAATTATTAGGTAAGTATGAACGAAAGTTTGACATGATCCAAAAGCCTTGCTTATGATTGGTATTAATTTGAATATGCGAGCAACTTACCTTTGAATTCATACTTAATAACAAGAAAATCTAATTACTTTATAATTTTTGCTCATGTATTTTTATATCAAGATAGGAAGCTTACAAGTTCACTAGTATATCAAATTTTTTTGTCGGTGACCAGGAGTTCACCTTACACTTGATAATATTGTTAGATTTTATTAGTGAACCAGAAGTTCACCCCGCCACTAATGCTGAAATTATTTGTTTAATTTGATAAATTGTAAATGTTAATAGTGAACCAGAAGTTCACTTCAATATTAAATATTATGTCTAATATCGATTGTGAACAAAAATTCACTCCATCACCTTTATATGACTGAATTTTTAGTAATTAAATATTATAGTTAAAGGTTGTATATTTTCATTGGCGAACCAGAAGCTCGTCCTAATAATACAAAGTTTATTTTATTTTATTAGTGAATTAAAAGTTCACTCTAGTTACAAAATTTCATTTAATTTTATCCGTGAATTGGAAGTTCACCGGAATGGTAAGAATTTTACCTTCATTAAGTGAACCAGAAGTTCACTCGTATGTGGAAAGTTTTGTCTTATGAGTGAACTAGAAATTCACTCTAATATTGATACTGTTATTTAATTTTATTAGTTAACGAGAAGTTATATCCAATAATAAGAATTTTGTCTTATTTTCATTAGTGAATCTGAAGTTTGCTCTAGTCTTAAGAATTTTATCTAGTTTCATTAGTAACCAGAAGTTCACTCTGTTATTGAAAATAAAAAAAAAGATTACTTATCTCATTGGTGAACTAAAAGTTTATCCTACCACTAATATTGAATATTATTTCCGTTGATTACACGTATTAGTAGTGAACCAGAAGTTCACTCAGATCATTGAATCTCTATATAATCTCGTTAATGAACCAGAAGTTCGCTTTCCTACCAATTAGAGTATAGAGTTGTTAATAGGCAAATGATTGTTAAAAGGCGATGATAGTATACTTGAGGTTGATAAAGTTTATATATCGTTGGTTCAATTTAACATTTTGTTACAAATATGGAGTTTAATGTTTAGTTTAGAAATATATATAATTTTATTAATAATGACCTATGGGATCATTAAAACGCCCAAATGGTTTCGTCTCATTCCCTGAAGTGAATGTGGCAGGATATAATCTCAAGAACCATGAGTAAAACAAAGGTTACGCCAGTAGCTGTGATAGTCGACATAGTCGTGATCGTAGTCATGCTAATCTTTTAAAAGATGATATCTCTACTAGGAGTAAGAACAGGGAATTGAAAAACATGAACGATACAAAAGTGAAAAATGTATTATTAACGAGAAAATAGGACGGCACGTACCTGTTGTACGTCATAATATTTCGTTGAACCTTATCAAGCTTAATCAAAAAGTACAATATATTGTTTTATAAACTTTTGATAGTAAGTGATATTATTGTTTATGTTGTGCACGTTATTTCAAGTCACTACTTTTTAAATCTCCCTCTTGGCATTGTTCAAAGACTTTAGCAACTGTTGTATTTTAATTATTGTTCAGCCCCTTTGTTGATTGACATTAAACTTTGTTTAGGACAATTAAATTTTTCTAACTTTGGTAACTTAAGTGTTAACTGTGAACTTGATTTGATCATGAAGATCTATTTGGGGGAAACTAGGTCGAGGCATTATGAATTTGACATCCTTGCTAGAAAATTGATTATATGCATGGTGATCAAATATAGCACTGATTATTGGGTTCATGGAAATATTATCATGTTGATATGTACATGATTATTGATTAATGTGAGTCCTCATGTGAAGTTATTATTTCATGGATATTCGTATGATTTGATGTATGCACCTTATTGAAAATGTTCCGCATACAAATTGCGAGTAATATATCCACCTTATTTCATGGATATATATATATATATATATATATATATATATATATATATATATATATATATATATATATATAGGGAAATTGGATTCTAATAATCCCTACTTTTGCAAATTGGATGACAATAATCCCTACTATCAATTTGTATTCTGGTGGTCCAAAAAAAAAATTGTATTGTAGTGGTACCAAATCCATCACCACATTCTTTTTATTTTTCTCATCCCTACCTCATATTGTTTTTGTTTTTTCGTTCCTGCCCCCAGATAGGTAATGAAGTGTAGTTGCTAAAACATTTTTTAAATTATTTTTTTGAGATTCCGAGTAATTATTATAATTTTTTAAAAATAATAAAATTGAAAAAATCATAAAAAATTGAAAAAAATTTGAAAAAAATTAGGAGAAGTGCTGTAAATTCATTAAAAATCATGGTAAAGTGTTATACAAAGTTTTGAATCAAATGCAACACAAAATCTATGATATTTAGGGCATACTCTCGATTATGTCCCACTACAATACAATTTTATTATTTTTTGGACCACCAGAATACAAATTTAAAGTAGGGATTATTGTCATCCAATTCGTAAAACTAGGAATTATTAGAATCCAATTTCCACATATATATATATATATATATATATATTTCCACATATATATATATATATATATATATATATATATATATATATATGATTTGTCCTTCTGTTTGCGACTAGGGTTTTTTGCGACTAGGGTTTTTCCCTAGCCATGGCAAAGTCCAAGAAGAAGGTGAACAATCAAAGCAGTTCAAGAATGTAGACGAGATCATCTGCTGAATCTGGAAAGTAGAAGTTGAATCATATTGAATCGATTTCTACTAAACCAAATCAGGGTGACAACCATGAATTTGAAAAACCTGCTGCGGAAGAAAACAAGACAGAGCAAGAACCTATTCTGAAAACTTCCTATGCATCCCTAGTTGATCAGGAGGCTGGTACAACATTGGAATTTGTCAAAGCGGATGACATGGATGGAGTCCTAGTAGCAAGATTGGAAAAGGAAGCCGTTGATGAAGAAATAGCCTACTGGAGGTGTTAGTCGAGCGGTTTGTAAGACCACGGTTTTATCATTCTTCCACAGGGAGCTAGGGGCCTTAGCTGCAACTAGTTGACTCTAGCTATGGTTTATGATCATGAAAGGATGAAAGACTTTAGGGTGAAAACAACACAAACACGCTATGTTCAGTCAAAAAGGTAAAACAATGGGTGTCGGGAGACTTTCGGGATGCAAGCGGGAATGAGGAAATGGGTTTCGCAACAAGAGAGTAACGAGAAAGGGAAATGAAATGGTAATTCCGTTAGAAAATACCCACCGGGCTTCCTCTTTCAAGGATAGTCCGGATTAACTTCCCCAAAATCCATCGACAGACCCGGGAAAGTTAATGGAATGGAATTTCCTAGTTAGTTTCTATTCGCTTTCGCGAACTAGAATACTAACTATCCTAATTCCTACCGTCCAACAAGCGTTGGATGTATTCGGGATGTTTTCGCACCCAAATACATCCCATCCGAGGGAAGGATAGGATTGGGAAATTGATTTCCTACCTAGTTACTCACTAATATTGCTAACCCAAACCTAATTACCCATTCACACCCTTAATATCTCCCTAACCCATTAAGGTTCTAGCCACTAAACATCCTAGCTATCATGATAATAACATCAACAACTTCATTCATGCTTAATCGAGTAAACAAGATGACAATGAACATTCAACAACACCAACAATATCAAAAACAGAGATTAATAAATAAGCAATAAATTAGAGAGAGAGAGATTAAGAAATGCTCATGGATTGTGATGACAAGGGAGAAAACTTCAGAATAATAAAGCTCCAATGCTCCAAAGTTGAGAATAATCTTCAAACTTTCGATAATAATCAAGAGAATCCAATACAAGAACCAATAATCTCAGCAAAGATCTTCCTTAATCCCCCTAATCTAAGACTTAAAAATGTGATAAAGAGTGCTAAAGTATCATAAAAGATAGATAAAAACTGCTGTCCCCTCCCTAGTAAAATGACCTAAATACATTAAATAGTAATCAAGGTTGTTACTCAAAACTCATCATTTTACACAGAGACCAAAGCGGCACGGTCAGGGTGACCGTGGGCACGGTCCTGCGTAAGGCAGGCGATTTCTTCTCTTCGCTTCGCACCGCCGTGGGTACGGTCCCCAAGCACCGTGGTCACGGTATAGGCAATTAGGGCTGACAACTTTTCGCTCCTTCGCACCGCCGTAGCTACGGTCTTGGGAGACAGTGGCCACGGTCTAGTTCGGTCAGCTTCTTCTTTAGGCATGGTGAAGATCCTACCGTGACCACGGTCTAGTTCGGATGCAAGGACTCTTCACTTTGGTCTTGGCTCCATCATACCGTGGCTACGGTCAATATGACCGTGGCCACGGTCTCTCTCGGCCACAATTTCCTTCAGAGTACTCTTCAGCCGTTGCCTCCGCTTCCGATGCCTTTCGACATGACTGGCTCAGGGAATCTTGGGGAGTTTCGGGATTCCCAAGATTGGTACAAAATTGGCCCATTTAGATTTGTTTTGAGTGAAACCCTTCGGAAACTACAAAAGTAACTATAACGCATTAAAAGTTATTAAAACAAACTACGAAACAAGTCAAAAGCCTAAGGATTTAGGCGGTATTTAGACACGAAATCGGGTCTAAACAGGAGGAATTCTGTTCTCTGCTGTGTGGTTGGCTCAAACCCGCCTTTCCCTATTATAGAAGGATTTATAAAGTGCATATGGTCTGCATATGAAATCACTCACATTGCAGCTATTCGTAAGGAATTGTTCCTGGTTTGATTTGTTAAAGAAGAAGGGAAGGATTTAGTCTTGAAAAGAGGGGTCTTTTTCTTTGATAGCAAACCTTTTTTGGTCAAGCCATGGACATCCACTCAGAAAATTGACATTGATGCACTAAAGACTATGCCTGTTTGGGTAAAATTCCCAAATCTTGATATCAAATTCTGGAATATGGCCAATCTCAGTCGACTAGTAAGCTTGATTGGTATCTCGATCAAGACAGATCGTGCAACTATGGAAAGAAAGAATCTTTCTTACATTAGGATATTGATAGAAGTGAAACTTGATGAGCCTTTCCCTACTGAAGTCAAATTCCTTGATGAACAAGACAACATACTCACACAAGTAGTGGATTATGATTGGAAGCCCACAAAATGCACACATTGTAATATGTTGGGACATAATGTAGAGGATTGCAAAAGGAAAACAAAAACAGATACAAATTTGAAAGAGAAAGATGTGCAAAGAAAAGCAACTAGACGCCAGCCACAACGACAAACTTGGCAAATCAAAAAGACTGAGCTGAAGGACAGACAAGTTGATTCAGATGGATTTATTATAATGCAATCTCGGAGGAGATCAGTCAGTCTTACCAAAACAATGCATAGTAAAGGCACACCGACCTCTAACAGGTACGAGACACTTGAAGAGAAAGATACTGATGATGATATTATAAATGTCAATGAAGGAGATGAAGGACAATTAGAGGATAGTGGAGGGGTTTCCCCCCAATGATTTTTCTCACTTGGAACATTCGGGGTCTAAACGACCCCAACAAACAGGAAGATGTCAAAATCTTCCTTTCTCAATAGAGAGCATCGATTGTTTGTCTCTTTGAAACCAAGTTCAAAAAGGAAAAGGAGAGAATTTTGAAGAAAGGTATCTTCTATAATTGGAAATCTCATAGCAATTTCTTTTTGCATCATAGGGGGCATATCTTCCTGGCTTGGAAAACCTCGATGGTCACCATTACGCCTCTGATTACCAATATGCAGTTTATCCATTGCGCTATGCGATGCAATACCTCTGGTTTCAAATGTCATATCACTTTCATCTATGGATTCAATACTGCTGCTGAACATTCATCCCTTTGGGAGAATATAAAAGACATCTCTGCATCAACTACAGGTCCATGGTGCTTGCTTAGAGATTACAATGCTGTCCTTCACCCTGAGGATCGAATCTATGGTACTATGGTAACCTCGGCTGAAACAAAGGATTTCAGAAATTCTATCGACTACTGTAACTTGACTGAAATCCACTGCAGAGGTGCTTCCCATTCTTGGACCAATAGTCATGTACACTCTAAGATAGACAGGGTTTTTGTTAATGATAGCTGATTTGTAGATGTTGACTTCACACAGGCAGATTATCTAATGAACTCTCTTTTTTATCACCACCCCATCCGAGTTCAGCTTAGAGATGGCCCAAAGCCACACAATATCTTTAGGTATTGTGATATGTGGTCAAAAGATACCCAATTCCCTGACCTTGTTAAAGATGCAATTGATAACAGACCGCAGGGATATAAAATGTACTCCCTTCAGCAGATTTCGAAAAACCTTAAGCAGGGGCTTAAGAAGTTGAACAGGGATAAATATGCAGATATCCATTATCTGCAAATTACCGCAAGGAAGAAATTAGAGGAAGCACAAGCTCGGCTCGTCCTTCACCCATCTGATGGAGAGGCCAAAGCAGCTGAATAAGAGGCAAAGCATCACTATTTGTATATCCTTGACTCATCCAATGCTCTCATATCCCAGCAAAGCAAAATTGAAGCAGCCGCCTATGGAGATACATGCTCCAAATTTTTCTTTGCACGCATAAAGCAGAGGAAACTGGAGAACTCAATTTACAACATTCAAGGACCGGGTACAAGCATGGTTGAGGGGCATGCTGAGGTCGGAGAAGTAATGGTTGATTTCTATAAGGGCATGTTAGGAGCACAATCTACCACACGTCAAAACATTGATCCTAGCATTATTCAACAAGGTCCGCTTGTTCCGAATGATCTTCATAATGCTCTTTGTGCGGAGTTTACTGATCATGAGATCATATGCGCTATGTTCTCTATTTCTAATCAGAAGTCTCCAGGCCCAGACGGATACATAAGTTGTTTTTTCAAAAGCGCCTGGGACCAAATTGGTCCCCATGTCCGTGCGGCAGTGCATGAATTTTTCCATTCCGGAAAAATGCTCAAGGTTATGAACACTACTTCGGTTGCATTGATCCCAAAGACAGAAAGCCCAACTTCTGCATCCGACTTCCGCCCAATTGCCTGCTGTAACACTGTTTACAAGTGTATTTCCAAGCTAATAGCCGGTAGAATAAAGACGGTTCTGCCTGACATAATAGACCAAAGCTAAACTGCCTTCGTACCGGGTAGAGAGCTTCTACATAATGTTCTTCTCTGCCAAGAACTCGCTCGGGGTTTCAAGAGATCAAATTCACATTCAAGATGCCTTCTGAAAATAGATCTTCGCAAGGCGTTTGATACAGTCCATTGGGATTTCATTCATGATCTACTAATCCACTACAATTTTCCACCTCGCCTCATTAAGTGGATCATGGCGGGCATCACTACTACATCTTTCTCCATCCGTATCAATGGTGGAAATTACGGTGACTTTCAAGGAGGTAGAGGGCTCCGTCAAGGTGACCCCATCTCACCCCTTCTCTTCGTACTTACGATGGACTACTTATCCAGAGGATTTATCAAGACTGCTCAACATGAACGATTCTGTTTTACCCAAGATGTAAGAGCTTAAAACTCAATCACCTTGTCTTCGCTGATGACCTCTTGGTGTTTTGTGCAGCTAGACCTGGCAATTCTCGACCCGACCCGGAAACCCGACCCAAACCGACCCGCAAAAAGTGGGTTTTGAACACGAAATTCCGACCCGGGACCCGAAAATGACCCGACCCGAAGAACCCGGTAAAAAACGGGTCAGGTCGGGTCGAGTTCGTCGACTCGTCGGACACTTTAATTTTAAGTGTTTTGTCTACTTTGGCCTTGTGCAAAAAAATGGGCCCATTCCATGAAAACTAAGGCCCAAAAGTAAAATATTGGGTGGTTTTGGAAAGCTATGCGTAGAGAGAGATATACAAATGGAATAATCAAATAACAAATGACCAAAACAAAACCCTAACACTGTCACTCACTCTTTCAGTGAACCCTCAAACTCTTGCAGTCCTCTCTCCTCTCTTTCAGTAAAATAGTGTATTATTATTAAAGGTCAAAGTTCAGTGCATTATTGTCCAATACACCAAAAGTTTAGTATATTAGTATCCCAAAACCCTATATATTTCATAAGTATTGTTATTCGTGATTGTTGACGTAAACCGCATAATACTTGTAGACTTGAAGATTGTTAAATTTTGTCCATTAGGTGTATATTAATATGTCAATACAACTATGACATATCATGGTGGCCGAACTTGGAATGGAATGATACATTACATAGGCGTATTTGACTAATTATAATCAATTTTATTAGTTGTAAGTGACTGAGAAAATGGGCGGTCATGACGTAAACCGACCCAAACCGCGGCGGAATACACACCCGTATTTACGAACACGAAATACACCCGACGTATTTACGAACCGATATCTGACCAGGCCGTAACCCGCCCGCCCGTATTGACAGGTCTATGTGCAGCAGATGTTACTACTGTCACCATGTTGAAGGATACACTCAAGCATTTCCATGATACAACAGGTTTGGCAGCAAACCCTCAAAAGTCCACTTGCTATATCAATGGGGTCCCAAACTCGATGAAGGACAACATCCTGGCCATCACAGGATTTAATGAGGGAACAATGCCTTTCCTCTACTTGGGCATTCCAATTACGGATGGAAGATTAAGTAAGTCTGATTGTGATCGACTGGTAGAGAAAATGACTTCAAAAATCATACTTTGGAAATCTAGCAACATCTCCTACGCTGACCGCATTGTTCTAATAAATTCAGTTCTTATCGGAGTTCACTTATACTGGGCCTCAATCATCATCCTCCCTCAAGAAGTGATCTAGCGTATCACTCAAATCTGCCGAAACTTCTTATGGGGGTCGGATGAACATTACAAGAAGACCCCACCAATAACATGGGACAAAATCTGCAAGCCGAAGTCCAAAGGAGGTCTGGGCATCCAAAACCTCCAACATTGGAACACCGCACTTGTTGGGAAGCAGTTCATGGCTATCCATCAGAACAAACAATCTCTCTGGATCAAGTGGATCTATGAACGATATATTCGTGGAAATGATTGGTGGGGGATACAGCCCAAACCTGACACTTGCTGGTACTTTAAAAAGCTTTGCCATGTCAAGAACATTCTCAAGCCAGCCGTACAACTCCATCAACAATACACAGTTACAGTTGGTTACAATTGGCTTCAGGGCGATCAACCTAATTGGACTTGGGCAAGACTAACTTGGAACCTCCTCAATAGTCCAAGACATTCAGTCATAGCCTGGATCACGTTCCATAGGAAATTGCAAACCAAATCCAGACTTCGTCGCTATAACAGCGCAATCAACCCGAGCTGCTTTCTTTGCGGATAGGCTCCTGAAACTCAAGATCACCTACTCTTCACCTATCCCTATGCCAATCAGGTTAAAACTCAGCTTATCAATTGGCTTCGCCTCCCACATGGTAGAGATGTTGAGCATTGGTGCAAAAACATTACCCGTTGGAAGGTCACCAGTGGAAGAAGGACCTTGCTGCAGCATCTATTTGTGCATACATTTATAACGTCTGATCTGCAAGAAATATGAAAGTGTTCAAGAACCAAGACAAATCAGCTGCTGCTACTTTCAGTACTATTAGGAAAGTCATGTGTGACAGGATTTTTTCCATTGCTAGAAACTCTTACAAATACAAAAATTGTATAGATTGGCTTAGCAGCTAATTATTTATATGATTTGATTCGTTTTTGAATAAAGCTCACTTTGAACTTGTTTCAAAAAAAAAATTGCGAGTAATATGTTCTCATCTGTCTAAGACTATATGATATCAATGATTTATTGAAATTGGTTTGATCATATTGAATTAGTAAGTATTTTCCAGTATCATGAACATGACTGCTTGTTTCGTAATGCCTATTCACAAAGGCATTGTTATTTATTGACCAAATATGCATGAACTTTGTTTCATAAACATAATACAAATTATAGTGTGTATTGGATATTTGATTGTGATACTATATGAGCATATGGATGGAATATATCTTTGTGAGAATTTAATGATATTCATGTGATTATTCATTATGCTCATAGACATGTTTTAAAAGTAATCAATGATATCGATATCCATGATTAATGCATATTCACTATGAAGTACTCCCTCCGTTTCATATTAACTGTCGTCTTTGGAAATTGTGCAGTCAAATTTCAAAAATTTTGACCATAAATTTCTCAATATATACAATGAGTTGCTATATAAAATTACTACCATTAGATTCGCAACGAAAAATACTATCATAAAAGTATAATATTCCAATTGTTAATAACATATTATGTTAGAAATTATCAATCAAAGAGTGATATTGGAGACCGTGAGAGTCAAAATTATGACAATTAATATGGAACGGAGGGAGTATTTAACTTTCAAGAGTCATGTATGTGCTTCTTAAGTGGAGTTTCTTTTTATGAATAAGTGATTAAAGTATTTCCACTATATGCTTTATATGCATTGATGTTATATTTATCTTGAGGTGAATTTTATGGATACTTACTTGATTGGAACATGAATAAATGAGGTGATAGATACGTGTCCTGCACACACCAGAACAACACACAGTTTTAATGATAATAAATTACTTCTTGTCCATTGATGAAGGAAGCAAATATTAACATTATATATATGACACTCTACTTTGATTAAAGGCTCTAGAAGAACGCATATAATACTACTTGGTGGAACTAACTTTCATATTGTGGACGTACTTTTCTCCACCAAGCTAGCCTTAAAGGAACTTATTAATTAAGTTTCAAAGATATTCGTGGGAATGAATACTATGTTGAGACAATTAGTATTCATATATTATGAAAATTGTTTTGAGCAACATGTGTGTTGAAAATGATATCATCCTTATTTTATGGGTTATTCTACACAACTAACCCAATTGAAGTATATACTCTAGTAAACTAGAAGTTTATTATTTACGAAGACTTTATCATAGTAGGAGCATCTTGGATCAATCCTCTCAAGAAGAACTCATATGGGTATATTTTAAAGGGACACAAGATCCTTAATCAAATGAGTTCTAATTAGCTGCTCACAATCAAAAAAATTAATTCTAACACCATCATTAGCAAAGATAGGGATCGAATCTCTTAGATTCCTAGGTTGTGTACAAGTGATATTTGTGTAGGTCCTGTAGACCCATATATAAACCATTTGAATATAGTACGACTTTACTTGATACATCAATGAGATAATCACTTGTATGTTTACTATCAACTTGCAACTTGACACTTGCAAGATTGTTTGCTCAATCGATTTACGAGCACATTTCAAATTATCAATCAAGAAGATTCATCTTGATAAAGATGGTGAAGGCTTTTGCTAGTTTTTGTATGCCAATGGATAGATGTTAAGTATCCTATGTCAAATGTTTATATGTAAAATGATCCTGCAGAATCATTAATATATGAGATGTTGAGTATATAATAAATGACAAAGCTATTACTTTTGAGAGCAAAGCTTCTACAACTGTTCAGGGACATGTCATGTTGCATGCACCAACATTGATCCAAAAAAGGCCAAGAGGTTATCATGAATGTTTATTCCTCCCCTACAAATGGTTTTTGGCCATGAACCAAATATCTCCCACCTATGAATTTGAGCATGTGCGATGTATGCTCCATGATAACGCACTAAGATGGGACCCCGAAGGAATCAGGAATATATGTTGGGTATATCCATACTTAAATATAATAGAACCATTCATTGGAGATATACTTATGGCACACTTTGTCGATTATGATGACACAATTTTGCCAACATTAGGGGGAGAAATCAAGTTGTTGGACAAGGAAATAAGTTGGAACGAGTTATTATGATCCTCATACAATGTAATGTGAATTGGAAGTTCAAAATATAATCCGTCTACAAACTTGATCGAATCTTCTACCAGATATTCTATTGACTCGCAAAGAGTTATTGAATCCTATGTCCTAACTACTAATGCTCCTATAAGAATTGATGTCCCAGTAGGACAAATTGAATTATTAATGATTCTAGACCACATATGAAGCGTGGTAGACTAGTCAGTTCCAAAGATAAAAGTCCTCGAAAATGAAAAAGGAGCGAATAATTAATGATAACCGAAATGAGGAAATTTTGACTCCAGAAGAATCCTCAATCATGACAATTGTGGAAGTTACACCACAAGCTCAGACACCCGAAATTCACGAAAATGATGAGATCTCAATTAATTATGTGATGAATTGGATAAGGTGAAACCGAAATGAAGTCAATGTCGATATCATATTTATTTATATAATATAGCGCTCACTACTGTGAGTAATCATGAGGATCATGAATTTAGGTCTGTTAATGAATACATACAAATATGAGATTGGCCAAGTGGAAAGATGCATTTAAGAATTAGATTCGCTTGTAAAATTGGAAACATCAGGACCTATTGTCCATACACCAAACTGGTCTAAAACTTGTTGGATACAGTTAAGTCTTTGTGTGAAAAAGAATGAGAAAGGGAGATTATGAGATATAAGGCACAAGAAGCGACTTGTTGCATAAGTGTTTTCGCAAAGACTTGGTATCAACTATGAAGGAATATACTCCTATGTTGTCCATGTCACTACATCACGATACATGAAAGTTAAGTATGCATCTTATTAGTATCGCTATAGCTTATGAAAATTTTGATAATGATGTTTATATAAAACTCCTGAAGGATTCGAAGTGCCAGAAGCACAGATTAAAATTATCGAGAATATTGGTTATTTAATTGATAGACATTTATGTGATTAAAACAATATGGATGCATATTGCATAATAAGGAAATGATTAAATGATCCGGATTCTAATTGTTTGTAAATGTTATTGATGGTTTGGACTCTCGAAGAGCTGTTCGGTTGTAGCTTTTGTGATTTTCAGTAGGGTTTTTCGGTCCACAGCGATGGGTGTTAGGCTTGATTTAGGTAACCGGTTTGTGTTGGGGGTTTTTTCTCAAATGCGGAAAAGCGGTAAATTATGTAAATGAAGCAATAAATCTATCTAGACATGGAATCAAAGAAAGCAATAAAAGCGTCAAATAAAACATAAAATTAAGAAAGAAATTAAAAGCATGAAATCAAATAAAGTAAGAAATTATACCTTCGATGAACTAACTTCTTCACTAATCTTCAATCTACTTGGATTTCCCCCGAACAAACAAGAAATCGTGAATTGGATTACTAAGAATCCCCAAATCCCCACTTGAGAGTGGAATTTTGTGACCCTTAACCCTCCTCCTCACTAAAAGTGGATTTGTTTTGTGGCTAACTAATAAACTTTAAAGAAAACTTTAAAACCTTCAAAACACTCTAATATTAACAGTACCCTAACCTAATGAAACCTAACGAATATGAACCTAATAACTATAACAATTGATTAAAGCCTTAACAAGAGCTAACAGAAAATAAATGAAAACAAAACATACTAACCTACTCTTACTGCTGTTGACCGAAGCAAGGGAAGAAGAAAAGAGAAAGAAATCAAAACCCTACTCCCTACTGCCCATTAATCGAATAGAGGAAGAAGAAGGAAAAGAGAAATAGAGAAAGAGAGAAAGAAAGAAGAAAACGAGCAGCACAACATACCAAATTCGAACCAAAATCACCAAAAACTCAGATTCAAACTAAATCAAACCAAGAATTGAATTCATTCAAAACTTAAGAACAATCCAACATAAATTCGAACATTACATCAATACTGAACAAATCATTAACAAAACCAACCCAGAATTGATGAAAAGGAAAACTGAATAGAGATTCAAAACAGAGTTCATAGGTTGAATTAAAACATGAATAAACCTAAAATCTAATTGCATAAATTAAACCCTAACCCTAAATGGAGGCTCTTGGGGCGTCACTCCCAAAATCAACCATTGATGATTCTCGAATATGCTCCTTCCTCCTCTTTTATAGTAGCGTTCGTCCCTTCAACCTTCAATCTGAGCCCTCGATTTCCTCTTCCTTGTGGACGGTGTAGATGCACTTGGTGGTTTGAAAGTGTATTCGTCCATGGTGCAGCGAAGTTGCTTCGTACTTCTTCAGTTCATTAATTCAAATCTGTTACAACCGAAAAGAGGTGAGAAAATGAGTGAGAGATTGAGAGAGAAATCGTGAGAAATTGAGAATAGGGAAGAGAAGAGAGAAGGAGATGGAGAATAGATGAGATGAGATGAGAGATGGAGTTAAGAATGGTGATGGTGAGGTTGGTTCGTGGTGTTTGTCTCGGCTGTGCAAAGAAAACCAGAGAAAAAGAAGAAAGGAAAGGGGAAAAATGAATTAAATTAGGGTTTGGGTAAGTTAAGTTATAATCGGCTGAAGGATAGGAAGGAAGGGAAATGGGTAGGCGGGTTGGGTTATTGGGGTTATGGGTCGGTGGATTGGATAATAGGATATGGGCAGGGAATGGACTTGGGTCGAGAAGGAGAAAATAAGGAGGGGAAATGGGCTAGGTTAGGAAATTGGATTAGACTAGGTTTAGTTTTATTTCTAATTTCTAATATTTTTGATCCATTTTAATAATAATAATAACAAAAATAATAAAATGCTATAAAATCTAATAAAAGAGTAAAAACATAATAAAAATACTAAAATAATTATTAAAGACAAGCAAAAATACCCTATAAAAGAGAAGAATTCGGCTCGGAATGAGACCGAACAAGAGCCTCAAAAGTTGTGGATTGCTTTACAAAAGCGTTTGAAATGAAAGATTTTGGCAAAATCTGTTATTGCCTTGGTTTACAAGTTACACACTGTGAGAATGAACTTTTGTGCGTAAATCATTTTATGTAGCAAAGTGCAAAAATAATGTTGCATAAGCAAAGTATTCCCTTTTTAAGTACCATGGAAGTGGTACAACCATTTGATATGAAAACAACCCCCCTTTCGATCCCGAAAAGATGATGAGAAATTTACCGGTCCTGAAGTATCGTATTTGAGTCCTGAAGTACTGTATTTGGGTCTTGAAGTACTGTATTTAAATGATATTAAAGCACTGACGTATCTTGCTAATCATACATGATCTAACCTATTTCGGTACCTCGAAGGTACTAGCGATTTAGATATTCATTATCCTCATCGGCTCAAAATTGGTTTGATTAGCTATGCTGATCTTGGATATTTACCTAAATCCTACGACACTTGATCACATACTAGTTATGTGCACGCTAAGCAAATTCGTTTTAGTGGGAATTAAGTTGATTCATGTATCAAGTCAGTCATGAAGTTGAATTACATCAACTTAAAGATTTTAATTGATGCTCTCATAAGGGGGAGTAATATGCGTTGTACTCTTTTCCCTTATATGAGGTTTTGTCCCACTGGGTTTTCCTTAGAAAGGTTTTTAGTGAGGCAACATATGTTTGCGTATAAAGAAGTGTGTACTCTTTTTCCTTCACTGGGTTTTTCCTAGTAAGGTTTTAATGATGCATACTCTTTTGGATAATGGACATTCAAGAGGGAGTGTTATGAAATAATATATACATGAATGTCCATATCTCAATCAGATATCTTTTGGGTATCTTTATATATTAGGATGATATAATATAGGAGGATTCTGTTTCTATATGAAGTTTATACTGTGCAGAACTCTTACTATATAACTAGTATAAATACCCCTTGCGTGCTATGAATAAGATGATCCGATTCTCCTCTCTCATTCTCTCTTGTCTATATTGTTCTTATCTATTATTCTCTCTATATTGTGTTCATATATTTATTGTCTCATAACATTATGTAATATTTTTTTGTGCTTTTGTTAGTTTCTAGGTAAATTTGGTAGATTTTGGTAAAAAGTTACCCAACCCATTTTACCTAGCAATTTGATAGTAGTGGCTCAATCCAATCCAAACTTGTTCCACCTATTGGCAATTGTGTAAAACAACAACAAACTCATAGGGAAACACGTTTAAGAACGATATGAGGAACCAGATGTAGGCATACTTGCCCTTATAAACTGAAATTTGTGGAGAAACTGATTCCTACAGACCAAAAAACCTTGAGCAAAACACTTAGAAAACTATTTTCGATAGTGAAGGAAAACCAGTTGGAAACATTTTCGAAAACCAATTAGAAAAACTAAGAAACCAAGAAGTTTAAGAAAGTAGGGAAATCTAAACTTGTGTGCACCATGTAGTCGAGGAAGAACTAAACATACACATAATCACATGGGAGACACAAGGCGATAAACCAGATCAAAGCATATCACCCTACTAGCTAACCTCGCTCTACTACCTTGATGTTAGTTCTCCAAACTACCCTATCAAGTGTCATGTCCTCTGCTAAGTCAAGGTGCTTCAAGTCTGCTCTACTCACCTGTCCCATAGACTTTTTCGGTCCCTCATGTCCCTTACGCCCAATAGGTGTCATGATTTATTCACGCCTCCTAACCGGGGCATCCTCACTTCTCCTAAAAACATGCCCATACCATCTCAATCTAGTCTCTCTCAACTTACTCTTAAGTGACCGTACTCCTAGTTGAGCTCTACAAGCATCATTCTTAATCTTATCCAACCTGACGTAATCGTAAATCCACCAAACCATCTTCATCTCACCATGTTCGATCTTTGGCAATGTATCTTTATAATCGCCCAAACTCTGCACCACATATCATTGCAGGTCTGACATCCCTATGGTACACCTTTCCTTTAATTTTAAGAGGAATTTTCCTATCAAACCACACTCATGAAACAATTTTCCACTTTTCCCAACCAACCTTAATAGGCTAATACGATGAGTAATATCATCACTATTATCTTCATCACTTTGTAAGACAAAACCGAGATACCCAAACTTGTTGACTATTTTGTATCTATTAAGGTAAATATTGACTAGTTTGTGTTTGTTACTGTAGAACCCGGAAAAAGGTGACCCTTTTCCGTGATGCGCTACTTAAACGATCCGGAGCCGACTAAGGTTTCTTAATCCTTAAATAAGGATATTTTTTTATTTTCGAAATTCATTTTCGGGGTGATGAAACTTTATTTATTTACAAACCCGTTTTTATTATTTAAATTATCCGTAATTACACAAATTAATTTAATAATAATTTAATTCCGACCCAATCACTAAATTCAAGCCCAAAGAGAAGCAGACGGGCCACTAGAAAATGCTAAAACCCGCCTAGGTTTTAGCAGATCCTGGGCTGGGCCGTCTGCATCCCTGGGCCAGAAGAAAATGGGTTGAAATTAATAAAACCCGCCTAGGTTTTATTAATCTCTAGTCCATTTTCCTCGGGTCCAATCTTAAATTAGTGAAGGGAAATGAACTAAATTATTTTCTTAAATTATTTTATGCATAAACGAATATTTTAAATAGTTAGACGGATTTATAAAATGTAAAAGAGTCGCCAGCCGATTTAAGGAAATCGACAAACCGTAAAATAAGAAAAGACTCCGGTCTACGAACCCGATTACTAGATTCGGGGGTAAGGTTACGAATTCGAGAGTTATAAGAACTCTCGAATCCGCCTGTTATAAAACAGACTCTACTAAAATCAACATTGAAAAGAAAGAGAGCGGGGAGAAGTTTGATTAATTTCGCGGAATTTATTATTCAAATCATGCAATATAAAACAAATGCGATGTTATTTTATAAAATATGTACAAGTAAGGGAATTAAATAATGGATTACATGATTAAATACAATAATTTAAATAAAAGAACCGAACCTTGCTTAAGGTGTAGCGACGATGAATTTGATCCCTTGAGTTGCCCCTTGATTTGAAACCCGGATGAGAAATGTGGATGGCTTAGGAAAATTGGTGTATGGATGGTTATATGGTTGTGAAGAATATGATTATGGTGGTAATAGAAACATGGAATTATGAAGAGAATTTGAGAGTGGAAGTGAAAATGAGAGTAGAGTAAGTGATAGTAGATGATCATTGTTGGTGAAATGAAGGTGGAATGGAGGGGGTATTTATAGGTGAGGGAGTATGGATTTTGGAGGGAAAAGGGGACATACCCCAAAAATCATGCCATCAGAGGCCCAAGCCTAGGCGGGTTTTGGGGTGGTCAAGGGAGGTCAAACACGTGGGAAAAAATCAAGGGATTGCATGCATGCAGATCGTTCATATTTTTTGGTGCCAGAATCACCAAAGCCTAGGCGGGTTTTGATAATTTTATCACGCGGATCCTTGACGTGGCGCTGAACGGCGTCGTTTGCTGCTTCGCCCAAAGCCTAGGCGGGGTTTGATTTTTTCTGGGCCGGATCAAACCCTAGGCGGGTTTTATCCTCTTTGGGCCGGGGACGCGTGACAGGCTTGCTTCTGGGCCTGGAAAATGTTAAAACCCGCCTGGGTTATAAAAGTTGTTAAGTGCAACTTCGAACGGCCATAACTCTTTCATCCGGACTCCGATTGAGGCAATTCAAAAGGCGTTGGAAAGCTTATGATGTGTACTTTACTCTCATCAAAAGAAATGGGGCCAACGAGACTTGTGGAAAAAATGGGATTTGAAATGGTGGGCATATGTATGTAGAATGGGTGGAAAATGAAGGCTTTTTGTGGTGGGTTGGCCTGGTAGCTTTTGATTGAGGAAGACCCTTTTGATTTTCTTTCATGCTAGCCTCTTTTCTTGTTATGTTTGATTTGTACACTTGTCCCGTTATAAAATCAGGTGTCTACAGAGAGCCCCCACTTTGATCGAGTCCGAATAGGACGAAGGCCAAAGTAGTCTGAGGATATGACTTTGGTTTGCAAAGCCTGATTTGACGCTTGGAAGCTGAGTCCTGCATCGCGGTTGCAGGCGGCATGCGCCTCCTTTGAGATGATCTCGAGCAAGCATAATGCTCTATTTCACTGTCGATGATTCGATGTTGATCTCGGGCGAGAATGACGCCTTACTTGTTATCGGACACGATGCCGATGGTTGATGGAATTTTCTAGTCTTTCCCAGTGTCGGTCCCAGTCTTTCCCGGTGTCGCTTCCAGTCTTTCCCGGTGTCGGTTCCAGTCTTTCCCGGTGTCGGTTCCAGTCTTTCCCGGTGTCGGTTCCAGTCTTTCCCGGTGTCGGTTCCAGTCTTTCCCGGTGTCGGTTCCAGTCTTTCCCGGTGTCGGTCCCAGTCTTTCCCGGTGTCGGTTCTAGTCTTTCCCGGTGTTGGTTCATATTGGTTCCAGTTTTTCCCGGTGTCGATTTCAGTCTTTCCCGGTGTCGATTCATATTGGTTCCAGTTTTTCCCGGTGTCGGTTCCAGTCTTTCCCGGTGTCGGTTCATATTGGTTCCAGTCTTTCCTGGTGTCGATTCCAGTCTTTCCTGGTGTCGGTTCCAGTCTTTCCCAGTGTCGGTTCCAGTCTTTCCCGATGTCGGTTCCAGTCTTTCCCGGTGTCGGTTCATATTGGTTCCAGTCTTTCCCGGTGTCGTTTTCAGTCTTTTCCGGTGTCGATTCCAGTCTTTCCCGGTGTCGATGTTGATGATGGTGGGCATTTTCGATGCCGAAGGACTTCATCAGACGCGCTGCTGATGGCCTTGGGGGTCGAGACTTCATCGGGCACGATGCCGATTGCTCGGGGATTGAGACTTCACCGGGCGCGATGCCGGTGGCTCAGGATTGGGACTGCATCGAAATTCTGCCGATGGCCCTGGATCCGGACTGCACCAAAACTCTGCCGATGGCCCTAGATGATGATGATGACTGCGACCTTTTGTGCGGTAACTGGATGGTGGTGGTCCCTTTGTCGGTGACCTGTGAGCTGGCGACTTTTTATGCGGCAGCTTGATGGCGATGGTCCCTTTTAGCGGCCACCTGGTGTTTGTGATGACTCCTTGCATAGAAACCAAAGCAGAATGTTAGATCATTTTGAACAATGGTTGGAGATATAGAGAATTACCTGTTTGGTAGATTGATGACGATGCCCAACAAATTTTCCCGAGGCAGATCAGATTTTCCTGAAGCAGTTGATGATGGTGCCCAGCAACTTTTCCCGAGGCAAATCGGATTTTCCCGACGTTGATGGCTTTTATTGCTGCGATTGCGCCGAGCTCTGCCGGCGGCTTTGGATAATGGCAATTTGATGTTGAGGAACTTCACCGAAACTCTGCCAATGGCCCTTATTTTCCTTAAACTTTGCTTCAGGCGCATAGGTGCCAAAATTTCACCGTGGGGAATGGATTCTTGAATATGCCCGGTCGTTGATCCATGTTAGTCAAGTGAAGATTATGTCCTTCATGTCGGACATGCGCCATTCGTGTCTGGTTGATGATACGTGACTTGACCGAATGCTAACTTATCCAACAAGAGTTGGATTAGAGATTTACTATAATCTTGCTCTCAGTGGTTGGAAACCATGTCGACCGATTTGATAGCATATGGGCTTAAACAGCCCCCAGTCTTGCGTTCTGGAGCAACAATGTGGCACTTCCCTGCTTCTTCTTCTTTCTCTTTTTTTTTTTATTTTCAGATATGCGGGTATGCATGCAACTAGTCTACCAAGCTATTGCACAAACAAAGCAATTTTTTGTTGTTTTTTTTTTGACACAAGCATTCATGCACTCATGCATTTACGCACGACCATCGACTTTATGTACGACAAACTCACTCGATACATGACAAACCGACTTGATGCATGACAAACTGACTCGATACATGACAGACCGACTCAATGCAGAACAGACTAACTCAATGCGCAACAAACTAACTCAATGATAGACTGACTCGATACATGACAGACTGACTTGATGCATGACAAACAGACTCAATGACAACAAACTAACTTCATGCATGACAGACTGACTTGATGCATTGCATACTGACTTGATGCATGACAGACTGACTTGATGTATGACAAACTGACTCATTGCACAATAAACTAACTTGATGCATGACAAACTGACTCAATGCACAACAGACTAACTTGATGCATGGCAGACTAACTTGAACAGACTGACTCAATGCACAACCACTGACTCTATGAGGCCCTGACACGACTTATAGACGCAAAGCAAACCCATTATGCTTAGACAGGATACACACATGATGCTTTAATGTAGACAACCCCCCGACTTTATATTTAGACAAAGATTTTCTTGGACAAAGATTTTCTAAGACAAGGCTTTCCTAAGACTAAGACTTCCTAAGGGTCAAGGCCACCTGTGAGGAATTTCAGGAAAATTCAGGATGAGTAATGTTTCGATCCACGGTACAGGGAACAATGATGGATGCAACGGCCTGAAGGATGTGTTTCTTGAATGATCATGTAGATGACCTTGATTGCTTGCAAATGTATGCTGGTATATGATAAGCCCCCGATTTTACGTAGACTCTTGATGATATTGTCTGGCTTTGGAGGGCACCTTGGAGATTTGCAAGCCCCCAGCTTCGATATGATGCACGGAGACCATGGAATAGGAGGAGGTATAGTCCTTAGTTGTGAGTCTCAATCTCTCCTTTTGCCTAACTTGCCCAAAGGGTTTTCAAGTTAGCCCCTCTTTTCTTTCTTTTTTTCTCTTTTTCTTTCTTTTTTTTTTCTTTTTTTTTTTTTCTCTCTCTCTCTCTTTTTTTTTTTTTTTTTTGATGAGACCACTATTAGGATGTTTATGAGAATGAAGATGCAGAACCATGTAGGATAGGGAGTAAGTGTCCCTCTTTGAAGTTATGCCCGATAAATGTCCTGAATGATGTCACAAAGGTAACGCGAGCCCCCCAGTTTAGAGTAGCTTGTTTATGAGTCTGTTCATGATCATGTGGTTTCCAATTAGCGGCTGATCTGATGTGATTGACTTTCGCTCTTGCTGACATGTAATCCACACAGAGCCTCATACTTGTATTAATAATTGAGCTTAAAAGTCCTCGGAGGGTGAGATGGGATGAAAGGATTGGTTAGGAAGTGTTTGGGGAAGGAGACAGTGGACGATGGTGAATGGGATGTGGGGAGAAGAGATGGTCAAATGGGATAGACATCATCTCTTGAGAAAGGGTTGAAAGGGATGGTAGAAGAGGCTTTATTGATGAATGGTATAAGGAGATACTCAAGAATGATCGTGTCTTGAAGAGATGGTCAAAGGGATAGACATCATCTCTTGAGAAAGGGTTGAAAGGGATGGTGGATGAGAGTTTATTGATGAATGATATAGGGAGACACTCAAGAATGATCGTGTCTTGAAGAGATGGTCAAATGGGATAGACATCATCTCTTGGGAAAAGGTTGGAACATGGTTATGGAGTGATGTCCAAGTCTGACGGAAGGAAGATGGAGGGTTGATGATGATGAAAGATAGAATCCAGGGTTTCCTCTCCTTTTGCCTAGCCCGCCCGAGTGGGTTTTCAAGCTAGCCTCTCTTATTCTCTCACTCTCCTTTTGCCTAACCTGTCCTGACGGGTTTTCAGGCTAGCCTCTCTTATTCTCTCACTCTCCTTTTGCCTAGCCTGGGATTCCAAGCTAGCATCTCTTGCTTTTTTCTTCTCTCAAAGACCAACATTTTGAGGACAAAGGATGCTCCTTGTAGCGGCCGGGCCTCAAAGAGGTTTTCCTACGTATCCAAGGTGGAATCAGGCCAATCGTAGTTCTTTAAGCGCGACTTTGATGGATAGTGCCTCGAGGAAGGCTTAATGGTTCGAAAAGATGGTTATGAAGGTTTGAGGGTTCAAATGCAGGTTATGGATGGGTCAAAGGTTTGTGAAGGTTATAGAAGGCTGGGGTGTATGGATGATGAGGTCAAGGTTTGAGATGAGATTTTCTGAGGTGTGCATGACTCTTGTTTTCGCGTTCTCACTTCTTATTCTTCTCTAACCCCTTTCTGGCTTCCTTTTTCTTGTTTCATTTCCCTCTCAACTTCTTTGTTTTTTTGAACTCCATTTTTCTGGCTCTTTTTTTCTACTTTCACTTTTCACTCTTTTTTTGGTTTTTTTTTGCTTTCACTTTTTTTTGTTTTTTTTCCTTCTACTTTTTTTTCTTTTGCTTTCACTTTTTTTTGTTTTTTTTCCTTCTACTTTTTTTTCTTTTGCTTTGTTCTCTTTTTTCGACTTTCTTCTCCATGGGATTGACTCCTGTTTTCCTTTTTGATGACATTAGTTACAACACACCTTTTGACTTTGGGGGTGGATATGGATTGGTCATGAGGAGAATGACCAGGTTTGTCAAGGCTAAGGTTTTTTTTTTTTTTTTCAAACTCCTTCTTCATGGGTTGACTCCTATTCTCCTTTGGTCATTGCACACCTTTTGGATTTGGGTTAAGGGTTTGAAAAGGGTTGAGGTTTGATGGAGAGGTCAAAGATGTGAGTGGTAGGTGGTAAGTCG
Organism: Portulaca oleracea; assembly: GCA_029582165.1. Lineage (NCBI taxonomy): Eukaryota > Viridiplantae > Streptophyta > Magnoliopsida > Caryophyllales > Portulacaceae > Portulaca > Portulaca oleracea. Next base: position 17,792,906 of record CM055871.1, read on the forward strand.
GGATTGGATGAAATGATGAGGGTAATACGGGTGGTGAAATGAAGTTAGGGTTCAAGCCCCCTGTCCTCGGCACATTTGGTTAAGCTGCGACATTTCCAATGACGAGCGTTCACTTTTCGAGAGACTATTGGACTTGGTCTTTCCTGATGACATTCTCTCCTTTTGCCCGGTTTGCCTCAATGAGGTTTTCAAACCGGCCACTCTATAGTTTTCACTTTTTTTTTTGAACTTCTCTTTTTTTTCGAATTTCTCTCTTCATCTCTCTAACCCTGGATTCAAGAAAACTGAAGGATGAAAACGAGGTATATGACAAAGATGGAGGGATAAGAGAAGATGAAATTTTCATACTTGGTTTGTACGGATGATGGATAGATGAGAGAACTTCTCAACTCAAGTAAAAAAACACAAGCACGAAATTCTGTTTGATCACATAGCAACAAGAGCAAAGAAATGAATGAAGAACTGACTATAACAGACTCCGAGCATGAAATGCTTGACAACTAAGACTATAGCTACTTCTAAAGCTCCTTTGATGATGTGCCCTCCTTGTCCTCGTATAGGGAATCCATGTTATGTCTGGTCCTCTGTGCTGCTTTCGGTGGGGCCAGTTTCTCTGAATGGATCATGTGCCCCAAAGTCTAACAATTCTCCATGTTGTTCCCTCGGGATCTATGATAGTTGCAGAAATTCTCGTCATCCAAACATTCCCTTTATGGTTAACTCAGGCCTTGACCCTGACACTGGACAAATGAAGAAAAAACTCATCCCAATGCATGCATGACCTAAACGACCTATATGGACTTCATAAAATGAAAAAACGCCTACATGCTGACTCGGAAGGGACTCACCCAGGACATGGGTTTGAAAGAGCTGATTGATCTATATGGGACTTCCTAAGATGCAAGACTTCTATATGATGACTTAAGGAAGAGACTTACCCACGAGATGGGTCTACATGTCCTAAATTCTATATGAGACCTCCAAAAGTGCAAATGCCTACATGCTGACCCAGAAAGACTAAACTTTGACATGAGCTTACATTAGACTTCTAAAGAAAAGACAGATATTTACATGATATGCCAACACGACAATAGACTCATCTATGACATGGGTTTACACTAGACTTCTTAATAAAAAGACATATATTTACATGATGACTCCAGACACAGACTTGCCCATGACATGGGTTTTCATGACCTATGAACCTATATGAGACTTTTTAAAGAATGCAAGACACTTACATGCTAACTCAAGAAAAAGACTTAACGACTCACCTATGACATGGGTTTGCATGACGTAGACCCTATAGGAGACTTTTATAATGCAGGACATTCATATGTTGACTCTGGAAAAGGACACACCCATGACATGGGTTTACATGCCCTACGAACCTATATGAGACCTCCTAAAGAATGCATGACACTTACATGTAGACACTAACACAAAGACCCATCCTGACCTTATATGATGCTTTCTAATGAATGCAAGACGCTTACATGCAGACGCTAATACAAAGACTCACCCATGACCTGGGTTTACACTGGACTTGCTAAAAGAGACAAACACACATTAACCTAGGAAAAGACTCACTTATGACCTAACCTAAAGACTCACCCCTGACCGGATTTAGACTTCCCAAAAACAAAACATACATATTGACTTAAGAAAAGACTCACATACGACCTTGTATGAGACTTTCTAAAGACCGAAAGACATTTACATGTAGACTCTAAAACAAAGACTCATCGAGGGCTGTTGTAAGACACCTATATACTGACTCAGGAAACAACAGGTTTGCGTAACAACAACTCTTTTTACAACAAGAGCATTATAAAGGGCCGGATAAAGTCAAATATAGCGAGTCGACATAAGTTGGAAAGATACAAGTCAGTGTTTCTCAATTCGGATGGGCCTAATCCACAGGCCGACCGTTTTAAGGAGAATCCGTAACTTGGCCCAACAACTCGCATGACTCAAGCTATGTTGGCTATTATGCGGACTAGAATAATGCTGAACACACTGACAACTTGACTTCTATTTACACACTTTTTTTTTGTTGCGACCCAAAACATTTATTTATTTAACTCAAGGAGAGTGGATGTTGTAAAGGACCGAATAAAGCCATCAAAATGCGAGTTAAAACAAACTTATAAACTCAATTACTAATTCCACCGTGGATGGGCTTAACAACGGGCCGACCATGGATTTGTTAGACTTAATAATCAAATTTATAATTTTATTTTCTCTAACCTTGAGACTATTACGCGGGCTAGAACAACACACACTGACTTTGTTTGATTATTAATCAATTTTCTTTGGACCATGAGTAAGAGAATATTGAGAAGGGCCGAATAAAATCATCAAAGGTGAGTTAAAATAAATCGATAAACAAGGAGAATTAACCTTTAAAATGGATGGGCCCCACCACCGGGCCGACCGTAAAATTTAAGGTTAATTAATCGAGTTTATAAGTTTATTTCTTCTCAACCCAATGATTATTACGCGGACTAAAACAATATCTCAAAATTAGGTCCGACTCTAATGAAGACCCAACATACAAACACGTATTTACACATAGAATACAACAAACTTTATTTATTTACTCAGGGAAAACGGACATTGTAAAGGACTGAATAAAGCCAACAATAAGCGAGTTATAATTAATTTATGGGTTTAATTGACAAATCCAATATGGTTGGGCCTAACAACGGGCCGGCCATAAATATGATGGATTTATTAATGAAATCGATAAATTAATTTACTCGTGCTTAGTGACTATTATGCAGTCTAAAACGTTATCCATTGACTTTGTCGGACTTTTTAATTAATTTTTTTGGACCTTTGTTAAGAGAATTTCGTAAAGGGCCATATAATATCATCAAAGGTGAGTCAATTTTTATTTATTGATTAAGATGATCAATTTTCAAACATAAATGGGCCCTTCCACTTGGGCTAACCATAATGCTTTTGAGTTAATTACATTAATTAATAAATAATCATTTCCTCAACCCAATGAATTTTATATGGACTAGAACAAAACCTCAAAACTAGGGTCGATTCTTTACAAAAAAAAAAAAAAGAAAAGGGGAGGGATACACATAGCACATAGCATAAACGTGAAAGGGTATCCTAAACCAAGGCTCTAAATTCATGGACCTTTATGGTTGGGTATATAGCCTACCGCATGCCTTTGCCCCGGTTCTTCATACCATAAGGTAAGCAGTTAGGGTATTTCTCAAAGAACTTCAAGGAAGCTCTCGGAGTGTGACATCGGGAGAGGAGCGACCAAATGCTTAAAGATGTAGAGTTCATCTCCATAGTAGTGGGTTCCTGCTCTCAAGGGAAATCCTAGGTAACTTAAACCGTCGCCTTTGTGCTAATGTGTCAAAAGACCCGATTAGTGGCCCGGTATATAAGGGATGCCTAAAAGAATAATAAAATCGTGAAATAATTTAACTTCTCCCTTTTACACTTTCAAATCAATTTGATTTTTTCAAGTTTTACCCTCTTTTTAAAGTTTAAGTCCCCAGTGGAGTCGCCAATCTGTAGGATCCGGAAAAAGGTGACCCTTTTCCGCAATGTGCTACTTAAACGATCGGGAGCTGACTGAGGTTTCTTAATCCTTAAATAAGGAAATTTTTTATTTTCGAAATTCATTTTCGCGGTGATGAAACTTTATTTATTTATAAACCAGTTTTTATTATTTAAATTATCCGTAATTACACAAATTAATTTAACAATAATTTAATTCCGGCCCAATCACTAAATTCAAGCCCAAAGAGGAGCAGACGGGCCACCAGAAAATGCTAAAACCCGCCTAGGTTTTAGCAGATCCTGGGCTGGGCCGTCTACATCCCTGGGCCAGAAGAAAATGGGTTGAAATTAATAAAACCCGCCTAGGTTTTATTAATCTCTGGTCAATTTTCCTCGGGTCCAATCTTAAATTAGTGAAGGGAAATGAACTAAATTATTTTCTTAAATTATTTTATGCATAAACGAATATTTTAAATAGTTAAACAGATTTATAAAATGTAAAAGAGTCGCCAGCCGGTTTAAGGAAATCGACAAACCGTAAAATAAGAAAAGACTCCGGTCTACGAACCCGATTACTAGATTCGGGGGTAAGGTTACGAATTCGAGAGTTATAAGAACTCTCGAATCCGCCTGTTATAAAACAGACTCTACTAAAATCAACATTGAAAAGAAAGAGAGCGGGGAGAAGTTTGATTAATTTCGCGGAATTTATTATTCAAATCATGCAATATAAAACAAATGCGGTTTTATTTTACAAAATATGTACAAGTAAGGGAATTAAATAAAGGATTACATGATTAAATACAATAATTTAAATCAAAGAACCGAACCTTGCTTAAGGTGTAGCGACGACGAATTTGATCCCTTGAATTGCCCCTTGATTTGAAACCCGGATGAGAAATGTGGATGGCTTAGGAAAATTGGTGTATGGATGGTTATATGGTTGTGAAGAATATGATTATGGTGGTAATAGAAACATGGAATTATGAAGAGAATTTGAGAGTGGAAGTGAAAATGAGAGTAGAGTAAGTGATAGTAGATGATCATTGTTGGTGAAATGAAGGTGGAATGGAGGGGGTATTTATAGGTGATGGAGTATGGATTTTGGAGGGAAAAGGTGGGGGACATACCCCAAAAATCATGCCATCAGAGGCCCAAGCCTAGGCGGGTTTTGGGGTGGTCAAGGGAGGTCAAACACGTGGGAAAAAAATCAAGGGATTGCATGCATGCAGATCGTTCATATTTTTTGGTGCCAGAATCACCAAAGCATAGGCGGGCTTTGATAATTTTATCACGCGGATCCTTGACGTGGCGCTGAACGGCGTCGTTTGCTGCTTCGCCCAAAGCCTAGGCGGGGTTTGATTTTTTCTGGGCCGGATCAAACTCTAGGCGAGTTTTATCCTCTCTGGGCCGGGGACGCATTACGGGCTTGCTTCTGGGCCTGGAAAATGTTAAAACCCGCCAGGGTTATAAAAGTTGTTAAGTGCAACTTCGAACGGTCATAACTCTTTCATCCGGACTCCGATTGAGACAATTCAAAAGGCGTTGGAAAGCTTATGATGTGTACTTTACTCTCATCAAAAGAAATGGGGCCAACGAGACTTGTGGAAAAAATGGGATTTGAAATGGTGGGCATATGTATGTAGAATGGGTGGAAAATGAAGGCTTTTTGTGGTGGGTTGGCCCGGTAGTTTTTGATTGAGGAAGACCCTTTTGATTTTCTTTCATGCTAGCCTCTTTTCTTGTTATGCTTGATTTGTACACTTGTCCCGATACAAAATTCGTTGTCTACAGTTACGTATAATATTGTGCTTATTATAATGTCATATCAAAAAATAATTAATAAAAGAATATTTATTTGAGGTGATAAGATATTGGAGTATAATTATTGGGCTTTGCCTTTCGTCGCCTTATTTTTCACTATCGTCGCCCTCTTTTGTCACAACATTTACCTTGTTGCCTTTGCCTCTTTAGAATTTTCTCTCAACTCTGTTCACTCTTTCTCTCTCTAAATTCTCTCCCTTTCTAAGAGCACCCGCGCCAGTGAGTTTGAGTTTGGCTAATTGAATGATGTGAAATCTGTGGACCCCTACCAAGAGAGTCAAAATTTATTCTTTTATTTAACTAGCTTTCTAACGGCGAGCATGAGTTTGACTTATATTAATTAAAAAAGTAAGGGGGTCCTACTTAATAATATAATTAATTTAGTTATATTGATAAAAATGATTTGGATGAGGAGAGAGGAAAAAAATATGATTAAAATATTAGTGTGCTAAACTCGCTTTCAAACTCGTCTCGCGAGACTGACGGCGAGATTCTCGCGAAACGAGTCCCATTCTCACTACTTAAATGTCATACACGACTTCATTTCATTCTCATCTTATGCCATGTCAGCAGTGAGTCAAATTTAAACTCACCATTGCGGATGACCTAACTAAATTCCCTCAATCTCAAACAATAATCTCTTCAAACTGAGCAAAGGATCATTATCTGAACAAGAAGAGGTAAATGTTATTGTTTAATTGTCGATTTATATTTTGAATTCAAAATTTATTACTGGAAAAAAATGCAAGAAAAAGCGCCTGGACCATGGCTGGAACGCCCTAGATTGGCGTATGGACCATGGTCCAAACGCTCCCTGACAGTGTCCGGACCAAGGTCCAAATGCTCTCTGGGGGCGTCTGAACCATGGTCCAGTCGCTTCCAGAAAGCATTTGGACCTTAGCTTGGTCTAGACGCTATCCATGGGCGACGACGTAGCCATGATCCGAATGCTAATATGGGGTATTTGGACCATGGTTGTGGCTCTTTTCTGGTGCGATTGACACTATACTTATTTGCGTAATTTATTTATATTTGATTAATATTGTGTTATGAAAAGAAACTAAATGTTTGAAAATTTTTGAATTGAGGTTTTGGTTGAGGATTTTGGGGGAGACGGTGTTGATTATTCAGAACAATTTGCTACGGATCAATTGTTTGATAAGATCGCGAAGCTTACTGAATGGGCCGACGACATCACTAGAGGAATTGGGTTCAGACTTGTCAGAGCATCTTACAAGAAGGGTAAAGAGGGTGGGCCGGTACGGTTATATCTAAGATGTTGGCGTGATGGGAGATATCGAGGGAGAGTCGGTACGATCGATTGTGATAGTCAGTTAGACACGAAAACAAAATCGTGCCAGTGTCCATTCATGATAGTTGCATTTTCTCCAACGGGATAGTGGTGGGTTGTCCGAACGTACGCGGGAGAGAAAAGGGTACACAATCATCGGTTCTTCTTTATGAGAAGGGACACCGAATGGGAGACCCGTTTACATTTGACATGAAAGTCCACATAAGTGAAATGACTTACACCGGGTGCACTCCTGCTATGATACACACATCGTTAAAATAGAATTTCCCGCATTGTAATGTCAACGTGTGGCAGATTTACGATGAGCGATTCAAAGTTAGGTTGGAGGAGTTGGAGGGTAGGACACACGTGCAACAATGCCTACACTTGGCAAATGAGCACAGGTACTTGTCTTGGATCGACTTTGACGATGACGACGAGTTGCGACAGATCTTTATGTGCTGCCCCTACTCGCTGAAGCTTCTTCGCACATATCCAGATGTTATCCTCATCGACAGTATATACAAGACCAACAAGAATAAGTTGTCATTTTGTTAGATAGTTGGTGTCACTTGTACAAATCATAACTTTCTTGTTGCGTACCCATTAATGAGAGACGAGCGGAAGGAGTCATATGAATGAGTGCTCCAAAGACTGCATGATCTCATGGGCGTGGTGTGACACCGAACGTGTTCATCACTGATCGAGAGATTGCTTTGTTATGGGCTTTAAGCCGCATATTTCCCGGAGTTCCTCACCTATTATGTGTCTGGCATATAGGGAACGACATTGAGAACAAAGTGAATGAGTTGACTAGCAGAAAGAAGAATGGACAGGGGATATTTTTCAGGAAGACATGGTGGCATCGCGTCGTTTATTCGAGTACACTTGTAGAATTCCACATAAACTGGACATGTTTGGTGTCACATTGGGTTGGGAGAAATGCACGGGTTGTCGATTATTTTTACAGTACTTGGATAACGTACAAGGAGATGTTTGTTCAAGGATACACCGACGAAGTCGCACACATGGGAAACACTGTGAATTCTAGAGTTGAGAGTCAACATTCAACTTTCAAGTACTATCTCGGTATCGACAATGTTTCATTTGATCGGTTATGGAAGATGGGGCATTAGCAGATAGAAAACCAACATACCGAGATTAGGAGGGCACTAGAGCAGTCCAGTCGTCCAGGAGTGGATACCCAGTATTGAGGAAAGCCTCACTATACAGGCATCTACATGGTCGTGTTTCTCACTAAGCGATGAACTTGATAAACGATGAGTACACTAAGTTGAAGAGCATGGAAGAAGATTTAGAGAAGTCGTGTGAACACATTTTGTGGAAAACACATCGCCTTCCATGTGCCTATACGTTGAAAAACCTCATGGAGCGGGATTCAAGATTGTACGCCAAAAGTATTCACAGATACTGGAGGCAACTTGAAGTCATTGGTGATACTGATAAACCAGATACAGTGCCTGATCCATCATCCTAGAACATGTATTATTTCGAGTCCCTTGTGAAGAAGGTACAGGAAAGTGACCCGGCCTTGATACGTCGCATGTCTCGAGTCATGACCGATGAGTTGCATCCCAAGGACAACTACATACCGGATCCAGAGAGAAGCCCACGTCGCAAAGGAGACCCAGTATAGGTGTTAGAGAAAAGTGAGTAGCAAGGTAACAACGGAAGCGAATAATAGAATCGAAAACGAGATGACGGATATTACGACAAAATTTAGGAACGAAAAGTAAGCGATAAAATCAAACACCAGAATTACGTGGGAAACCGAAGAACTCGGAGAAAAACCCACGGACGGCGACAGCCAGAAAATAATCCACTATGAGAAAAGAGGAGTACAACCTGATCACTATCACAGGGTGTGATACGATCCACAAAGGAGATTACAATAACAATCTCTCAACACTCAACTCACAATCTCTCAGGATACACTGGGGAAAATATTGGTGAGACCCCTTTCTCTCTCAATATTTTCTCTCTCTCTAGCTTTCTGTGTTTACCGATATGTTTTTGGTGGAGAAACATGCACCCTATTTATAGGGAGAACTCCATATAACCTAACTTGACTCCCACTCTAAATAGATTTAGAATCTAATACAATTAGGAAACCCAATACAATAAGGAAACCTAAATAATATCCTAATACAATTAGGAAACAAATAATTGTAAGATCAAGAGATTTGGTGATTTTAGGACACTTTCCTAACAAAATCTACCTTGGACTAAAATCAACGAATCATCGGTCCAGATAAACATCTTGACTGTCGCCATCAACACGCCCCTCCGTAGGGCGTGGCCTCGCAGGGCTGTCACATGCTTAGAACACCAACTAAGTCCAAACAATGTTCGAACTTAGCTATAGATAGCTTGGTTAACATGTCTGCAGGATTATCAGAAGTATGAACCTTCTTGACCACGATCTCTCCCGCAAAGAATCAGATCTCTGATGAAGTGATACCGACGCTTATATGCTTGGTCTTGAATGATAAGTGTCATTCTTTGTCGATGTATAGCACTGATCGTTCAATAAACCACGCCTCGCCTGGTACTCCAAGCTCCATGACCAATCCTCAACCGATGGCCTCCTTCACTCCTTCCACAAAGAATATATTCAGCCTCTGAGTAGACAAGGCTGCTATAGATTGAAGTGAAGCTTTCCAAGATATTGCTCCTCCACACATGACGAACACATACCCTGAAATTGAGCGTCTCCTATCCAGATCTCCACCATAATCAGCATCAACATAACCTGCAACATCAGACGTTGCAGCACTACCTCTATCATACAGGATGCTCTTCTCCAAAGTACCCTTCACATAGCGAAGGATCCACTTCACTCCTTCCCAATGCTCCTTCCCTGGATTCTGCATATATCTACTCACCACACTAACTACGTGGGACAGGTCAGGTCTAGTACACACCATAGCATACATCAAACTACCAATTGCACTAGCATAGGGAATATTAGACATCCTCCTTACCTCCAAATCAGATTTAGGATGCTTCTCACTGCATAACTTGAAGTGTGCGGCTAAAGGAGTTGAAACCGCTTAGCTTTCATGTTGAATCTGTCCAACACCTTCTCCAGATATTTCTTCTGAGACAGGAACAACTTCCCTGCCTTTCTATCCCTTTGGATCTCCATACCCAAAATCTTCTTCGCCGCTCCGAGGTCTTTCATCTCAAACTCCTGGTTGAGTTGAGATTTCAGTTTCTTTATTAGTGACATGTCCCTGGAGGCAATCAACATATCATCCACATACAATAATAAATAAATGAAAGACCTTTCTTCAAATTGCCTGTAGTACACACAATTATCATAGTGACTTCTTGTGTACCCTTGCCCTACCATAAAGGTATAAAACCTTTTGTACCACTGCCTGGGTGCCTGTTTAAGTCCATACAAGGACTTCCTTAATTCACATACTGCTCCTGTTTACGAGAACGATGAAACCCTCTGGCTGCCTCATATATATTTCCTCCTCCAACTCGCCATGGAGGAAAGCTGTCTTGACATCAAGTTGCTCCAACTCCAAATCAAATAGAGCAACAAAGGCAAGCAAGGTGCGGATCGACGTATGCCTCACGACTGGCGAGAATACTTCGTTGTAGTCGATTCCTTCTTTCTCGTTGCATCCCTTACCACTAACTGGCCTTCCACCTTGCACTTTCTACACCAGGATACCTTCCTTTCTCTTGTACACCCACTTCAAGAAGAGCTCGTCGTCCGTTAGGCAACTCACATAGCTCCCATGTATGATTTTTCTGCAGACTCTCCATCTCCTCTTGCATAGCTCCTATCCAATTTGAGGCATTCGGACAAGAGATGGCCTCCTGATAGGTAGAAGGTTCAGCACCTTCAGGAGTCTCCTCTGCAACACTCATCGCATAAGAAATCATAGCATCATCTTCTTCAAGATATCGCATCTGGTCTCCGATCTTCCTCCTGGGACGATCTCTAGCAATGCATGGTTGTTCCTCCACCTGAGGAACATTCGTCTCAATCTCAGGCTCATCAACCTGAGTTGGTTCAGGAGCATCAGTAGTTTGCTCCTGATTGCAGGTTCCAGCAGCTCCACCTTGAGCCTGCTCCACCTCGAACACCATTCTTCCTGCATCCTTCTCCTGATTTCCTGCATCATCAGAAGTACCGGTAGATTCCATTCCAGATAACATAGCAGTTTCATTAAAGGTTACATCTCTAGACTGAATAACTTTCATCAAATCAGGACACCACATTCTATATCCCTTAGACTCAGACCCGTAACCTAGAAACATGCATTTAACAGCCCTGGGAGACAGCTTCCCATCATTCACATGGACATATACAGGACATCCAAAAATTCTCAAATTAGAATAATTAATCGATTACTGGCCCATACTTCCTCCGAATCGGTATTCATAGAGGCGTGAGGTGATCTGTTCACAGTAGCAGTGAGATATCACCTCTGCCGAACGATTTGTTCTTCCAAAGCCCTGCATTCGAGAGCATGCAATGGGCTTTCTCCAAGAGTGTCTGTTGATTCTCTCACTACCCGCTTTCTTGAGGCTTACCCACCAAGGTTCGATGCCTCAATCCCATGCTCTCGCAGACCAAGAAATTCAGAATCAACAAACTCCAACCCATTGTCAGTCTTGAGTTTCTTGATTTTCCCGCCTGTCTGGTTCTCCACCAAAGCTTTGAACTTCTTGAAATATGAGAATGCCTCATTCTGTTGCCGCAGGAAATAAACCCAAGTCTTCCTCGAGAAGTCATCCACGAATGTCAACATGTAGCGCTTGCCACCCAGTGATGGCACTCTAGCAGGACCCCACAAATCTGAATGAATATAATCAAGGATCCCTGCTGTTGTATGTTTAGCCCTTGAAAAGCTAACCCTCTTCTGTTTCCCGTAGACACAGTGATCGCAAAACTCCAACTTACCGATCTTTGCGCCTTCAAGGTATCCCTTCTTGCTCAACATTGACATTCTCTTCTCGCCCATGTGGCCTAGTCTCATGTGCCACAGTTTTGTGCTGTCGGACTCATCAAGATTTAGGACTGCCGCTGCAGATCTTGTCACTGTAGACCCCTGCAGGATGTATAGACTGCCCTTCCTGATTCCCTTCATAAGAACCATGGAACCCCTGCACACTTTCAAAACACCATCTTCTCCTTTGTACCTGCAGCCGTTAGCTTCAAGAGTACCCAAAGAAATTAAATTTCGAGTCATGTTAGGGATATGACGAACCTCCTTGAGAGTTCTAACGATGCCATCATGAGTCTTGATTTTGATGCTACCGATTCCTGCAACCTTGCAGTGTGGTTACCCATGACTACGACCCTGTCAACACTCTCATAAGACTCGAACCAGTCCTTATGATGACACATATGATAGGTGCACCGTGTCAAGAACCCACTCATCTCTAGCTATCCTACTCGATGTGGTAGCCAAGGCATCATCCAGAACTACAAACCCATCACCATCCGACTGACTCACGCAGTTTGAGGTACCAGTTTGGTGTGATTATCCTTACCCTCCTTACGGTCTCTGTTTTGCCCAACAGTCTCTCTCTATATGCCCCATCTTACTACAGTAGTTACACTTCTTATTCTTGTGAGGATTCCTAGACTTTGAACGGTGTTTAGACCTCCCTCTAGACCCGTTTCCCTTACGTTCAGTATTTCTACCCCTTACAACCATAGCATCATCACCCTGGTCATCACCATCGGTATCAAGTTTCTCCTTAGACAGTAAACTAGCCTTTACTTCACTAAGGTTAAGGTCACCACGATTCCCATACAACATGATTTCCTTAAATTGTTTATGTGATGCAGGTAGGGACAGAATTAAATGAAAAGCCTTATCCTCATTAGTGTGTTTTATATCCATTGATTCCAATTCAGTAATAATAGAATCAAATTCACTAAGATGTGCCTGAATAGAAGTACCTTGGGGCATCTTCAACCTGTAGAATTTCTCCTTCATTCGGTACTTGTTTGCATAACTCTTCGACATGTACAACTTTTCCAGTTTGGTCCAGAGCACCCGAGGTTTCTCGATATGCATCACCTCTCTCTGAATGTGCTCTGCCAAACACAGCTGAATCCCTGCCAGAGTCTTATCTTCAAGCTTCTTCCACTTGAGTCGATTCCCCTTGATATCCTTCTGGAGTTTTTGGAATTCATCATCGCTCATTGTCGCATCAGTCTTCGTGTCGGGATACTCAATTACATCCCATAACCCGTGCTGAATCAGGACCGCCTTCATCTGCAGCCTCCACATAGTAAAACTCCTCGTTTCATCAAATTTTGGAATATCACACTTCATTATTGAAGCCATCTCCACCTTGCTCTGATACCACTTGTTAGACTCAGATACCCTTGTGAGGCTCTGATACCACTTGTTAGAGAAAAGTGAGTAGCAAGGTAACAGCGAAAGCGAATAATAGAATTGAAAACGAGATGACGGATATTACGACAAAATTTAGGAACGAAAAATAAGCGATAAAATCAAACACCAGAATTACGTGGGAAACCGAAGAACTCGGAGAAAAACCCACGGACGGCGACAGCCAGAAAATAATCCACTATGAGAAAGGAGGAGTACAACCTGATCACTATCACAGGGTGTGATACGATCCACAAAGAAGATTACAATAACAATCTCTCAACACTCAACTCACAATCTCTCAGGATACACTGGGGAAAATATTGGTGAGACCCCTTTCTCTCTCAATATTTTCTCTCTCTCTAGCTCTCTGTGTTTACTGATATGTTTTTGGTAGAGAAACATGCACCCTATTTATAGGGAGAACTCCCTATAACCTAACTTGACTCCCACTCTAAATAGATTTAGAATCTAATACAATTAGGAAACCCAATACAATAAGAAAACCTAAATAATATCCTAATACAATTAGGAAACAAATAATTGTAAGATCAAGAGATTTGGTGATTTTAGGACACTTTCCTAACAATAGGGAAGTCAACTCAACGTCTCCCTAATGCGTTTGAGTATGGTCGTTCAAAGAGTCGTAGCAGCAAATCTAATATACGAGGCAGCAAGAAAAAATCGAGTTCTTCTTTAGTTGGAATGGGCGGCACAAATGGTAAGCTATATTATATTTGATTGTAATATTTAGCATACAACAAAATAAATTTTAACCAACGTTTTTTTTTTATGCGCAGGGACCAAACAGATGAGTATAGGTGCATTTCCTTGGCCCGATGACGTTCCTGATTTCATTCTTCCATACATCATTGGTTGGACGGATGTTGAAACTGATGGCAACTGTGGGTTCAGATGTATTGGCGAGGCAGGCTTTGGGGGCCAACACGAGTGGCCTGTGGTAAGAAAATCCATGAACAATGAAATCAAAGCCAATCCGGCACGGTACGATGCGACATACGGGTACGATAACGCGATGAATAGAGCCATGGTCAGTACTGGGGGTCATTTGCACGGATCATGCAGGCGACCCCATTGGTTGAAAACACCCCATTTCCCGTGACAACCTTATTGAACTACGTGTTTGTTAGCCCCGCAACTGTTGGTGGACGTGCCCAACACACAACTGAGTCATGCATGATTGTTTTGCCACTACCGTAGCGGCCGACGTTGTTGCTCCTGAACGTGTTGTCACCCTGGCACATATCCACAAAGTTCACTATGTTTTTGTGCACTTGCAGGATGGATGTCCTCTACCCCCGTTGGATGTTACACGGAGTCGTGCGAGCGACAACTCTGTTCTTGGGTTTGATTTTCCTTTTGGTCTTCGATTTAATTTGTAGGCTAGACTTAGGAAAATTTGTAGAGATAACATATGATTCATTCCAACTATGTTTGACAATTGTAGTTTGTTATGTGAACATTTTCAATTATTTGTATTAGAGATGATTTTTGTTTTTTTATTTTCTAATTATACAATATTTTAAATATAACCTGAACATAAGCATATGTGAAGAGTTGGTTGCAATACATAAACTGTAAACCCTAAAAAATTGTTCAACAAACTAAATTAAAAAAAAAGTACAAGTACTCCACATATTACAATTGTCCAACAAAAAGCATAAAAAAAATGAAATCACTCTTCGGGCTCCGATGGCGGGCGAGGTAGGGCCTCAATATGCATGTGCTCGCACCACTAGTCCAACAGATCGAGGATGCCATTGTGCGCCTCCAATGGTATGCGACCACCCAATGGTATCTCGTACAAAGGGAATGCACGCTTTGACCACTCATAAGCCCGCTGCAACATGAAACAAACAGTTAGTCAAATAGATAAGACAAAAAATTAATTAAATAAAACGTGTATTGGATAAGGTAAGGGTGTGACACGTTGCAGAACCAAGTGTTGTACTCAGGTACTGGATCCCATGGGTTCCGGCTCAGTTTCAGTGCATCCAATGGCATGGCATTGGTCATAAGAAACTACCCCACCCTAAATCAACCAACGACTCATCAAAAGCCAACACATATGTACCATATGCTGGCCGACTCTATCTAAGTGGTGAGTCTGGTGGTCTAGGTAGCTGTTGCACATACCCAAGCTGTCGGATAGTGCAATAAGGCATGTAGAGCTCAGTCACATCATAAGCGTGAATGTAACCAATGTACGTCGTCCGACGACATCTAGTGGCAAGTTTTGGACCGTATGGGCACCATACGACCTGTTGCTTCGATAGGTCGTCTATCAAGTGCCTGAATGTTTGTAGGCGATCCAGCGTACGTGGCTCACATCTGACATTCCACATCCTACCCGTGGACCATCTACATGTCGTGGGGTGTTAGGCCTAAAAATTGGGAAATGCTCATAGATCCACGCCTGGAGCAGCGTCTAACATCCCCGAATCTTACCGGTCCCGGCCTTGGTGGTTGCACCCAACTGTCTGTACAGGTACGCCAGAGCCACCGCGCCCCATGCCACTAAGTCGACCCATTGAGTGCTACCATATGCCCGTGGTCGCACCCTATCCTGAGACTTGTCCACTAGTAGTGTGTTGCCCAACAGACTCAAATACCAAGCCTGGATCTGGATAGGCCTCGGACGGTCCGAGGCGGGGCAGATGTTTCTAAGTTCACTGTCAAGAAGGCCCCCTTTTTCATAAATTTTGTTACGTTGGATCTCTTCCATATCCATAGAAAATAGGGAAGTGATGTAGGTGTTCACTAAATCTCGGTCTGGGGATTGAGGCAAATTCCCCTCAACTGGGAGGCCGAGAATGTTCACAACATCTTGGAGCATGATGGTCATCTCACCAAAAGGAAGGTGAAATGTGTTGGTGTCCAGTTGCCACCTCTCCACAAATGTAGCTATTAGCGGATGATCGATGTACTCAAACATTAGATCGCCCATCTAATGGCTGATCGCATCCTAGGCTGCCAGATGCATTTGACGCACCACCTCACTCAACTGAGCGAGTGCCATCTTCCTCGTCAATCAATCGATGACCTCAAGATCACGCTCCTGACCATCCAAAATAACCCGAGCAATATGTCCCCCGAAGCTCGGTATCACCGCAGCAGACATAGGACCGCCACGCACCTTCCCCTCAATCTTCCAGTTTGTGTCACCGCGCTGCATCTTCGGCTTCCGTGCTGAACTCGATCCCCCCTAATCTACCCCAAAACTCTGGGTGCTCCTCTTCCTTGGGGTAAATCTACCACCCCAGCCTCTAAGTTGGACGTAGTCAACAGTCTGAACATCATCGTCCTCCTCGGCCTTCTCCGTTTGCTCGGTTTGCCCATGACTAGTAGAACCCAAGTAGCTATATAACTGGTGAGCAAACTCGTCCGTTGTTTGTGTGTCAGACGGCTCCTGTCGTTGCATCTTGCACATTCTAGAGCGACGAAACGCTTGTGATGATGCCGCTAGCAATGGCTGCTCGGGACGTGCATCCTTGCGAGCTGCCGCTTCACCCCGACGAGCCGATGTCATCGTCCCACGCGTATGCGGGTCGCCTTCCTCTTCTGCTAGCCACCCATATCTCTTAATTACAATTTTACGATTTCCCGTGGGGTCTTTTCTCGACATTTTTTTCCTGCAAGATATTAGTGTCGATGACAACATAATAATGATAATGAAAATGATAATAATAATAATAGTAATAATAAAAATAATAATAATCTATTTTATCTCTTTTGAACCCTAAACCCTAAAACCCTAAACGCTAAACACAAAACCCTAAAACCCTACACGCTAAACCCTAAACAATTATAACGATTTGAAATTTATTATCTCTTTGAATTAGTACACCCTTAAGATATTATATGATATACGGGTATGTAGACAGTGACTAAATTGGATAACTTAATTTAACGCAAGTTCCTAAAAGGAAATTCATCGTTCTTGTTATGAACAAAGTGTAAAAGTTCTATGTACTGGCCATCATGTGCTTGCGATATTATAATGCAGGTGTAGATGCATTCTTGATACCAACCGCTTATACAACGACCGGAAAGGAACCACGAGATTGATTTTCTCGCCGTTCGTTTAATAAGTAATCGGTATCAAGAGTGCATCAACACCTGCATTATAATTTTGCAAGCACATGATGACCAATACGTAGAACTTTTGCACTTTGTTCATAACAACAACAAGGAATTTCCTTCTAGGCACTTGCGTTAAATTAAGTTATCCAATTCAGTTACTAACTATTTACCCTCATATCATACACTAACTTAAGTTTATACTAACTCAAAAAAGATAATAAATTACGTTTTTTTTCAAGTTCACAGTCCACATAATGTGAAAAAATGCTCTTTAATAGAAGATTTTCCATTCCAAAGACTGTAAACTCGACTTTAATTTTTGGCTCATTTACTAAATCATATACTCACTACTAATTCCTATCAATTAACATCATTAACAATATTAATAATTAAAAGCAATAACACCCTAAAACCTAAACTTAATAAAATAGAACCTTAATATATTCAAATAACAATAACAATTAACTTAAAAAAGGGAAATTCCATTTGGTAGGCTTCAATTTTTGCCTATTCCAAATTGTCAACCACTTTTGAAATTATTCCAAGTGATAGGCTTATTTTGGAAATTATTCCAAATGATAGGCTTATTTTGAAAATTTTGAAAATTATTTTAAGTTTTCAAGCACTTTAAAAACTATTCCTAGTTTTCAAATACTTTAAATATTATTCCAAGTGAGTCGATTGTGAAATTGATAGGGAGAGTCAAATGAAATTTAGAGAGGAGGAAAGTTTTGCGAGCAATATTTTAATGTCGGTACAAGAAGATGCTCATAAGATGGAATAATTTTCAAAATAAGTCTACCACTTGGAATAATTGAAAACGTGATTGACAACTTGGAATAGGAAAAAGTTGAAACCTATCAAAGGAAATTTCCTTTAAAAAATTATGTATTTCACTAATACTAACAACTACAACAATAATAATGATTAATATTCATAATAATATTAATTTCATTAAAATTTAATTTTTCCAGTTTCAATAATTAATTATTATAATCGTATTATTTATATTATTTCCCTGATACTAACAACATCAATAATGATTATTATAAATATTATATTAGTAATTTTATTCAATTTTCCCCCAGTTTTACTAAAATAACTATTATTTTTACTCAAATTATTTTAAATATTTTTAAAAACAAAAAATTAATTACTTCCTCGGCCTTGGGACGCCCCCAGAAGGCGATATGGCCAAGGCTCAGACGCCATCTGGCGGCGTCATGGCCAAGGTCCTATCGCCATCGGATGGCATATGAACCTTGGCCAGATCGCCATCCTACGGCGTCTAGTCAAGGTCCAAACGCCATATCGGGGCGTTTGGCCTGGCCGACGTTTGTTCCGGCTAATTTTTGATACTTTTTTCCCTCCCAATCCCTTCCTCATTAAAAGTTCATATAATCTAACACTACAAAATAAACTTTTACACAAAAAGACAAACAAAAAATTCAAATTTAAACAAAAAATACCGATTTTACCTCAGGCGAATATTCCGACGACTTGTGACGACGGTAGCTACGGTCGACGACAACGTTGACGGCGGCACTCCGGCGGAAAGAGGAGGAGGGTTTGGTGTTTGAGAGGGGAGAGAGAATTCAGACAGACAGAGGAGGGCGGTGGGCTGGCGTGCGGCAGTCGTCATCAACTGGCGGTGTTTTTCGGCGTGCGGTCATCGGCGGCTGTCGCCCGGCGGGAGGTGGTGGGGTGGAGGGTGGCTTGGTGATTGAGAGAGATTAGTTAGAGAGAGAAGGAGGGAAGTGTGAGAATGAGGGAGATTGAGGGGGTAGAGGTATTAAGGGAATGTTATTGACCAAATAAGGGCGACGCTAGTAATATTAAGGCGACGGAGAATGGTCTACATGAGACATCTCATTATTACGTAAGTCAGTATAATAAGTAAATTAGAGTTGATTTTATATTGCATCTTTAAAATTTTTTAATCTCACGATCAAAAACATGTAAAATTTTGTTTATACATTTTGTTTATATCATTTGCGACAGAAACTAGTTATAATATAATAGCAAAAGTGTAATATGATGTGAAATAAGAAAGATAAGTAACTCAATTGTAACATTAATGATTTAAGGACTGTTTGGTATGCAATGGGAATGAGAATGAGAATGGGAATTCATAATAGGAATGGGAATGATAATTCATCATTAGAATGAGAATTGAAATATTATTATGAATTCCCAACTTTGTTGTTTGTTATGTGGTAATTGAAATTGCGAATAAGTGGGAGTAGGATTGAGAATAAATACACATTTACAAAAATATTCTTTTGATTAATTTATGAATGTTTTAAGTAATATATCTGGAAATGCCCCTTGATTCCTTATTAACACTCTTTCGAACACAACCGGTGCATTTCAAAATAACTTTTACTAGGGCATCTTTACCCTTAGCCATCAACCTAATCTCCTTTGGATTTTTGATTCAAGTCACTTTTCTATTTTTATTTTCGATCCAAAGTGAAGAAGAAAGGAAAATAAAAAATATAGAAATTCCTAACTCGAAATACAAATACAATTAGAAAGATTTCGCTGCAATCAATAGAGTAATAATAGTAAATAAATTAAGAAATACTCCGTAATCAAATGGTTTCTAACTATATTTTTAATCACAATATTTCATTTTAATAGCTTGTATGATACTATGTACCCCAGGTTCACATTTTCGTTATAATAAATTGAAGTGGGTGGAAGAACATAATTAACTCATATTTCATGCTAAGAAAATCGGTCACTATTTGAAAAAAATATAAAAAAATTAAAGTTCCTAAAAAAATTCTAATAAAACTAATTCAACACCAAATATAAACTAAAATCGAGTATATAGAAACTCCAAATAAGGATTCAATAAATCAATATACTAATAAATAAGTATCAATTATTTAATCTATCTAAAATACTAAATTTTCCCATCAAAATAAATAAATATTAATTAGAACTCTCAATCTCTTGGTGATTAGTATCTTTTAAATAGGAGGGGTAGTCTTGGCAATAACAATTAAATATAAGGACAATATTAGTATTTAGCAGTGATTAATGAACTCTCAGTATCAGTTACCACCATCACCCCTAGTAGTAGATTATTGGGGGTTGGAGCATCATATTCCCATTGCCATTTTTTTGAATTACCATAAAACAAACATGATAATTATATTACCAATTATCCTATTCCCATTCCCAACCCTCTATTCCTTTATACAAACGACCCCTTAATGAAGTTGACTTATGATCCATGTTGGTTGTTAGTACTTTGTTTTCTTTTCTTTGTTTTCAGTTCAATTAAAATTTAAATCCTCATTCGTTCATAGTTAAGAAAATAAAGTTTATAGATGCATAGGACGAGCCCATTCTGATATGTGATCGACTATGTCATGGTGCCAATTAGCTTGTAATTCAAGTAGCATGGAAGTGGGAGATTTATCTTCTCTATTCGAATTCAAATCGTGGTAGCTACAAATTTCTCAGAGTGTGCGTGGAAGAATATTAACCAAATTTTTCCGAGGAAAGACCTTTTTGTCTAGGAAGTTTTACCTTGGAAAACTTTTCCTAGAAAAATATAAATTTGACTTACGTCCTAAAATCTTGGGAAAGTATGTTGCAAATTTTTCACAATGTTTAGTTAAAGTTACAACTTTCCCAAGAAAAATATCTAATGTGTCCAAATTA
This sequence comes from Portulaca oleracea, assembly GCA_029582165.1. Lineage (NCBI taxonomy): Eukaryota > Viridiplantae > Streptophyta > Magnoliopsida > Caryophyllales > Portulacaceae > Portulaca > Portulaca oleracea. The sequence goes on from CM055871.1 coordinate 17,813,732, forward strand.
TCCTTATTTATTTATTTATTTATTTTCATTTGTAGGGTTTGCAACATTATTAAGGGTATTTTGAAAATTTTCTCACAATATAATTTCCCATCCTCCATCGTAAAAAATTTTCTCATACTATCTCTTAAGATAATTTTTTCCTGAGTTGAATGGGGAAATTGTGAGCTTCATGAAAACTTTTCCCCATTGCATAAAGGTTGCCAAACATATCGCCAACTCGGGAAAGTTGACTAATTTCCTAGAAAAATGAGCGAACCGAACGCTATCTTATTAAGAATTGTTGATACTCTTGGAGGCTTGATCCATATTTTGTCCATGGATCATGTATGATGGACGATAACCTTATGATCAAGTTATCCACGAAAAAAAGCTCTACTTGATCAAGGCCTATTTTTCAAGCTTTCTAGGCTTATTTAGGGTTACTAATGAGACATTTTAGGTTCAAAGGGGATAAGTAATCTTGGAGACGAATAAAAGAAATTGAATTCATTTTTATTTTCAGCTACTCAAGCCTGGATCAACGTTTGGGGTTAAAATCGACTATTTGGAGTTGATGGATATCTTGGTCATTAAATTGGGACTGGAATTGTGTAACCTTGAGTTTCTAGAAGATCTGTGCTAATTATTTAGCCAACAAATCAAAGGAAAATTAGCTAGGAGAAAAAGAAAGAAATAAAATAGAAGTGTTGTTGTAACACCCCCAGGTTGTTAACCACTATATTAAGCTAATTACTTAACCCAATGATTAGCGCAGCGGATTCTCACTCAAGGGTATTACCGCCGTCCACGGGAGTGGACAATGTTATACATTGACCCAAACCACATAACATAACTTGAGCTTAAAGATCATACACATTACTAACCACCATTATACATAATTATAACCTAAACAAACCCCCTAGCATAAACCTTAAACTCTCAACATTATACATAATTCAATATAATGGCTCCATTGCTTGAGTCAACCAAACTCTTACTTCACCTTTCCTTATGTTGGTCTAGGGGTTTGTCCTTCCGATGTCTTTCCTATTCCCTTTGTCGGGTTCCTTAAAACTAAAATATAAAACTTTGAAGCGTGAGATAAACTCAATACGCATACCCCTATAATGTAAGAATCATTTCGTAATTAATTTTAGTTAATTAGCGCGGTTCGAAATTCAATTAAAACAACGTAAACAACAACAACCAATAATGATAAGGAACAACAATAAACTTAACTTAACTTATAACATAAAATCATAACTTAGTTCATATCATAACCCATAACTTAAACCATACTCGAAATCATAACTTAAAATACAACATATAAATCATAGCTTAAGACATAACGCAAATCATGCTATGCCATTGATATGAAAGCATAATTTTTCAACTTGAGGGATCATTGAAAGGTCCTTCGTATGGGGATTCATGCTATGCCATTGATATGATGGAATTCCTTGTTGATGAGTATATTGAGGACTCCCATCTTCTTGAATCTATTTGCGATGATCCCTTGGGAGCTTGCCTATTGGAGTCTTTCCAATTTGAGACCGACGGCACCGACATTACTTTCTTCACCAACCTTCTTGACTCTTCACCCATGCATAAGGAGATTATTATTGATGAGCCTTATATGGAGTGCATGGAGATTCAAGATGCGATCTTCAAAGGTATGTCTTCTTCTCAAATTCAATCTTCTACTCCTCTAGAGCTTAAAGATTTACCCCCTTCCCTCCAATATGCTTTCTTGGATGATGAGAAATCTTATCCTGTCATTATGAATGCGAATTTGAATGATTTTTAATTGTCTAAGTTGCTTGATTTGCTTAGGAAACATAGGGGTGCATTGGGTTATAGGATAGAAGATTTGAAAGGTTTATCTCCTTCCATATGCATGCATTCGATTGATTTGCTAGAGGATGCCAAGCCTACTAGGCAACCCCAACGTCGTTTAAATCCCAACATGCAAGAAGTGGTTAAAAAGGAAGTAGTAAAGTTGCTCGCCACTGGGATCATCTTCCCCATCGCAAATAGCGAATGGGTAAGCCCGGTTCAGTGTGTGCCCAAGAAGAGTGGATTGACCGTAATTGAAAACGATAAGAAAGAACTAGTTAGTACCTGGACCGTCACCGGTTGGCGGATGTGTATCGATTACCGCCAATTAAACAAAGTAACAAAGAAGGACCATTTCCCCCTTCCCTTTATTGACCAAATGTTAGAACGATTGGCGGGTCATTCGCATTTTTGCTTTTTGGATGGGTACTCGGGGTTCTTTCAGATTCCAATCCACCCCTCACACCAAGAAAAAACCACCTTCACTTGCCCTTATGGGACATTTGCCTATCGTCGCATGCCATTTGGTTTATGTAATGCCCCTGGGACTTTTCAACGTTGTATGATGGCTATTTTTAGCGATTTCAATGAGAAATGCATGGAAGTCTTTATGGATGATTTTTCTGTGTACGGTAATTCTTTCGATGACTGTTTGCTAAATTTGGAGAAAGTGTTAACTCGTTGTGAGGAAATGGATCTAGTTCTGAATTGGGAGAAATGCCACTTCATGGTGGAACAAGTTATCGTTCTGGGTCACTTAATCTCTTCTAAGGGCATCGAAGTAGATAAGGCTAAAGTTGAGGTTATAGAGCGCCTACCACCCCTAGTTTCCGTTAAGGGGGTGCGTAGTTTCCTTGGCCATGCCGGCTTTTATCGCCGGTTCGTCAAGGATTTTTCAAAAATTGCTTGACCTCTAACTGACTTCTTATGCAAAGATGCCCCTTTCATTTTCACTGATGAGTGCCTTGAGTCGTTTTATAGGTTGAAGCAGGCCTTGATTTCCGCTCCGGTAGTGCAACCTCCGGATTGGACGCTACCCTTCGAGATTATGGCCAACGCGAGCGACTTCGCCGTGGGAGCGTGTTTGACCCAAACAGTAGACAAGAAGCCAAGGGTTAACTATTATGCAAGCCATGCGCTTGATAGCGCCCAAAGGAACTACACTACCACGGAAAAGGAGCTTTTGGCGATCGTTTTTGCGCTCAACAAATTCCGGCAATACCTCATGTTCTCTAAGGTGGTAGTCTACACGGATCATGCCGCTATCAAATACCTGATGGGAAAGAAGGAGACAAAACCGAGACTTATACGGTAAGTCTTGCTTATGCAAAAATTTGATTTGGAAATCCGCGACAAGGCGGGCACGAAGAATGTCGTAGCCGATCACCTTTCGAGGATCCTTGTTGACTTGGAAGACACCCAACCAATTGTAAATGCTTTCCCGAACGAGGGACTCTTGGCTATCAACTCGCATCCTTGGTATGCGGATATTGTGAGTTATTTGGCGAGCGAAGTGATCCCTCAACACTTGAACCATCATCAAAAGAAGAAATTCCTCCACGACATGTAGCATTATTTTTGGGACGACCCTTTCCTCTTCCGTCTTGGAAATGACGGGATGTACTGGCGATGTATTCCCGAGAGTGAAGTGCAATCTATTTTAACCCATTGTCATGAATTTCCGGTGGGAGGTCACGGTGGCCCCCAAAAGACGACGGCGAGGGTTTTGCAAACCGGCTATTGGTGGCCGACTCTTTTCCGTGACGCCCACTTGCATGTCAAGCAATGTGATAGGTGTCAAAGGTCCGGTAACATCTCCCGGAAGAATGAAGCACCATTGAACTATATTCTTGAGGTGGAAGCTTTCGATGTGTGGGGATTGGACTTTATGGGCCCTTTCCCGTCGTCAAGGGGTTTCCAATACATCCTAGTGGCGGTAGACTATGTCACAAAGTGGGTCGAGGCCATACCATGTGTAAGATGCAATGGGAAATCCGTTTCGAAATTCTTGAAAAAGACCCTATTCCCAAGATTTGGCATTCCACGGGTCATCATTAGTGACAACGACTCCCATTTCATCGAAAAGAGATTCGAGTCTCTCTTGGAGAAGTACGGCATCAAACATAAGAAGGGACTCCCTTACCATCCACAAACACAAGGTCAAGTGGAATTCTCCAACCGTGCCATCAAGGAGATCTTAGAGAAGACGGTTAGCTCTTCAAGGAAAGATTGGGCAGAAAAACTGGATGAAGTCTTGTGGGCATACCGCACCACTTTCAAGATACCGATCGGCACTACTCCTTACTGTCTTGTCTACGGGAAGGCATGTCACTTCCCCGTAGAACTTGAGCACAAAACCATGTGGGCAATCAAGAAGTTGAACTTCGATCTCAAGGCGGCCGGAGGTAGTCGGTTATTTCAATTAGAAGAGCTTGAGGAGTTGAGGCGTCATGAATATGAGAACAACAAGATCTACAAGGAGAGAACGAAGGCATGGCATAACAAGAGGTTGAACCGACGTGAGTTTGTGGTAGGCGATAGGGTTCTCATTTTCAATTCAAGGCTGAAGTTGTTCTCTGGGAAATTGAGATCACGGTGGTCCGGACCATTCGAAATAGTGAGAATTCTTTCCACCGGAGTAGTTGAGTTGAACGATGCCCAAGGAAAGTGTTTCAAAGAAAACTCATCGAAACTCAAACCATACATCATGGGCGAGGAATATGTCGGGACGGTTGTGACATACCTCGCGGCTTTTGAAGATTGAAAAGCATCGGAAAAGGTCGAGCTAGGACCTACAAAACAAGCACCCGGGAGAGGTATGAACTACTTCCCCCTCTTTTAGTGTTTTTCTTTCAATTTTTAGTTCTTTCATTTTTATTTCCTTTATTTTTGTGCCTTTCTTCTTCCTTTGTGTTATCTTATTAGAAAAGATTTTTGAGTTAAAAATGAGAAAAAAATCGAAAAAGTTTGAAAAGAAGAAAAAAAATCAAGAGTGGTTCCATGAGAGTCGAGGTTTGAAAGTGTTCTTCAGCGATTGGAGAGTGTCCTTAAATGATAATTGAGCGAAAAAGAAAAGGGAATGGATGACAAGAGGGTAGATTTTAGGACTTAACATTTTTTCTCCAAGTTTTGAGCCTTGTAGATGCTGGAGATGAACCGCAAGGGACCGTGCCCACGGTGGAAGTCACCGCAGCCACGGTCAGCATACTCAAAGCTGCTCCTAGTTTAGCCAGGCCGAAGGTCACCGTGACCACGATGGAAGTCACCGCAGCCACGGTCTCATCGCAGCATAATTCTTGGAAATTTTGGTCCCGAACATCACCGTGACCACGGTGAGGTTCACCGCAGCCACAGTATCCGCCCTATTTTTTTCCCTTCTTTTTCTCTCACCTGAATCACACCGTGCCCACGGTCAAATGTACCATGGCCACGGTCTGTCGAAAACCTGCGATATGTCGGGGGTTCCATATCATTTCCCCCTCATTTCTCTCTCACTTTCTTCCTCAGTCTCACCCTCGAAAACCCTCAGCAAACCCTAAAACTCGAATTCTCTTCCAAAATTCGACAAACCCACCTCCAATTACTCCATTTCTCCCAACTTTCTTCTCCAATTCGAACCCTAGCTGCTGTTGCTTGACTCTTTTGGGTCTTCCTCAAGCAAATTTCAGGCCTTGTTCCTTGTGGGGGCTCGAATCTCTCAAGGGAAGCTCTCAAAGTTTTCAATCCAGGTATTCCTTGATTTATTGGTGCTTAAATACTAAAATTCTTGTTTATTTGGGTTGAATTTGGTGAAATTGCTTGTTGGGTCTTGGTTAGGTGAGTAAGTAGAATATGGGGTTGAAATTTTGATTGAAATTGACTGTTGGGAATATTTTTGGTGGACTTGTGGTTGAATCTTATGTGAATTGCTTGTGGGTTTGGTTGGATGAATTGATTGAGTTTGGAGTTTGAGTTTTTGGTTGATATTGCTGAGATTGGGAGTGTATTGCTTGTTTTTGGGATTGAATCTTGTGGTTGGTTGTGAATTCATGTTGCTCGGGATTTGTGGGTATTGGTTGTGTTGCGCTTCGGTGTTTGGTGGTTGATTTTCTTGCAGAGTATCCAATGGGTCGAGCGAAACGTTCCCGGACCGAACCGGAATCAACCCCCGCCCCATCAACCTCGGCTGAGCCCGATAAAACTCGGTACAAGGGTCAACCGGCCTCGATTATTCAATGCGACCCGAAAATTAAGGTCAATTTTCGGGACGATATGCACAAGGCCCGGTATGAGAGGCTAAAGAAGCGAAAAATTTGTGCTCCGGATCTCTATCATGAGGAGACGGCAAGGGTTGTTTTCTGTAAACCGAGCATGGACTTCTTCATCAAAGTCATGGGATGGGAAGTCTTTGCCACAATCAACGAACCGATCATTGAGCAACCGGTGCTCGAATTCCTCAGCTCTTTGGTGGTAAAGGAAGACGGCACATCCAACGCCTCCTTTTCATACATCGTGAACAAAAAGGAAGTTGAGTGTACGCTCAAGGACTTATGCAACGCTCTAGGCCTTCCCGAGGACGGCATACCCTACGGCGAGTGCGTCAAATTCGATGAACAAGAAGCTATGAAAGCACTCACTTGCTGGAGGAGACGTTACCCGAGGGTTCGATCGCAACGAGCAAAGTACTATTGCCCAAGCAACTCCAAGGCTAGGGATTTCTGTAATCTGAGCGTCCGCATCTTCCACCGCATCATTTCGAACTCTGTTTTTGGTCGCGATGCCGGGCGTTCAAGCATCCGGAAAGACTACCTCTTCGTCCTCTTTAATGCGATCAATGGTCGCCGGGTCAACACTGGCTCGTGCATCCTCCATTGCCTTCGGGAAATAAGTCTCGAAACCCGGAACATGACTATTGGTATGGGTCACGTCATCACCCATTTCCTAAGGAAGCAAGGGTTCGAGTCCTATCTAAGCAAGTGGACTCCTCGTTTTTTCCCCGATCCCATCGACGGTGTTCGCCTACGAAAGATGGAATTCTTGGAGAAACACAAGACGCGAACACTATACCGTCACGGGAACGAACCCCACAGCATCGTGATCCATTTGGGCGACGACAATGCCAAACAACGCCTAGATGTCTCCGACCAGCGCAATTGGTCGTGCGGCCAAACCTTTAGGGATCGATTTGTGGTGGGTGGTCCCAGGGATCGAGCAGAGGAAGAAGAAGAAGAGGATAAAGAAGAAGAAGGAGGTGAACAAGCACAAGGGGATGAAGCCGAGCCGATTCAACAACGGGACGCCGCTTTTGAGCATATCAGCGAACAAATCCAGGAGCTTCATGATGAGTTCCAAGTCCAACGGGAGCTCATCCAAAACCAGCAGCTATTGATCGAAAATTTGCAAGGATTGCTTGAGATCCAACAGGAGAGGCTGACTAGCATCCTGTCATACCTCCAACCCCGTTCTCCGCCGGGAGGGTCCGCTTGAGGACCATTTGTAAGCACCCCCACCCGTCCTTTATCATTATTCCATTTACTTTATTTGTAAAGTATAAGTGTGGGGGAGTGCTTCTTCGGGGTTTTGGATGCGATGTCTGGTGGTTTTGGATCGTTGGTTTCTCGTTTTCTTTTGGCATGTGTTAGCATATTTTGGGGTTTGTTCGGATAGGTTGCTCGGGTTTTTCCTTGTTTTGTTTATCATTCATGTTTGTCGGGTTGTAGGATGGTTGTCTGAGGTTTGTCTTAGAGCTGTTTGATTGTTGTTATTGGTGGTCGGGATGTTGTTTAAGCATTTCTCGCTTGTATTTTGGGCATTGATGGGATGTAACCGACTGTTATTGGTGATTAATGCAAGGAATTAGTTGTTTCGGTTAGTTTACATCGAGTTTCACCCTTATTTCCCGCCTCAATGAGTGAGATTCGGGGATAAGGTAAGTCAATGGCAATGTTTATATTGTGAATATTTTCGTTTTTCATCTTTTCATTTTCTTTTCGTAATCTTTTAAGTTAGTTCGTTTTTCCTTTCTTTTGCTTTTGGTCTTGCATGCGAATTCTATAACTGAAAAGTCATCTTTCACTCTAACGTTGATCTGACTTTCTCGACCGACGACCTCAGATCGCCATTTTCAACGCTTATGAAGAGCTTAAGGTAATATCTTTCCACCTTACTCTTTTTATGAGAATTCTTATCGTGATCCGTCGCATGCTTGGTTTTCTTTTGGGTGGCGAACCCCTATGAGTGTCTGTGTTGGGATTTCGATTGCTGTTGGAGCCGTGTGGGCTCGGGTCGCCACCATTTTCTACCTGCTAGTTGTTTTGTTTGTTTGTGTTTTGTAGGCTCTCTACCCTTTTCATGCGACAACTTCCCACAATGAGGACATTGTGGAGTTTTAAGTGTGGGGGGGGGAGATATTCTATTTCAAGGGTAGATCACCTAGTCGTTTCGTTCTTTGTTTCCTAGTTTTGCTAGTTTTTGCTTAAATTTTAAAATTTTTGTGTGAAAATGGAGAAAAAAGGGAGTGAAAACATTTTTGTTTTTCTTTTCGTTTTGTTTTTTGTTTTGCTTTGTTTCCTGGATCTTGTTATCGAAGTTGAGAAGCCGTTCTTAAACTTCTTTCTAAAAGTAATCGGTTGGAGCATTTTCGACCCTAACTCGGGTTCTAGTCGAGACTTATCCTTAATAGACTCCCTTCATTAAGTGTCTTGTGAGACTCCTGTTCTTTTCTCGTTTTGTTGGGAACCCAGAGATTCTAAGGGCTTGTGTCTGAGTTTGTTTTGTCTCTCCTTTAGCAAAATCAAAAAGTGAAAAAAAAAGGAAAAGAAAAGAAAGAAAAAAGGAAAAAGAAAGAAGAAAGCTTCCATAAGACATAATAACCTGAATAAGTGGAGCGTGTCGCTGAAGACATTAACCACCATACACTTAGCCAACCTACACGGGCCCGGTATTCGTGGTACGACACTGGATACCCCTTAACCCTCCTCCTATATCGCTTTGTGACGGAGAGACGTATGGAAAAGACCGTGTTGGGAGGGTATACCCCTTTTATGGGCCGTCCAATTCCCGAAAGTAAGGCTAATACCGACTTTTAAAAACCAAAAAAAAGAGAAAAAAAAGAGAAAAAAGAAGAAAGAAAAGAAAAGTTTTGCTTCTAAAAAGAGAGCGGGGCCTCCCCTTGCATCACCTACGACCCTCACCAAGCCAAGGGCGACCAAATGCGAGGGAGGGCAACACTCTTCTCGGTTGTTTCGTTGTTTTCAAATTCGGACGCGAGTTTTTTTAAAGTATTTTGGTTCCCGTTAAACCCTTGTTGTGCTTTTGCTGTGGGGTTTCGCTTGTTACAAGGTGTAGGGAGTTAAAAACCTTCAAGATCGACCTTTTTCTGAGTTTGGCGTTTGTGAGGTGCTCCTAACGGTTACTTTGGGAGGTTTAATCGCGTTTTCTTAGTTTGGATTGCAAGATCTTGTGAATCATAGCCCTTGTTTTTTTTCGTTCTTTTCGTTTTCTTCGGTTTTGTTTTCACTTTCCCTCTCTCCTTTTTCTTTGGCTTTTGTGGGTACAACCGCTACAAACCCTCACGAGTCCATCTCGTCCACCCGGGCTGCCGGGGGGTTCAAAGGGCTTGGCGCATACGCTAAATGCACTCGTTTCTCTCCCACGACAGAAGAGTTTGTGTTAGTTTGTTTTGTTTTGTTTTGTTTTGCTTGGGACGAGCAAAGGTTTAAGTGTGGGGGTGTTTAGACCCGATTTCGTGTCTAAATACCGCCTAAATCCTTAGGCTTTTGACTTGTTTCGTAGTTTGTTTTAATAACTTTTAATGCGTTTTAGTTACTTTTGTAGTTTCCGAAGGGTTTCACTCAAAACGATTCCAAATGGGCCAATTTTGCACCAATCTTGGGAATTCCGAGATTCCCCAAGATTCCCCGAGCCCTGATCGTGTCAAAGGCAGAGGATTAGAAGGGTCGGTCATGTCGAAAGGCAGCGGAAGCGGAGGCAACGGCTGAAGAGTAATCTAAAGGAAACTGTGGCCGAGAGAGACCGTGGCCACGGTCATATGGACCGTAGCCATGGTATGATGGAGCCAAGACCAAAGTTAAGAGGCCTTGCACCCGAACTAGACCATGGTCACGGTCACTTTGACCGTGATCACGGTTGGATCTTCACCCTGCCTAAGGAAGAAGCTGACCGAACTAGACCGTGGCCACGGTCTCCCATGACTGTAGCCACGGCGGTGCGAAGGAGTGAAAAGTTGTCAGCCCTAATCGCCTAGACCGTGACCACGGTGCATGGAGACCGTGCCCACGGCGATGTGAAGCGAAGAAAAGAAATCGCCTGCCTTACGCAGGACCGTGTCTGCTGTGTAAAATGATGAGTTTTGAGTAACAACCTTGATTACTATTTAATGTATTTAGGTCATTTCTGCTAACCAAGGGATTAGACAGCAGCTTTAGCTATCTTTTATGATATTTTTTAGCACTCTTTATCACATTTTAAGTCTTAGATGAGAGGGATTAAGGAAGATCTTTGCTGAGATTATTAGTTTTTGTATTGGATTCTCTTGATTATTATTGGAAGTTTGAAGATTATTCTTAACTTTGGAGCATTGGAGCTTTATTATTCTGAAGTTTTCTCCCTTGTCATCACAATCAATGAGCATTTCTTAACCTTTCTCTCTCTAATTTATTGCTTATTTACTAATCTCTGTTTTTAGTTATTATTGATATTGTTGGTGTTATTGAATGTTTATTGTTATCTTGTTTACTCTTTTAAGCATGAATGAAGTTGTTGATGTTAATATCATGATAGTTAGGATGTTTAGTGGCTAGAACCTTAATGGGTTAGGGAGATATTAAGGGTGTGAATGGGTGATTAGGTTTGGGTTAGCAATATTAGTGAGTAACTAGTTAGGAAATCAACTTCCTAATCCTATCCTTCCCTCAAGTGGGATGTATTTAGGTGCGAAAGCATCCCGAATACATCTAATGCTTGTTGGAAGGTAGGAATTAGGATAGTTAGTATTCTGGTTCGCGAAAGCGAATAGAAACTAACTAGGAAATTTCGTTCTATTAACTTTCCCGGGTCTGTCTATGGATTTCGGGGAAGTTAATCTGGACTATCCTTGAAAGAGGAAGCCCGGTGGGTATTTTTCCAACGGAATTACCATTTGATTTCCCTTTCTCGTTACTCTCTTGTTGCGAAACCAATTTCCTCATTCCCGTTTGCATCCCGAAAGTCTCCCGACACCCATTGTTTCACCTTTTTGACTAAACATAGCGTGTCTGTGTTGTTTTCAACCTAAAGTCTATCAACCTTTCATGATCGTAAACCATACCTAGAGTCAACTAGCTGCAGCTAAGGCCCCTAGCTCCCTGTGGAAGAACGATAAAACCGTGGTCTTACAAACCACTCGACTAACAGCATGCCCAAGAGTTGGATATGCAGTTGGATAAAATCAAGGGAGACATACAGTAGGGAAAGGAACCAGGATTCGTGATCCATGAGGATGGAACACTGAGATTCCAAAACTAATTATGTGTGCCTAACATAGAGGAGTTGAAGCGGAAAATTTTAGACGAGGGGCACAACACACCATACTCGGTACAGCCAGGAGGGACCAAGCTCTACAAGGATCTCAAACAGACATTTTGGTGGAGCAACATGAAACAGGAAGTGGCCGAGTATGTGGCCAAGTGCCTCACCTGTCAGCAGGTTAAGGCGGAACACCAACGACCCGCTGGGTTACTACAACCCCTAGAGATTCTAGAGTGGAAATGGGACTCAGTTTCAATGTATTTCATGGTGGGTCTACCCAGGACAAGGAGAAAGAACAATGTTATCTGAGTGATAGTGGATCGACTAACCAAGTTTGCTCATTTTCTCCCTATGGCCAACACTTGGACATTGGATCAGCTAGCACAAGCTTATGTGCGCGAGATAGTACGACTTCATGGAGTTCCTAGCTCTATAGTGCCGGACAGGGACACCAGAGATTTCAGTCGGGATTCTGGAAGAGGTTACAAGAAGCCTTCGAAACGAAGCTCAAATTCAGCACCGCGTTCCACCCAGCAACGAATGGTCAAACGGAAAGGACTATCCAAACCCTTGAGGACATGCTAAGGGCATGTGCTCTGGATTTTAAGGATTTGTGGGATGATGAATTAATCTTAATCGAGTTTTCTTATAACAATAGTTTCCACGCTACCATTGGAATGTCACTTTTTGAGGCGTTATATGGGAGACGATGCAGGACTCAATGGCGGATATGCACTTAGGAGAGGGGTGTCCACGGACACCCTTAATCAAAGAGAAATTTGTGTTCTATAATGTTATTCGAAAGAATATTTCTTAATTGGAGCAAGCGGACACCGTAAAAAAATTCTCAAAAAACATTAAAAGGTGTCCAATTTAGCAACAACCCAAAAACCCTAAAATATTACCCCCTCTATCCCGAATAAATTGTCACGTTGACTAATTAGGTCAAAAAAAATTAATTTTGATCGTTAATTTATCAAATTATATGCTGAGTTATTACAAAACTACCACTATTAGATTTGTGATTGAAAAATATTTTATCTGAATACAATATTATTAGTCTTGCTAAGATAAAACCTGAAATTAATAGTCAAAGTGTTGCATCGAAAACCATGAAAAAGTAAACTGGACAAATAATTAGGATGGAGGGAGTACCAAATTATTTTTTTATAAACAAAAAGTATAAGTCAATTAATTGAGTAATTGGGTATAAGTTTAAAATATAAATATCTAGTTAATGTGAAATTTCAATTTATTTGGTGGACATATTTATATGATGATGTGAAATTTTGTTAACTTTGTGAATATGTTATTTAATATTTATTTTATTTTTTCTTGCCATTTATTTAAATTTTATTATTTTATTTTTCAAAAGCGCTTATGTAATAACAAGTATATTGGATACCCCTAAATTAATGGTCTGGATCCGCCACTGGCAGGACTCCCTTGTGCTGGCAAGACATTGATGAAGCGCTTACAATTGGACCCGACTTAATTCAAGCTACAACTCAGAAGATTAGGGTGATCCAAGATAGGATGAAGGATGCTCGGAGTCGTCAAAAGAGTTATGCTGACCGGAGGTGGAGACCTTTGGAATTCGGGGTAGGGGAACATGTGTTTCTGCGGGTTTCACCCATCAAGGGAGTCATAAGATTTGGTCAATCAGGAAAATTGACACCAAGGTACATCGGGTCGTACCCTATTTTAGAGCGCATAGGGGAAGTGGCTTACAAGTTGCAATTACCAGGAGATTTATCTAGAGTGCACACGTGTTCCACGTGTCGCAGTTACGGAAGTACGTCCCTGACCCTACTCTTGTGATCGAGCCAGAACCACTGCGACTAAGAGAAGATCTGACCTACGAGGAGCAGCCGATTGAAATTTTAGACTGCATGGAGAAACAACTTCGAAGAAAGACAGTCCCTCTAGTAAAGGTGCGATGGGCAAACCATGCCACAACGGAAGCCACTTGGGAAACCGAGGAGGAGATGCGGTTGAAGTACCAACAACTCTTCAACGCCTAACGTACGTCGAGCTTCGAGGACGAAACTCCTTTTAAGAGGGGAATGATATAAAAACCTGAGTTGGAGAAGCTGCCCCGTTAGTTTAGTAAGTTGTTTCGGTCAGTCTTAGCTGGTCAGTCTTAGCTTAAGTTTCGAGGACGAACGTTCTTTTAAGAGGGGAATGATGTAAAACCCCGAAAATTCTAATATGTTTACCGTTACGTGTTACGTTTGACTCCGTTACTCTGTGAAGTTTTCTATGATTATTTATCTTGACACTTGAGCTCGTAGGTCCATGGATAGACTAACAGGGGTAAAATAGTCTTTGTGCCCATGGGGAATTCGCATGAGAGGAAGGGTAGATTGGTAAATTTTATATGACTAACCTTATTATTATTATTATTATTATTATTATTATTATTATTATTATTATTATTATTATTATTATTATTATTATTATTAGGAAAATTGGAATCTAATAAACCAAACTTTATGCCCATTTTGATCTAACAAACCAAACTTACCTTTTTGTTAATGGCATACCATACTTAACATTATATTTTTTTTGATTGAACCTCCACCACTTTCCGGTCACCGGAAAAATGGCGTGATTTTGTCTTTGAGGTGGGTGATTTATAGCCAAAAAATAAAAGAAAATTGTTGATGGCTTGTGTTTGTGTTGAGGTGGAATGTTCTGACTCACAATTTTCCCCTCCTCCTCAAAAAATTTTACAGTAAAGTTTACCCAGTCCAAACAAAAATAATCCCCTAAACAAGTTCATTACTGTAAGTTTTTTAAGGGGAGGGGAACAAGTTCATTACTGTAAGTTTTTTGAGGGGGAGGGGATTATTTTTGTTTGGACTGGGTAATTTTTACTGTAAATTTTTTTGAGGAGGAAATTGTGAGTCAGAACACTCCACCTCAGCACAAACACAAGCCATCAACAATTTCCTTTTATTTTTTGGCTATAAAACAATCCACCTCAGCACAAAAAAATCCACGTCATTTTTCCGGTGACCGGAAAGTGATGGAGGTTCAATCAAAAAAATATAATGTTAAGTATGGTATGCCATTAACAAAAAGGTAAGTTTGGTTTGTTAGATCAAAATGGTCATAAAGTTTGGTTTATTAGATTCCAATTTTCCTTATTATTATTAATATTATTATTATTATTATTATTATTATTATTGTTACCGTCATTATTATTTCTAGGTGGTAATTATTAGTAGTGTTGATATTGTATTATCATTATTATTGTAGGATTACTATTAGTATTAGTAGTAATATCAATATTGTTAACCCCCTAACCCAAAATTAACCCTCCTTAACTCAAGACTTACCCCCTAATTAAAAAAGGTTAAACACTAAATAACTGTAAAGAAACCAAAACCCACCCCACCGTTCATCCCCTCATTCTGGTCCTTTTCCTTTTCTCTTTCTCTCTCCCGTATTCAACGCAAACCACCACCAGCCTCCACACTAACCGCAAAGAACCGCCGCATCACCATCCCGCAACCACCGGGCCACCAGCAAGACCACCGAAGACCTCCACGGAACCTCCGCCATAATCGCCGCACATTCAACCAACAGTACCACTGTTACTGTCAATTGAACCGGCCCCATCGTGATCCCGACCCGACGCCGATCACTTGCACCAACACCCCGACCGTTACCGTTGCTTGCGTATTGTTGAGAGTATGGAATCTACCAAACCTCCTTGTTGAGAGTATGGAATCTACCTCTAACCTAGTTGTTTTGCTTCACATAAAATCTTGATGTCTTTACGTATTGTTGTTGGTTCAAATACACTTTCAAATGCTAACTGATGTTAGGATTAGTTTACCGACTAGGTGAGTGTTGATATGCCTTTAGTGTAGTATTAATATGGATTAATGGGTCATTAGTCTAGTAACAAAATAACAACAGCTGTAGAGACTAAATTTGTTAGGTGGTTAGTTTGTTATGCTGATGTGGCATTTTTTTTGTTTTGGTGCTCTTTCTGTCACTATCTTTGTATATATATTCCTAGCTACCTCTGTGCTAAGGCAGATGATTACACAATAATAATAATCATTCTTCCTCTCCATTCTTCTCTTGTCTGCTCATGCCACAAATCAACATGGTATCAGAGCGGCATCAGCAGAAATATACCTAAGATCCTGATCTATCTCAATCAGCAATTCTGTTGATTTTTTTCTGGTGAAAATCAACGCTGATTTGATCAAAAATGAATGGAAAAAATGTAAATCTCAACGATTTGCAGAATCCTCTCTTCATTCACCCTTCTGATGGTCCTAATTCAGTAGCTCTCAATGAGAAGTTGATTGGAGCTGCTAATTACAGATCATGGCGCAGGTCAATGGAGATTGCTCTAATCACCAAGTGAAAACTTGTATTTGCTGAAGGAACTCTAGCAAGACCGACTGATGATCCAGTCAAAGGAGAGCAATGAGAAACTTGTAATCATTTGGTGATCTCCTAGTTTATGTACAATGTAAGTGATGCTATTTCTAAATCCATCCTATTTGTTACTAATGCTTCTGAAATCTGGAAACAACTTGCTCGAAGATTTTCAGTAGCAAATGGATCTAGAAAATATAGAGAATTATATGAGTTGAAACAAATTGGGAGTGTGAGTGAATATTATACAGAGATCAAAAGTATTTGGGAAGAATTGGAGGCAATTAGTGATTTGCCAAAAATTACCACTGTTGCCAATGATGTGAACAATTTTTTACAAGCTTTGACTAAACAACAAGAGGATCAAAGGCTTTTCCAGTTTCTCAATGGTCTAGATGATAGATTCAGTCATCAAAGAAGCCAAGTGCTTCTTATGCAACCTCTATCATCTGTAGATTTTGTGTGTGAGATGATTCAACAAGAAGAACTTCAGCGAGAATTACTAGCTGCCAGAACTGTCACACTGCCTGAACCAGCAGCTTTACTGAGCAAAGGAGCTGAAGTTAGGTGCACCGAATGTGGCAACAAGGGTCATCCAAAGGAAAGATGTTGGACAGTGATAGGATACCCTCCATGGCATCCTAAATCCAAGAAGAATTTCTCTCAGCAAACTCAAAAGAAAGGGCAAAGGAGCTATCAACAACAACAGAGAAGGACCAAGGAAACTGGAAATGCTGACAATGGTATGCAGGGTTGGAAGGTGGCTGCTCAAACTGAAGGAGTTCAGATGAAACCTGATGGGAAAGTCACACATTTGACACCTTGGCAAATTGAACAACTGCTGAAGTTGGTTCCACAATCACAACCTGATACAGATGATGAGCTTGAGCACAATTTTGCTGGTAATGTCTTCTGCTCATCTTCTTTAGTTGCATCTCATACTTGGATTTTGGATACGGGGGCCACAGATCATATGAGCTATTGTGATGTGTTGCAAGAAAAATATTTGAATCCTGGTATGTCTCACATAAATCTGCCTAATGGTGATAGTGTTCCTGTGAAAGGAATAGGCAAAGTAAGACTAAAGAATGGACTCGAATCGGTAAATATGCTATATGTGCCTAATTTCAAGTTCAATCTTCTGTCAGTTTCTAAATTGGCCCGGGACAATAATTGTTCTGTCACTTTCCATGCCAATATCTGTGTGATACAGGACTGGGCTACTTAGGAAGTGAGAGGAATTGGTAAGGAGAAGAAAGGGCTTTACTATCTTGTGGGCAATGAAGTGCGAGAAGCTAAGTGTTCGAGGAATTCCATGACATCTGTTAGGTCTAAGGATTACACTTGTAATAACGTGAAGGTTGATGACATACATTTGTGGCATCATAGACTAGGACATCTACCTCTGTCTAGGATGCAATTTGTGGGAGGCATTGATGTTAGACTTCCTAAGGATCATAGTTCTATGTGTCTGACATGTCCTATGGCAAGATTTGCTAATCTTCCTTATAGAAACAGTCACACAACCACTGATCATATATTTCAGTTGATACATATTGATCATTGGGGTCCATATCGTGTTTCGACTCACGGTAATAACAAATATTTCATGACAATTGTGGATGACTTCAGTCGAGCTACTTGGACTTATCTGCTTAAATGAAAATCTCAGTCTCTTACTACCTTGCAAACTTTCTTTCAGTATGTGAAGAATCAATTTTGTTGTGTGGTGAAAGTGGTCAGGACTGACAATGCTCTAGAATTTGATTCTCACTAATGCAAGGAATTTTTTGCTTCCACTGGTATAATTCATCAGACCTCCTGTGTGGATAGACCACAACAGAATGGAATAGTGGAACGGAAGCACAGACACTTATTGGAGGTGTCTAGGGCTTTGAGATTTCAAGCCTCTTTACCTTTGAAGTTTTGGGGGGATTATGTACTCACAGCTACTCATATCATCAATCGTCTTCCTCTGCCGATTCTGCACAACAAAACCCCATATGAAATACTTCTTCAACAACCTCCACAATATGATCACCTCAAGATTTTTGGATGCCTTGCATTTGCTTCAAACCCTATCAGAACCACAGATAAATTCTAGCCCAGGGGAGTACCTTGTGTCTTTCTTGGTTATCCTTCGACACAAAAGGGGTACAAACTTCTCAATTTGCTCACCAACACTACCTTTGTTTCACGAGATGTAAATTTATTGAGCATGTCTTCCCATTTAAACATGATTCCATTCAATCCTACATCCATCCTTTACCCTGTCCTCTGCCAAGAGTACACACCTGGTCAGATGATTTTCTTCACATCAACCAACCCGATCCCATTACTCCACCAAATTCTCCACCTCCATCCAACAACCAACCTTCCTCTCCTCATCATCCTAGCCCCCAAACTGATCCCAACAACATTGTTCTCCCTAATCCTTCCTCATCTTCTTCCCATCAAGCCCCCCCTCCAGCCTTGATAAGGAAATCCACCAGGCCTAGTAAACCACCTACCTGGATGACTGATTATGTCTCCAACACAGTTGTGACTAAGTTCGCACTTCAACATTCAGGATTTGCTGCTGCTCTTGCAGCTAACAATGATCCGATTACTTTTTCTCAGGCTGTTCATGAGCCCATGGTGTGAAGCTATGAATAAAGAACTTCAGGCCTTGTAGGAAAATGGCACATGGGAAGTCACCTCCTTGCCTCCAGGGAAGAAGGCTATTGGCTGCAAGTGGCTATACAGGACAAAATATCATGCTGATGGCTCAATTGAACGACACAAGGCCAGGTTGGTCATCCTAGGTTGTCGTCAGAGATATGGGGAAGATTATGAGGAGACTTTTGCTCCAGTAGCCAAAATGACTACTGTGCGCTCCCTCCTGGCTGTTATTGCCATAAACCAATAGTCGGCCTATCAATTGGATGTCACCAATGCCTTTTTGCATGGTGACCTCGAGGAAGATGTTTACATGACTTTGCCACAGGGTTATCTTGGGGCATGGGTTACACCCAGCATGGAGTTCCAAACCAGGGGGAGTCAGCAGCAGGTGTGCAAATTGCTTAAGTCTCTATATGGACAGAAGCAAGCACCGCGTCAGTGGTTTGCCAAACTCTCAGCTGCCCTGCTAGAGTATGGATTCAAGTAATCCAAAGCAGATTACTCTTAGTTCACAAAATCCAATGGCTCACAATTCTCAGCTATGTTGGTATATGTTGATGATGTGATCCTGACAGGTAACGATGAGATGGAGCTTAACAATATTAAAAGATTCCTTGTGTGACGCCCCGGAAATTCAATTATAGAAAAGTCAAAGTCAAACTAACGTTAACAGAAAAAACTTAGCGGAAGACTTCAAATTTAGTTTGGGCGTCACTGCCGTATCCCCGAAGGAATACAAGGCGAGAAAGGAAAACACAACTGTCTGCTAACGGTAACTACTAACAACTCAAAACAAACTTTAAGAATTCTTAACGAAAGCAAAATAAAAAGATTTAAGGACTTCTAGACTCGTCGTCCTCACTTCTAATTCCCGTCCCCAGCATTTAGATCTTCACCTGAAAACAAAACATTTCAGAAAATGAGGGGGAAATCTCAATAATGTCTACCCCTAACGTTTAAAACAGTTTAAGTTCATTTCAATTCATTTTGGGGAGAGGGAACAAGTCAAAACATTTCGCAAACCTTTAACCCTTAACTGTTTTTCTCAACCCAACCAAATCATATTTTATTATGCGGGCGGGATACCACATCCCTTAAAGTAACAAATATTATACCGGATCCCAGATCCTCTGCCTACCACAGGCTACGACTGTGGTCCTGCACTTTGCCTACCACAAAGCTACGACTGTGGTCCTGCACTTTGCCTACCACAAAGCTACGCAATATCAAGAGTTCACATTTCCGCCTACCACAAGCTACGACTGGGTCCTGCACTTTGCCTACCACAAAGCTACGACCAATATCAAGAGTTCACATTTCCGCCTACCACAGCTACGACTGTGGTCCTGCACTTTGCCTACCACAAAGCTACGACTGAATATCAAGAGTTCACATTTCCGCCTACCACAAAGCTCGACCGGGATATCAAGAGTTCACATTTCCGCCTACCACAGCTACGACTGTGGTCCTGCACTTTGCCTACCACAGGCTACGACCAAATAAACCCGCTTAAATGTTTCACTTTGAATTATTAGTATCTTATGCAAAACTCAACTCACAACTCTCAAGTCAAACCCAACCCAGGTTATCAAAACCATTAACAAAACTTCGAATAAAAGACCATCCAATTTCTTGACTCAAATAAACCAAGGTCACAATCGAAACAAAAGATTATCAAAACAGATGGTCATATTTCCACAAAAGTCCCCTTTCGGGATGCAATTCTCAAAATAGATTATAAAACATCAAAACACATTTAAAGAGCATCCCGGTGGGGATTAGAGCATAGACAATTACCTGATATACTTCACAGCACAGCAAGAGAAGAACACACTCGAGCTCACTAACGTCTCGCACTAACTCGGGCCTAGAATAAAAGTAATTATCTAATCAAAACGCGTTCTAACGAAGTTAGGATTAACTAACAACTACCTAACCCATCCCCTAGGAACACTTAGGTTCCTATCATTTATGAAATTACACTTAACACCTCCAAGAAAACACATAACAAGATCACATATTATTTTCACTCAACAATTATTATAAAAAGAAACAAGCAGAGGGCAGATTATAACGTTCACATAAAACGAGTCACAACTCGACTTCCCGACATCCTATGGGTCTGGTTCTGGACTTTTCGGAAACCTCGGGATGTCTACTAAAACCTTTATGTTGATGGTTAAGCCCAAATCAGTCCCTAAAGACTCTAAAAACACCCATCTTCCCAATTGGTCCAGATCTGACAGGTTCCGGTAAAAAGACTATAACTCGGGTTATACAAATCAAACGTTCGATCCGCAAAATTCCTATGGTTCCTAACATCTAAGGAAACCTCCAGTCCAAAGGGTTTGATCAAAAGACAACTACACTAACCGTGGCAACCCGATCTTTAGGTGCTAACGAAACTGTCCCGGTAACGGTTATTAATTAATTTGTTATTTCGGTTCTAACTTTTACCAAACGGTCTCGGGGTTCTAATTTGGACTCAAACAGTAGCTAGGGTCTAAGATATAAGTCCAACTCAACTTAGGTCCAACAATTAAACTTGTAGAAGTAAAATTTAATTTAGAAAAACATGAAAGACACTTTAATAAATTTAATCAACCCTAAAGTCATAAAAGAAGATAAAAATTACTTAAAACATAAATTACTTGACCAAGATTTTAAAGATTAAAAACATGGATTATTTACAAGTAAGTTACAACAAGAGAAAATAATCAAGAATCAAGAATTAATAACAAGAATCGAATTCTTTTTTAGTAATTTAACCAACTCACTTATTTAATCAAGATTACACATGAAATTAACATGAATGAACCCTAAGAGAATTTAAAGAACATATGAATAAACTATAAAGAACATATAAACATTTAAACTTCTAATCAAGAATCCTAAACAAATTAATTTCTTTTAAACAAGATTAACTCAAGAACCAAGAACTAATAAATATAAACTCAACCTAACTTATTTAGGCAAAATTAAACATGAATTACACAAGAAAGAACCCTACGAAATAAAAGAACATAATATTTAACTTAATGAAACAAGAAACCTAATTAATTTCCAAGAATCAAGATTTAACAAGAAACGTGAATTACTAACATAATTGAACTTTTAATAGTTAAACAATTTAATTCACTTAACAACTTAATCATAGATAACTTTTAAAAGAGATCAATATGTAAATTTCTTAACTACTATTCAAGAACCTAAGGTTTTAATAACAAGAATTCAACCTAATTCATGTAACAAACTTAACAAGAATTATTCCTAGGGAACAATAAAGGACTTAACAATTAAACAACTAAACATTCAAGAATTTAACCTAAGTAATAAATTTCCAAATTCGTACATACAATAATATTGTGGTCTAACGATTCATGTAAAGAAAATAAAGAACATTAAAGAATCACTTTCAAACCTAATAATCAACTATTACAACCTAACTCTAATTACAATTTGTAACATAAAATTACACATAACAATTAGGAAAATTACACATAATTACAACAAGAAAAAAATTACAATTAACTTCCCCTAATTACAAAAATTACAGAAATTAATAACAATAATAATTACAATTATATAAAACAGATTAATAATAATAAAACAAGAAAAGAAAAAGGAAAAAGAAAAGGAAAAAGGAAGAAATAAAACAGTTTAGGGTTAGGGTTAGGGTTAGGGTTTTAGGGTTTTACGTAGGGTAGCTGGCGCTAGGGCAGGCGGCGACGGTCTAGGTGGATCGACGCACGACGGCAGGGTGGTTGTCTGGGTGGCGCGTTGTCAGATGGTGGCCGATAGCGAAGCAGTCAAACGGAGGAAGTGAGAAAAACAAAACGAGGGGAAGGGGAGGTTGCTGGCGACGTCCGGTGGTGGCGACTGGTGGTGCGGAGGTTGCTGGCGACGTCCGGTGGTGGCGACTGGTGGTGCGGCGTTCGCAAGGTGGCGCGGCAAGGGTGTGCGAAGACAAGAGGGAAGAGAGAGAGAAGGAAAGAAGGGGGAGAGAGAGAGAAAGGGCGGTGGCTGGTGGTGGTCCGGGTGGTGTTCGGTGGTGGTTCCGGCGATTGGTGGCAGGCGGCTGGCTCTGGCGGTTGCAACAGTAGAGGAAGGAGAGAGATGAGATGGGAGGAGATTAGGGTTAGGGTTTGGTTTAGAGAGAGATTAGGGTTTGAGAGGGGAGAAAGGGGTTTATATATTCTACCCATAATTAGGCCCACTAATCCTATTCCTAACCCAACCCAATTAAAACAATTAAAACTGATTTTCTTTCAAAAGCCCAATAATTTTAATAATTGTAATAATAATAATAATACTAATAATCATATAATCACATAACAAATAATATTCACGTAATTAATCACATAATAATATTAGTCAGCGGAAATTACTATTCTACCCTTGTTAGCCCCTCAACGGTCCTACGAGCTCAAGCGTTAGCATAAATAAACACATTACGAACAACAGTAAATAACGAAGTCAAACCTATTCTATTAACGACGTCACGGTCAACATCGTTGGATTTTTCGGGGTTTTACATCATTACCTTCTTAAAAGAAGTTTCGTCCTCGAAACTTAAACTTAACCCTAACGGTCCGGTAAGGAAACTAACGGTTCCACTCCTCCTAAAACTCGAGGTTTTACACCTTGATAGTAAGTTTCACATGAAGGACCTTGGTCCTTTGCATTATTTTTTGGGGCTTGAAGTTACCAGGTCAGAACAAGGAATTTTTGTGAGTCAAAAGAAATATGTAGAAGATATGATAAAAGAGCTGGGGTTAAGCGAGGCAAAATCTCTGAAAATACCTATAGACTCTCACTTGAAATTGAGTCAGGAAGTAGGAAATGCCTTGTCCAATCCTGAAGTGTATCGAAGAGTTGTGAGGAAACTTATATATTTGACTGTCACAAGACCTAATATCTGCTACTCAGTTCAAGTGTTGAGTCAGTTCATGCAGCACCCTACTGATGAACACATGAAAGCAGTTTATCAAGTAGTTAGATATCTCAAAGGCTCTACAGCTCAAGGAATTCTTATGTCTAGTAAATCTTCTTCTACCTTGTCTGCATTCTGTGATTCAGACTGGACAAGCTGTGCAATGACCAGGAAGTCTACCACTGGCTTCTGTATTCTCCTGGGTTCCTCTCCCATATCTTGGAAATCCAAGAAGCAATCAGTGGTAGCTAGATCTTCTACTGAGGCTAAATATAGGGCAATGGCTCTCACTTGCTGTGAAATCAAATGGCTTTTATCTCTTCTACAAGATTTGAGGATGGCTGACCTTACTTCAGTTGTATTACACTATGATAACAAGGTCGCTCTTTATATTGCTAACAATCCTGTTTTCCACGAGAGGACAAAGAACATAGAGGTTTATTGCCACTACATCATAGATCAATTGAAATCTGGGAAGATTTCTCCTATCTATATACCTACTAAACAGCAGCTGGCAGATGTTCTGACCAAGCCTATCTCTGCAACTCAGCATCAACATCTTCTTGCCAAGTTGGGTGTCACAACCATGCCACTGCCAACTTGAGGGGGAGTGTAGAGAATAAATTTGTTAGGTGGTTAGTTTGTTATGCTGATGTGGCATTTTTCTGTTTTGGTGCTCTTTCTGTCACTATCTTTGTATATATATTCCTAGTTACCTCTGAGCTAAGGCAGATGATTACACAATAATAATAATAATAATCATTCTTCCTCTCGATTCTTCTCTTGTCTTCTCATGCCACAAATCAACAACAGCAGAGAGGGCCTTGCTGTACGTATGAATGGAGCAGCATGCATGTATGTTTCTTTTCTTTCTTCTTTTGCAAGGGATAAGATTATATTACGTTGTCAACTAGTTATAGTAAGGCGGGGAGTCTTCTAACCTTGTGTTGTTGGTGTGTGGAAGGCTATGGGGATCTCTCAACGTTAGTTATGTGTACTTGTCAAAGTAAAGTATTTGAATGAGATTAATTATAGTTGAACTTGGTAGAGTAAAATAAAAATCGAGCCGTTTTGGGACAGTCTTGATGCGTCGTACTTAAACATGTACCATTAATTATGTAGGAGGTTTTTAACCAAGATTTTTGGACTAGAAGTACCCCTTGATGTTATATTTCTTAGGAATTTTACTGTTCACAGTTTCAAGGTGTGTAGCCCGGGTTATGAGATGTCGTTTACCAGGAGCAGGTCAGAATTGGACCGATTGTACATTTTGCTAATTTTAGGGCTCTTAAGGTTGAATTAGGTCTTGTGTTCAACATAAATGTTTTAGTAGACATTCAAACGATTCCAGAAAGTTAGAGTTTAAATTCATAGGAGGTCGGTAAATCAAGTTATGGACCAAACAACGGGGATGTAGCGAGCTATCAAAGTATTGTTGGGTTTAAGGTTT
This sequence comes from Portulaca oleracea, assembly GCA_029582165.1. NCBI lineage: Eukaryota > Viridiplantae > Streptophyta > Magnoliopsida > Caryophyllales > Portulacaceae > Portulaca > Portulaca oleracea. The sequence goes on from CM055871.1 coordinate 17,838,502, forward strand.
TATTTGAGTGTAGTTATTATAGTGTGTTATGTTTGTGACTTTTATGATATTAGGGACCCTAGTATGTTATTAGGGTTGGGTAAACTAGGGGGAGTGTTGTGTACTAACTTCGTTAGATCAATATTGATTTTTAGAACCTATTCTTTATAGGTTCGGATTGGGTAAGTTTCGAGTAGTGAGCTCAAGTGTTTGTTTATTGACTTGAATGACGATCAACAGGTAATGTCTATGCCCTAATTTTCTCTTTGGATGTACTTTACTTATTTTATTGTATTTAAGCTGTTTTGGAAACTGCATCCCAAAAGGGGACTTTATGTAAAGTTGACTGTCTGTTTTGAGTGTGGTGTTATAATTCTTCTGATTTTGGTTAAATGTGGACAGTCTTTTATGTGTCTGATTTTGCAATGGTTTGGAAATCGGGATTGGACTATTTGAGTTGTAAAGGTGTGTTATTAATTTGACTAATAAATCAGGTTAGACAAAATGCGGGTTCAAGTAGCATTCCCTGAGACCAGAGCGGACCACTGTAAGGATGTTATCAAGAGATCAGGAAAACCCTGATAGTTTGTGCTAAAAAAAAAAAGGTCGTCCCCGGGGTTAAGCGAGCACGTGTTGTAATTATTGGATGGTCATCCAGTGTATTGAAATTGAAAGAAAAGTTGTGATGAGGTTGTGAAAGTATTGACTCCGTTTTGAAGGGGGGTTTGTAAACCTCCGCCCGCTTAATAAAACTGGAATTTATATGTGGTGCTTGGTTGGGTGTAAATTATTTTGTAAGACAGTTTGAATTATTTCCTTCCTTCCCCTAAATGAATTTGAATTGGTTTTTAACATGTTTTAACAATTAGGGGTAGACATTATTGAGTTCCATCTCATGTTTTAAATGTTTTGTTTTCAGGTGGAGACTTCATTGTCGGGGATGGGAATTAGAAGTGAGGATGCGCCGGTCTTAGGAGATTGTTAGATAAACTAGTATGGCTAAAGTTTGAACTATTGTGGTTTTCAATTCAGTTTATGTTGGGTCTAAGTTAAAGACAAGTGTGTTTTTTTTTTTTTGAACGATTGTTGGTGTTGCTTTGGTTAGTATAGTTGTTAAGTACTATTTTGCCTTGTGTTTCTTCGGAGACACGGCAGTAACGCCCGAATAAAGTTTGACTTTCGCTGTAACCGTTAGTTTGACTGTTAGAATTTTATAATTGAATTTCCAAGGCGTTACAATTTCTCTCTAGGGTTGGATTGAAAGCTACTGGACACACTCGGAGCATATGCCACATCTGGCCTAATACATCTCATGGCATACATAATAGATCTTTTTGTCGAAGCATAAGGTATGTTTCTCAACTGCTCTTGGTCTTCAGATATTTAAGGACAATTTATTTTACCAAGCGATGTGCCATGAACCGTGGGAATAAATCCCTCGTTGGAGTTTTGCATGTTGAACCAATTCAACACCTTATCAATATAAGTAGTTGATTTAAAGCAATCAAACGGTTCAATCCATCTCTATAGATCTTAACTCCAAGAATGTATTGGGCCTCACCTAGGTCCTTCATTCAGAAATTTGTCCTAAGCAAAGTCTTCTAAGACTCCAGCATAGGAATGTCGTTTCCAATCAATAGTATGTCATCCAAATACAATATCAAAAAGACCACCTTGCTCCCATTGAACTTCTTGTGAACACACGGCTCCTCCGGGTTTTTTCAGGAAACCAAACTCATTGACAACCTTATTAAACCTTTCTTTCCATCTTCTAGAGTGCCTACTTAAGGCCATAAATTGCCTCTTGCAACTTATAAACTCTCTCTACATGTTGGGATCCTCAAAACCTTATGGTTGTATCATATATAATTCCTCTTCGAGAATCTTATTCAGGAAGGCAATTTTGACATCCATCTCCCACATCTCATAGTCATACCATATAACTACGGCTAGGAGAATCCTAATGGACTTGTGTTTCGCTACTGGAGAAGAGGTCTCTTCATAATGAACACCATGAATTTGAGTGAACCCTTTTGTTACTAGACGTGCTTTGTAAACGCTAGGTTTACCATCCATGTCGATCTTTACCTTAATGATCCATTTGTACTTGATAGTTCTCCTGCCCTCGAGTAAATCAACCAAGTTGCAAACTTGATTTTGGTATATGGATTCCATTTCATATTTCATGGCTTCAAGCCATTTCTTGAAATCTGGACTTGTCGACGCTTATTTGTAGGTGGTAGGATCATCACTTTCCAAAAGTAATAAGTTGGCAGTTTTGTCATGAGATAAGCATATCTCTCCGCCTGACGCACCAGTCTACCGAACCTATGAAGGGTATTGCCCACAGCTTTAGGTTCCACAACCATCTGATTCTCAACAACTTCAAACTAATCCTCAACTATTTGAGGTTCATCTATCTATTCCTCTACTACTTCAACCTCATCCTACACTTGCTGATTTCAGTAAGTGTTAGGTTGAGAGTAGTAGATGTGTCAAGGATAGGGATATAAGTGGTTTGTGGCCCTTGAAATTCATCAAGTTCAATTATTTCTCTCCCATTCTTTCTCTTATAGATAAACTCGGTCTCGAAGAAGAAATAATGTCTAGACACAAACAATTCGTTTTCAGAATGGTTGTAGAAGTAGTACCCTTTGGTTTCTTTTGGATAACACGCAAAGAAACACTTTTTGTATCTGAGTGCGAGCTTATCGTTGGGTTGAACCTAGACATAAGTTTCACAACTCGAAATCTTGAGAAAAGACAAACTATGAACCTTTCCTCTCCATATCTCATATGGTGTTTTTTCAACAGCTTTGGTTGCAATCCTATTTAGAATAAGAGATGCAGTGTCAAGAGCATGCCCCCCAAAGCTAACATGAAGATTCAAATTAACCATGATCGATCTTACCTTATCCAATTAAGTATGATTCCTCATCTTGGACACTCCATTGTGTTGTGGTGTTCCAGGTGGAGTGATGTTTAGGCCCGTTTTAAGGCCTAAATTGCCCTTCTAACCTTGAGGTTTTCACTCAATCCCAGAATGTTTTTATATTTTCACTAGGTACTTAATGATTAGAAATAAATCGATGCAAGGAAGCAAATCAAGGCAAAAAGGGAAGCCTGAGGCCAAGCCGGGCTGGAAGCCGAAGCAAAGAAGGGTCAAGATTGCCAAGGCCTTGAAGAAAAGGGTCAAACAAGCCCTTCGTACCCGCTACATGGCATGTAGCGCGCACGACCATGCCACTTCCCAAGCTCCAAAACAATCCCAAGTTGGTCGCCCCTGCCATAGATGTGTAGCGGCCTCTACATAGAGAGGAGGAAAATTAGAGGTAGAGGCCCGAAGGCCGTGAGCCCGTGACACCCGCGACAAATAGAGGAAGAGCCTCAAAGGCCTTGACCCCCGCGACAAGGGAGGTAGCACCCGCGACGTCGCTGCCTTGAAGCCAAAGGGAAAAAGGTGGAGTCAGGCAGGTCGTGCCCATGACCAACCTGTTGCACTCGCAACCCCATGCAAAAATTTTTCGCCCATTGTTAATATTATCATAAAAGTATAATATTGCAATTGTTAATACCATATTATGTAAAAAATTATTAATCAAAAAGTGACATTACAAACCACGAAAGTAAAAATTATGACAATTAAGAGCACCCGCAATAGTGAGTTTGAGTTTGGCTAATTGGATTACGTGGAATCTGTGGACTTCTACCAAGAGATTAGTGGAAAACAAAATAACTTAAATTTTTTTGGTAGTTTCCAAGAAGCCAGAAGTTAAAAGTTACAAAATGTAACTTCAACTTCTAGAGGTCTTGAAAGCTAATTTTAACTTCTACAAAGTTAGAAGCTATTTTAAAAATTTTTGATGTTTGGTCTAATTTCAGCTTTTTCCATTAAAAAAAAAAACTCCCAAAAAGCTTGGCCAAACATGCACAAAATTTATCCCTTTATTTAACTAGCTTTCCAATGGTGAGTATGAGTTTGACTCACATTAATTAAAAAAATAAATGAATCCTACTTAATAATATAATTAATTTGATTATATTGATTAAAAATGATGTGCATGAGGAGAAAGAAAAAATATGATTAAAATATTGGTGTGTTAAACTCGCTTTCAAACTCGTTTCGCAATAACGGTGACGAGATTCTCACGAAACGAGTCTCGCGATAATGGCCACTGAAATTCCTACATAATTTTATTTCATTCTCATCTCATGTCATGTCAACAGTGAGTCAAAGTTAAACTCACCATTGCGGACGGGAGTGACATATTCTTTTCTAGAATAAAACTTTCCAAAAACATAAGTGTAAATAGTAGAAAAAGTAAAATTAGATAAGAGTAAAATTAGGTTGTAGCACGTGGTAGGAAAGAACAAAGCCTATATGATAAATCCAAACTGTTGGGCGTTAGACGTAGATCTATTATCTGGCAAGTACAAACATATTACGATAACTGTATCATAACATCATAGCACTGGAGATCTATTCCAAGAACAATACGAGCAAGATTCACTTGAAAGCCTGTCCGGAAATTGTCCTCTCAAAGCAAAAGATATGGCGCTAACATTAACCCTCAAATAAACAAAATTTAATATAATTCTTAAGATCTGGGCTTTTCCTTCTTCTCTTTGAAAAGTGCCAACAGAGATACCCCAGCAACCTTGACAACCTTAAATCGGACTCCAGGAATATCTCCCACGGCATGTCCTTTACGACCAAATCCAGCTATCAACACCTCGTCCTGCATGTAAACATATATCAATAACCATGAAAACAGCCGAAACTCGAAAGTGAGAAATGTTTATCAAGTTAGAACATGACATTTGTTGACAATACTGCAACTACAATGCATAGAGACGAAAAGATATAATGGATAGACATGAAACAGATCTTGAAACATCAGACTTACATTTTCCTCAATGAAGTTCAAACAACCATCATTGGGAACAAAGGCAGCAATCTTCTTCCCGTTCTTAATCAGCTGCACACGAGCACACTTTCTGATAGCAGAGTTTGGCTGCTTAGCTTCAATACCACTGCATCAGAGGAGTTTTAATTTTTAAATCAAGCTGGAATTAGAACAAACACACATACTCATGACCAAGATTTCAACGGACATTAAAATAATCTTACATCTTTTCCAACACAATGCCCTTAGCATGGGAAGATCCAGCAAACGGTTTCTTCCACTCGTTTCCAAGATGAGACTTCTTGTAAGATTTGTCAGCCCACCTCTGCCTTCGGCGGTGGGACTTCAATTTGCGGGCAGCTCCCATTCCACGTGTCTTCCTGCATGACGTCAGTTAGCATCATTTAATTGTAACAATCAGCAATATTCGTAGTAGGCAGTGAGCAGGCCAGCGAATGTAGACACATTATCATAAACATCACGCCTCAATTTCAGCAACAGTACAACATTCCACCCATGCTTTGAGCCTTTGACAATTATCACAAGTATCCACTTTTTAGAATACAACTTAACATTGCTCCTTATAACCAAGCCTTTTTCATGACTACACTATTTTCCAATGATAGGAATCATTACTAATCGTAATGCTAATGCACCCGTACTTCAGGCTCCCATTCGCCACATTGATCCAAAATCCTTATTTTTTCACCCCACAACACAGGAAACAATGCTTCAATCCTCCTAACTCCCACAACAATAATGAATCTCAACAACAACAACCTTGAGAAGCTACATAAATTTACTAGAAAAAAGAAAATAAAACAATTCTCACGCAATTTTACAATCAAACCAAGGTCAACATCCGAAATTCAAGGACCATGCAAACCCAACTCAAGTTGTGAGCCATTTCATCCAAGAACGCAGATATAACAGCGGACTCACACAGTCATGTATAGTAATTGATCCCAATTTTACCCATCCGACTTCACTATATTCCATTGCTTAACAACTATAATGACGAGCTAATAGGCTAACTCACATTACCAATTCAAATCATTCATAGACCCATCCACAACATAGACCTCTGATACAGTAATACCCATTACTTGGCAGCCGGATTGAAAGCTAATGAGAAAATATTTCGACAAGAAAACCTACTACTCAGAGCATCCATACCTCGCAAAAACCAGAATCTACAACCTGACATCAATCAATCCCCCACACTCCTCCCCTAAAAGAACTAAAGAAGTAATTGGCCCATCTTGTCGCCTACAATTCAATCATCGCGCAATTCCTTCCACCCAATCATTCCAGAAACACAAATCTAAAACCATTCTTTGAACGATAATAACTGACGATAAATCAAACAACAAGAGGATACAAAAAACAAGCCAATGTTCGTAAAACATAGCGACAGAAAACGAAGAAGAACGAAGAACTGACCCCATGATTGCAGATGGCCGAGAATCCCCAAAGAAGTTGGCGGAATTTGAGAAGAGACGTCGCCGAGCAGAGTAAGGGGTGCAGAGGATGAAACCCTAAGGGTTTTATTTATCAGGCTTTATACTGTACTCCGCGGGAGTACAAATCTCTTTATTACTCCCACTTAGACCAGTTTAAACCGCGGCCCAAATTGGTGTGGAGTCTTCCCAGGCCAGCTTTAGGTTAATTACAATATATTGCAAATAAGCAACAGAGTGTCGTATTGGTAAAGTGGTCGATAGCCTGCTTTGACAAGTTTGGGGTTAGGGTTCGACTCCACAAGAGATGCTTTGTTAAGTTTTTTTAACTTTTATCTATTCTATATTATGTTTACTCATTTTTTATATTAAATAATTATATTTTGTATAGGGCATTTTTATATGCTTTTTTATTAACTTCAATAAATTACTTGATAGTGTTTTCTTGGTAAATCTTTGTCTTTAATTTAATGTATAAATTGTATAATAGTATAATATTTGGAGTGTAAACAAAATATTATTGACAATTATAACTAAAAGAATAGAATAAATAAATAAAATACCTAAAAAATGTGATGTGCATATATATTATTTTTCATGTGCAAAGTATGATTTTAGTGTGCTTATGTCTTACTTTAGTGTTTCTAGTGTTCATATGTTGTCAATTTAGCGTGCTTATAACATTATTTTAGTGTGTTTATGTTGACAATTTAGTGATATGTTGTCAAAGTAGTGAGTTTATACCAGTGTGCAAAGGTGTCCATGCTAGTGCATAAATGACTTTATGTTAGTGTACAAAGAAATCTTTGCTAATGTGCAGAGAAGTCTGTACGTGTTAGTGTGCAAAGACGTATGAGTTAGTGTGCAAAGATGTATGAGTTAGTGAACAAAAGTGTCTATGCTAAAAAGCAAATGAGTTTATAAATGAGTCTGTAATAGTGTGTAAAGGGATATGTGTTGGTGTGCAAATGGATCTCACTAATGTGCAAAAAGGGGAAAAAATAATTAAATGAAACAAGTAAACATAAAAAAGTGGAGGGAAAAGAACCAAGTAAATGGAGAAAAGTAAATGTAAAAAAGAAAAAGAATAAATGGGCTAAAAAGAAGGAATAAAAAAATTACTGGAAAAAAATAAGCGAACCAAGTAAATGGAGAAAAATAAACATAAAAAAGAAAAACAATAAATGAGCCAAAGAGAAAAAATAAAAATTATCGAAAAAACTTAGAAAGGGGGAAAAATAATTACACGAAATAAGTAAACATAAAAAAATGGAGGGAAAAGAACCAAGTAAATGGAGAAAAATAAATGTAAAAAAGAAAAAGAATAAATGAGCTAAAAAGAAAGAATAAAAAATTACTGGAAAAAACAAATCAACGAACCAAGTAAATGGAGAAAAATAAACATAAAAAAAAAAAACAATAAATGAGCCAAAGAGGAAAAATTAAAAAAAATTATCGAAAAAACTTATAATTAGCGAAGCAGACTGAAATTACATGTAATCTTAAGGTTTGGACACCTTATCTTCATCTTTTAATAGCAAGGAACTACCATCAGGCTACATATGTACAATTATCTAACTTCTGCAACAAAAGTTATAAGTAATAATAGGCGGATTAAAAAAAATATAAAAATTGTTGATGACTGATGACGTGTGGCGGGAGGAGAGGAGCAAGTCATGGTCCTGGGGGACCAGATAATAATTGTCGTTTATTTATAGGGTTTCATATTTTTTTTTCTTACTCAAAAGAGCATCGGTTTTATGCTTTTTTAGTTGTCGTATTACTCATTCGTATTGTAAGCCCAAAAGCGCTCAACATGGCCCAAAGTCTTTAAAGGCTTTCGTATTGTGAGAGTAACATAATGAAAGGCCCATGAAAGTGCGAGAATGTCATGTGCATAAAGGATCCAAAATAAAAAGATTCAATAGTCATTTCCGTTTCATATTATTCATATCTTAGTTGATTGTTCTGATTGTCAGTGATATTTTTTAATCGATAATTTTTTATGTAATATTTTTTGTGCTTTTGTTAATTTTTAGGTAAATTTAGTTAATTTTGATAAATTTTGGTAAAAAGTTACCCTACCTATTTTACTTAGCAATTTGACAGTAGTGGCTCAATCCAATCCAAACTTGTTCCACCTATTGAAAATTGTGTACAACAACAACAAATTCCCAGGGAAACACGTTCAAACGTGGTTTGGGAGATCCAGATGCATGCAGTTTTCCCCTCATAAACTGAAGTTTATGGAAAGGTTGATTCCTGCTGACCCCAAAAACCTTGAGCAAAACACTTTGAAAACTATTTTTGACATTGAAGGAAAACCATTTGGAAAACATTTTGAAAACTAGTTTGAAAAACTAAGAAACCAAGAAGTTTAAGAAAGTAGAGAAATACAAACCTGTGTGCACCTTGCAGTCGGGGAAGAACTAAGCATACCTGGATAACATAATCAAATAGGAGACACAAGGTGACAAACTAGAGCAAAGTATATCCCCTTACTAGCTAACATCAGCCTACTACCTTAATGTTAGTTCTCCAAACACTCTATCAAGTGTCATGTGTTTTGCTAAGCCAAGATGCTTTAGGTCTGCTCTAATCACCTCTCTTATGAAATTTTTTAGTCTCTCACGTCCCCTACACCCGATAGGTATCCTGATCTATGAACACCTAACTGGGCATCCTCACTTCTCCTAAGAACATGCCAAACCATCTCAATACAGTCTCTCTCAACTTACCCTCGATTGATGTTACCCCTAATTGAGCTCTACAAGCGTCATTCTTAATCCTATCCGACCTAGTATTATCGCAAATCCACCGAACCAGCCTCATCTCCGACAAGTTCGATCTTTGACAATGAATCTTCTTAGTCGCCCAAACTTCGCGCCATATATCATTGCTGGTCTAACAACCCTGTGGTACACTTTTCCCTGAATTTTAAGAGGAATTATTCGATCAAACAACACTCCCGAAGCAGCTTTCCATTTTTGTCAACTAACTCTAATACGATGAGTAATATCCTTACTAATATCTCCATCACTTTTTAAGACAGAACCGAGGTACCCGAACTTGTTGACTATTTTGTGTCTATTAAGGAAAATATTGATTATTTTGTGTTTGTTACGTATAATAACGTGCTTATTATAAATGTCATATAAAAAAACAATTAATAAAAAAATATTTATTTGAGGTGATAAGATATTGGAGTATAATTATTGGGCATTGCCTTTCGTCGCCCTATTTTTCGCTATCGTCGCCCTATTTTGTCACAACATTTCCCTTGTTGCCTTTGCCTCTTCAGAATTTTCTCTCAACTCTCTTCACTCTTTCTCTCTCTAAATTCTCACCCGCAACAGTGAGTTTGAGTTTGGCTAATTGAATGATGTGGAATTTATGGATCCCTACCAAGATAGTCAAAATTTATCCCTTTATTTAACTAGCTTTTCAATGGCGAGCATGAGTTTGACTCATATTAATTAAAAAAGTAAGTGGCTCCTACTTAATAATATAACGAATTCAGTTATATTGATAAAAATGATGTGGATGAGGAGAGAGAAAAAAATATGATTAAAATATTAGTGTGTTAAACTCGCTTTCAAACTCGTCTAGCGAGACTGACGGCGAGATTCTCACGAGACGAGTCTCATTCTCACCACTGAAATGTCTTACACGACTTCATTTCATTCTCATCTTATGCCATGTCAGCAGTGAGTCAAATTTAAACTCACCATTGCGGATGACCTATCTAAATTCCCTCAATCTCAAACACTAATCTCTTTAAAATGAGCAAAGGATCATCATTTGAAGAAGAAGATGTAAATGTTATTGTTTAATTGTCGATTTATATTTTGAATTCAAAATTTATTACCGCAAAAATACGCCAAGAAAAAGCGCTCGGACCATGGCTGGAACGCCCTAGATTGGCGTCTGGACTATGGTCCAAACGCTCCCTAACGGTGTCCGGACCAAGGTCCAAACGCTCTCTCGGGGCGTCTGAACCATGGTCTAGTCGCTTCTAGAAAGCATTTGGACCTTAGCTTGGTCCAGATGCTATCCATGGGCGACGCATCCATGGTCCGGACGCTAATCTGGGGCGTTTGGACCATGGTTGTGGCGTTGTTTTGGTGCGATTGACACTATACTTATTTGCATAATTTTTTATATTTGATTAATATTGTGTTATGAAAAGAAATTAAATGTTTGAAAATTTTTAAATTTAGGTTTTGCTTGAGGATTTTGGGGGAGGCTGTGTTGATTATTCAGAACAATTTGCTATGTATCAGTGGTTTGATAAGATCGTGGAGCTTACTGAATGGGCCGACGACATCGCTAGAGGGATTGGGTTCAGACTTGTCAGAGCATCTTACAAGAAGGGCAAAGAGGGTGGGCCGGTACGGTTATATCTAAGATGTTGGTGCTATGGGAGATATCGAGGGAAAGTCGGTACAATCGATTGTGACAGTTAGTTAGACACGAAGACAAAATCGTGCCAGTTTCCATTCATGGTAGTTGCATTTTCTCCTGATTATATTCAATTTTTTTTTAATAATTGGTGGCATGTAAGTCCAAATTTATTCAACCAAGCCGAAAAGTGCCGAATAGCACAAGAATAATACCAGCCCAAATTGAAAATGGGTTGAGTATCCATTGAAAATAAGCAAATCTGCCTTACAACAATAGGCAAAACAATGAATCCCAAATTAGGGCATTCAAAATGCACAAAAGCCAAACGAATAGAACAAAATCAGCAACAATTTACTCCCAGAATCAATTGCTCCCAAAATTGCATCCACTACTTCTCAAAAGTTGCCCACCTTCCATAATTTGTGCAATTCCATTGGTGCTTGACCCCTTGACCATTTTGATGCATATCATACTTCAATGCATCAGGAGGAAGCCCTAAAGGACCTTACCAGTCTGCTACAAATTGTTTCAAGTGGTTACATCGCGAATATCTCCAAAACTAAGGGACTTTTGAGCTCCTTATCTCAAGAGTCTTGAAGTTCTCATTTAGCTATGTGGAAGGGTTATTCCTTATGTACATTTTGGTTTTTGAATCTTTAGTATTGGAGTTGTATTTTAGGAGATATTGTATTTTCTTTAAAGGGCCTTTGTTGTAAGTGTTGCCTAAAGGGCCTTGCTGGGGTGACGTCTTTAGGGAGGGGTTTTCCTATTTCTATAAATAGACCCCTTGGGTCCTTTGTAATCTCATCTCATTCATATTGATAATAAACACAAATCTCTCTAAAGTTGATGCTTTAGTTTCTCTCTAGTTTTGGCTAGAAAACGAATTACCCTTGGGTTTTTCGTGTGAAATCTTCTCTTCTAATCCAAGATTGAGCATTCTTGGGTGGTGTAAAGGAGGAGTAGGAGCTCTTGAAGATTGTGGTGCGGCTGTAATCCGAGGAGTTTCGTTGCTCATTCTATCAAAGTTACCCCTGTTCAGATTGCTATTCAAAGGTCCTTCTTGATTCATCTCTTGCAAGTTCTTACTTGTGTTTTGATCCGTGTTCTTTCTTGGCATTTTGGTTGTCTTGTGATCCATTATGCATCAATTTGGTATCAGAGCCATGTTTAGATGAATCTCCTTTGTTTCTTGCATGAATCTTGGACTTGTTTTTGTCACAAAATCACATAAACCCCACGTTATACACGCCCCTTTGATAGTTCTTCCAAGAACTCATCAAGAACCCATCAAGAACCCATCAAGAACCCATCAAGAACTCATAAAGAACCCATAGCTCCTCAAAGAACCCTCGTCCTAAACACAAACCAAGCCCAAATCCGTCCCTTTCCCTCGTGAGTTCATATGACATCAAGTTGATTTCTAATGGCAAACGATGAATCTAAATCAAATGAGGTTTATGAACTCGAGCAACAAATAGCATTTTTGCGTGTGCAATTGGGTAAACAAATGGAAGAAAACAAAATGCTACGTGAAGGATCCATACGTGATGATGTCTCGTCACATGGTGAAGGTAGTTCAAAGTCTAAAAGGCATGAACGTTTGGATTTTAAAGTCGAAGTTCCTGAATTTGATGGTAGTTTAAATGTAGAAGATTATCTTGATTGGATACATACCGTTGAACGTGTCTTTGAGTTGAAAGAATGTAGTGATGATCTCAAAGTGAAGTATGTGGCCTTGAAATTAAGAAAGCATGCTAGTATTTGGTGGACTAACCTTCAAAAGAAGAGAGTTGCAAAAGGGAAAGAAAAGATCTGTTCTTGGGATAAGATGAAGTCAAAGTTGCAATCCAAGTTCCTTCCCCAATCATACGTTGAAGACAACTACTACAAGTTGCAAAAACTTGTCCAAGGCTCTAAATCGGTGGAAGAATACACAAGGGAGTTTGAACATCTCCTTTGGCGTTGTGATCTCAAGGAGAAGGAACCACAAATTCTGGTACGTTACTTGATTGGCTTGAATGATTGGATACGTCATATAGTTGAATTACATTCATATGAATCTCTTGATGAGCTAAGTAACTTGGCTATGAAAGTGGAAAGGCAAAGAAAAGAAAGAGCCAAGGAACCGCAAAGGACGTTCCCAAACACATCCAAACCCTATACCCAACGTCCTTATCCCCAAACACAATCAAAAGCTCCACAAAATCAGCCCCCATCCTCCCTTAAACCCTACGCCAAACCCACATTAAACCAGCCACAAAATCCCCCACCCAAAACCCAAGTCCAAGAACCAAGGACATTACCACCAAGAAGATGTTTTAGGTGCCAAGGATTGGGTCATATTGCATCCGAATGTCCTAACAAGCGCACGGTTTCTCTTGTTGAATATCAAAGTGCTTTGTTTGTTGAACCAAGCTTGTATGAGAGTGAACATGAAGTGGAACCTTGTGAGCTTGCTGAAAATGAGGAGGATAATGATGAGGAGGTTGAGCAAGCGGATGAAGGCGAATTGTTGGTGCTTAGAAGGGCGTTAAGTGTGGCTTCTACCCCAAATGACAAGGAGCAACGAGAGAACATATTCCATACTCGGTGTACCGTTCAAGGGAAGGTATGCTCTCTTATAATTGATGGTGGTAGTTGTACTAATGCCGCCTCTACTACAATGGTAGAAAAGCTGAATTTGGATGTAAGTCCTCACCCATCTCCTTATAATATTCAATGGTTAAGCCATGGGAAGGGCATTAGAGTTGATAAACGTGTATTAGTCTCATTGTCCATTGGGAAGAATTATAAAGATGATGTATGGTGTGATGTAATACCCATGGATGCTTGCCATATTTTGTTTGGTAGACCGTGGCTTTTTGATAGGTATGTAACTCATGATGGAAGATTGAATACCTACTCATTCGTCATTAACAAGAAGAAGATTACATTGGCTCCATTGCCCCCTTCTTCTATTCGGCCTCCACCAACAAAAGAGAAAGAAAGGGAGACTAACATTGTATCTTTACTAAAGGAGGAACAACATGAATTCTATGAACATAAAGAGTTGATATTGGCGAATATCCAAGAAGAACAAGCTTCCCCAACCAAAGATCATCCACGGCTCTCACCCTTGATGAGGAGGTTTGGTCATTTGTTTCCAAAAGAAATGCCCCAAGGATTGCCACCAAGAAGGGACATTGAACACAAGATTGATCTCATTCCGGGAACTACATTACCAAATAAGCAAGCCTACCGAATGAACCCCAAGGAATCCCATGAGGTTCAAAGGCAAGTTGATGAGCTACTCCAAAAGGGCCTTATTCGTCCAAGCATGAGTCCATGTGCCGTCCCAGTGTTACTTGTTCCAAAGAAAGATGGTACCCAACGTATGTGCATGGATTGTAGGTCCATCAACAAAATCACCATCAAATATCGTTTCCCCATTCCACGTTTGGAGGATCTCCTTGATGAACTTTATGGAAGTGTTGTGTTTTCAAAGATTGATTTGAAGAGTGGATATCATCAAATCCGCATATGTGAAGGAGACGAATGGAAAACGGCATTCAAAACGAAGGAAGGTCTATATGAATGGTTAGTAATGCCCTTTGGTCTAACAAATGCTCCTTCTACTTTCATGAGGTTAATGAATCATGTATTGAAACCTTTGATTGGAAAGTGTGTTGTAGTATACTTTGATGATATACTTGTATATAGTAGAAGTGAGATTGATCATGTAAAGCATTTAGAGCTAGTTTTGTATATCTTGGAGAAAGAAAAGCTCTACGCCAACTTGGAGAAGTGCTCATTCTTCTCAACCAAGGTCATCTTCCTTGGATATGTGCTCTCCAAAAATGGGATCCAAGTAGACGAAGGAAAGGTCAAAGCTATCCAAGAATGGCCAACACCAACGAGTATACATGAGGTACGATCATTTCATGGATTAGCTTCATTTTATAGAAGGTTTATCAAGAATTTTTCTACTATTTTGGCCCCTATAACTGAGTTGTTGAAGCAAAGGGAGTTTACATGGAATAAAGACGCTCAATTGGTGTTTGAAAGTATCAAAGAGAAGTTATGTAACGCACCTCTTCTAGCCTTGCCTTGTTTTGACAAAGTATTTGAAGTGGAAGTGGATGCTAGTGGAGTTGGTATTGGTGCCGTCCTTACACAAGAGGGAAGGCCAATAGCCTACTTTAGCGAGAAGTTGAATGATGCCAAAAGGAAGTTTAGTACATATGACAAGGAGTTCTATGCCATTATAAGAGCTCTTGAGCATATTAAGGACTTATATCGAGATGATCAAGATTTCAAAGAAGTATATGAGTTGGCAAAGAAGCATCCTCATGAAATGTTTCATATCGAAGATGGTTTCTTATTCAAAGGAAATCAATTATGTATACCAAGGACCTCATTGCGCGAATTGTTGATTCAAGAAGTTCATGGAGGTGCCTTGGCGGGACATTTTGGCATAGAGAAGACTTATTTGATGTTGAGAGATTATTACTTTTGGCCTAGCATGGTGAAGGATGTTGAGCATATTGTTAAGAGATGTGGTACTTGCAACCTTGCCAAGTCACATGTGTTACCACAAGGCTTATATACGCCACTACCTATTCCATATTACCCTTGGGAAGATGTGAGTTTAGACTTCATTGTGGGTCTACCTCGAACTCAAAGAGGTAAGGATTCTATTATGGTGGTTGTAGATCGATTTTCAAAGATGGCGCATTTTGTACCTTGCAACACTACATATGATGCTACGAAAGTTGCTACATTATATTTTGATGAAATTGTGAAGTTGCATGGCATACCCAAGACTATGGTGAGTGATAGGGACTCTAAGTTTCTAAGTCACTTTTGGGTTACTCTTTGGAAGAAAATGGGAACAAGGCTCTGTTTAGACGGCTTGTCATCCACAAACGGATGGACAAACGGAGGTAGTCAATCGAACCTTGGGAGCCTTGTTGAGGACATTGGTGAATAAAGAAAAGAAGAGTTGGGATACTTTGTTAAGCATTGCCGAGTTTGCTTATAATAGAAGTCCTAATCGTGCTACAAAGTTATCTCCATTTGAAGTTGTCTATGGAAGAAATCCTCTTAAACCCATGGATTTATCTCCTATCTCTACATCTACGAAGTTTAGTTTTGAAGCAAGTAAAAGAGTAGAGGAGATTAAGAAGCTGCATGAGGAAGTTCGTGAGAAGATTAAGAGATATACTCAAAAGGTTGAAGAGAAAATGAATCAAAAGAGGAAAAAAGGTTATATTCAAGCCTGGAGATTTAGTATGGTTACACTTGAAGAAAGAGAGATTTCCAAGTAAGAGAAAAGGGAAATTGAAACCGAGAGGTGAAGGTCCTTATGAGGTCTTAGAAAGACTTGGTGATAACGCTTATCGCTTGAAGATGGAAGATGAGTATGAAGGAAGTTGTACTTTCAATGTGTGTGATCTTAAGCCCTATTATAATGAAGATGAAGAAATTCCAAGTTTGAGGGCAAACTCTTTTCAAGAAAGGGAGAATGATGCATATCATACTTCAATGCATCAGGAGGAAGCCCTAAAGGACCTTACCAGTCTGCTACAAATTGTTTCAAGTGGTTACATCGCGAATATCTCCAAAACTAAGGGACTTTTGAGCTCCTTATCTCAAGAGTCTTGAAGTTCTCATTTAGCTATGTGGAAGGGTTATTCCTTATGTACATTTTGGTTTTTGAATCTTTAGTATTGGAGTTGTATTTTAGGAGATATTGTATTTTCTTTAAAGGGCCTTTGTTGTAAGTGTCGCCTAAAGGGCCTTGCTGGGGTGACGTCTTTAGGGAGGGGTTTTCCTATTTCTATAAATAGACCCCTTGGGTCCTTTGTAATCTCATCTCATTCATATTGATAATAAACACAAATCTCTCTAAAGTTGATGCTTTAGTTTCTCTCTAGTTTTGGCTAGAAAATGAATTACCCTTGGGTTTTTCGTGTGAAATCTTCTCTTCTAATCCAAGATTGAGCATTCTTGGGTGGTGTAAAGGAGGAGTAGGAGCTCTTGAAGATTGTGGTGCGGCTGTATCAATCCGAGGAGTTTCGTTGCTCATTCT
This sequence comes from Portulaca oleracea, assembly GCA_029582165.1. Classification (NCBI taxonomy): domain Eukaryota; kingdom Viridiplantae; phylum Streptophyta; class Magnoliopsida; order Caryophyllales; family Portulacaceae; genus Portulaca; species Portulaca oleracea. The sequence goes on from CM055871.1 coordinate 17,855,325, forward strand.
ATCAAAGTTACCCCTGTTCAGATTGCTATTCAAAGGTCCTTCTTGATTCATCTCTTGCAAGTTCTTACTTGTGTTTTGATCCGTGTTCTTTCTTGGCATTTTGGTTGTCTTGTGATCCATTATGCATCACATTTCCTCTCTCTTCTTTTGTTGATAGCAATGCATCCTCTACATAATTTCCAATTCTCATCAGCATAATTACATCGTGGAAATTACCTGCTATCGCCTTTGTTGGATATGGTGGGAAATCATTCCATAAAGTTGTCCACACAGCCACCCTCCATCTGACTGATTGCATAACTAGATCTCTCACTTGACTTATTAAAAAGTTCCATCACTCTTTGTATGAGAATTTTGCTGAAAATACATCAGTTGAAAGTTATGGCTTCATCTTCTACTCTTTGTTCTTCCTTGACAGACACCTCACACCACATCATTTGCAAGAGAAACTAGCGATAATAATATATAATATAATAGTTAAAGTGTAATATGATATGAAATAAGAACGATAAGTAAACTCAATTGTAACATTAATGAAGTTGACTTGTGATCCATGTTGGTTGCTGGTACTTTGTTTTCTTCTTTGTTTTCAGTTCAATTAAAATTTACTAGTTAAGAAAATAAAGTTTATAGATACATTATACATAGGATGAGCCCATTCCAATATGTGATTTGTTGTGCAATTTAGTATTCTTTTTCTACCAGTTGATTGATATCGTGAAGGTGCCAATTAGATTGTAGTTCAAGTAGCACTGAAGCGGAAGGTTTATCCTCTCCATTAGGATTCGAATCGTAGTAGGTATAAATTTCTTAGAGTGTGTTTGGAAGAATATCAGGGAAATTCTTTCGAGGAAAGACTTTTTTGTCTAGGGAAGTTTTCCCTTGGAGAATTTTCTTAGAAAAATCTAAATTACAATGTTTTACTTACATCCGAAAATCTTGGGAAATTCTGTAGGAAAGTTTTCACAGTGTTTGGATACAGTTGTAACTTTACAAAGAAACGTATCTAGACCATCCAAATTACCTTTATTTATTTATTTTCATTTGTATAAAGTATCAACATTTAAGGGTATTTTGAAAATTTTCTCACAATATAATTTCCCACCCTCCACCGTATAAAATTTCGCATACCATCCCCTAAGGCAAATTTTTCCTGAGTTGAATGGGATAATTGGAGCTTCACGGAAACTTTTCCCTATTGCTTAAAGGTTGCAAACATATGGTCAACTCGGAAAAGTTAGACTAATGTTCTTAGGGAAATGAGCTAACTGAACGCTCTCTTAGTGAGAATTGTTGATACTCTTGGGAGGCTTGATCCATACTTTGTTCATGGATCCCTTATGATGGATGGTAGCCTTATGATCACGTTATCGACGAAGAAAAGCTCTACTTAATGCTTAAATATGGAGCCCAAATTCTACTTGATCAAGGTCTATTTTTCAAGCTTCCTAGACTTATTTAGGGTTACTAACGAGGTCTTTTAGGTCCAAAGGAGATAATTAATCTCTGAGCAAAAATAAAAAAAGTTGAATTCATCTTTATTTTCAGTTACACAAGCTTGAATCAACTTTTGGAGGCTAAAATCGGCTATTTGGATTTGATGGGTATTTTGTCTTTTAAATAGGGCTGGAATTTTGCAACCTGGACTTTGTAGAAGACTTGCACTAATTATTTAAACATCAAATGGAAGGAAAAATAGCTTGGAAAAAAAAAAGGAAAGGAATACAATAGAAGTGTTGATATACCCATTATACAATTGTACTTTCTTTTTTGTCTTTTAGTCAGGGTCTCATCCCTGGTATTTAGCCCTTCCCCAAACTTCTAATTAGCTTGTTACTTTTTTATTTCAGCTAGACAATGTGTATAGGTGGTTAAACATTATCTATTAGATTTCGCTTTGTGCTTGGCTCATTTGTGGCCATTAGATGCTAGGGCGTTCCTAATTTCTTCTCCAAACCTCTTTCCCCTATATATTCTAAGGCTTATAGGGAATAAAATCACCATACAAATATGACGAATGAGAATATGGATATTTTGAAACCCTTCACAAAAGTTTGTATTACTTTATCCATCTTTTCAATGGTGGTGTTTAGATTAACTTCTTTAGAGATTGATTGGTAATTATTTTAGGTCAATCTTGGTGATGTTTTTCTTTGGTTATTCAAGCTTGTTTGTTGGTGGAATCATCATTTATACATTGATCTTTGAAGACTTAGATCATCTTAGTAGATTAAATCTTTTAGAGATGATCATATCATTGTGTATTTGTTCTTATTTTTGCATTCTACTGCTGCTACTGTGTTGGATGTTTTAATGTTGGTTTTCAAGAGGTTATTGGTTGACCTTTAGGTGACATTTGTTGATAATTATATGCTTAAAGGATAATTATAAATGTGGTGCTATTCGTTTCAAGTTAGAACGATTAGGGGGCTGATTAGAACATGTTGAAGTAATTGAATGTTTTGAGTTGTTCTAGGTGGTTTATATGTTTTATTCTTTTCTTAATCATTCAAGTTACTATGCATCCATATGGATAATTGGGACTAAGAACTATCATGAAGTATTAACTTTCCTTGTGAAATTTGGATCAAGGCTCCATGCGGGCCTCGTCTTGTTGTGATGTTGTACCCTCTTCCCCACCCGCTAAGCATGTTAGGTTTACACCTTATAGAGGGGCTCAATGAATGAACTAACTTTAAAAGAAAAATAAAAAGAATTGATATTCTAAAGGTTTTAATATTTTTACTGCAAATTTACATTCTGTCAATCGTTAAATAGCTTTTCACAAATATCAATACAATATCTAATAAGATATATGCTATTTATTATACTATAATAACATATGATGAATGATTTATTTGTTTTGATTAATTTTTTTTATCTTTATATTTATATAATTAAATTATCCATATGTTATGCATTAAAAATTTATAACTACCACTTTAGCTAATCCATTTTGTCAGGTCTTTTTAATAACTGATTTAGTTAATTTTCATATAGCCTACTACTTTATAGTCTATTGTTATTAACTTAGGGCCTGTAAATTTTATGGGTATCTTGAGGTAAGATAAATGATGAATTTTGGTAATATTTGGTAACTTTTGGTAATTTTTGGTAACTTTTGGTAAATTTATATGGGTAAATTTGTGTTTTTGAAATAAAAGGAAAAAATAAAAAAAAACTACTTTACACGTGTCATGTGATTTTCGATCATTTTGGTAACTTTCGGTAAATTTTGATAACTTTTAGCAATTTTAGGTAACTTTCGGTAATTTATGGTAATTATCTACTTACCTCAATTAACCCATGAAATTTACAGGGCCTTAGTCATACATCATGATGAGATACAAGAAAGTCATAATGTAGAGTTAGCACAAAAGATTGCATCGAGTGACCTTGATATTGGAGTATGCCTTAATCAAATTGGTACTTTACAATATCTTGGAGAGACTAGATAGGGTTCACATTTCAAGTCATTATGCAGTTTGATTAGATCATATGATCTTATTTGTTTTGTTGTTTATGACATAGCTATTCGAGGATCTTCATTTGCACATTGGGGAAATGCAAACAAAAAAGTGCTCTTAAACTCTTAAAGTTGGACCAAAGAAATTAGTTTACAAAGGAAGATGTGGAAATGATTTTCACTGAAAATAACTTTCTCTATATTTGTAGCCATCAAATACCTGAAAATGGAAAAACCATTTTTTTGAAAATGATTTTCCTCCCTATCAAACATACCTTTTAGGAAGCATTTGGTTGTCACTGTTTATGGGAAAAGTTTGTCCAAAACTTTCATATGTAATATGTTTGGTTACATATGGGGATGGGAAAATTTTTGAGTGGGATCCAAAATTTCCTATAATTCATGGGAAACATTTTCCCCAAGGATGGGAAAGTGAAACTACTTGGACTCTCTTCCTTTGTTTGGTACCATACTGCACCTACCACAATTTATCACATTAACCACAAATCATCACATATTACCATACCGTATCACACTTCACCATCTCTCCTCATTTTTCTCACTGTTTCACTTTTCTCTCTTCTCATCTATCGCACCCATCATTCTTATCACAAATTTTACAACTTACCACACTAGATCACATTATATCACACTATCCACATTTTTACCGTATCATACCATTAACACACTTTATCCACCACATAAAAGAACGGGGTCTTATAGCTTTCCAAAATACCATTGAAAATTATTTTATAAATTTAATAAATAAGAGTAATTTGGACATTTTAAATAAATTTTTGTACCAACTTTCTCATTATGCAATTTATTTCAGAAAAAAAAATTCCCAAGAAAAGCTCAGAGAGAAAAGTTTCACAGAAAACATTTTTTCTGAGAAAAAGCTAACACTTAAGTGTAGATAATTTTAAATAGAAAAAATAAAATTAGATGAGAGTAAAATTTGGTAGTAGTACAAAAGAACAAGGCCGGTATAATAAATCCAAACTACTGGACGTTAGATGCAGATCAAACTAGGGTTGGCAAAAACATGTCCGACCCAAAAAAACTAGATACAATCATATAATTTTCATCTTTATTTTGACATTAACCGATTTGACCGAAAATCAAACTTTTTTTTTCAAATTTCTATTGTTTGAACCCAATTTAGACCAAAATTTTTAATTATCAAATTTATCCACAACCTAAATCCAATATGAAAAATAGGCAAAAAAACTAGGGAAATTGGATTCTAATCATACGAACTTTTGGCCATATAAGACTTAATAATACGAACTTCCGATTAGGTTCTGAATAATATGAACTTTGACCCCCTGTTGCCCCCAATAACACGCCACCGAGTTCAGATTTACTTAACTAGGTGGTTGTCCTAGCTAGCGGCGGAGGAGATGAATTTAGCCAATTTTGACTTGCCCAATCAGCAATATTTGTCCACGTCATCCCCCCTCTCTCCTTCTCTCTCCTCTCTCTCTCTCTCTCCGTTGCAGATCGATTTCCAACCTCCCCCCAACTTCTTCTTCTTCCTCCTTCTTCCTTCTTCTTCCATCATCACCCTCATCAATCTCCACCACTACAAAACTTTCAAACCACCATTACTACCACCACACCTCACCATCGCAGCCACCAAAAAACCACCCAACCACCTTCACTTCCACCACCATCCGCCCCAAAAAACCACCCAACCAGGCAAAAGCAAGCAAACATCATTGAAGTCTCAACTAACAACAACATCAGAAACCCAGATCGAAAATTCACAAAAGAAGCCAGGATAACACCAATTTCGCACCATTACTCCATTGATTAAATCGAAACCCAATAAACCCATAAGGGCTGTTACAATTCTATGATACAGAACAAACCATCATGATTCAAATATGTGCAAAAATGAGCAATAAGACAAGTGGGTACTTATCATTCATCAATCAATCGGCATGTAAATCGTATCTCGGGAGAGAATCCTGCGAAAAAGACGACGACGACGAAGAGGATGAGGAAGAACTAGACATGTAGACAAAGGGCCCGGGAGTAGGGTAACAGAAGAAGGTCCAAAGAAAGAGGGATAAACGATGGATCTGGGTAAAAGGGTAGCAGAAGAGGAGATCCAACACTTGTTGGCTGCTAAGATGTTCTGGGTTGCAAGCGATGTACTGGCAAAAGTGAGCCGAGGTATTCGCTACCCACACCACAACCCGGCTGTTCAACACCATCTCCTAGCTCTTTCTCTCGCTACTTTCTCTCTTTAGGACGGTGGTAAATCTATCTTCGATGGTGTTGGGTTTCCGGGTTCATCCGGGAATGATTGAATGACGATTAATTGATGCGTATGGAATTGCAATGGAATTTCGATTTGGGGTAGTTTTATGGCAATTAATTTTAGACATATAATTTTTCAGACATAATCGAACCCCTGGAAGGCATAATCAAATTGCTTATTTTCAACATGCACCCGCATCAACATATCATAAAATTTCGCTCTTTTTCCACCACCTACGCTACAAAGCTCCACAATAGACTCGATTTTTGCAACTGGGCATCGAAGATTTTCATCCATACACACAGAATTGGTACTTTGCATTTGATTTGTTGGTGGCTACGATGGTGGTGGAAGTGAAGGTGGTTGGGTGGTTATTTGGAGGTTGGGTGGTTTTTTGGTGGCTGCGATGGTGAGGTATGGTGGTAGTAATGGTGATTTGAAAGTTTTGTAGTGGTGGAAATGGATGAGGGTGATAATGGAAGAAGGAAGGAGGAAGAAGAAAAAAAAGTTGGTGGGGAGGCTGGAAATCAATCTGCAACGAAGAGAGAGAGAGAGAGGGGGGATGCTGTGGACAAGTATTACTGATTGGGCAAGTCAAAATTGACAAATATTGTTGATGATTTAAACCGTGTTATTGGGAGCAACAGGGGATCAAAGTTCATATTATTCAGAACCTAATTGAAAATTCATATTATTAAGTCTTATATGACCAAAAGTTCGTATTATTAGAATCCAATTTCCCAAAAAACTAAGTATCCAACATATACTTTTCATCAGATGTTTGATTTGTGAGAACCCGGACTACCTAGACTCAGATTTTTGCCGAGATCAAAGACATCTATGGCAAGTACAAATATATATCATGATAGTTCATATCAAGCACAACACAACATTATAGAACTGGAGATTAATTCGACAATTGCCAAAAACAAAACGAACAAGATTCACTTGAAAGCCTGTCTGCAAAATTCTCCTCTGAAAACAAAAGGTACAGAATCAAGAGAAATGGCTCTAACATTAACCCTAAAATAAACAAAATTTAAGACCATTTCATAGAACTCTTAAGATCTGGGCTTTTCCTTCTTCTCTTTGAAAAGTGCCAAAAGAGATACCCCAGCAACCTTGACAACCTTAAATCTGACTCCGGGAATATCTCCAACGGCATGTCCTTTACGACCAAATCCAGCTATCAACACCTCGTCCTGCATTTAAAGATATGGATAGCCATGAAAACAACCGAAACTCGAAAGTGAGAAATGTTCATCAAGTTCAACTTCAACCCCACGTAAACAAAAGCAACATTAATTTCATAAAGGAAATACTATAGATAACCAGCATCCGAAAGCAAACCAAAATACTACTTGGGCTCCAGCATTTCATTCCCTGTTCTTTCCAAGAGTATGTAGAGGTTCGGTAAGTAAGGTTAGGTAGACTAGAATAGGTTTGGGTAGTTCATGTAGAAGTAGCTAAGGAATAGGTATTGAGTTGTTTTAGAAGCAGCAAGTCATTGCAAGCTTATGTTGGTTCAGGTAGAGAACATAGAATTGGGTAGGGGAAAGTAGAAAAATGTCGTGGGTAATATCGCAATCTAAAAGGCCACATGCCCCAACAGGTTTGTTGTGACTGAGAAAACCACCCTTCCAATTGTTTATGGTTTCCATTTTTTTTCAAAGCAAGACCCTATTATAAACATATCAAATGGGGACCAGCTCTCAAATGATAGCAGACATAAATATACTTCCTAAATATCAACAATACTTGCAACTACAATGCATAGTTACAAATATTGAATGGACAGACATGAAGCAGTTCTTGAAACATCAGACTTACATTTTCCTCAATGAAGTTCAAACAACCATCATTGGGAACAAAGGCAGCAATCTTCTTCCCGTTCTTAATCAGCTGCACACGAGCACACTTTCTGATAGCAGAGTTTGGCTGCTTAGCTTCAATACCACTGCATCAGAGGAGTTTTAATTTTTAAATCAAGCTGGAATTAGAACAAACACACATACTCATGACCAAGATTTCAACAGACATTAAAATAATCTTACATCTTTTCCAACACAATGCCCTTAGCATGGGAAGATCCAGCAAACGGTTTCTTCCACTCGTTTCCAAGATGAGACTTCTTGTAAGATTTGTCAGCCCACCTCTGCCTTCGGCGGTGGGACTTCAATTTGCGGGCAGCTCCCATTCCACGTGTCTTCCTGCATGTAATCAGTGGACATCATTTAACCGTAACAATCAACAATATTCATAGTAGGCAGTGAGCAGGCCAGTGAATATAGACACATTATCATAAACCATCATGCCTCAATTTCAGCAACAGTACAACATTCCACCCATGCTTTGACAATTATCATAAGTATCCACTGTTCAGAACACAACTAAACATTGTTACTTATAACTAAGCTTTTTTCATGACTACACTATTTTCTAATGCACCTGTATTTCAGGCTCCCATTCGCCACATTGATCCAAAATCCATATTGTTTTGCCCCACAACACAGGCAACAATACTTTAGCCCTCCTAACTCCCATAACAATAATGAATCTCAACAACAACCTCAAGAAGCTACATAAATTTATTAGAAAAAAGAAAATAAAACAATCCTCACACAATGTTTTAATCAAGCCAAGGTTGTCATCTCAAATTCAAGGACCATACAATTCCCAACTCAAGTTCATGAGCTATTTCATCCAACAACACCAATATAACAGCTGACTCACATAGTCATGTATAGTAATTGATCCCAATTTTATCCATCCGACTTCACCATATTCCATTGCTCAACAACTGTAATGACGAGCTAATTAGGCTAACTCACATGACCAATTTGAAACATTCATAGACCCATCCACAATATAGATCTCTTACACTGTAATACCCATTACTTGGCAACCGGATTGAAAGCTAATTAGCAAATAGTTCGACATAAAAACCTAATCTTTAAGAGCATCCATACACTGCAAAAACAGCCCCAGAAAACCAGAATCTACAACCATACATCAAACAATCCCCCACGCTCCTCCCCCAAAACAAGTATTTTGCCCATATTGTCGCCTACAATTCAATCATCGCGCAATACCTTCCGCTCAATCATTCCAGAAACACAAATCTAAAACCATTCTATGAACGATAATAACTGACAATAAATCAAACAACAAGAGGATACAGAAAACAAGCCAATGTTCGTAAAACATAGCGGCAGAAAACGAGAAAGAACGAAGAACTGACCCCATGATTGCAGAAGGCCGAAAATCCCTAAAGAAGTTGGCGGAGTTTGAGAAGCGACGTCGCCGGGGAGCCGCAGCAGAGTAAGGGGTGCAGAGGAAGAAACCCTAGACGTGTTAGGGTTTTTATACGGTTTCCTAATTGTTCTCTTACTCAGCAGTCTCAGTTTGCTCCGTAGGGGTCACATTATTTATTCTTTGTAAGCCCAAAAGTGCTTAACATGGCCCAAAGTCGTTAAAAGGCTTTCATATTGTGAGGCTAACATAATGAACAGCCCATGAAAGTGCGAGAATATCATGTGCATGTAGAGCTGGCAAAATTTTGTTTAATCCGAATTGTCTGACTCGAAAAAAATTGGGTCTTGACATAGATTTTTCGTCCGAATTTTGATATTGACCGAATATTCGGACATAAAATTTCTCTTTTTTCTGTCGTCCGAACTCGATTTTAGATTCATCCGAATTGTCCGACTCGGTTCGACCCGAAATAAAACCGGGTTCGGACATGAATTTCTCGTCCGAATTTTGACATTGTCCAAATTTGTCCGATCCAAATTTACCCGGACCCGAATTTTTGCCAGCGGTATGCATAAATCAAAGGATCCAAAAATAAAATGTTCAGTACTTGCTCCATTTTATATTTGGTTATTGACTTCAAAGGATGGCCCAAGAGGCCAAGATACAAATTAACCATGAAAGATTATGAAGACAATGAAGTCCCAAATTATAAATGAGTGCTAAAAACATTGAGGTAACATGACTTTTTTTAATTTAATTTTATTAAGCGATTAGAAAAAAATAATAAAAATTAAATTTAAAAAAAATCAGGTCACCTTAACCTTTTTTGTCTCCACATATTTTACAATTTAGGACTTCATAGTCCTTCTAATCCTTCATAGTTAATTTGCTTTTTGGGTCATTCCTTAAAGTCAATAACCCTTTTATATTATTTGTCTCTTAATTGATTATTATGATTGCCAATGATATTTTTTAAATTTTAATTGATAATTTATTATTTGATATTTTAATAAAAGATTGCAAAATTATAGTTTAAAATAATTTATTTTATTTTATTTTTTTTGCTTTTGTTAGTTTTCTGTCAAATTTTGATAAGCTTTGATAAGTTTCGGTTAGCTTTGTTAAATTTTGGTAAAAAAAATTACCCTACACATTTTACCTAGCAATTTGACAACAATGGGTCAATCCAATCCAAACTTGTTCCATCTATTGGCAATTGTGTACAACAACGACAAATTCCTAAGGAAACATGTTTAAGTGCGGTTTGAGGAACTAAATGCAGGCAGACTTGCCCCCATAAACTGAAATTTATGGAGAAATTGATTCTTGCGGACCAAAAAGACCTTGTGCAAGACACCTTGACAACTATTTTCGATAGTGAAGGAAAACCAGTTGGAAACATTTCAAAATCAATTTGAAAAACTAAGAAACCAAGAAATTTAAGAAAGTAGCGAAATCCAAATTTGTGTGCGTCATGCAGTCGAGGAAGAACTAAACATACACATAATCAAATAGGAGACACAAAGCGACAAACCAGATCAAAGCATATCACCATATTGGCTAACCTCATTGTACTACGTTGATGTTAATTCTCCAAACTACCCAATCAAGTGTCATGTCCTCCGCTAACCCAAGGTGCTTGATGTATGCTCTAATCACCTGTCCCATGGACTTTTTCGGTCTCTCACGTCCCATACACCCAATAGGTATCATGATTTATTCACGCCTCCTTACGGGGGTATCCTCACTTCTCCTAAAAACATGTCTAAACCATTTCAATCTAATCTCTCTCAACTTACCCTCAATTGACCCTATCCCTAGTTGAGCTCTACAAGCATCATTCTTAATCCTATCGAACTTGATATGATCGTAAATCCAACAATCTACCCCTTTTTAAACCCAACTCAAGTTAAGTAAGTGTAGCAAAGAACAATTGTTGTTTCTTGTGAGGTTAGATAGACCTGGAAAAACTTACCCAAAACCCAACTCGGAAACACACAAATCTGAACCAGAACCAACGCCTGAATGGATGCCTCGATCAAACCGATTTGAAACTTACCTGAACCGTAGCCCAAAAATCAACCGAACAAGAAAGTCACCCGAAATAATATAAATCTGTATGAATCCGAACCGAGCCGTGTTAAATCCAGTTAAACCTGAACCCAGAAATGACCCAAACCAAATTTAACCCAACCCGAGTTGCACCTGAGTCGAATTTCAACCAACCTGATTTATACCTGAACCAAATTAAACCCGACCCAATTATACTCTAACAATATTAAAATCAAACTAACAAGTATCGATATAAACCAAATTTCCCTTTAAATTGGATTTTTGCAAATTGTGATGATTACATATTCAAACCTGTATAAAATTTATACTTTAACATACTTTAAACAATATTTTAAACTGTATTTTGAAATTTGATTTTAGAGCTTAGAAAACTTGCACTCGCAACTATACGCATAAAACATCAGGGTTGACTATGAACTTGCTATAGCGCCATACCATTCCTTTTCAAAATCAAATGTACTTGTCTTTGTTTTTTTTTTAATTTAAATCGATCTTACTTTTGGATTATTCAATTGAACAGTCGATGTAATGATTCAAAACATATTCGTTTAAGTTATTTATATCACACAATTACATGTCATTTTCTTAATTTTTATAGTTAGCTTCAATTCATACTCAGTTAGTTAAAAGTTAAAACACGTATAACAATAATGTAAAAGATGTATAGACAAATTGAGCATTTAAAGCCGCCAATTTCATCTTCTACGGAGGACGCCGAATAATAATGACATTTCTCTGACCGTTCGAAATCATAACATTTAATATATGTTTAATACATGAACTATTCCTTTTAAAAGTGCGAAAGTAAAATTCATTGACATAAAATTAATACAATTTGAAGACTTTATCAGTGTTCATGAGTAAAAAGATGTATAAAACTCGAATTTTTCATGTATCATCATTTATTAAAAGTCAACATCTATATCGACGAATAATTTACCATATTTTTATACATTTTTTCCCATTTAAACACGTATCGTTTTTATGAATTTAATTCTCACACAATATATTACTAAAATGGAATTCAGATCATACTAAATTTTTAATACACTGATATTTATAAGTTGTAACTTCACATGGAGGCTTTACAGTCAATTGTCATACCCAATAGCCCATATATTATCATTATTTATTATTTTGATTTTTCAACCGATGTAGTAGTTAATATTATTTTTGGGTCATTTCCGTACAATATAGTACCAATCATACACCAAATATTTAATTATTCAAGTAACATTTGCACAAAATTTGAAATTGGCGCTTTAAAAAAAATTGAATTGCGTATTAAATAAATTTTAACATAATACGAAAGTAACTCAATCTAAAAGCAACCCGACCCAGAATTGACACAAAATACATGAACCGAATCAACCTGATCCGGCCCGTTTCAACCCAACTCGAAACAATTTCACACGGTTCAAACTCGAAGGTCTTGAACCGATCAAGCCCTAACCGAACCGAACAAGGGGGGGGGGACCTGAAATAAAACCAAACCCAAATTCCATCCGAACGGAACCCGAGCCGAAGTATGTTAGATCCGAATAAATCCGAATCCAAGCCTAACCGATCTGAACCCAAACCGATTAACTTGGTTGCTATGTCTAAGGTTAGGGTCGTCAACGTGGTTGGTGTATTAGTAGAGCTATAACCTATAGCGGACCAAGGCAGTTTGTGCTTATCTCTACCTCCTGTAACTCGTTTTCTGTTTTATCATAAAACTAGTCATTATCCCCGTGCGATTGACGAGTTATTATGTTTTATTTGTTGATTTTCAAGGATCCTGTTCTTTTGTCAGGTTATGCTCAGGTTTAGTTAGTTAGGTTATGATAAGTTAAGATAAGATAGGAAATGATAGGATATGTTTGAGTTAAGTTAGTTGTTGGGTGACAATGTTTTATCAATAAAATTTGAACATTTTGAGAAAAATAAATGAAAAAGTTATAGGTGTTGGAAAAGTGGATTGATTTGATATTAAAATAATAGGGTTTTTGGCTCAAAGTAATCCGAAGTCAGAGGTGAATGACTGAAAATAATCCAAACTGACTTTTTGGCTGAGAATGTGCCAAACTTTTAACCTATTTACTCAGACTAAACCAAAATTGAATTCTGACGTTGTAATGTTGACTTGGCGCCCTTAAAAAATTCAAAGATGGAGTGGGTTAATATTTGATTCTGTCAATTTATATTATTTTTAGTCAAGTCCAAACTTTTCAAGGGCGTTAAGTCAGCTTTTCAACGTCAGAATTCAATTCTGGTTTAGTCAGAGTAAATAGGTTAAAAGTTTGGCACATTTTCAGCCAAAAAGTCAGTTTGAATTATTTTCAGGCATTCACCTCTGATTTCGGATTATTTTGAGCCAAAAACTCAAAATAATATTATTTGAATTTCCTTTTAATTTAAAAAGTTGTTTTTAGTTTGAGTGTTTTTTAGGGTAAAGATAAATTAAGTTAAGTTAAATAGGTTAGTTAGGTTTAACCCAACTAAAGAACACAACTTTAGTTATAAGTAGCTTTCTTTGTCTTTCTTCAATGAGGATCAATTTATAAGAATTTTAGTCTTAGTGTTCTCTAAATAGTCATTCTTATTTTTCCTTCAGTTGGATTAAATATATTGTCATTAGTTTTTTTTTTCTTGTTATATTTTAGTGTCAATCATTTCTATGACTTTAAATTTTGAATCATAAACTATACTTTACATGTAGGTTTCAGATCAATATTAGTAAAGTGATTAATAAATTGAACTTATTAGATTTTCTCTTTATTTATAGTCATATAAATTATTATCAAATTTAACATTTCTAATTGCCTATTACCAAAAAAAACAAAAAAAAAACAACCAATTGTTGTAGTAACCACTTATTGATTTAACTTTTTGGTAATAGGACAATTGGTTGGATTGTATAATTCGACAACATTCCAACCGATAAAAATTCTTCAATTCATGTAGTCATATTTAAATTACCGAGAAGATCATGAGGTTCTAGATTTTATTCTTCCTCCTCCAATTGCTTAATACCCAAAATAAAAAAAATAAATCATTCAACTATGTTCACTTTCTTTTTTTCATCCCTTCATATATTTTTTTAATATTCTAAGTAGTTGCCTCTCTTTATTTCTTCACCATATTATTATTATTTATTTATTTTCAAAACTTAGAATATTATGGTAATTAATACTCATGTAGTCCTTTTTTATTTGGCAAATTACCTAATTTTTTTGGCCCCATTTTAAGTGTCTTTTGAATTGTATTTTTCATAATTATTTTTATCTCATTCCCTATTCATTAGAGAGCGTTGAGAGTGTAAAATATTAAATTGGTTGAAAAAATAGGCATATAAGTAAGATATTTACACCAAAATATGACGGAAGAGAAATGAATAGGGCCAAAAAGGGTGTAGCTTCATTGCTTCACGTAATAATTATTAATTTAATATTTTATGATATTTATTTTTATTTTCTTAGTTCTTTCATAAAAGTTAGAAAAATAATTTCATCAAAAGAGAAGTTTGAAAAATAATAAAATGTAGTGGATTGGAACAAAGAAATTATTTCTTTGATTTCTTCATTCTCACTTTGATTTCTTCATGATCCTATTATTTGCATTTGGATGTGCTACTCTGTAACCCATTGCATGATCCTATTATTTTGGCCAAATTAACCAAATTACTAATACATTTTTGCTACCTTACCACTCTTATTTGCTAGCTGTTCATTCTTTTCAACTAATTATTAAATTCTTTTTTATTTTTTTCCTTTCATTTCCTCTTCTTTTCTTTCTTCTATCTTCTTTATTCTTCTTCAAAGTAAGTGGGTGGATGGATGTTTTTTCTGTAACTGAAGTCTCATATTATAAAAGTAATAATTAGCTTTGAAATTGAAAGGTTCCTTAAATAAATTTTCTTTCTTAAATAATTTTTTTGGTGGCTGACACATGACGACTTATAATTCATTTGGATTTTATTTTAATATAATTTAATAATAGATTATCTATTTTTATTGTTTCATAACTGTCTTGAATAATTCAATATTTGTGGTCTCATGTCTTTGGTTCAAATTGTGAAGAAATTCTCATTACCACTCCCCCTCCCCTCCCCTCCCTTCTTTGAATATATATATATATATATATATATATATATATATATATATATATATATATTGCCCAAGCTTAATGATGGGTAACCCTAACCCCCACAGACTTTTATTGGACAGAGATTTAGGATGTCAAAACTTAAACTAGACTCACATCTCACATTTTTTTCGATTAGTGAGAGTCAAAAGGCTTAAAGTTCATAAACAAAAGCAAACCGCAAACAAAGGTTACACCCATACAGCCAAAAGACTTAAAATTCATAGACCCACTTCTCACATTCCTGATAAGAAATAAATATTCTTCCAAAGAGTCAAACCCTAAGAGGAAGGGATGGAAGGTGAAGCTTTTGTCACCAAACCAAGGGCCAATCAACACTAAATGCCTTATCCATTAGGCCACAAGCACTTTACAAGATACAAACCTCACACACCTACCTCTAATATTTTGCTAATATGAACATTATCCAATTATTCTATAATTTGCTAATATAAACATTATCCAATTATTCTCAAACGTGTCACATGAGAGATTGTTGTTGTTAAAACATTATCCCATTACAATTAATTCGGCATTGCCACCTCCTTTTTACTTCTTCCTCCTAACACATCTTCTTTCGTTTAGCAAATCAGATAATCAGTGATTCACATCATCGTATGCTGTTGCTAAGCGCTGATTTGTGTTAATTTCTTTAAGAATTAACTTTGATTTCTTCATTCTCACCTCATCTCTTGCTTCTGCATCACATAGTGTTGCATGAACCATTGACCAACCTGCGTAGATTTGATCAGTGATTCATATCATGCTAGAGTTTTTTTTTTTTTTTTTTTTTGTGCTTCTAAGTCCACCGTAGAAGTCCCAGTTGGACTGCAAATTGCCCCATCAACCATTGACCAACCTGCCCAAATTTGACCAGTCTTTTATACTTCAATGGTGAAGCATTGTGGTTCCTGTTCAAGTCGGTGAACCGAACTTGAGCAGTTGGAAGTTTGACAACATAGCTAAATACTACATTATCATCTGCAAATGCAATGCATGCACACATACGATTTTAGCATGCCAAGCTAACACATAGGCTCAAGTTGACTGATACCAAAGATCAAATCATGGCCAATGGGTGACATAATCACCTCAATCAAATCCCACCTTGATGTATGACAACTCCCGACTTATAATTGAGAGAAATGAGGCAGCTTTGCTGGGTGCAAGATGACACATCAGTGTTGGAAGACGACATACCACACAGTTGCATCTAGAAACCTCGATAAGTGTTGGCCATCATGCACTCAAAAGCTCATTCAGAAACGTTACTACAACAATGCCAATGAATAATGATGATCCTAAACACAGAAAACCTCAGCAATGGTTTTTGGCCATCATGTATTCAATCACATCACTCTCGTATGGACCAACAGGTTGTAGGCCTTGAATCTGCCTATATACATAGGAAACAACTCATCAAACATAACAAGAAATACAGATTACCCAATGCCTCATTCTACTTCCACATTGACAGCCCAACTAACCTACGAATAATACAGAAGAGGTTTTATTTACAGTGGATCTTGACCAAAGCGACAAAGACAGCACATGGAGCATAATTCTCAGATGGCATCCCAATAGGGTCAGACAAGCAAATCCGACAACTCTACCTACATGCATCCACAGGGGAACATGTTAGAGTAGGAGCAAACAAACATAAACCCAAAAACAAAAGGAATGTTTTCACAAGTGAAATAAACACTACTCAAGGATTGATTGATACATTAGTTGGCATACCATTCACTTGAATATATTTAATTGCACTTTTGAATCCGAAACATGCAAGTTAGTCTAACAATGTTAGAATTCCACGCCACCATTCCAACAATACAACTATTGAATATTGTCAAGCCTCACTAGTGTTTGTCTAAAGTTCTCAAGGAGGGTTTTAAGTTCACTTCCTCCATTATGTGCTGGAACGGGTACCATACAGGGGTTATTTCAATTGATAACCTGCGGTTGCGATAGCAAGACAATCCTATCTAAATGACAATCAAAGTAATCATCAGCTCACCCTAACAAGCATGGTCCACATATGGACACTGAAGACTTCTATTTATGTGACAAATTAATGAGCACTGTTTAATATGCCATCCAAACTATTTCTTATGAGCATAATAACATTCTACCATGTCACGGTTAACCATTTAAATTTTAAACTTCAACTCAAATCCTGACTCCATCAGCCGCTATTTTAATCTAAGTTAAAAATCAAAATCAACCTTCGGGTTTGAACACAGCTTCATTTCTTCACACTCATCGCATGTAGATGCCACTATCAACACAAGGTCATCCAGGACCTATTTTTTGCTCTCCCCACACACATCAAGAGAGTCTCTTCTTGAAAACTACCGCAGCTGCTATTCAGTAGTGACCTATCAGTAAGCCTGACTTGCATTTGAATAGTACAAGAAACTCCAAGTGGTAAGACTCAGCAAGTGGATTTCGTTAAAAATACCAGCAACAGCAATTTGGGTCTCTGCAGCTGGTGCAGAAGTCAAATGAGAGGATTTAATATAATTGAACTTATGCTATTTCTAATAGTATTTCTTGTGTTAGTGACTTAAATTCAAAAGCACAAAAATCAGCTCTACAGATCAAAATGAGATGAAATCTTTACAGAAATAAGGGCCTCTTCTGACAGCATTGAGAAAGAACTCTACCCCTACTTTGAAGTAATTGGCAAGATACTAGAAGAAACCTTTTGACAACGAGATTAAAGCAGTCAAGGACCATTTAAATTGCTTCCCTTCGAGATTGCCTCTAAAGCCTATATGATGAAGACTACTTTGGGTTGGACTACACCTAAAGAAATACCCTTGTACATATGCAAGCGTTTACATTATAGAGTGCAATTCAACTCAACTCCACATTGCTTCATCAAAACAGTACCCCTGTTCTTTCCATTTGAAACTTATTGAGGGGTAAATCTTTACGGGAGACTGGAAGAGACTCGTCTCAAGACAAGGATTTTATTCTCTCTTTTTGATGAGGTAGAACTTATTCCAATTCGGGTGCAAGTACCCATATGATTTCTACATCAGGAAACCTTGGTTGGATCATAATACTGTAGCACAGGAGAGGGTCCCTTGTGCTTGAGCTTAATGAAGCTTTTGTGCATATTAGTCAAACATCGAAACTAAGAGCTCGGAAGAATAATTCAACATCCTGCCCGGCTTTTAAATAAACATCAACCGGCCAGTTTAATTTGGGAATTCTAGAAAACAGGTGACAGAAGCGAAAAGTTGCAATCACAAAAGGCCACCGGCATAAGCAACCAAAGACCCTATGGAGGTCGAAAGTTGAAACCAGAGACATTGGTTGATTGATTAATAGTGACTTCAAGTTTTAACAGTATCTTGATTGACCAGGAAAGATCAAGTGCAGAACTGAGTGGGCTCAAGATCATGCTTCTTAGAAGTTAGAACTTGTTAGATAGGTTTTCCTGACATCTAAGGCCCTGGTTGATGGTAAGATTACTGGAGTCGCAGGTCACCCTAGATGGTCTCTGAGATGACAGTCTTTGAGATTAAGCTCAAGGAAATTGTGTCTAATCACTCACCTATTCTGCTGCTAAAAGCAGTACAATGAAATTCCCTTTGGATTTCAGACCTGTGGACAGAATAAGAGGATTCCTCACATATCCTTCTATTGGAAAGAAACCTTGAATATTTTGGAGTCTTTTAACTATTTAACTACAGAGATTTTATTCTGTAGCTGCAAGTCTGCAAATAGTGGCTTTAGGACCAGTAAGTGTGCAGTTCTGCCAATGAGCTCAATCCTCCTCTTAGAGCTCTCTAAAGGGCAAACTCACAGAAAATGGTACTATTCAACCACAAGAACTTGCCAAGGGATATTCTGGTAAAACTCTTTCCTGTAGATTTATTATCAAAATTGATTATCACAAAACCTGCAGTTCGATCAAGTATACTTTTGTCTCCAGTGGGAAGATTTTGAGCTGGAGTTCCTTTGAAATTTTAACAAAATGAATATGACCTGCATAATTAGTCAACTCATCCCTGATGAGCAAAAATACCCAGGTACCCAGAAATAGACCCAGAACCATCAGGATCCAGTGGATCTGTATCCAGGGCCAGATCCACTTCAACAGGTATTCATAATTTTATAAGTCAGATACAGAACCGGACCTGGTATTGAGGAGCCGGTTAATTATTTGAATTATTAAAAGAAAAACTGAATTTGAGCCGTTCATTTTTGCGATTCAGTACTTCAGTTTCAGCCTTAATCACATGTATTACTACTATATATAGTCACTTGATATGTAAAGTGTAAACCCTAATACACTCTACTCTTACTATTTATAATTGGTAAGTTTGTATTTTGTAAGTTTGAAATTTGTAATTGATTATTTTCTTCAAACTGGTGCACAAAATAAGACCTACAGGTTTGCACTTTCATATCTTTAACTTCCTCATTTTTTTGTTAAAACATTGTATGCATTTTTCCAACTGGAACCCGGTTGAGGATCCAGCACTGACTACATCTGGTACTGGATCCTGATTTCAGGAACTAGATCTGAACCTGGACCCGTGAAATCCAATCAAGTAAGCAATCTTGCTCATCCCTACTTGGTTGAGTCGTCCCTTTGCTAAGATGTAAAGATACAGACAGGGGATTCGTGCTCTTATGTCCCTTCCCTTTTGACCATCAGCCATGGTATATGTGCACAGAAATGTGAAGGGTAAACACTATTCATGGCAGCTCCAATTTCCACTCACAAGTCATACTGTGAGAACTTCAACGAATTAACCCGACCAATAAATTTTCCTCATTTCCTGATTACATGCTTTAAAGGGATTTGCTCAGTTCATCTAATAACTTCTGAGCATATCTTTATGAAACTTTCAGAACTAACGTCAAAGCTCCACACAAAATCCCAAGCTCTCCTACAGGTTTAAGAACCCTTGAATTCTTTCTCATGAATATTCATCTCACAAAAGAAATACTGCTGATGTGACAACAGTCTCAAGATAAGACAATAAAAATTCATTCATGTGAGAGCACTTAAGAAATGTAGGCCCTAATCCAGAAATCATGATTGACTTATCTAACGGTCCTGGGAACAGTCAACATCAGACCCTTCCCCAAAAAAAATTATATCATGCCTGCGCTTCAGTTCAAGTCTACCCAGGAAAATACTACATTTTTTTAGGCGGAGGATTGTTGAAGGTCAGTCATCTTACATGACCATCTCAAGACAAACCAAAACACTCCAAACAAAACATCAAAGTTTTCTTTTGCAAAATTGAAAAATCTTGCACAAAATCAACTTTTCAGTATTACAAACAGGAGATTAGAAGATGAAAATTAACCTTGTTTCTTATAGACTAAGCAAAAAAAAAATAATAACGATGCATCTAAATCGTGCAGAAACCCTGAAGACCTGGAAGGATATGATGGGCCCATTATTGGCTCCCAGACATTACTGCTCTAAGTCCGTTTGTACATGGGAGAGATCACACTAGTAAAGTGATCACAATTTGTTCTTAACTTACATCACATCATCTTCATGGGTCAAGTTTATATCTCCAGGCATGTGATCAATTCATAGAAACAAAACTACAGACACGATTTGAATCATACCACCAAGGAAATGAAACTGCACCTTGGAAACTGACACTTAAGCAACAGCCACATGTCATATGCTATCTCCAATCTAGATTATATCCCTACAAAAAAAGGGACAAATTTGTGGTCCCCAGGAAATTCATCTAAGTCATGGCCACAAAGGCTTTCTCAAGTACGATCCAATAACTACATCTTTACAGGAAGATAGAGAGGAAAATTGAAAATTTTGTTAAGATGGCCTAACAGACACCATCATGATGCGCATTAGCATGCCTTTTATGGCGATAGGGAGAACAAATAAATCCTCGACACTTAAAGTAAAAGTTCAGGATAACCAGATGAGTGACTGGTTACCTTCTTTGAAAGCCCTTCCTGTTGACCAGTTTCAAAAGTAATCGATTTCCTTAATGCCTCTCCCATTCTGTGGCACTGACTTGGGCTTCCCATCAAATACTGTAAATAGTAAAGGCTAATTATATCACATAGTATCACGATAAAGCAATAAACATTTGGAATAGTCACACTTTGCTGATAGTCTCTTTGCACAATGCTCGCTTTACATCTATGTTTATTGTTGCAATCCCCGTTATTTCCACTTCTTTTTCCCTACGAAAATAGTCACACAAATCCCCACCCCATGCTCGACACACACACACACACACACACACACACACACACACACAAAAGAAAAGAGTGTTGAGGCTGATTAAACCTGGGCTCCTTAACCCTGACAGAAGAAAAAAGAAGTTCCCCAAAAAATACAAAGGAAATAAACCCTCAAATCCTCCTGAGAATGGCTGATGAGAAAATGACCACCAACCCCAATCACAAGATACATGCAAACCACAGAAGATCAGCTCTCATTGATGTAGAACGCTAGGTGCGCAATTCCTAGACTAGGGACATTCTCACAAACTCAAAAATACACAATATAATTCAAGTTAATACTCGGACCGTTCCATACTAACTGCTGCTTAATAAATGCTACAGCCTAAAATGTTCTTTGACAGAGAACTCCTTATAACATATTTTCTCAAAAAATTACAACATGATACTCTTATGATAGTATTTTTCGTTATGAATCTAATGATATTGCTTTCTTATAATAGAACATTGTACATGTTAAAAGAATAATGGTCAAAGTTCTTAAAGTTTGATTGACATGTAGATCAAGGTGACAGTTAATATGGAACAAAGGAAGTAAGTTTGCCTTCTTCAATTGCATAAACAGGTTTCAAACTAACAAGCTAGCTAGACCTATATGATAAGATAAAGCCCAGTGAACGCTGAAAGCTAAAAACAAAAAAGCTAATTATATCATAATGAACTAGGAAACTAAATCTTAATGACAAGCTACAAAACATCTCTATTTGACCATTCTAAAGTATGACTCAAATAAAATACGAAAAATAATTTAAAATACAACAAAACATAACAATTCTTAAAAGGTAGAATATATGTGCTAGTAATTTGTATTTGTTATCTTTTCTTGTCTCACATCGCTCATTCTTTCATATAGGTATGCAAAGCCCTCCACAACAACATATAGGGTAGGTCAACATGTAGCTGGCATTTCAAAAGGATATTCTACCCTACCATTCTGATTTCATAACAAGGAAGCACCTAAGACATCAAGCTCCTTCCCTATCATACACATACACACACATGCGTGTACATGCGTGCGCACAGACGCATACAAACACATGCTCCAGCAGATTCACATCCTCCACTTTGCACCAACCGGTGTCCGGGTGGACACCTGTCTTTTTGCAGGGAAATAACTGAATCGAGAAAAAGAATTAAAAGCTGGATATATGCACATTGACTCCCTCAGAATCCACAAATATTGTTTATATATTGTGTCCAGCCTTAGTAGGTCCAATTTAAGGATCCAACTCAACACATATGCCTTCTCTCAGCTCAAGTATTATCATGAGATATGAGCTTGATCTAGGATACCAATAACTTACCAAATTTTTTTGTACACAACCACATTCACATGACCGCACCCACCCACCCACCCACCCACACACACACACACACACACACACACACACACACACACACAAATACATGGTTCCATCTATTATTAGTAACCTTAAGAAGATCAACGAGAGGGGAAAGGCAGCTCATACCTCTGCTCTTCACTGCATATGGTTGACTGCACAAGGTATTATATAGAATCAAGTAGCATCCTCTCGTCCATCAGTCGATGCAAGGGGGGCACCTCCGGCGGGAACCGAAGGTATATGATTAAGCTGGTAATTAACAAGCGCAGAGCCAAAAATGTTGAACATTGCAGCACTACTGTAAGCAACTTCAGCATCAGAACGCTTCTTAAACACCACTTTAGCACGACAGTTCTGACCATCTATTTCCGTTTCAGATTCCTTCAATGGTCCAAAGCGCTTGAACATCTTATTCAAATTCACTTCTGATGGCATATAACCCGATTCACTGAAGTTCAAGATCAGCTCAGTGGGGCCTGTTGGCAACTGCTCCTGCTGTTTTTCAGCCTGAGATGGTATCTCACCCACTGATTCATGATTCCCATGAAAATATTGCTTCCGGGAATACTTCCTAGGATTTGATTTAAGAGGTTTATCAGGATCGCCAGAAGGACGATCTTCCTTCCTCTTACGACCGCGTTTTCTTGGTTTGGCTTCAGAATTGTTTTGGACTACCATGTCCGTCCAATAGGAATCATTTCTATCATCAAATTCAAAATTCTGAGGAGCCCCAGTAGCTGGTTCAGAATGTTTTCTCTTCCTGCCGGACACTTTTCGCATTCTTTGGCGCTGAGTCGAAACAGCTAAGTTTCTAAATTCTGAGAAAAAGCCAACTATGCCTGCTAAAAAGCTATACCTTTTCATGGGATCCCGTGCAGATAACTGAAGTTGCGACAGCATCTCCTCCGTAGACACCTCTGTTTTCGGAGCAGTTTCCTCCTCAGGCAAAGAATCCTCAGGAGGATCAGAGACTTCATCAGCATCATCTGCCAGATGCTGGGTATTGCTTCCATCACCAGTAGTTTTCACAATCGAGGATGATCCTGTTAGCTGACTTGCAACTCTTCGGATGCATTCACCAACTTTAAATGACTGCTGAGGATTGGGAGAACCTTCATTTGACACCTTTGCTACAGAGATAGTTTTAGTGCTTTGGTGACCCGTGAAATCATCTGTAAAATATGATGCAGCCTTCCTCTTTGCACCACTTGTTGGCGAACTCAACATAGCATCGTCTTCCTCTGGTGAATCAAAATCACCATCAAAGTAATATATAGACTCTCCCATTAATTCAGTTAAGCTTTTTTCTTTTCTCCTTTGGTACACAATATCTTTCAAGTTATGCTTCCGCCTATTGGAGACTTTTAACCTAGTTTTTGCATCGCCTCCGGCAACTGGCTCCTGTGTCTCACCCTTTTCAGCACGAGGGGGACTCTCAGCACCACATTCCGTAATTCCATCATAATATTCGAAGTCAGGTAGCTCATCAAAACCTTTCAGACGATTGAAAGCTAGCAGCTGGGCTTTAGCTATTACAAGATCAAGCCGGCTGGCCCCAATAGTTGGTGAAAGTGCTAGTGCTTTTACATATTGAACAAACTTATCAGGATGAAAATGATCCACACCTGTGGACCAATCTACCCCTTCCCTCTTACTGGACTCCTGACGAATCCCAGCGTTGTCAACTATTTGATATTTGATCTTGTCATAACTTTCTTCTGATATGCAAGGACAAGCCAATCCCAACTCCACTCTCCTGGAAACTTCTTCCAGAGCACAAGTTACAGCATTTTGGAATGATTCTGTGTTGCTTTGTTTTTCCTCTTCGGAAAAATGTTTAAAGAAGGGCTTTAATACTGACCCATCATTCCATGCAAATGACTTGTCTCCAAAATATGCCACTAAGTAGCAATCTTTCCTAATATATTTCTTCGCCTTCTCTGAAGAATCAAAAGGATGAAATATTTGCCCAGGCCACCATGGATGGCTCTTCACTTTGCCCCATACCAAATCAGACACAGAAAACTCACCTTCATCTTCAGGTGGTAGTTGATAGCTCACTGGATGATTTTTTACCAAGTTTTTAGACTTGGCACGTCCACGTCTGCCAGTTTTCCCTTCCTTGCTTGGAGGCTTTGCTGAATCAGAAACTACCTCTTCATCTACTTCTAGTTCATCAGGTGATTGTACTTCTTCAGTAACGTCTGCCTCTTCTTGTCCTTCCCGACTGTCTTCCACATCTGAAGCATCCTTGGAAACACCAATCATGGCACTTTCTTCAAACAAGGTTGTTCCTTGGGATGACTGTTTTGGTAAATGTCCTTGTCCATGAGCAGTATGATGTTCGCAGTCTTCATTTTCGTCATTGCTTTGAGACTCCACTGAATCAGACTGTACCTCTTCATCTTCATGTGCATAAGGCGACTTAGCTTGTTCATTTAAGTTGGCAGTTTCTTGCTCTTGCTGATTATCCTCTACGCTTGACCCAAACTGAGCAACCCCCTCAATAGCATTTCTGTCAACTGATATGGTGTCTGGTGCACAGCCATTTCCTTGATCTACAGCTTCAACATGGGACTTGTCAGGTAAAAGAGGCTGATTTTCAGATTCCTCGGTTCCATTTTGCTTGGGACTACCAAACAAACCTCCTACCACCCTTGCTCCAACTGAAATATCAGGATTGTCTGTTTCTGAGAGAGCTGAACCTACATTGATCTTCTCATCTTCCTTGGTTTCTTTGCTCTGAACTTGCATTTGCTGTTTGTCCATGTGAGAACATGCAACAGGATCAGATGGCTTAATCATTTCATCTTCATTCTGTGAAGTGGCTCCCACAGAGACAGCCTTTTCGGCAATGACAAATTGTTCCTTGACTCCATCAATGACTTCCATGTGCCTACCCTCTGAATCATTAGCTTGATTGTGGGTACCATCTGTGGAAACAGTTTCCTTATCACTTTTCTCCAGCATAACTTTTTCCTTTGTCTTCATTTCTGAAATAACAGAACTGCTATCAACTACCTCAATACTCCGAACTGCACTAGCTTCCTTTTCAGCATCCAAACCCACTCTTGCATTATCATCGTCATTTCCATCACCCACTGATGCGCTTTGTGTAGTACAACGTCGGACACCGTTTTCGATATTCCTCCTCAAATCAACATTGTGCGAAACTGAATCCTCTTGGACTTCTGTTCCACCCCCAGCTAACAGAGTCTCTGTCACCCTATCCTCATCACGTAATTTCCTCTCTTCACCCCTCTCAACCCCTGTCTCTTGGGATCTATCTTCACCAACACCATCATGCATCTCTCTGGAAGCCTCGTCACAGCAAACATCCACATCCTCAACTTTTCCAGCACCTTTAACCCCACCCTCGCCTTCACCACCTCCCAACTTCCGACCCTTTACACCATCATCCCCATGACCACGACCCACTTCCTCATTTTGTCCCCTAACACCATCAACAAGAACCTCAGAATCCGAAACCTCCACCATAACATCACCCCCTTCTTCAGTTGCAACCAACTTCTTGGACACACTCTCCCGTCCTTCTCCATTGCCACCGCCCTCACCCTCAACAAATTCTTCCATCTTTGTTTCAGTAGTAGTAACAGTAGTAGTAGCAGTAGTAGTAACCAAAGTTGTCAATTTGACAGTAGCATCTGATACATTAGCAACGCTAGGCTCGTGATCCTCGGTTTCATCCATAGCAAGAAACAATGTCTGAGTTCATTTTCAAGTGCAGATAACTAAATCAATACCACTACAACTTAGAGACCGGTGGCATAACTCATAAAATTCAAATCCGACACAAAACCCTAACTATGATTAAACAGAAATTGCCGAAAAATGCAGAAATCAAGAAATTGCAAGAGTAAGGAAAACCGCAAATTGGAAGTAGAGGTACCTGAATGAGATCTTGAGAAACTGAGTAGGAGGATCTTTTATTAGGGTTTTGCAGAAAGGGAGGGAGAGCAAAGAGAAGCGAGCAGTTCGAAGATGGGCTCTACGCTGATCCTATCTAAATCGAATTTTAATCGGCAACAAAAGGAAATAATAGGAGTAGTAGGAATAATAAGATTTAAAAATGCCGAGAAAAAGTGCATTTGTCCATTTCCTAGTGGGGTCAGCGAACTGTGAAAAGAGTTTACCCGATGATACAGCATTCATGTCAATCTTGGAAAATTATTACAATTTTACATTTACAGCTCTCTCCTATTTTATTAGGAAGTATTTGGACGGGGATGTTTTCTAGATGTAAAATAAGGATAGGGAAATTTGTAGGTGGGGTCCAATATTTTTTCATAGTTAATGGGAAACATATTTTCAAAGTTTTTTTTTCATGGAAAAGTAAATTGTTATGGTATATTTTTCCAAAATGTCCATGAAAAATACTTTATAAATTTTATACATAAGGGTATTTTGAACATTTTAAATAAATTTTCTCACAAACTTTCCCATATTTTCAAATGTAAACCAAATATTGTAATATTTTCTTTCTCAGGAAAAAGTTTCCCAAGAAAAATTTTCACAGGTAAAAGTTTCATGGTTCTCCCGGGGAAGAACCAAACACATCATTAATTTGCCCCTTATCTCGAAGATACAATTCTGGAGCGTGGCGTGGTGGGGGAATTGATGATTCTAGCTTGAGTTGTAATCCTTGATTCAACAATTGATCAAAACTTGAACAATAAAGAAAGGGATATGACCTTGAGCAAGGTATTCCACAACCCAAAAGCCTAGTAATCCACAATGATTATCCAAGGTAATCCACTAAATAATCACAAGGAAAGACTTGCTAACACCACCATCCACAAATGGAATAGATAAGAATAAGATTTTTGAGGAACAAGGGAGAAAACCCTAACAATGCTTAAGCATATCATTCATCAATATAGTCTAGCTTGAAAAGAGGCTAAAACAAAGTATTTATACTAAAAAGAAATAAACCAAAATCAGCGTTTCAAGCCGGGAAAACACGCGCAGAACAAGGGAGACCGTAGGTATGGTCTAGGAGACCGTAGGTGCTGTCCTGGAGACCGTAGGCGGTCTCTGTCTCATTCACCGAGGTAGCGGTGCCACCATCCCGTAGCGGCGCGACGGCAAGCGATTTTCTCTCACGACTTCAAATGCGCATAACATCTTCATCGGACTCTGTTTTAAGCCTATAAGATATCGATGAAAAGCTCTCGGTGTGTACTTTAAGCTACCCAAATTTGAGACCAATCGGAGTTGTAACGAAGGAGTTATGGTCAAAATAGTGAAGGCTCGTCCAATTCCTCAACCCACGTTGACCCTTTTCTGCTTATTCTTGCCGAAGGACTCCGAACCCTTTCAAAGGCCCGAAGTAAGTCCCAATGAGGACCCGTAGCTCCACTCCCATGGTTCGGGGTCCCATTTGAAGTGGATGCCACACCCGGGGATGACCCGAATATGCCTCCAAGATCCTGGGTCCACCTTGAAATGGACTCCACACCCGATCTTGGAGTTATATTCATCGTGTTTCGTGGAGGGGGTGTGGGTCGGTTTAGCGACCATGAATTTCGAGGCTCGGGCCCCATCCCGATACGCTTCATACTCCCCTTCTTGAAAAAGAGTTGCCCTCAACTCTTGGGAGTTAAAACTGAGACCCTCTCTATAATTTGGCTCCAAGGAACTTCGAACATCCCGAACTTCCCGATTGCAATGAACATATACATGAGGCGCCCAACAAGCTTCGAACCCTACGACGTATCCATCATCCAAATGAAAGAAAAATGTTAGAGGCTTGTTGTGTGGGGATAGGGGATTAAGGGAAGGAACGGGAGTATTTTGAGGTGCTTGGGAACACACATCCTCACTTGGCTCGCTGCAAGGTAAAGACAAAGCAAGAGATCGCTCGTCCTCACCAAGAGCACACTCAACCCGTGTTTCGCTCGAAAGGAGAAGGTTCCTCAACTCACTTTCCACCCAAGTTTTATTTCTGTGGGTTAATGGTGGTTTCAAAGGCATAGGACGGACACGGTGTAGGAAGCACCAAATGAGGGCCATAAAAGCATCAACATGGCCTCGGGGTAGTGAAAGCATCAAGAGTGTAAATAACAAAGACAGATTCGACATCCCAATAGACTTCTTGAACAACCAATGACGACCAAATAACATGTATGACTCATTCAAAGAGCTCATGTCACCACGACCAACATTCAAACGATATCCATTGAAGGATGACACAAATAACGAGCCCATAAACATTGGTGGAACTAGAACCATGGCTCCATCAATCCCAAACTTGTCACTAGACACCAAATGAACACCAAGATTTCTAGTATGCCACTTCAAGCATAGAGAGTCATCCTACTTCGACACCAAATAGTCATCATATAACTTATCACGCCAACAGACAACATTAAACAACCAATGCCTCCCAAATATCATATGCGATTTAATCAAAGACTTCGAAGTACACCCATCATCGATTTTAATCAAAGAGTCTTGGGTTACCTCATTGTTCTCCTTGGGAAGATCATAATTGACCAAGCCATGAGAGGTGTTGGTGACAATTTCATTGTTGCTTAGCTCCTCAAAAAGTGATATTGAGATGATCGTCGGAGCTTCTTGTTGGGTTCCTTCAATAAGAACGAAAGGAAGGGCATGATCGATGTTCTCTTCCACCTCTTGGCTTGGGGCTTTAACAATAGTTTTGGAAGCCGCACAAGGTTCAATGGAAGCTCCCTCGTCGGGCAATGAATCGACCTTTGCTTGCTTAGCCTCTTCTACCATGTCACTTGTATGCTCTTCTTTACCAAAAGATTTCTCAATCTAAGCTTTAACCATAGCAATTTTTAGGCATCGCCAAGATTCGTGTCCCACACGCTGACATTTGACACACTTTTGGGACGTGACGGTCATTAGCGGGGAATAGTAGAATGGCTCCTCAATTGTTTCCCGTCGATGATGGCGTCGAGGCGAACCTCTATCATCGTCACTCGAATCATATGATGGAGGAGGACGGATAGGGATACGGGTGGATCTCCTTCGTTCATCGTGGTGTGTTCTTCGATACTCTTGGGCTAGGTTGTTCACTTCGACCTTAAGGTTCTCAAGAGCTCACTCGATAGTGGAGGTTCGGTTCTCGTAGGCGGAGAGTCGGTCCTCGTAGGTGGAGATTTGATTCTCGACAGCTTGAACTCGAGGACTTCGGCGTTGGCTTGATTCCTTTCGATTGGGATTATTTTCACCATCCATATCGAAGGAAGGGTAAGGGACGATATGTGTTTGGGAAACTTTTGTGGAGTTTGGGGGTTCTTTAGTAGTTGGCTTGTGTTTGGCTAAGGGTTCTTTGTGTTTTTCTCACTTGGGCATTTTATCGAACACCATGTGGGCACAATTTTCCAACTCTTCCTCAAAGCTCCAAAATGCATCAAAATAAACAAACACAATAGCAATAACAATCTCTCCAACACACTTGGAGGCACAAGGGATGGGGAACACCAATATTCAATCAAATCCGACAAAAGACAACTCTACTAGTAATGAACAATGGAGGAATGAACAAAACTCAAGCTAGATGATAAACCTTGAGCTCTGATACCAAATGGAGCGTGGCGCGGTGGGGGGAATTGATGATTCTAGCTTGAGTTGTAATCCTTGATTCCACAATCGATCAAAACTTGAACAATAAAGAAAGGGATATGACCTTGAGCTAGGTATTCCACAACCCAAAAGCCTAGTAATCCACAATGATTATCCAAGGTAATCCACTAAATAATCACAAGGAAAGACTTGCTAACACCACCATCCACAAATGGAATAGGTAAGAACAAGATTTTTGAGGGAACAAGGGACAAAACCCTAACAATGCTTAAGCATATCATTCATCAACATAGTCTTGCTTGAAAAGAGGCTAAAACAAAGTATTTATACTAAAAGGAAATAAACCTAAATCAGCGTTTCAAGCCGGGAAAACACGCGCAGAATAAGGGAGACCGTAGGTGCTGTCCTGGAGACCGTAGGCGGTCTCTGTCTGTCCAGCTGAGGTAGCGGGTGCCACCATCCTGGTAGCGGGCGCGACGGCTGGGCAGTTTTTCTGCCGACTTCAAATGCACATAACCTCTTCATCCGGACTCCGTTTTAGGCCTATCAGATATCAATGGAAAGCTCTCGGTGTGTACTTTAAGCCCCCAAAATTTGAGACCAATCGGAGTTGTAACGAAGGAGTTATGGTTGAAATAGTGAAGGCACATCCAGTTCCTCAACCCACGTTGACCCTTTTATGCTTATTCTTGCCGAAGGACTCCGAATCCTTTCAAAGGCCCGAAGTAAGTCCCAATGAGGACCCGTAGCTCCACTCCCATGGTCCGGGGTCCCATTTGAAGTGGATGCCACACCCGGGGATGACCCGAATACGCCTCCAAGATCCTGGGTCCACCTTGAAATGGACTCCACACCCGATCTTGGAGTTATATTCATCGTGTTTCATAGAGGGGGTGCGGGTCAGTTTAGCGACCATGAATTTCGAGGCTCGGGCTCCACCTCGATACGCTTCAAATTCTCTCAGTGAGAATGCTATTGATAGTTCTGATGTTAGGTCTTTGAACGATGCGGATCTATCCTTGGTAAGACTGAATGAGGAGGTTCGTAGAGCGGTGAAGGTTGCGCGTTCTTTGAAAATATCTCGTGATGATCATGAGACTGTGACTAAGGCCTTCAGAAATGATTTGCTGGAACAAAATAAGAATCTTATTAGATAGCTGGATGTTTTTTATTTCTGGTATTCTCGTTGTATCGAGTTTTGCTGTTTTCCTGCTCTGCTGGGATGTTTGTTTTGTTTTTTGTTGTTGATGCGGTTTCTGTAGCATTGTTGGTGCCTTCTTTAGCCTTTTATGGCTTACAAGTTATTTTATATTTTTTCCTAATTTTATGAGTCATCTTTACAAAAAAGTGGGGAATATAAAGATGACTCATAAAATTAGGAAAAAATATATAAAATAATTTAAATTGCTAAAAGTTCATTATAAAGAATGGAAAATCTATATCTATATCTATAACCTTATAAAAGCAAGGATAACAAAACTGTAGCAATCTACAGTTTCTGAAGGGCATAACTGTCAATTACTCGCTCTCTGTACTTTTCCCCAATCCATTTATGCTCAGTGCTTTGAGCTTCGATCCTCTCTCTGCTTTTCCCCACAATCCTCCTTTTCCCAACAATTCACAGGCCCTTCAATTCCTCTCTCTCTGCTTACAATTCACATATTACTTATTCTCCTCTCTCTTTCTCTCACTAGTGTTTTTGGTTTCCAAATTTTGCCCTTCAAAAGGGATCGACATTTGGCCCTTCAAAAGGGATCAAAATTTGGCATCAATTCAAGGTAACCTCTATCCCCCTTACCCTTTTGATTGTCAGTTTTTGGTTTCCAAATTGGTAAGGTTGATTCAATTGTGGGTGGTTAATTTTTTTTAGATGGGTTTCGTTGAAGGATCTGAGCATCAATTCAAGGTCCGAGAATCCCAGACTTGTGACGACAGACGTAACGCCGTTGACAAAAGATTGTCGGAAAGGCTACAACATTGGCCGAACAAACACCAATAGGGTTGGCGTCATCATTCCCGACTTTTCGGATGATCAATTTCAGGCTAATGTTGCTGTAACTGCCACCAGCTTCTCCAAAAACGACGCTCTTCATCTTGCATGACTTTACGGTATAATCATTTACAGTGATAATTATGCATCATACTCTTTCATTTTATGTCTTATTACTTGCATCATTTCCCCTAAATTTCTCATCTTTATGAGTTTTAGTGATTTTACTGTTATAAATTAATTTTTTAGATGTAAATGTAAATATGGAACCCAAATTGAGATCTTCAGGAACAATTTTACTGTTTTGATTAAATTGGGGGGGGGGGGGGGAGGTTTCAGTGTTGACCTTATCAGAATTTCTAATCTATTGTGTATGGAAGTAATTGGAGCTCAGTTTTGGTATTTAACTATATGTGAGGAACCTTTGTTTTAGTAGTAGAAGCCAATTGGAAATATCATGGTTGAGTTTGGCTAAGGTAATGGTTAGTAAATGATTGATTTTTGAAGTCTTATTAGGTTGGAATCTAGAAATGGAATTTTGGGGTAAGGTGAAAGGTGGTAAAGGTGGTACAAATTAGAGTCCTGGATATGGGTCATTGATTGATTTTTTTGGTGATATGCAGTAGCCGAACTTATTTTCATTTACACCATCATTGTTCTGGATATGGGTCAATGAAAGGTGGTAAAGGTGGTTAGGTTAGTAAATGATTGATTTTTCAAGTCAATCAACGAATTAAATTGATCAATGATGGTGTATCATGGAGAGATATGCAGTAGCCCAACTCTATAGGGATTGCCTTTTTTGTATGTTTTTGTTGTAATATACACTTTATAAACACAGTGAATTCAGAAGCAATTTATCTAGAAATATGGATGATCATTCAAATGATTTCTATGGGTTCTCACTAAATGAATTAGAGCTCTTCTCACTCCTATGGCTGCTTCAATATAAGTCCTTTGCTCTTTCACTAATATTTATTAGTTTTTCTATTTGTTTGTGAGTATAAGTGTGTGCCAAATTCCATGTCTCACCTAGATTTTTGTTTAATTTATCCTAAGTGGATTGATGGGCATCAATCTGGCTCAGTTGTGAATGTCATCAGCATGATATTTACAGATTCTATGAAAGCCTCATGCGGGCATGATTTTGGGCTGATTATATTCGAGTGGTTATCTCATCCCTTGTTGGTAACTGGGATTTATCTACATGTTCATCATGAAGTGGAGTGCTCTAAGTTTGATGATTTTATATTTTCAATGCTTTCACTTAAGCTATTGCTACTTCTCTGAGTGCTAAGTCTATACATGATGTAATCCTATTTGATTTCTAATGAATGATCATTAGATTATTAGTTATTTAAGGCCCCGTTCTTTCCGCTCGTAGGTTTAATTTTACCTTACCTTACCTCAGCTTCTTAAAAAAAAAACAATCCCACCTAACTTTAAAAAGAAAAACTATAAATTCCATACACCATAACTTTTATATTTTAATAATATATTGTTTTCTACACTACCTTACCTACAACTTACCCATTTTTTTTCTTATCTCTTACTTTACCTTACCTCAACCTACCCTACACCCATATACCCATTCTTGGTTGATTGGAGATAGACATAAGCTCAATTGATTATATTACAATTTTGTACTTTTGTCATTTGTAGGGGTACGTTAACCTGAATAATTTCAAAGATGGTGGACTTTCATCTGCATTTATTTGTGAACTTCTCTTGGCTTCTTTAATATTTGCTTCATTGGCAAAAAGGTGTGATTAACCTTCATCAATTTTAAGCGACCAATATATGTTAGGCTTATGTAATAGATTGATGGAAATTGAGAATGATGGTGGTGCTGAAGACAATTGCCAAGTCTCTACCCAAACCCTCTGTCTCATTATATTTTTCTTTTTTTCCGTTTCTATTTTATTATTCCCTCTTTGATTTAATAGTTAATGGCTAGGTGGATAGTATCGACTGGGTCTAGCTTGGATAGTAGCATTTCCATTGATTGAGTTTAGTAGCCAGCCATTCAACTTGAACAACTTGCATGTTGTAAGACTTCAGATATAGTACTAAATACTATTACATTAAAGTGCTTATCCAAAATTTCAAATTTCAAGATTATTTGTGATGTGGCCTCAAGTAATTAGATAACTCCCACTGAAATTCTTTAGGATTATAGGGGTATGCCTGTGTGTTTGGACCTTTGCTACTACAGGATGTGGGTTTTTTCTTTTACTTTTTTTTTCTTTTTGTTAATTTTAGGTGTATTGTAATATGCCAGATGTATGTAAACATAATTAAATCTTACAAAGCATATTGATTGTTGCTATGATTAGTCTTATGACAATGGATATGCTATAGGTGGGCTGGTGTTGGTGAAGCTTCATTCATAAGTTTTGCTGCTCCATTCATTGATGATAATGCTCCTGATGCTCAGGTTTTATGATTCTCTTCTCCTGCTCCACTTAATTGTGTCTTATAAATTAGTTTTTCTTCATTTAGTAATAGCTTTTGTATGCATCTTATTATCTAAATCTTCATTGTTTTACTGCTTTTGCCTTTTTATCTTTTTTCCGTGCTTATATGTACTCCCATGGTTAAAATTCTCTGATCTTGACTGCGTGTCTGAGCCAGATTGCTTCTATGGGAGAAAAACTTTAAATCATTATTCTCTTCTATGAAATGATCCTTATCATGTCTTCAGGAGCAAAGGGCAATATCTAATTAACCGTTATCATTGATGAAGTTGTGGTACAAGAAAAATAGTTTCTTCCCAATTAAAAAACAACCCAATCACCCAACATAAAAAGAAATGCATAGTCACAGAGAAAGATATATTGTCAACGTATTTGGATAATAACTTTTCCAAGTAGATAATTGCAGATCATAACCATCCTTAATAGCATTGGCTGCCTCAAGCTTCTCAAGCTAGACAACGCTACACCCACAACTAAAAGAGTACAAGTATTTTTTTTTCACATAGTAAATATGGCCTCTCACACGAGTCACGAGTAAACAAAATAAGTAGTGTTCTCCTCAAGAGATTACAAGTATTTTTTTTTAATGTCTACTTGGAAATCTGCATTAAAGTTGCCCACAACTTTTTGAAAAATAGTATAAGTATTTGGCTAAATGAAATAGGAGCGGGGCTCAAATATGTTATTTGTACTTTGTATTGCTTAAATTTGAATGTCAGTTTTGTTTTCACTTACAAATTGGCTTCTCGGATAAGTGCATGCCATAAACAACTCTAAGCATTATCGCTTGATGATAATGACAACTCCAAGCACTGTTTGTTAATATTGTGTGTTAATAACTATATTTTACCTAATTCATTCTATCATTGAAGCTTCGTCACCCTAATATTTTTCTATTCCTTGGAGTTGTTACTAAAAAGAAGCCATCAATGTTGATTATCGAGTATCCACCAGGGATAAGTCAATTCATGTTTTAGGTAAAATATCATTCTGTTGGAAGGAAAATATAGTTTGTTCTCAACATAGCTAATTTAAAGTTATTTCTGCTTACTTATCCTCATTTAACTTACAGGACAATCTACATCATTATCTTTAAGAGAATGGGCATTGCAAGGTACATCTTAAACATACTACTTGCAATTTAAAAAAAAACAACAAAATTATTCTGGCTTAATTAGGATGACATAAGTAACCTTAATTTTTCGTAAAATTTTGACACTGTGGGGTTAATGGATAATTGAGTTTTTTTTTTTGGCGTGCCTTTCTGAGTGGTCTTTTAATATAATCCGTGTCTAGCGGGTTGGTGTGCTTTGTGCATTGTGTTGAGGGGTCTGCTTATTATTATTTTGTATGAAATTCCTTTATGACCAGTTTGTAAAAATTGTAGCTTTAATATTGAATGATTCTAGGAAAATAGTAAGACGATTTGGATATGCGTCATGTA
Organism: Portulaca oleracea; assembly: GCA_029582165.1. Lineage (NCBI taxonomy): Eukaryota > Viridiplantae > Streptophyta > Magnoliopsida > Caryophyllales > Portulacaceae > Portulaca > Portulaca oleracea. The sequence goes on from CM055871.1 coordinate 17,891,600, forward strand.
TTGATAATTACAACCTTGTTTAGGCTAATTACTCTGATGAATTTAGGCTTGATGGTTTTGAGATTTTCCTTGATGGTGAATGAGTTGATTTGGTGTAGGTTGGATGTTGTTTGCTTGAATTAGACTGGGGACAACATTACTAATGATACCATGCTTGATCCGGGTTCTCTCTGTTAGCATATTACCTTCTTCCAATGGAATCTCAACAATATGGATGTCATTGTATCACTATGAGAAGGATCTTACCATGTGTAAAGATTGCTCAACGTGGATTTTGCTATGCGTATAGGTGGTATAAATACAATGTAAAACATGCTTGTTTAAACGTAGGTTAGCTCTTTTGTATGTAAGGCACATGTCTTGTTTAGTTTCCTTCTATTATAGATTTATAGGTTGCGAATTGAACAATCATGCTTGCTCACTTTATATGCAAAACTCATGATACTCTTTTTCAGTGTATTATTTTCTGAAACTCAAGACCTATGTGATTAGAAGTTTAGACCATGACTATTGTTATTTGTGTTGACTATACTTTATGAATATACCTTGTTATGTGGGCCATCAGGTCCACCACGCGCATCGCGCGCAGATATCGGCTAGTACTTATAAAAGCCTAAATGGTTGCTTTCTCATTCACTGTATCAATCTATAGTGTTTCTTCTTTTTAATTTTTTTTACCTTTTTATCTTCTTCTACATTTATTGCATGTCTCCTCCTCTTTCCCTCATTCTATTACCTTTTTGCCTTCACCTATTTTTTTTATTATTTTGATTTGATGTCATTAGTGGAATGCTTATTAATTAACTTCAAAAATTGAACATTTTTCATAATTATCTCTCCACCTTTCTTTTTGTTCTAAGTTAACAAAACTACGTACTAAGTTTTTGTTTGTATCATTAGTTAAGTACAATAATTTACAATAAATGTTAATTTCTTTTCTAGGTAGTTTTGAATAGAAAATCAAACGGAAGAAATAAATAAATAAATGAAATAAAAATATGTTGTATTATAAATTTCAAATGAAAAATTGGAAACAAAAGAAATTCATTTATGAGCTATTCAATAAAATCTAACATTACTTTTTTGTTATGTAAATAATCTACATATTGTTAATATATTTACAAACTTTTACTTATTTCTTTTAGAGTATTAATCTATATCTATAATCTATAATCTATAATCTATAACATTTAAAAAGCGCAAATCACCACTTTCAAATTTTACTGTAGATTGCTACAGTGTGACGAGGTAATTTTGTAATTTTGTCCTTCCATGTTCTTGGGTTTTCAAGAGCCCCCTTCATTCCTTTCATTCCCATCTCATTCCCGCTCCAAGCAGAATGCACAGGGGCTTTGAAACTGACACTCAATCCTTGAAAGGAAAACCATGGCTTCCTTGAATGGTTTGGTGAGTTCTTGTTCATATTTTGTTAGAATCTCAGAGTAAGCCTCCATAAACGGATCCAAATCAGGATCCTCAATAATAAAACCACTGCCTCCTCCTCTTTGAATGACAACCATTGCCTCTGCCTCCTCTAGCATCGTCACCACTTCCGGCGGCGCTCCCACCTGCAACCACCACAAGTTAGCCAAATCCGTACTAGCTACCTACCCATGTTTTTACGTCATCACATACATCCAAACAAACTCACTCATTTTATGAATTTAGAATCACTCTGTAGTTTTCGTGTCTTACAAATTGATTCGTGGCTTTTATCTTCTTGTGAGTTTAATTTGTCTTCTTATGGCTTTCATTTCAATTTTTTCTAAGTGTCTTTCAATATTGTGGTCACCTTAAGAGAACTATCTTTTGGGCAGGTTCGATAGCATGCAGATTACTAGGTCTCTTGACACTTCTAGAAGGTAAATATCATTTCCTCCCCATTATGTTTAGGCTTTACATGTCTAGGTCTCCTGTTTTTTGTTATTTTCGTGTGAAATTGTTATCTCCACCGTTGAAAAATTGGGGTTATATAGAGTTTAGTTGTTATTGCTTTTGGTAAAAATTGGGGTTCTGTGTAGTTTAGTTTGTTATTTCCACCGTTGAAAAATACATTCATTTGAATCCAATGAGGGGATTAGATGAACAGAGAGGTTCAAAATTTTCAATCTTTATGAGAATGGTGGAACGCAGGGGCATATTTATTTGGTTTCATTTGCTTAACCCAGATTTAGTTTCACTGACATCATTTTAATCCCTTCTTTGCAGTGTGGGATGGTTTTGTTTGTGAGTTTGTGACCATAGAATTGCATTCTGGAGCCCTGTACTTCAAGCTGCTTCCATGACTTTGGAAGGTTTGTTAATGGCTAAAGATGAATATGTTTTTTTACCAGCCTTGAAACATTTTATTTGGCAATACTTTTTTCTGGATGGAATCAAAGTCTTGTGAACCTTTAAGTACGCTAATAGGTGCACTAACATGTCATGTCATAGCTTTCAGCCATGATGTTTGGTGGGATTCCACTTTTGATTTATTTAAGGTTCTATTCGAATCGGGTCAATAAAAATATATATGATTGCTTTTGATTTTTACCGGTTTTATGTTCAAATTGTCGAAATTTGATCCAATAAAAATTTGGGGTTGATGAGATTTTAAGATCATATCATACCTTCATTCGAGCTTTTAACTCTTAGATTGATTATATTAGCTATATATATTGCGTCTTCAGAAGAATAGTAGCTTGTATAATTGTATTGTACTCCATAATATTGTATCTATTATGGCTTGACATTGTATGAGTTAATTAATTGTATTCAAGTTGATCAGTGAACACTGAATAAGTTTCCTTTCATTTATTATTTGAATGGTCGTTTTGGTGGTTGAGTGTACAACGGTTTGTAAGACCTCGGTATTGTCGTTCTCTCTCAGGGAGTTGGGGCTTCTAAACCTAATAGCTTATTCCGAATTCTCACCTACTAGGTTGGGGGTTCATCACCATTTAAGAGGATTGGTTTTCAAGCAGATAAGGTAACTCAACCAAAGACACAAAAAGAGAAGAAAAAGGGTTTCGGGAGCTTTAGGCAACCAAAGGATTCATGGTTATATGAGTTTTGTGGTTAGGAAGCAAAAAGATAGGATAAATCATATGAGAATCTTGTTGGAAATATGGCCACGGGATTCCTTCTTTCAAAGGTAATCCAGATTAACTTCCCCGAAATCCACCATGGATCCCGGGGGTTAAACGAACAAGATTCCCTAGTTAGCCTCTATCTCACTTTCATGAGAGAGCGACTAACTATCCCGTCCTTAGCCTTCCATTGACAAGCGATTAGTAAATTAGAGAGTTTTCAATCTCTAATTCACCCCACTTGAAGGAAGGACTAAGGTGGAAATTAGATTTTTCCCACTAATTACCCCCTAATTCACTAACCCCTATAACTAATCATCCAATGGAGTTTTAATCACTCCCTTAACCCTAAAAACCCTAACCACTAATCATTCTAAAGACCAAAATAAAACCAACTAAAAATCTAAAACCTAAAGACATTACAAAAACCCAAAACAGAACTCTAAAACAAACTAAACCAAACTGACCTTCACTAAACCCTAATCAAGACCTAACCCTAGACAAGACCAAAACCTAACCAAAACAAACCCTGAAAACACAAAACAGTCACCAAACGAACCCCAGACCAAACCTAACAAACCCTAGGAAACCTAACACTTAGCTCTAAACTAGCAAACCCTAAGACAGAACCCTAACATAACCTAATACTATCCCAACACAAACCCTAGAAAAACCTAACAGAACCAAACAAACCCTAATCAACAACCCAAGGAACCTAAACCCTAATCTGACTCTAACAGAACCCACTTAGACCTAATACTGACCCTACAAAACCCTAAAACAACCTAAGAAACCCTAAGCACAAAGCAGAACCCTAACACTAACCAGACCCTAATCAAACCTCACCAAACTGACCCAAACAAAACCTAACCCTAATCTGACTCCAGCATACCCAAAAGAACCTTAAAAACTCAAAATACAAACCCACTGCCTAAACCAAAAACCAGAAGAAAAGAGAGAAAGAAACTGAGACGAACAGAACAGAGCAACCGAGCCAAAACAAATCGCGCACCAACAATCACGAAATCAAACCAGAACAACCAGATTCAATATTAAGAACAAAATCATTCTCAAATTCAACCCAGAACAATCATAATTACACATGAATCGAAACCAAATAAACTTCCAGAAATCCGAACATTACATCTATTCAATCTTCAACCAAACATCCAAAATCAAATCTCAGGGTATCGAAACAGTGAATTCGAACCCTAAGATCGATTGCAAAAACAAACCTAATCAAATCCCAGAACAAATTATCCAACATCAAAATCCCAAAATCCCAGATTCAAAACCCAGAACATGCATACGAAAATAAACCTAAATCTACCCTAAATACTAACCCTAAGGATGGAGGCTGAAACCAACCATGAAAACTTCGAATGACTCCTCTTCTCTCTTTTATAGTCGAACTCATCCTTCTCCTTCAAATCTCAGCCCTCGATCCTCTTCAATCTTGGATGGTGCAGATGAATTCGGTTATTGATGATGAAGACGATGGTGATGTATGCGATGGTGCTTGCTCCATCTCTAGCCGAATCTGCCAAAAAAGGAGAAATTGAGTGAGAATTTGAGATATCGTGCGATAATCTGAGAAATAGAAAGAGATGAGAAGAGAGAAGGAGATCGAGATAATGAGATGAGAGACGAAGATGAGAGAAGGAGATGGAGGTTGGTTATGGTGTGTGTGAGTGTTCGGTGGGGATGAGAGAACCAGAGAGTGAGAGAGGGAGAAGAGGGAGAAAGGGACGGGAAATGGGGAAAAGTTAGAATTAGGGTTTGTGGAAGGGGGTTTTGTTCGGTTGGGAATAAAGGGGAAACGGGTCGGGTTTCTGGGGCTGGGTAGGCGGGTATTAGGAGAGTTTTGGGCTGGGTAGAAGAATTGGGCTTAGTTTTAGGAAATTAGAATTTAGGTTTTTATTTCATTTTTCACATTGATTCATTTTAATGCTAAAAAAATAGCCAAAAAAGATAAAATCTGAGAAAATCTAATAAAATTGCAAAATTACTAACAACATAATAAAAAGCCTAATTTAATTATTAAAAACAAGCTAAAAGTCATAAAATAGAGGGGAAAAATCATGCAAAATCGGGTTTAAACATTGATCAACATTAAGTTTTTGTTTCTCAGACTAATCCCATGTTTTTGAACAACTTTCGCATACAAGAAATATAAACTCTTGGGTATCTTGGAGTTTAACAGAATTGGAAAATGCTTGTCAGTGATTGTGTCCAAACTGTGGAAGGCAAATGTTGCTCCTATTGAAGGGAGATGGTATGTGTGTTTCTGAGTCATTTGGTTGCTCAAAATTATTGTTGTTCTTAAAAGTATCGTTGTTCTCTTTATCTTTCTTGCACTTCCCAATTCTTCAATTGACTGATTAATTTATTTATTTTTATCAACATTATTGAATTTCTAGTCAAATCATTTGATTTTTTTTCCAAGTGGTTATGATATTTAAGATGTACTTGCAGAATAATGGACAAGTTTGAGGCATCCATGAAACGAGAAGAATGCAGTAAGGTTGGATAAAGTGTAGCTCAATTCAAGTGGCTTGGTAAGCTTATGTTTCCCCATGTATTTTACATTTTTATTTCATATCCTGAACTTTTCAATTTCAGAGTAATGAAAGTTAATTTTGGTTATTAAATTTCATTCTATAGTTTGTTTTCGAATTATTCAAGTTATTCGGGATTTGCACGTGCTTGGTTCGAATTTGAGTTATGCTTACTGACCCCTGTTATGGACGAGTTTCAAATTCGGGTTATAGGGTTCTTGCCATTCTTTAGTTTTTGAGAAGTGGTTTTCTTGTTGATTATCTCTCGAACCTATACTTCAATACCTATAGATGTGTCATCAACCTCTTCTTCCATGACCTTTGCGAATGAGTTTCTAATTTAATTCGTCCTGTTCTTTTTATATGTGATCAAATTGGCACTATTTAACTTCTTATTTTTGTTATCTCCCTCAATTCGTAATCTATATGCAAGTAAGATATGAGAGCTTAGAGATTTGAATGTGGCAACCTCTCAGTTTCTTATGAAGAGATAGTTTTTCAGAGAAAATTGATTGAACTGAAACTCTTCACAGGACATTACTGGATGTGAAAATAGTAGAACTACTTTTTCGAGACATTTAGTTTCAATTAATGTAACGCCCTAGATTTTCTATTCTAAACTTAACGGTCAAAGTCAAACGTTGATTAACATTAACAGTGAACGACTCATTTTTTTTCTTTTTATTAACTTGGGCGTTACTGTTGTACCTCCGAAGAGATACAAGGCAAGAAAGGAAAACTAACTACAAGCGATAACTGTTTACTTCAAGTTAACAACGAAAAGAACTTCGAATTCTAGAACAACATAAACTCAACATTACTAAACTTCAAGTCTAATCATAAACTAATCTTTTATTCTCAAACGTCCAACTCCAACGTCCTCACTTCTATTGCCCGTCCCCATCACATAATTGATCTTCACCTGAAAACAAAACATTTAAAACATGAGGGGGAAACCTCAATAATGTCTACCCCTAACTGTCAAAATAGATTCAAATTCATTTCAATTCATGTAGAGGAGGGGAACAAGTCAAACCTTTTCGCAACTCATTTGAATCCCAACCCAAAATAACTAGAGTTCAGAAATAACAGAACCTTGAAAACAAAAGTACAAGCGTTCAACTCAGAAAAACATAACGTTCCATATATCTCAACTACCCTTTTTAAACTCAGAATCAGAAATCAGAAATCAGAAACCAGTAATCAGAAATCAGAAACAGAGGAATCAGAAATCAGAAATAGAGTAAACTTTTCCTCAGAAAACATATCAGAATTTTATTATGCAGGCGGGATTTGCCTATCCCCAGAATATCTGAACTCAGAATCAGAACAGGATCTCAGATCCTCAGAATCGGAATGGATGGCGGTCGAAGCGAGAATCGGATGTGCGCATAGCCTCGTAAATATATCGACTCACGATATCTTGATAACTCCCCTGCAGGAACAAATCCTGGTCTTCGGGTCATTACCTGCAACCCGCTTATGGTTTCACTTTGATTATTAGTATCTTATGAATTATAAGACGTTAGATTTCAAATAAAACCCAACCCAGTTTCCAAAACTGACAGAATAAAACTCAGAGTTTGAAAGACTGCCTCGTTTTACTCAACTCAGAAAACAACTCACAGACATCCAAATCATACAGTCTAACTTTACAGAAAATCCCCGTGCGGGATGCATGCTTCATAAAACAGATTAAAATCACAAAATAGATAAAAGAGCATCCCAAAGGGGATTAGGACATATACATTACCTGAACAACTTCTTTTTATTGCAATCACTTACACACGGAAGCTTACTATCGCGTCGTCTCGCTCGGACCTAAAATTCGAATATAAACTTCTAAAATTAGTACTCGATTTCTACGGTAATTAGTTATGCACGAATGATACCCTACCCCCAACTTTATCACTATCTCATTAGTTAGTGTTAGAACCCCTCAAGGACGTTGATAGACTCAGGCTCAAGGACCTTGGCACTGGACCAGTTTTGAATGAAAGTCAAAATTCGAATAAATGCGCAAGGAAAGAACAAGGAAAGAAATCTCAAGAAGGCAGAAGGACCTTCACCCAAGGCTTCATAAGGATGTTCACCCAAAGCATCATAAGGTCGTTCAACCCAGATGAGAAGCTTCGTCGTGAAAGATAAAAAGAGCAAAGAAACAGGGAAGCTATTTCTGGAAACTGAGTCATCTGATTCTCTTTGTCCATTCTCTAACCAGACTAATTCGGTTGTTCTATGTGCATTGCAGGAAACAATCGAGCAAGAGTTTGGAAAGAAAAACAAGATCTTTGAATCCGGAAATCTCACACAAAATGAAGCAAATCTGGAAGCACGAAGAAAGGAAGGAATCTGATCTCAAATCAAATCTCCAACGTCTCCAACGTCTCCATTCTATTCAAGTAAACAAGCCTATAAATTGAAGACATGAGATTCGAATTAAAGCAACGATTTCACGGAAGTAATCGGGTGTTCAAAACAGAGAATTGGGTTCTATGTTTTGGTTGTGTTCTTCGAGTTGAAAGAAGAACGATTGTGTGAGAAATTTGTGTTTGAGTGAATTCAATTCTTAACGGACTTAGAATTGATTTGTGTTTGTGTAATCGATTCCCAGACGGACTTGGGATTGATTCGTGTTTACACCAAAGATTAATTTTGGTGGGTGTTTCATTTCTCCAGAACATATTCGAAGTGTCTGCTGTCGTGCACTTCTTCTCTCTTGTAAACCCTAAGGACGTTTACCTTGGGCTGTTCAAAATAGCATTCTGTTTTGTCATAATAAAGGAAGTTATTCAGTTCACATTCATTGTCCTTTATTATAGTTATGTTCTTGTGTTATCTTATTTGAATCTTAATCTGAATAGATTAAGAGCCTAATGTCCTTTACCAGTGAATCTATTTTGCAGAAAGTTTAATAACCCTATTCACCCCCTTCTAGGGTTCTTTCAAGTGGTATCAGAGCTTGGTCCACTGAAGATTCAGAGACTAACCGCTCTGTGGTAAAGATCATGGCTGGGATCGAAGAAGGTGATATAGGGCAAGGACGTTGCTTAAACAGTCCTCCTTTATTTTGAGGATCAAACTTTGCACACTGGAAGAAGCGTATGAGGACATTCATCATGGATCAAGACTATGACCTTTGGGACAAAATTGAGAATGGAGACTTTGTCCCCATGATCACTGATAGAGAAATCACGAAACCCAAAGATAGATCCAAGTATTCTGCCAGAGAAGCAGAAAAGGCGGATAAAAATGTTAAAGCATTACATATCCTTTACTGTGGACTTGATTCTAATGAGTTTGAATTTATCTCTGGTTGTGATACAGCTAAACAGGTGTGGGATACCTTAGTGACCACATATGAAGGAACGAGCCAAGTTCAAAGAATAAGGCGTGACAATTATGTCAAGAACTATGAATCCTTCAAAATGAAGAATGGAGAATCCGTCAAGGACATGTACAAACGATTCACTGTCATAGTCAATAATCTCAAGTCTTTGGGGAAAACCTACTCCAATGAAGAAAAAGTTCACAAGGTCCTCAGATGTCTTACAAGAAAGAAATGGGAATCAAAAGTCACTACAATAGAGGAAGTTCACAATGTGGAAACTCTCCAATTAGATGACCTCATTGGAAAGCTTCTTGCTCACGAAATGTGTCTCCTGGAAGAGGAAAATGAAAAGGAAGACGTAGCCCATAAGGACATCTATGGTCCTAAAGACAATGATAAGAACCAGATCTTGGCGTTGATGGCCAAGGATCTCAAGAAATCATGCAAGAAAAATCATACCTCTAGAGGACCTTCATCCAAATGAATCAAACAAAGAGGTAATGACTCATCAAATAATAGAACTTACTCACTCTCTTGTTTTTTTTGTGGTGACCCAGATCACTTGATCAAGGACTATCCCTACCACATAAAGAACAAAGAAAAGAGAAATCACATGGCCTTGATGGCCACTTGGAGTGATGATGAGGAAACTACTAGTGATTGCATCATGAGAAAAGACACCAACGACACAGAGGAAGTTGGTGTAGTAAATGATGACTATCCAGACAGTGACAAGGATGAATCAAGGGAGGTAACATTTGACGATCTCCTCACTTATCCTAAAAAGTACTTGGGAAAATGCCTTTTAAAGTTTGCAGGACGGGGGACCAAGCATTTAAATAAGATTAGGTCACTAAAAGAAACCAACAAAGGCATGAAAGAGTCCAATGAGAAATTGGAGAAATTATGTGAAGGGCTTACCTCCAGGGTCGACATTCTCAAAGCTGAAATACTAGACCTCAAGGCCAACCTTGATGATTGTCATAAGTCTCTGGCTGAGGCAACCAAGCAACAAGAAAACCTTGGAAAATGGCATAAAAGTTCATCCCCTGTTAAGTAGCGGAACTGTCATCAAGGACATTCTGTCTCGCAAGGACAAGCTATCAGAACCAGATACCAAGGACGACACAAGGACCTTAATGAGCAGTACCAAGGCCACAGATTTCACTCATGGCACCAAGAACGACACAACTATCTTGGGACAAGATATCAAGGTCATTCATCTCTTCCAAAAGCAAATATGGTAAATCTCAATACTTCAACCATTATCGTTCTAAAATTGTACAAGTTTGGGTTCCAAAAGGAACAAGACCTCCTAACATGGTTGTTACTAGTAGTCAAGAACCTAAATTTAATGTCAATTATGGCTTGAGGAAGGGTGTCTAATGTTTTTGCAGGTATATTCAGCATCCAGGAGAGTGGATGCTTAAGGGAGCTTGGAGCACTCAAGGACATTACTTACATCAATAATAAGAACCCCTCAAGGACCGTGTCAGATCTAAGATCAAGGACCTTGACAAATGGTTCTACTCAAATAGAAGTATTGTTTTTATGGCACATATTAAGGGGGAGCACCCTCTCTTAGGACTAACAAGTTCATTGAGTCTTGCATATTATTGGAGATGGTTACAATATTAAGGGGGAGCTCTCTAGACTTTTTGATAAAAGTCAAAAAGAGGGAGAAATGCTGTAAATGAATTTTGCCTTTCATCAAAAAGGGGGAGATTGTTAGAACCCCTCAAGGACGTTGATAGACTCAGGCTCAAGGACCTTGGCACTGGATCAGTTTTGAATGAAAGTTAAAATTCGAATAAATGCGCAAGGAAAGAACAAGGAAAGAAATCTCAAGAAGGTAGAAGGACCTTCACCCAAGGCTTCATAAGGACGTTCACCCAAAGCATCATAAGGTCGTTCACCCCAGACGAGAAGCTTCGTCGTGAAAGATAAAAAGAGCCAAGAAACAGGGAAGCTATTTCTGGAAACTGAGTCATCTGATTCTCTTTGTCCATTCTCTAACCAGACTAATTCGATTGTTCTATGTGCATTGCAGGAAACAATCGAGCAAGAGTTTGGAAAGAAAAACAAGATCTTTGAATCCGGAAATCTCACACAAAATGAAGCAAATATGGAAGCATGAAGAAAGGAAGGAATCTGATCTCAAATCAAATCTCCAACGTCTCCAACGTCTCCATTCTATTCAAGTAAACAAGCCTATAAATTGAAGACATGAGATTCGAATTAAAGCAACGATTCCACGGAAGTAATCGGGTGTTCAAAACAGAGAATTGGGTTCTATGTTTTGGTTGTGTTCTTCGAGTTGAAAGAAGAACGATTGTGTGAGAAATTTGTGTTTGAGTGAATTCAATTCTTAACGGACTTATAATTGATTTGTGTTTGTGTAATCGATTCCCAGACGGACTTGGGATTGATTCGTGTTTACACCAAAGATTGATTTTGGTGGGTGTTTCATTTCTCCAGAACATATTCGAAGTGCCTGCTGTCGTGCACTTCTTCTCTCTTGTAAACCCTAAGGACGTTTACCTTGGGCTGTTCAAAATAGCATTCTGTTTTGTCATAATAAAGGAAGTTATTCATTTCACATTCATTGTCCTTTATTATAGTTATGTTCTTGTGTTATCTTATTTGAATCTTAATCTGAATAGATTAAGAGCCTAATATCCTTTACCAGTGAATCTATTTTGCAGAAAGTTTAATAACCCTATTCACCCCCTTCTAGGGTTCTTTCAGTTAGTAAGCCATGTAACGAGTATAACTATCACGAAATCACGAACATCACAACACACATTTTCTAAAGGTAAAATAATAAAATCGAAACAATGTATTTAAAACCATAACTCGATACTAATACTTTAATAATAATATCAATGTAGGGTTTTGAACATAATACTCATATGACAACATAACAACATGAAAACTTTGTAATAATAAGGTAAACTTAATAACATGAACTTAACACTAATAACATGAAACTCTAAAATAATAACATGAGACTTTAAAACTAAAATATGAAACTTTAATACTAAAATATGGAAACCTAATAATATCATGAAAACTTAGTAATAATACAATAACTTAATAATAACTTGGAAACTTAATAATACTTGGAACTTAATAATAATAATATGAACTTTATAATAATTTAAAACTCAATAATAATAATATGATACTTTAATAATAGCAATAATAATAATAACACGAAACTTTATAATAATAATAATAACACGAAACCTTATAATAATAATATGACTCTTTAAAATAGTATGGAAACCTAATATTATCCTGGAACTTAATAATAACTTAATAACTTATGAAAACTTAAAAATAATAATACGAAATTTAATAAAATCATGAAACCTAATATTTATAATACGAAACTTACTAGTAGTAATAATATAAAAAATTAATAAAAAATATGAAATATCAAAGACATATTCAACATACCAATCTTTACAAACATAAATATGTTCATAATAAAATACTTAAAACATAAGGTCACCATAACATTAATAATAATCATAGATAATGACAATAATAATAACAATAATATTAACACAAAATTATAACATAATATTATCACAACACAAATCAAATTACTTGACTTAAGATAATCAATATTGATAATAATCATAATAGTAATAGTAATAATAATAAAAACTAAACAAAAATAGGGTTAGAGTTTATATTGATCAAGGGAAACAAAGAGAGGGTGGTGGTGCTGGGCGGTCATCGTCCGGTGGCTGGGCAGCGGCTCGGAGATCACCGGCGTCGAGGTTGTTGGCGGTGAGAGGCGACAGCAAGCGACATCAGCTCCAAGAAAAGTGGGGCGAGCTGGACGTTACTGACGGGTCGTCGGAGTTGGGCGGACGTCGACCGGTCACTGGCAGCTGGGGGGTGTCGCCGATGGTCAGAAGCGGTGCTGATGCCACGGTGGTGAAGCGATGCAGCTGGTGGGGGACAGAAGAGAAAATGAGTAGAGGGGGTTCGGTTGGTACGTCCGGCGGCGAGGACGGTGGTGACGGTGGTGCAACGGTGGTCGGGGCTCGGTGGTGAGGTGGCCGGTGAAAAGAGGATGGTCGGAGGTGGTTGATGGTGGTTGCGTGAGTGGTGGTATGGTGATGGTCGTCGGGGTGCAATGGGAGGCTGGGGTTCGGTTTCTTGGCGGCGGAAAAAGGCGGCGGTCGCCGGGTGGTGGTCGGAAAAAGGAGGGGAGGTGGTCGTCGGTGAGCAGAGGGTGGAAGGAGGGTGGTTGAGGGTGGTTATGAGGTGGTGGTGTAGGTGGTGCGTCGGGTGGTTGCAACAGCAGAGAGAAGAAGAGAATAAGGACGAGGAGAGAGAAGAAAAGAAGAAGGAGAGAGAGAGAGAGAGAGAGAGAGAGAGGGGGGGGGGGGGCACGTGATTTGGAGGGGGAAAAGATAGTGGGTGCAACTCCAATTTGTTATTCTGATTCCTTGGGGAGCGGTTTTTGATTAATAAAGAAAGGGAAGGAGAGGAAAGAAGATATGGATGAGGGTGGTGATGTCATACACATGATGTCATCAAAATTAGCAAGATAATTTACTCTTAAGCGTTAGTAATTCTTTCCCCAAAATAACACTCATTCTCAGATAAAATTCTATAAACTTGTCCGAATAAAATCTACCCAAAGTCCGAAAATTCTCTAACTGATATTTTTAAGACTTAAAAATTCCAACGAACTCACTCGGGGTACTAAAAGCTCCGTGTGAAAAACAGATAAACAAATAACAGGATAAAACACTCGTTAGGTAATTTAACGGTAAACGCAATTGAATTTTTCGGGGTCTTACATCATTACCCGCTTAAAAGAAGTTTCGTCCTCGAAACTTAAACTCATACTTAACGATTCTTCTGATGGAACTAACAGTTACCTTAACCCGAAACACGACCTAAAGGTCCTCACCAGAGAACTCACCACGATTCTTGGTGGCTACAAACTCAGAATATTTTCACTCAAAAATTCCTACAACTCAGAATTTTCTAACCAAAATTCCTACACTGATTTTCTTGCTTGGAAATTTTATCTTCTCTTAGAAGAGGTTTGATAATATATATACTTGAGGGATTCAAACATCAAAGTCTTCTTTCCTTTAGAAAGGATTGTTTCCTTTCTTGAGTTGATCTTCAATCTTCCATATGATTTGCAATTTCAGTGATTTCCTTCCTTTCCTTTAGTATCTGAAAAGGAGATATTAACTGTTATTATATCAACTCAGAAAAGGTAAGAAAGAATAAGATTAGGATTTAGAACATACTTCCCTGATTTAATTTTGACTGGTCTTTCAAACAGAATCGTCATACTGGAACTGGAGGTCCTCACTGCCGGATATGGTGAGGTCCTCAGAGAGTTGCTGAGATTTTTCAATCTCCTCAATTTGGCAATTATCTCATCCTCTTGGAATAGGATAAAATCAGTTAGATACTCAGAGATATATATGAATGAGGCAGATTCTTCAATCTCCTCAATTTGGCAATTATCTCATCCTCATGGATTTGGATTCTACAATAGGATAAAATCAATTAGATACTCAGAGATATATGTGAATATCATGTAAATATGAAATATATATAATATGGAAACTTCCCTGATTTTATGTCTTAAAAAATTTGTCTTTCAATCAAAATGTCAGCGGCTACTGTGGAGGTCCTCAATGCAGTGGAGGTCCTTGGAATGAACAAGGGTTCTTCAGGAAGTTTCATTCAAAATATAGCCAAAGTTACTGTTACATTGAAATAAGTGGGTACATATAGGGGGAGGTTAAACCCTATAAAAACCTCGTAAAATTAGTAGGTCACAGGCATGACCATTAGAGGTCACGGCCGTGACCTCTGCGAAGTCGCGAAAAAAAGGCCCCAAAGCCTGATATGTGTAGACATCGAAATTTACACCGACAAAATTCCAACCTGTCAAAATGCAGCAAGTCATCTGGACCAAATGCCAAAATGGGTCATTGGGCCCACGAAGTCAGCAAAGTAGGCCCAACAGATCAAAACAGCCCGCATAGTCACAATAAAAGCCACATAGGTTTTGGAAGACCATAAGCAAAAGCCAAAAGACGCGCTAGAAGCCGCTTATCTTTTGCTGAATAAATGGGTCACGTGTCCGGCCCAAAAGACGCGCTAGAAGCCCACCCAAAACATAATAAAATCCGCCTGTCTTTTATTATTCTTAGGCGGGCTGTTGTTTGTCATCTGGGCTGAGGATGTGGGCCAAAAGGAAACTAAAAGCCGTCGAGGTTATATCTGATATACGGGCCAGATTAAAAGCATTTTAGATCCATTTTACAAGTCGGGTTTTCGGACGGGATGCATAAATAAAAGGATTATCCAATATCCTAAGCGATAAATATGCATCAATATAAGCATGCTTAAAATAGCTAAAAATCGACAAGACATGAAAAATAACAATTCGTGCTTGCTTATTTTTACACTAAACTAAGCATAAAAGAAAGTTTGGAGGTCACCTTGCCATGGGAACGATAGTACCAAACATGGTTCTAGGGTTGAACAGTGAGATTAGAAGGAGCTGCCCCCCCCCCCCCCCCACAAGGTACGAAATTACGCTGAGAAGACCTTTCATGAGGCCATACCACCGCATGAGGGAGAGGAGAATTCCTTTGACTCTGGGGTTGCATCTTCTAAAATGAGAACTCTCTCTTCAAAGGAGCAAAATTCTTTTAGAGAAGAAGAAGCTATAGAGGAAGTTATGAAGGAGATATGAGTGAATGAACGAAATGCATTGAATTTATAGAAAGGTTAGGTGAATTTGAACCGTTCGTTTCTAGGACCCGCCTCGAGATTCCAAGTGCGTTTCATTGTCGAAAGTCCAAAGGTCATCATCTTGCCACCCAAAGGAGAGACAAGGTAATGTGGACAACTCTCGTCCACATGTGGGTCAGGCCCACTTTGATTCCGTTCGCGAAAAAAAAGTGAGGAAGAAAATAAACAAAAGCCGCAGAGGTTTTGTAGTGGCCACGGCCCAGTTTCGCGGCCCAGTTTCCTTCACTAGCCCAAGTGAAAAGATAAAAGCCGCGTAGTTTTTGTGGTTTCTACGACCCAAGATTGCGACCCAAGCTCGTTGCGGTCCATCAAAATAAGTCATTCAACCCACGCAGTCCAAAATTGCCGGCCCAAAGCTCGTGGCCCAAGGGTTTCCGAGGCTCATAATCCTCTAAGGTAAAAATTTGAACTAATAATCCCTCTTATATTTCAGAAAAGACCAACACTTTGTTTTCTTGTGATTTTCAGGTCGCCACATAAAAGAGCGCCGACAACATCCAACTTCCGGTTGCAACATAAAAGAGCACCGACATCATCCATCATCCGGTCGCCACATAAAAGAGCGCCGGCAACATCCATCTTCCGGTTGCCACATAAAAGAGCATCGACGTCATTCATCATTCGGTCGCCACATAAAAGAGCGCCGATAACATCCATCTTCTGGTTGCCACATAAAAGAGCACTGACATCATCCCTCATCCGGTCGCCACATAAAAGAGCGCCGACAACATCCATCTTCCAGTTGCCACATAAAAGAGCACCAACATCATCCATCATCTAGTCGCCACATAAAAGAGCACCGTTAGCATCCATCTTCCGATTGCCACATAAAAGAGCACCGACATCATCCATCATCCGACTGCCACATAAGAGAGCGCCGACAACATCCATCTTCCGGTCACCACATAGAAGAGCACCGACATCATCCATCATCCGGCCGCCACATAAAAGAGTGTCGACATCCATCATCCGGTCGCCACATAAAAGGGCACCGACATCATCCATCATCCGGCTGCCACATAAAAGAGCGCCGACAGCATCCATCTTCAAGTCAGACATCAAGAAGTCAGCATCTCAGGTTGCTTTGACCTTCGTCCTATTCGGACTCGATCAAAGTGGGGGCTCTCTATAGATACCGAAATTTGCACCAAAAAAATTCTGACCCGTCAAAATTCAGCAAGTCATCTGGACCAAACGCCAAAATGGGTCATTAGGCCCACGAAGTCAGCAAAGTAAGCCCAACAGATCAAAACAGCCCGCATAGACACAATAAAAGTCGCATAGGTTTTGGAAAACCATAAGCAGGTCTAAAACGTGAATTCACGAATCCGGCCCAAGAAAATTTACAAAAGCCATCGGGCTTTTAGATTGAGTAGCGGCCCGCCTCTGCTGTCCACGTCACTAATCCGTGCACTTCAATCTTATAAGCCACATAGGTTTTGAGAATTTCTCTGATTTTGGCGCCAGTTTTCCCCCATGCAATCCCATGACAATAGCCCCACGTGATTGACTTTTTGACCAGGAAATTCGTAAAAGCCGCTGGGGTTCGATCTTGCATGGATGATGACATAATTGTAGGGATATGTCTTTCACATTTCCCTCCAAAACCCTCACTTCACTACCTATAAATACCAATCATTTCATCCTCATTTGACAAGCTAACCCCTCCATAAATCTCCATACACTCATTCTAAATTCTCTCTAATATGTCCATACTCTTCTAATTCTCTCCTAATCACTCTCATCATCACCACCTTATCATACCACCCACTAACCATCCTCATATGCATCCTTCCATCCAAGCTCCAAGCCGAGGCTAAATCAAGGGATCGATCTCCACTTCCATCTCATAAATTCCTAATAAGGTGAACCGTATGGGGATCAATTCACCTTTTTTTTTGTTCGTGTATGGTCACCAGCTCACTTCAAGCCGCCCTCTCCTCTCCTTGAATCAAACCCGGTTTCAACGTCCATTTCATGGTGGATACGGATTGTTATGGTCATCAAGGAGAACGATGTTTCATTCTACACAGATCCCAAGCCATAGGATGTCATCTAGGGTCTTAACAGGACCGTTTCCACTCCTTCTAAGGGGCTCCGTAACCATCGACAAGAATATACACAAGGTGGTAAAGGCGTTCAAAGGTTCAAAATGCGCGTGCCTTCATTTTTTCAATCATAACTCCTTCAATACAACTCTGATGGACTTCAAATTTTGGGAGCTTAAAGTATACACTAAGAGCTTTCCATCCATATATTATGGGCCTAAAACGAAGTCCGGATAAAGAAGTTATGCGTGTTTGAATTCGCGAAAAGCGCCGGAAGGTCGCGCCCATGACCTTCTAGCATACGCGCTACGGCCGCGTATGTCAGAAGCGCCAGCGACGCCAGAACTGCGAACTAAATTTCGCTATTTTCCCCTCTTTCCTTTATATACTTGTTTCACCCTCCATTAGAGATAGTTCATGAAGTTTTAGGTTTAGACTCAAAATTCCTCTCACTTGGAGAGTTTGTAATTATGGGTTTTCAAACCCTAATTAATGAAAGCTAATCCTTTGGATGGAAATTTCTTGGTGATTTCTCTTCTTTGTGAGTGGGTGTTCTACCTCCACTCTTTGTGAGATTTATTAGGTGTTTCAAGACTCTTTGCTTGTAGAAGGTCCTTGTCCAAGTGTTTGAACATCTTAGTTCAATAGGGTGAGATTTCTCTCCTTACAATTGTCCATATCATTTAATTTCTTGTTTATCTCCATAAATCCCAAAACCCTAAAACTTAGTTTGTAGTGTTTATGAGTTCTATGAGTGGATTTCCAACATCCCCATGAATTTGCTTAGACCCTAGGTTCCCGATCCTCTCCATAAGGTTTGCTTTTCAATATTGTATTTAATCAAGTATTTTATGCTTTAAATCCTTATTTGCACATGTATTTGTAAAATAAAACCTCTTTGTTTTATATTGCATGATCAAGAATATAATGTTGTGAAATTCATTAAACTTCTCCCTGCTCTTTTTATTTCAAGTTCGATTTTAGTAGAGTCTGTTTTTTTAACAGGCGGATTCGAGAGTTCTTATAATTCTCAAATTCGTAACCTTACCCCCGAACTTATAAATCGGGTTTCGTAGACCGGAGTTATCTTCTTATATTTTTGGTTTGTCGATTTCCTTAAATCGGCTTGCGACTTTTTCTTCATTTTACAATCCTTTTGTTCGGTCTCGTTCCGAGCCGAATTTATATCATTTCATAAGGTGTTTTTCTTGTCTTTAATAATTATTTTAGGCTTTTTATTATGTTTTCACTCTTTTATTAGATTTTATAGCATTTTATTGTTTTTATTATTATTATTGCAAAATATAAAACATAATATAAAAATTAGAAAATAAATAAAAAAAACCTAAGTTCTAATCCTATTACTAAACCCAGCCAACCCAATCCATTTTCCCCTTTATCTTTTCTTCGGTCCAGCCCACTAATCTCCAGCCCACAAACCCTCTCACCCGTTTACCCAGTGCCTGACCCATCAACCCTAATACCCAAACCCTACAACCCGTTTCCCCCTCTCTTTTCTCAGCCGGATACCAATAAACCCCCAAAACCCTAATTATATCTCATTCTTCTAATTCCCCATTTTCAATTTCCCTCATTTCCTCATTTCACTCCTCTCTTTGTCTCTCTCTCACTATCTCTCTGGTTCTCTTTCTTTCTTGCGCAGCACAACAACCGAACCAACTCCACCTCCATAACCGACTAACTCCTTCTCCCATCTACTTCTCTCATCTCATCTCCATCTCTATTCTCTTATCTCTTTCTCGCGGCTTTCTCAATTTCTCACTCTATTTCTCCCCTCTTTGCAGATTCGGTTGAAGAGAGCAGAGAAGTGCAAAGAGTTTCGACCATCATCACCATCTTCAACCACCAAACGCATCTCCACCATCCATCTTGAAGTGAATCGACGGCTCAGATTGAAGGGAGAGGCTGGGATTCGAGTATATAAAGGAGCCATTCGAAGATAAGCAGCAACATTTTTTAGGGTTCGTTTTAGGGTTTAGAATTAGGTTAGATTTAGTTTTATTTGTATTTTATTCATATTCGAATTTCTATTTTTCTTCTTGTTAATCAATTCTAGGTATGATTTACTGCTTTGATTCGAGCTTTAAGGCTTTTGTTTGATCTTTGAATCTAATGTTGTTGGTAATGAATTTTGGATGTTCTTGATTCTGGGTTGAATGTTGAATGTTGTTTCGGTTTGGATGCTCGGTTTTCTTCTCGTCACTCTGTTGGCCGTCTCTCTCTTGCTTTGTTTTTGGTTGTTTTCTTGCCTCTGTTTCTCTTCGTTTTCTTCTTTTCATTTCTTTTCCTTTAGTAGCGGTCAGTAGTTTAGGGTTAGGGTTTATTTTGTAAGTCAGATTATAGGGTCAGTTTTAACTTTTATGGTTAAAGTATGTGTTTTGTTTCTATTAGAGTTTTCTTAGGGTTTGGTCTTGGTCTTAGTTGATAGGGTTAGGGTTTCATTGATCTTTGTTTTTGGTCATATTAGATTAGCCACAAAACAATCCAAACTTTTAGTGAGGAGGAGGATTAAGAGTCACAAATCCTATTCAAAGTGAGGATTTAAGGATTCTTAGTAATCCAATTCAAAATTTTCTTGTTTGTTCGGGAGAAAATTCGAGTAAAGGATTCAAGTGAAGATTAGTCATCAAAGGTATGATTTCTTGTTCCCAATTTCATTATTAGTTGTAGTTTTATTGATTTCTTATTTCTTGCTCTTAATTGTTTTCTTTAGTGTTGATTGTTATTATCAATGTCTAGGTTAGTTTAATTGCTTTCTTAATTATTTACTGCTTTTCGCAATTGAGAAAAACCCGAACACAAACCGATTACCTTAATCAAGCCTAACACCCATCCTCGTGGACCGACAACCCCTACCTCACAAAAACCACAAAAAATTTACAACCGAACAATGGCGCCGTTGCCGGGGATGACGTTATTTGGTAGATTAGGTGATTGGTTTGTGTGTATATAGTTTATTGTTTTCTAGGATCTTTCGAGAAATTGTAGTGAAAAAAAAATTGAATATAAAAAAAAAAAGAAAAAAAGGGAAAAGAAAAAAAATAGAGTTATGACTAGTCCCCAATTCCCCCAATATGAGCATGAAATATTTTGGAGGTATTTTGCTAGATTACATAATTATCGTGCTCAATGTGAATTGTATTGTATCTTTTATGATTCATTGGATTTGTTGGGGATTGTGAATGAGGGTGTGAATTATGAGACCCGAAACCTTTTAGATAATTACGGGTTTTCTAGTTTAGGAGAAGAAAAAGCATGAGAATTACTTGAATGGTTGTCTAGGGATTCTTATGAATTTGAGCAACAAAGTGTTAGTCCTAGCTTCCAAATTCCTTATGCACCACCCTCTGGGATTGAAACTGAACAATCATGTGAATACCCCGTGTGTTTTGATGATCAATCTTATGGTGGGGGTTATGTGGAAAATTCTTATGACCTTCCCCCGAATGATGTTGTTGAGTCTCATCCTTTGTGCTTATTTTGTGATTCGCCGTGCCATAGTTCTGCTTCTTGTTTGCAAGATAAGATACGTGTGCAATTGGATGAATGCAAGAATGACTTTGAACACATGTTTAAAACTTGGGCAGAAGCTTTTTCTTCACAAATGGTTGGTTTGAATGTTGAAGTAGATCATTCATCTTTGAGTCCTGAAAAGCGTGTTGATTCTTCTGTTTATGATTATGATGAGGATGATGACTACTATAACCAACCATGCCTTGAACTACTTAGCGATTCCTTAGCTCTAGCTGCACCTAGTGAGCATGAAGAACATGATGATCTTGTGTGTGATGATGCAGAACTTGATGAAAACTTGCTTGATGATGAACCATTGTCCACACCATTACCCATGCTTTTGTGTGAAGAAAAAGTTGAGTCTATTGAATGTCGTGATGCTTGTGATGCAATAGAACATGATCTCGTTGAGAGTGAATTTGAATATGTTGTGATTGAATGTGTGCTTGATACTGAATTGTTCACTTTCATTGAGGATCATTGCATTAGTGAGTAATTAGCTACCCTTTCTTGCAAGTCTATTGATGTAGAATCTTGTGATGATGAGCTTGATTCTTTGGGGGATGATCCTAATCATTTGAACTTGGTTTGTGACAATGATGCTCTTGATGATGATATGCTTTATGAGTCATTCACGATGGGTTATGATCCTGAGTCTTCCACTTTCACTTTTGATGTTGTTTTGAATGATGCACCTTTGTCCTTTGATACTGATAGTTCTTTTGATGAGTCTGATATTGATGAAGATGAAGATGTGCCTGTTTGTGATATTGGGAGTGTTATGATTGGTCTAACCCTGCTTTTTTCTTATCACATATTGATGATTATGATGAATTGGATGAAAGTTGTGATTCGGAATCTGTGTTGATGAAAATTGCATGGATGTTGAGTTTGAATCATTGTTGGCATCCAAGTCTTTGCATGAGCATGTTCAGGAATGTGTTGTATTGCCCCCTCCCGTTGATTTGTATACCCAAATTTCATTTACGAGTCAATGGGAGGAATCATTTGTCATGTCTCAATTTACCATGGCTAGGAAAGTCTTGTACATTTATGTAGTCCGTCATTTTACTGACTTTTCTAAGGTTTTTGGTAAGCTGTTAAGAGCACTAACGTTTGTTAATGAAATCTTGAGATTGTGCTCTTAAGTACATCATTCTGAGATGCATGAAAGAATGCATGATTTGTTACTACGAGCGTTGAATGGTTTAGACATGGCGCCCGACATCTTGAGGTGAGGAAGTGTGAGTATCTTGATAAGAAGCCTTGCAGGTAATATCCTTCCTCACCTTTCTTGTACAGTTAGTGAGTATTCTTTCTTTTCTTCTTTTTTTTTTTTGTGTGTGTTTCTTTTTCTTTCCTTTTTGGGGTGCTCGCTTACCTACTTTTATTTCCTTTGAGGATATGGCAACCTCTTTGTGTGGGAGTGGGAGGGTAGTATGCATTTCGGTTTTTGAATTTAGGAAAAGAAAAAAAAAAAAGAGTGAGAGTCGTTTTGTAAATATTTTAGTTTTTCTTGAGTTCTTTAGTCCCTAGTGTCTTGTATAGTTGTTTTTCCTTTTGTTCTTGCATGTGAACCATCACACATAGTATGCCTTTCTTGTTTATTTTTAACCTATGGTGTGATGTTCGTGGATCGCAAATTGGGTATGCGTTCATTGAAGATTTTGAGGTACCCTCTTTCCGCCCTCTCTTTATGTGAAAATATCATTGATCCATGTTGCATGCTTGGTTTTCTTTTTTGGGTGGCGAACCCCTTGAGTGTGAATGTTGGGTATATTTTGTTGTTGGAGCCGTGTGGGCTCGGGTCGCCACCGCCTTTTATGTGATAAGGGTTTGTATATATGCTTTTCTTCGGTTTTCTACCTTACTTGTGACACCCTTCTCACGATGGAGATATTGTGATGTTTTGTGTTGGAGTGGGGGTGATATTGTTCATGGGTAGACAACCTAGCTTTTGTTTTTATCTTCTTAGTTTGTGTCTAAAATTAAAAAAAAAAATTTGAGCAAAAAGGAGAAAAAGGGGAGTGAAAAACTTTAAAAATTTTCGTTTTGCCTTTGTTTTTGCTTCGTTTCTTGGATAATATTGTCAATGTTGAGAAGACTTTCTTAATCTTCTTGAAAGAAACCGGTTTGAGCACTTTCGACCTTAGCTTAGGCGTTATCATGAGTCATCTATCTAGATTCCCTTCATTAAGTGTCTAGCGAGATCCCTGTTTTATTTCACGTTCTGGTTGAGACTGTGAGACGCTAGTTGGCCACATCCGAGCTTGTTGAAAAAGTGAAACCTAATTAAATTGAATTAATTGGTTGGTGTCGGTCTAACCCGTTATTAACATCAAAAAAGTTAGTCGAGCTACACGGGACCGGTATGAGCGGTGCAGCGCTCTTACCCCTTAAGCCTCCATTGTTTGTAATGATGAGGCGTATGGAAAAGCCTGTGTTGGGAGGGTAAACCCCGTTATGGGCCGTACAATTCCCGAAAAGCTAACGCCGACTATTATTAAGCTAAATCAAAAATGTTGGGCCTTAAATTCTGAAACCCAACGCTAAATGAAGTTAATCATTAATAAAGTCTTACCTTGCGTTTCCTGCGACCCTCACCAAGCCAAGGGCGACATAAACAAGGAAAAGACATCGCTTAATAAAATCCTTTTCGCTTTGATTCGAGCTTGGATGTGAGTTTTTCTTGTGAATCGATCGGAATCTTTGAGAACCCACTAAGCACTTGTGCACATGGGATTTAGCTTTGCATGAGATGTCGGGAGTCGAAAATCTCTAAGATTGGCAATTGCTTGAGTTAGGCGTTTTCGTGGTGCTCACAACGGTTCCTTTTGAATGATTAGTATTGTTTTCTTGATTGCGATTGCATGATTCTTGAAGCAAGCTGTTTTCTCTTGTCTTTTTCGTTTCCTTGTTTTGTTTTTCACTTTCGCTCTCTCCTTTTCTTTGGCTTTTGTGGGTAAAGCTTCAATAAACCCTCACGAGACCTACCTCGTGCACTTTGGCTGCCAAGGGGTTTAAAGGGCTTGATGCATGTGCTATATGCATCCGCGATTCCTGCGACAGTGAGTTAAGGTTTTTAGTTTCCTTTTCTCTGTTTTTATCTTGTTTTTAGTTTGCTCGGGGCGAGCAAACCCTTGTGTGAGAGTGTTGTTCGGTCTCGTTCCGAGCCGAATTTATATCATTTCGTAAGGTGTTTTTCTTGTCTTTAATAATCATTTGAGGCTTTTTATTATGTTTTCACTCTTTTATTAGATTTTATAACATTTTATTGTTTTTGTTATTATTATTGCAAAATATAAAACATAATATAAAAATTAGAAAACAAATAAAAAAAACCTAAGTTCTAATCCTATTTCTAAACCCAGCCAACCCAATCCATTTTCCCCTTTATCTTTTCTTCGGTCCAGCCCACTAATCTACAACCCACAAACCCTCTCACCCGTTTACCCAGCGCCTGACCTATCAACCCAAATACCCAAACCCTTCAACCCGTTTCCCCCTCTCTTTTCTCAGCCGGATACAAATAAACCCCCAAAACCCTAATTATATCTCATTCTTCTAATTCCCCATTTTCAATTTCCCTCATTTCCTCATTTCACTCCTCTCTTTGTCTCTCTCTACTATCTCTCTGGTTCTCTTTCTTCCTTGTGCAGCACAGCAACCGAACCAACTCTACCTCCATAACCGACTAACTCCTTCTCCCATCTACTTCTCTCATCTCATCTCCATCTATGTTCTCTTATCTCTTTCTCGCGACTTTCTCAATTTCTCACTCTATTTCTCCCCTCTTTGCAGATTCGGTTGAAGAGAGCAGAGAAGTGCAAAGAGTTTCGACCACCATCACCATCTTCAACCACCAAACGCATCTCCACCATCCATCTTGAAGTGAATCGGCGGCTCGGATTGAAGGGAGAGGCTAGGATTCGAGTATATAAAGGAGCCATTCGAAGATAAGCAGCAACATTTTTTAGGGTTCGTTTTAGGGTTTAGAATTAGGTTAGATTTAGTTTTATTTGTATTTTATTCATATTCGAATTTATGATTTTCTTCTTATTAATCGATTCTAGGTATGATTTACTGCTTTGATTCGAGCTTTAAGGCTTTTGTTTGATCTTTGAATCTAATGTTGTTGGTAATGAATTTTGGATGTTCTTGATTCAGGGTTGAATGTTGAATGTTGTTTCGGTTTGGATGCTCGGTTTTCTTCTCGTCACTCTGTTGGCCATCTCTCTCTTGCTTTGTTTTTGGTTGTTTTCTTGCCTCTGTTTCTCTCTGTTTTCTTCTTTTCATTTCTTTTCCTTTAGTTGCGGTCAGTAGGTTAGGGTTAGGGTTTATTTTGTAAGTCAGATTATAGGGTCAGTTTTAACTTTTATGGTTAAAATATGTGTTTTGTTTCTATTAGAGTTTTCTTAGGGTTTGGTCTTGGTCTTAGTTGATAGGGTTAGGGTTTATTGATCTTTGTTTTTGGGTCATATTAGATTAGCCACAAAACAATCCAAACTTTTAGTGAGGAGGAGGATTAAGAGTCACAAATCCTATTCAAAGTGAGGATTTAAGGATTCTTAGTAATCCAATTCAAAATTTTCTTGTTTGTTCGGGAGAAAATTCGAGTAAAGGATTCAAGTGAAGATTAGTCATCAAAGGTATGATTTCTTGTTCCCAATTTCATTATTAGTTGTAGTTTTATTGCTTTCTTATTTCTTGCTCTTAATTGTTTTCTTTAGTGTTGATTGTTATTATCCATGTCTAGGTTAGTTTAATTGCTTTCTTAATTATTTACTGCTTTTCGCAATTGAGAAAAACCCGAACACAAACCGATTACCTTAATCAAGCCTAACACCCATCCTCGTGGACCGAAAACCCCTACCTCACAAAAACTACAAAAATTACAACCGAACACCTTTTAATTATTTAAAATACACGTCTTTACATTAAAATAATTAAAAATGTTTTAATACCACCAGTTTTTACTAATCCAAAGCCAACCTGAGAGAAAATTGGATCAGAAATTAACAAAGCCGTGCGTCCTTTGCTAATTTCCACCCATTTCCTCTGGGTCGAGGATACACATGGCCCAACTGAAAAATTATGAAAAGCTACGCGACTTTTGATCATTTCTGGCGGCCCATTTGTTCTCTTTTGGGCCTGGATTCAGTAATAGGCCGGTAATAAATCATTAATAAAGTATTTTGGTGCAATTTTGAGTATTTAAATAATATAAATGGGGTTGTAAATAAATAAAGTTTCATCACCCTGAAAATGAATTTTGAGAATAAAAATATCCTTATTTAAGGATTAAGCAACCTTAGTCGGCTCCCGATCACCTAAGTAGCACACTCGAAACTAATTCCCTAAAAGGGGAAATTTTTCGGGGGTACCTACAGATTGACGACTCCACTTGGGACTTAAAACTTTAAAAGAGGGTAAAACTTGAACAAATCGAATTTATTCGAAATTGTAGAAATGAGAAGTTGATTTATTTCACAATTTTATTATTCTTTTTAGGCATTTTTGCATACCGGTCCACTCGACGGGCCTTTTGACACGGGAGCACTAAGGCGACGGTTTAAGTAATAACTAGGACTCTTCCTGAGAGCGGGTGGCCATTACTTGCGTGATGCACCCTACATCGCCAAGCATTTGGTTTCTCCTTTCCCCGTGTTACACTCAAAGGGCTTCCTTGAGGTCCGATGAGCAACACCTCACACTCCTTACCCACAAAGTTTTAGGGGTAAGGTGAACCGAGGCGAGAACGTGTGGTAGGCCATGTTAACCCAACTATAGTAATCCATGAATATAGAGCCTTGGTTTAGGGTACCCCTCATGTATGCTATGTGCTATGTGTTATGTGTGAGTTAATTACATTTACCCTACCTGACTTATGTGGTAATAATTTTTGCACACCCGACATTTGAGAAATAATTTTCACCCTCCCTGACATTTAAATGGTCATAAATTTAAAGCCCCTCAGGTATGTTATAATTGATTTTTTATTGATTTTTTTTCGGTGAACTGTAAAAAAATAAATATGAAGTGACCTTTATACCCTTGTTATTATTTCCTTTGACTTTCAATTAAATGTGAAATGACTTTTGTACCCTTAGTATTACTTGTTATGACATTTTAAAAACTCAACCACTCTACTGATTCCTTAGATTCCTCTCCCCGGCCCCCCCATACAGAAAATGAAAACCTAACCCCTCCCAAACCACCATGTCTGTCTTCTACTCTCCAACATAGTCTTTTCCTTCTCAAATTAAAGGGCAACAACGTAATTTCACATAGTGATATAGGGATATTATTGTATTTTTCCATTTCCGATGACAAGTTACTGGATTCTAACACTAACAATCACTTTCACTAAATGTCAGGTAGGGTGAAAATTATTTCCCAAATGTCGGGTGTGCAAAAATTATTACCGCATATGTCAGGTAGGGTAAATGTAATAACTCTGCTATGTGTTTCCTTCCCCTTTTCTTTCTTTCTTTTTTTTTTTTTTTGTAAAAGGTCGACTCTAATTTGGAGACTTCTTTCTAGTCCATATAAAATTCATTGGGTTGAGAAAAGGATTATTTATTAATTAGTATAATGAACTCAAAGGCATTATGGTTAGCCCAAGTGGAAGGACCCATTTATATTTGAAAGTTGATTATTTTAATTAATAAATAAGAATTGACTCACCTTAGGTGATATGATATGGCCCTTTACGATGTTCTCTTAATGAATATCCAAAAATTTTAATTAAAACTGCAACAAAGTTAATGGATAGCATCTTAGACCGCATAATAGTCACTAAGCTTGAATAAATTAATTTATAGATTTAATTATTAAATCCATCACATTTATGGCCGGCCTGTAGTTAGGCCCAACCATAACGGATTTGCCCATTAAGCCTATAAACTAATTATAACTCGCTTATTGTTGACTTTATTCAGTCCTTTACGACATCCATTTCTCTTGAGTTAAAAAAATATATAACAAAATAAAAAAGGGTCGTCAGTCTTGTTGAACATTATTCTGGTCTGCACAATAGCCAATATAGCTAGAGCTGTCTAAAGTTATTGGGCCAAGTTACGGATTCTCCTTAAAACGATCGACCTGTGGATTGGGCCCATCCGAATTGAGAAACACTGACTTGCGCCTTTCAACTTATGATCCGCTCGCTATGTTAGACTTTATTCGGCCCTTTATAATGTTCTTTTACTAGGTTCATATAAAGTTAGGTCATACGCTCCCCCCCAAAAAAAAGTGGGTGAGTCTCTGGTGTCAACATGTAGGCGTCAGGTTTGTTAGGGTCATATAGGTCCCTTAGAGCATGCATGCATCGGGTAGTGTGTGTTGGAGTGTGTCATCGAGTGTCTAATTATGAATTTCCATGCAGGCACCATTGGTGATCAACTTCGAGCCCGCATTAGAGATCCACGCACCGGCCGTTTGGTTCCAAACCCTCACTACGATCCATCTGCAACTCGTGACTACATCAAGTCCGCAGAACAATTTCAAGAAGTCCTGGGTCAGAGTACTGAGGCCAATATCACAAAACATTTAGATGATTTCTACACTAAGATGCAAGGTCTGGTTTTCGCTAACACTTTAGAGCAAGAAAAGAAGATTGGCAAGAGACTGAATGAGCAACAACAAGTGATGGACGGTGTGCTACAGGCAATCACCAAAATCAATGCTAAGTTGGGGCTGAATACTGAGGAAGGCGATGAAGAGATTCGTGGGTACGAGTCTGAACCTGAGTTCATCAAGACGCCAACAAATTCTGGAAGGGTAGAATCATCTAAAACAAAGGTTAACGCTTCGGAAGTACCCAAGCCTACAAGGGACCTCGATATTAAGGCCCTTGAACAAAGGGAAAACATCACTAAAGCAATGAGCACTGTGCCGGCCTTTGCTGACAAATACATGGAGGTATCATTGCCTGTTCAGCCAATTCTAAAGATCGCTGACAAGGTCGAGGTACCAAACATCAAATTCAAACCCTTTGAGAATCCCACTCATCATGTCGAAAAATTCATGAGATTAGCACCGTTGAACCGAATTGACGTCGGTTTGTACTCCACGGTCTTCCCATCCATCCTAGATGGTGAAGCCAAAGTGTGGTATCATGCTTTATCACCCCAGGTCAAGGCCGACTGGAATGAGTTATTCAAAGCTTTCCAAAAAAAGCAAGCTACGGTGGATGACCTAACCACCATGAAGCAGAGGGACGATGAATCTTTTCTGGATTATTTTGAAAGATGGCATACCAAGCTATCTCACATTAATGAAATCATTCCTCTTCGCCTACAGCTATCTAACTTCAAGCAAGGGCTCAAGAGCAGGTTGTCTAAGCACTTGGGATATCATGTCATCAAGGATTTCGATTACTTGAAGGACATTTGTGTTCAATTAGAAGCACAATGATAAGACCGCTTCGCCTAGTTGGAAAGGATCTAGCTCCAATAGGAGGGCTACTAGTATGACTAGTCACCCTCCTAAAATTGTTGAGACTAATTCTATCCAGTGCAAGGTGCCTTATGTGCCGAAGTATGAGACTTACACACCATTGGATGTACCTTATGCTCAGGCCCTCGATCGACTAGTCAAGAAGGGTATTTTGGTTTTGCCTTTACCAAAAGAAGATCCAGAAATTAAAGGTAGGAATTGGGATGCCAACCAATTCTGCCGCTACCATCATTGCCGAGGGCATGATATTGAAAAGTGCTGGACTCTCAAGAACAAGATAGAAGATATGATAAGGGTAGGGACACTCCCGATGCCAAAAGCTGCCAAGAAGCCTAATAACCAAGATAACCCTATGCCTAAGCATACGAACGCTATATTTTGTGAAGATACAAGCTTTGACCCTTCCTCTTTGATTGTTGAAGTGGGTCAACCTAACCTGGAAATACTTGGATTTCATGAAGGCTTATTCATCCATGGCATTTGGGAGTGACGACGATGACGAGCAAGAGCACTATGAGAAAGAATAGATTGAAGCGGATGAACCAACGTCGGACGGTGTGACATTTCTTAGTCGGTCTGGCCGCCACAACAACAGGAACACCACCACCCCAGTGGCTGTCCCTAACCCTGCACCAACAGTTGGTAATGGCAGTCAGCTTCCTCCAGAAGATCCTCTTCTCGCCCAACTTAAGAGGACCAAAGTTGAGGTCACCATTTGGCAACTAATATGCACGTCACAAGCTCATAAACAAAAGATGTTAAATGCCCTTACTGCACTAACAATATTTCCTACAATGACCCCTGAGTCCTTGGTTGCTTATGTGATCACCCATCAGGGGGTAATTACCTTCGGAATTGAAGATCTACCTCAAGGAGGAGCATCCCACAACAGAGCCCTGTACCTTATAGTGGAATGCTCTAACAAGACTATCCTGCTGGTGTTGGTGGACAATGGTTCAACTGTAAATATGTGCCACTGGAGGATGACACAAAAGTTGGGAGTTCAACAACTACATTTGGCCCAAAATGGCGTGCAACTCAAAGTTTACGACAATTCCCCTCGCAGATCGGTTGGGTTCATAATATTTCCCATCACTACTGGCAGTATCACTCGAAATGTGGAGTTCGTAGTACTAGACATCCCAACTTCCTTCAATTTGCTTCTAGGGAGGCCATGGCTTCATGAATGTAATGCTATAGCATCTACTTTGCACCAGAAGATGAAAATGTTGGTCCAAGGTCAAGTGATCACAATCTCTGGAGAACCCATCAATGTTGTCTTTACTCCCAAGCAAGAAGCCCTTGAAGTGGAGCATAGCTCGATGGATGAAGAACTCCACAACTTTGAAATTGTGGTGGTGTTAAGCAAGGACGAAGCTCCTTTTGACTTTGATCCCTACTCAAACCCTAAGGTGCATTCTATTCTCAAGAAACATGGTTACTTTCTTGGAATGCCATTAGGAAAGAATCTGAAGAACAAGATTCCTCCTGTGATCAAGACATTCAAGCAAAAGGGAAAATTCGGCTTAGGGTACAAGCCAACTGAGAAGGAGGTCAGACTTGCAAAAATGGCCATAGCTGAACAGAAAAGGATGGACAATCCTCCAACCTTGTTCCAAACAAAGCCTTATCCACTTACTTTGAATGGACAATTTGTTAGGGAAGGCGATGATTTTCCTTACTATGGGTTCCCTGAAACCATTTTACCTTGAAAACAAAGGAGTTCAAGTTGTTGGATTAGAGATCTTCAAGGACTGCTCCACTAACATGGCTATTGTCTTTGTTCTCGCCCGGGACAAGCAACCACCATTAGAGTGGACTCACCTTGCTGGGAGCAACATTTTTGGCATGCTGTTTGGACAAGAAGCCATCCAAGAGAAGTCCGAGGTTCAAGCTGTTATTGCTGCACTTTGACCCAAACCTTATGATCACTAAAGATGGAGGAGCTATTGCGGTCTCATGGGTCGATGCTAAAGAAAATAACTTTATCTTATCTGTAGGAGAGTCTGTTCCTAAGGATACAAAGTCAGGTCCTAAGGGTCTAGAGTCAAGTAAGTCTGGGTTTAAGTCTACTGGCGATGTACTTCTTTCTGCATTCAATAAGATGAACATTTCTGCTTACTCTGATTCTTTTTTCCCCTCTTCCCTGAACTGTTGCGCCAACAATAATCTTGAACTTAATGAACCCTTAAACGAATTTTCTAACGAACATGAGCACAAAATGGCTGTGTTGGAAGACACCATCACTATAAATGTGGGCACAGAAGAGCAACCTCGGGAGTTGAAGTTAGGTAGTTCGCTCATAGCGGAAGAACGAATAGCATTCACAGAACTACTCAAAGAATTCATGGATGTATTCACATGGTCTTACGAGGATATGCTGGGGATTGACAGGGAAATTGCAGAACACACCATACCTTTGCTCCCTAATGCAAAACCAGTTCGACAAAAGGCTCAAAGGATCAAACCAGAATGGGCTAAGAAGATCGAAGAGGAGGTGATCAAGCAACTCAATGCTAACTTTATCAAGGCAGTTCAGTACCCCGAATGGATTGCTAACATCGTTCTAGTGCCTACGAAAGATGGGAAAGTACGCATGTGTGTGGACTTCCGATACCTCAATAAAGCCAGTCCCAAGGATAGTTTCTCATTACCTCACATTGATGTGTTGGTGGATAACACTTGCGGACACGAGCTTTTGTCCTTCATGGACAGATATGCTGGTTACAATCAAATCAAGATGGCAAAAGAAGATATGGAGAAAACCTCCTTCACCATACTATAGAGAACGTACTGTTATGTGGTCATGCCTTTTGGACTTAAGAATGTCGGGGCAACATATCAAAGGGCTGCCAACACTTTACTTCACGACGTGATGCATAGGGAAGTGGAGGTCTATGTGGATGACATGATTGCCAAGTCCAAAACAAGGGAAGAACATATACCCAATCTCCGCAAGTTCTTCCTGCGACTTCGTAAGTACAAAATGTGGCTTAACCCAGCAAAGTGCACTTTTGGTGTTACCTCTGGGAAGCTGCTAGGCTATGTGGTTAGCCAACGAGGCATTGAAGTTGACCCTTCAAAGATAAAGTCCATCCAAGATTTGCAACCAGCCAGGACAGAAAAGGAGATAAGGGGTTTTCTAGGGCGAGTTCAGTACATCAGTAGGTTCATCTCAAAACTCACCATGACTTGCGAACCTTTGTTCAAAAAGTTGAAGAAAGGAAGTAAAATAGAATGGGATGATCAATGTCATGCTGCTTTTGACAAAATCAAGGAGTATTAGCAACATCCACCAGTCCTCATGCCTCCAGTACTAGATGAGCCTTTACTCCTTTATCTTACAGTAACCAGCTCTGCAATGGGGGCTATACTGGCTCAGAAGATAAAAGGTCAAGAGAGCGCCATCTATTACTTGAGTAAGAAATTTCTAGACTACGAAAGCCGGTACGCTGATGTAGAGAAGATGGCTCTCGCATTGGTATGGGCCACCAAGAAGCCAAGGCATTACATACTCTCACATACCGTATATGTCATTGCCGAGAATAATCCATCAAAGTCATCATGAAGCAGCTTGCTATCAACAGCCGCATCGCTCGATGGGTGGTCATGCACTCAGAATTCAATATCCAGTATTTGCCTCAGAAATTCATTAAGGGACGAGTTGTTTCAAATTTCCTGGCCACATCTTCGTCACAGGAACCTCCAAGCACTCACTTGGAATTCCCAGATGAAGACATTTTCCTCACTGATGAAGTTACATGGGAAATGTATTTCGACGGAACTTCCAATCAAATGGGGTGTGGAGTAGGAGTCCTATTGATCTCTCTAGAAGGGGCACACGTCCCTGTATCTGTAAAGTTGGATTTTGATGCCACCAACAATGCCGTTGAATACGAAGCATGCATAAAGGGTTCGCAGGCCGCTTTGACGTTAGGTATACGCCATATAAAGGTCTTTGGAGATTCTAGCCTTATTATCTAAGCGCTTTGCTTCAAGGCCGCTTTGAAAGTTTTGTCTTTCAAACAAAAAGGGGGAGATTGAAGAAACCCACCACTGCCATGAGGATCTCCGCCTATTAGTCATAGAGGACCTCTAGCAGCAATAATAATCTAAGCGTTAAAGTTTTGTTTGAAAGACCGAAATCAAGATTAAATCAGGGAAGTTGAATATACATTTCTCTATATATTATTCTTGTTTCCTTAATACTATATGTTCCTATTATGACAAGTGATCCTATCTTGTAGATACTCAACGGATTGGAATAAATCTCCCAAGATATTGAATATAAGAAGATTGGAGATCAAGAAGATTGGATTAAGATATCTTGGATTGGAGATCAAGAAGATTGGATCAAGATATCTTGTGAGGTTGCTGTCAAATACAAGATATCGAATATAAGGGATCATGATATCTTGTGAAGATTGGAGATCAAACAAAATCTAGAAAGAATCTTCAACTAAGGAAACACCAGGACTAGCCGTTCCATTGAAAGCCAAGCATCTATATAAAGAACGGTTGCATCTCTTTTGTAATTAACGATTCCAAGCAAGATAAATCGTGTGTAGGAATTTTGGGATAGAAAATTTCGAGTGTAGCTACTTGGTTTTGAGTAGTGAGTTGTGTAACCAGAAGGTGTGTTCTGGTGAGGACCTCAGAGTGGTGCAACTAAAGTGAAGTGACCTCACTTTATTGAGTTCAGGCCATTCTTCCTGCCTAAATTGTAAGGCCACTGCTGCAGAAGTTCATCTTGAATCTTCTGCCCTTGTAAGCATCTGTTGAGGACCTCACAGTCCTTGACAGTGCCGAGTTTGTAACCTCCTCTACTTTCTAGCACTTTAAGTTTATCAATAAAGAAGTATTATTCAGATATATAAGTGCTATTAACGTTCTTGTGTTGATTAAGTGCAGAATTTTTATACAACCCTATTCACCCCCCTCTAGGGTTATTTCAATTGGTATCAAAGCGGGTCCACAAATTCAAGAGTTTAACCACTAATGGAAAAGATCATGGCCCCTATCAACACAAACGAAGCTCCTCGAGGACGCTCATGGACAATAGCTCCACTACTTACTGGAGAAAACTACAGGTCATGGAAAAGACAAATAGAGGTCTACCTCAAGGACCAAGATGAGAACCTCTGGACTGTGGTTACCGAGGGAGATCATCCCACTCCCACGAAGAAGAACAGTGACGGTCAAGATGTCCCAAAGAAAAGATCTGAAATGACCAAAAAAGAGTTGGAGCCATTGAGAAAAAATACTCATGCCCTAAACTTGATTTAGTGTAGTTTAAATTTGAATGATTTTGAACGTGTATCTAATTGTGAAACTGCGAAACAGGTTTCGGATTACTTGATAACCTCATATGAAGGCACAAGTCAAGTGAAGGATACCAAAGTAGATATCCTTGTCCAAAAGTATGAGGCCTTCAGAATGGAAGAAAATCGAGACTGTTGAAGAGATGTTCAAAAGATTCAGCAGCATCACCAACCACCTCACATCACTGGGAAAAACCTACCCAAATGAGGAACAAGTTAGAAAGATCCTCCGGTGCCTGCCTAGAAGAAAATGGGGTCCAAAAGTCACAACCATTGAAGAAGCTCAAGATCTTAAGGCCCTCAAGTTGGAGGAACTCATTGGAAAACTGTTGGCCTATGAGATCAAATTGAATGACCTCTCAGAACCAAAAGGAACTGCTCTCAAGGCAGTGCGTGAATTTGATAGTGAATTTGAGGACGATGAGGAAGACACAGTTGCAATGTTGGCTAAAGGGTTCAAAAGGCTCTACAAGAGAAATCCAATCTTCCAAGGATACATCAAAGATGCCCAAAATAAAAGATCAAGCCCAAAAGGTAAGTCCTCATTAAGAGAAGATTCTGATCCATTTACTTGTTTTGGTTGTGGCAGCTCAAAACACCTTGTGAAAGACTACCCTCACGCCAGAAGAAACAAGGACAAGAGAAACAGTCGACCTCAATGGCAAAACCGTAAGGCAACGATGGAAACATGGAGTGATAGTGATTCCAGCAAAGGTCGCAGTGAGGTAGAAGAAATAACAGATGTATGTCTGATGGCAAACACAAGTGAGGATCAAGATCCAACCTCATCTTATGACGAGGTAAACATTGATGAGCTCCTCACTCTTCCCTCTTCGCACCTTGCTCACAAATTATTTCATCTCTTCAAATATTCTAAATCCTTAATAGAAAAAGTCAAGCATCTCACAAAACATGTCAATCATCTGAATGAAACCATAGAGAACTTGAACACCAGAAATGACCTCTTAGCAACTGAAAATGTTAGACTATCCATAGAGGTCAAAGACTGATATAAGGACATCACTAAATTATCAAATGAGGCAGTCACGAAATCTCATCCCTACCAGAAGGAACCCATCCTTCCCACATGATAAGTGCATTATTTGCACTTATTTTTAGGTATTTTAGAAGCATAATATGGTGATTTTTGGCTAAAAAGGTGTTTAATCTTCCCCATTTCTCTATTTACACTTGGTCTTTGCGTTTTTGGCATTGATTTTCAGGTTTAGGGCCAAAAAGGTGATTTTTGGAGCAAATTTGGTAAGGCCAAGGATACCACGGGCATCAACTACTGTTGATAAGACCGTGGTAAAAATTCGACAAGAAACGAGAAAGCAGCGAGACGCCAACCACGAGTGCCGTGGTGGACGATACGGACCGTGGTTGGAGCTGTTTTCTCGCTGCGGCAGTTATTTTTGCGGAGATAACCGGGGAAAAGAGGGGGAACGCGGTTATCACTTATTCTGGGCAGAAAAGAGAGATTTTTGGAGAGGAATTCTTCACCAAAACACCTCCATTCATCAAGAATCAATTCGAAGGCATTGAAGATTTGGAATTCGAGAAGAAGCACGCAACACTCTTGTGAAGTTCTTGAGAGAATCCTACGAATTTCTCCCTAGTGTTTGCTTTACTCTTCTCACTTTCTCTTCCTTAATTCTAGAATTGATTACCATGTTTAGAACGTATTTCTTGTTTTCAATGAATACTTGTGAGTAGATTTCGTTCTTTCTAGGGTTTTATGAACCATCAATATGGAGTTTGATTAGAAATGTTTTAGTTTGTACTTGAATTCTCAATTGAATCAATAGAAGGTTGCGTTTTTCTTGCTTACGAATGTTCTTAAGGCCTTGGATGTTTGTAATTCAGAAATTAACCTAAGAAGTACCGAAAGGTGAATTAGGGGAATTTGACCGCCAACCCTTCTACCTAGGCCTACGAAAGTTGAAAAAGGAGTAGTAGACTAGGGAATCATTAGATAACCCGATCTTGCTTTGACCTTCAATTCTGTTTAACCTGAAAAGCAGACGAAAGTTGTTGATTAGGTTAGCCAGGATAATTCTATTTAGCATCGAAAGGGCGATAGAATTTAGAGGTTATCGATTCTTGATTCGTTTGAGTTATTTTCTTGTGCGTGCTTTAATCTGGCTTCCAGACCCTGTTGCTAGGTGAGTAAAACCCTATAAGTCTTCATCCATCGAATTACCTCGAGTTAATCCTTTCTAGTCCACTTTAGTTTTAGCTAGTTCATTAGAAGTCATAAACAATTCACCAACCCGATTGGCTTAGCAATCAAGTAGAGGGTTAGTTCACTGAGTTACTAGACCAAGTCCCTGTGGGATCGACCTTGACATTGCTACAATAGTACCCGTGCGCTTGCGCCAAGTTTTGGCGTTCTGTGGACTTTGTCCCTAGTAGCCATTAAGCGAAGACTCTTAGATTGACTAAGCTGTTTTTTTTTTATTTTTATTTTCTTTCTTTTTCTTTCCTTTGTGATTGATTGTGTCTCATTTCTTGTTTTGCTAGGTATTCTTGGTGTATGCAAAAATCTCCGGAATTTGAGTTCGATCCCGTGATTGAACGCACTTTCCGTTCTCGGAGAAAGAGGCTGCGAACGGAGAAAGCTAGCAAGAAGCAAGAAGAGGAGTCTGCATCGCAATCGAAAATGGCCGGTGGAGAAGCACAACCGAAGACATTGGAACAATACATGGCCCCAAATGTCACAGATCCTCCCACGGCCATCAACCCTCCCAACATCGCCAACAATGATTTTGAGCTGAAGAATTCCTTGATTAATCTGGTCAAAGCTTCGCCATTTCGTGGTCACCCTAGTGAGGACCCCAACTGACACCTCCATATCTTTCGCCAGGCGTGCGATACGTTCAAGGCGAACGGGGCTTCACCGGATGCAATCAAACTGCGATTGTTTCCGTTTTCCTTGGAGGATCGAGCATGGGAGTGGCTAGACTCTCTTCCGCCGAACTCCATCACCACTTTTGATCAGATGGCGAGCGCATTTCTTAACAAATATTTCCCGCCAAGTAAGCTGACAAGCCTCCGCAACCAAATATCCACCTTCGTCTAAGAGTCGGATGAGAACCTGTACGAGGCTTGGGAACGGTTCAATGATCTACTTCGCCGGTGTCCACATCATGGTCTTGAGCCATGGGTGCCCATCCATGCCTTCTACAATGGAGTGGATGATCAGTTGAGGGCGATGATTCTTGCAGCAGCTGGGGGGAACATCATGAACAAAGCGGTCGATGAACTCTATTCTTTGATCGAGCAAATGGCGTCCAACAGTCACCAATGGTCCAAGCCCCGTTCCTCGAGAACAGGAGGTAAGTATGATGTCGATGCCATTTCTGTTTTGACTGCTAAAATAGATGCTGTGACTCAGAAGATAGACCGTTTGCATGTAAATTCCAATCCTCCCCTACCGTGTGCTTCTTGTAATTCATTTGAGCATGAGACCTTGTTTTGTCCTGTTGGGTTAGCTAGTCCCGAGACCTCGGACCAGACCAATTACATTGGAAACCCAAGACAGAACTTTGACCCATACTCTAATGTCTACAACCCGGGATTTAGATCTCATCCTAATTTTTCCTATCGGAATAACAATCCCACGGGACCGCACCAACAACAATGCACCCAAAGACCACTGGTTTCCAAAGACAACAAGCTGACCCCAACCTGACCTCGACAAACCCAAGAGCCTGACTGGAAGGCATTGGTGGAACGTATGGTTGTGTCCCAAAATCAACAAGAAGAGACTATCAAGCTTTTAGTTGATAGAGTTGACCAGTTGGCCACTCACAACAAAATGCTTGAATCTCAGATTGCTAGTCAGGCTAATACTTCCACCACTCCTCCAGGAAAGCTCCCTAGCCAACCTGTTGCGAACCCAAAGGATCAATGCAATGCCATAACCTTAAGAAGCGGAACGCAATTGGCGGGGCTTAGGGGTGTGTGTGATGAGCATGTTGTTGTTGATGTGCATGATGATGATGTTGCTGAGAATGTAGTTGATGTTGAGAATGTTGTGAATGATGTGAATGCTGATGTGAGTAATGATGTACATGAAGAGGTAAATGTGCTTCCTAAAGAACCTGCGATTGATGTTGATGTGCAAGTTGAGAAAGAAGTTTCTAAGGATGCAACAAAAGTTCCCCAAAGAGTTTACACTCCACCCTTGCCTTTCCCTCAAAGATTGGCTAAGGCTAAAAGTGATAAGCAATTTGGGAAGTTCTTGGAGGTCCTCAAGAAACTTCATATTAACATTCCATTCACCGATGCCCTGTCTCAAATGCCTTCCTACACTAAATTTTTGAAGGAAATTTTGACAAACAAGAGGAAGTTGAAAGAGCATGAGACAGTGGCATTGACGGAACAGTGTAGTGCCGTGCTCCAAAATAAGCTTCCCCCGAAGCT
Organism: Portulaca oleracea; assembly: GCA_029582165.1. Lineage (NCBI taxonomy): Eukaryota > Viridiplantae > Streptophyta > Magnoliopsida > Caryophyllales > Portulacaceae > Portulaca > Portulaca oleracea. The sequence goes on from CM055871.1 coordinate 17,931,164, forward strand.
TAAGGATCCCGGTAGCTTCACCATTCCTTGTGAAGTTGGAAAGATTTCCATAGACCGTGCATTATGTGATCTTGGTTCTAGTGTGAGTCTTATGCCCCTCTCTTTGTCCCAAAAGCTTGGTATGGGTGAACTAAAGCCCACTACCATTTCCCTCCAGTTGGCCGATCGATCGGTCAAATTTCCCATAGGAATTTTAGAGGATGTCCCTATTAAGTTGGGTAGCTTCTTTGTTCCTGTTGACTTTGTTATCCTAGAGATGGAGGAAGACACCCGTACCCCCATTATTCTTGGTAGACCTTTCATGGCTACGGCTGGGTGTTGCATTGATGTGAAAAATGGTAGGATGTCCTTTAGTATAGGAGGTGAGAAAGCTGAGTTTAATTTGTTTGAAGCTGCTAAATTCCCTGCATTTTCTGATGATTGTTTTAGAGTGGATATCATTGATTCCATTCTTAGGGAAGATAGCACTAACATTCGTTCTCACGATCCTCTTGAGCTTTGTTTGTTGTCTAACAGTAAAACCCAGGATCACGATCCTGAGGTTGCCCATTGTGTGAAGCTCTTGCAGGCATCCCCAGAAGTTCCACCAACGCTGGAAACGGTGGAGGCACTAGAGGTTGGAAGCAAAAACAAGCAAGCTTCGAGCGAGAAGGAAGCACCAAAGGTAGAACTGAAACCTCTCCCTTCTTCCCTAAGGTATGAATTTCTTGGCCCCGATTCCTCTTATCCTGTGATTAAAACTTGAATGATGCTGAGATTGATTCATTGTTGAGAGTCCTTAGGTCGCATCGTAAGGCCATTGGCTATACCATAGATGACCTTAAAGGAATTAGTCCCTCATTTTGCATGCATAGGATTTTGATGGAAGATGATATAAACCCACCATTCAAAGTCAAAGAAGGTTAAACCCTAACATGAAAGAGGTGGTGAAAAAAGAGGTCTTGAAATTACTTGATGCTGGGATTATCTACCCTATTTCTAATAGTGAGTGGGTGAGCCCGGTGCATGTTGTGCCTAAGAAAGGGGGGATGACTGTGGTGAAAAATGAGAACAGTGAGTTGATTCCTACCAGGACTGTTACGGGGTGGAGGATGTGTATTGATTACCGCAAGTTGAATGATGCCACCCGTAAAGACCATTTCCCTTTCCCCTTCATTGACCAAATGCTTGAAAGACTGGCGAATAATTCATTCTTTTGTTATCTAGATGGGTATTCCGGGTTTTTCCAAATCCCTATCCACCCTAGTGATCAGGAAAAGACCACCTTTACATGTCCTTACGGTACATTTGCCTATAGGAGAATGCCATTTGGGTTGTGTAATGCACCCGCTACTTTTCAACGATGCATGATGGCTATTTTCTCTGATTTTATTGAGGACATTATGGAGGTGTTTATGGATGATTTTTCAGTCTATGGCAATTCTTTTGATCATTGTTTAAGAAATCTTGCTAAAGTGTTGTCTCGATGTGAAGAAGTGAATTTGGTTTTGAATTGGGAGAAGTGCCATTTCATGGTACAAGAGGGTGTAGTCCTTGGTCATGTTGTGTCAAGCAAAGGCATTGAGGTTGACAAAGCAAAGGTTGAGGTGGTTGAAAAATTACCACCTCCAACTTCTGTTAAGGGTGTTAGGAGTTTTCTTGGACACGTTGGTTTCTACCGACGGTTCATAAAAGATTTTTCGAAAATTGCTAGACCTCTCACCCGATTGCTTGTCAAAGATGTGCCTTTTGAATTTGATGATGTTTGCTTGAGTGCTTTCAACAGGTTGAAAGAAGCTTTGATTACTGCACCTATTATACAAGCCCCGGATTGGAGTTTACCGTTTGAAGTGATGTGTGATGCGAGTGATTACGCATTGGGGGCTGTTTTAGGGCAAAGAAGAGATGGCAAGCCTTTCGCCATCTACTATGCGAGCCGAACTATGGATGAGGCTCAAGTCAACTACGCCACCACAGAGAAGGAGTTCTTGGCGGTTGTTTTCACCTTGGAGAAGTTTCGACCATATTTGATCAACTCCAAGGTGATTGTGTTCACCGATCATGCCGCCATTCGACACCTCATGAAGAAGTCGGACTCTAAACCTCGGCTCATTCGTTGGGTGTTATTACTCCAAGAGTTCGATTTGGAAATTCGGGACAAGCCCGGATTGCAAAACGTGGTAGCCGATCATCTCTCTCGATTGGAGGATGTTCCGAAGGAGAAGCTCCCTATTGATGATTCTTTTCCGGAAGAGAAGCTCATGGCCGTGTGTACCCCATTCATTCCATGGTATGCCGACTACGTCAATTATCTTGTGTGTGGAGTGTTGCCACCGGACTTATCATATCAACAAAAGAAGAGGTTCCTATTCGAGGTGAAGAGCTTTGTTTGGGAAGAACCACTTCTTTTCAAGCTATGTGCCGATGGGGTTTACCGGAGATGCATTCCGGAGGAAGAAGTTCAAGGGGTGCTACATCATTGCCATTCCACGACTTATGGTGGACATTTCGGCCCCGATAAAACTGCTTCCAAGGTCTTGCAAGCCGGCTTCTATTGGCCGACCCTCACCAAGGATGCAAGGGAGTATGTGCTAGCATGTGATCGTTGTTAACGGATGGGTAACATTTCCAAGAGGCACGAGATGCCCCAAAGCGGAATTCTTGAGGTTGAGCTCTTCGACGTGTGGGGGATAGACTTTATGGGTCCTTTTCCTCCATCTTACAAGAACCTCTACATCCTTGTTGCTGTGTATTACGTATCCAAATGGGTGGAGGCGATTGCATCTCCGACGAATGACTCAAGGGTCGTCATCAAATTCCTCAAGAAGAACATTTTCGCTCAATTTGGCACTCCTAGAGCCTTATTGAGCGATAACGGCACCCATTTTCGTAACCGGCCGCTAGAAACTCTCCTGAAGAAGTACGGGGTGTTCCATAGGGTGGCAACACCTTACCATCCTCAAACAAGCGGGCAAGTAGAGCTTTCGAATAGGGAGTTGAAGAGCATTCTCGAGAAGACGGTTGACCGATCTCGAAAGGATTGGTCATTGAAGCTTGACGACGCCTAGTGGGCGTACCGCACGGCGTTCAAAACTCCCCTCGGCACCACTCCATTCCGGTTGGTGTATGGGAAGTCGTGTCATTTGCCTGTGGAGTTGGAACATCGAGCGTTTTGGGCTATCCGAACTCTGAATTTTGATGCAAAGGCAACCGGTGAGAAGCGAATGCTTCAATTGCAAGAACTGGAGGAATTGAGGTTGCAAGCTTATGAGAGTTCGAGGATATATAAGGAAAGGACCAAAAAGTGGCATGACAAGTTCATCTTTCCAAAGAGGTTTAAGGCAGGAGACATGGTCCTTTTGTTTAACTCGAGATTGAGATTGTTTCCGGGAAAGCTGAAATCCCGGTGGTCCGGGCCATTCCAAGTTATGAAAGCATATCCCCATGGAGCTGTGGAAGTTTGGAGTGAGTCTACCGGCACATTCAAGGTCAACGGGCAGCGACTTAAGCCTTACATCACAGGCCAAATTGAGGAGAAGGCCGCATGTTATGTCCTCGCCAATCCCGTATGACTTGAGGTATGTATCGTCTAGCTTAAGACGTTAAATTAGCGCTTCTTGGGAGGCAACCCAAGCTTTTTAATTACTTTTCTTTCCCTTTTCATTTTTTTTCTTTTATAGGAGTTTATCTTTCTTTCTTTTCATTTTCCTTCCCCTTTCCTAGTTTTTTTCCCCTTATTTTCCTTAGTTCATTTCATTCTCGTTTTGTTTCTTTTCTTTGATTTTTCTCTTGTTTTAATCGTGTTTCTCTTTTGTATAGTGTAAATTTTTGTGAGTATTTGTGAGTAAAAAAGAGAGAGAGTTTGAGGGAGTGTAAGAGTGAGTTTGAGCAAGGAAAATTAGCATGGAGGAGTTGGTCTCTAGGGTGTTTTGATGGTTTAATGAGTGAAAAGTGTTTGAGTTAGAAAGAATGAAGAAAAAAAATGAGAGTTTGAGGGAGTTGGGGGAGAAAAGAACTGTAAAAACTAGAGTGAAAAGATAGAAGAAAAAAAAAGGGTGTGGAAAGCAATTCGAAAACCAGCTCATAATGAAGTTCCAGGGCCAACCTTGGTCTGCCCGTGGTGAAAACCTCAGACCGTGGTGCTCTGGATTTCATTTGTTCAAGAAGCACAGTTTTCCAGAGCCAACCACGGGCTGCCCATGGTGAAAACCTCGGACCGTGGTTCGTCTCCCTCCCTTTCTCCAATTTTTCCCCTTAAAACTCAATTTCCAGCGCCAACCACGGGCTGCCCGTGGTGATAACCACGGACCGTGGTGGCTGGAAATCAAAAACAAAAACAAAAAAATTTTTTCTGCGCGAAACAGCCGAACCAGCGCCAACCACGGGCTGCCCGTGGTGGCAGCCACGGACCGTGGCGGCTGGCCTGCGCAGGTTTTCACCCGTTTTTCCCCCTTTTCTCACTCAATTCATTCATTCTTCCTCCTTCTTTCACCTATTTTCGAACCCTAGCTCCCACTCAAACAACTCCATCCTTCTTCTTCTTCATTCTTCACAAACCCTAAACCTTATTTCCATCCTCAATCCATTCTTCTTCTTCTTCTTTCTCACCAAATTCAAATCGTCACCCTAAACCCTAACTCCTTCTTCTTCATTCCTCACCAATCTTCATCCCTCACAAATTCGAACCCCACCACTACATTCACCTTTACCCTTCACTCTCATCTTCCCACAAATCACATTGTTGGAGCTTCAAGTTGCCATGGCACCCAAAAAGAGAAGAACTGATGCTGCTGGGTCCTCCAACGAACCAAATCCGAGGGAGCTTCGTGCTCAACGAGCCGCAAACCGCGCTGCTATGGAGCAAGGTAATGATCCTATCCCTTTTCAGTTCAATAGCCCAATACAAACTACTAATTACTTGCGTTTGAGATCCCGTGGTTTTGTTGCTACTCGTTATGTTGATGATGCTTTGTTGCAATCCATGGGTGTTTTGGATGACATTAAATGGTTGTTTGCTAGAGGGGGGATGGGTGATTACCTAAACATCAAAGAACCTTCCTATTCGGACTTGACTTTGGAGTTTTTGAGTACCCTATACACCGAGGTTCAAAATGGGCGTAATTGCCAAGAGGGGGTCATTAGGTTCCGTTTGCGTGGCCAAGACTATCAATTGAATTTGAGTACCTTTAATAGCATTTTCCACCTCCCGCGTCCCCTTGATGTTAGTGAGCGTCGTGTGCCTCCAAGGTATGACCCGGATTCTTTCTGGGAAATGATCACCGGGGAGCAACATTTCGACTCTAGTCGGTCTAAGGCGACCGAAATCAGAAACCCCGTGATTAGGTTAGCTCAACGCATCTTCGCGACGAGCTTTTTCACGAGGGATGATAGCATGAATATGCCTCGGGTAGCGGAGTTATTTTTCATGAAGAATATGTATGAGGGTAGGCAGATGGACCCCGACTCTTTCTTAATTACACATCTTCAAGAGATAGCTAATAGGAAAAAGGGTAAGATCACCTGCGGGGGGATTGTCACGAGGATTGCAAAATCTCTCGGAGTCATGCCAAATGAGGAGTTTAGGATTCCCGGGTCTGAGAGGCTTGACCATAGCGCTTTGACCACCATGCTCTTCATTGTTTCTAGGGGTGGTAACATTTACTGGAGGTACCCAAATCGGCAGCTTATGCAGTTGCCCAATGTGGCCCGAACGACTATCCAAAATCGGGCCAACTTCTCCTTCCTACCGGGAGGGGATGGAGACCCGGTTCCCCTAGATCTTATCGCGTATGATCCTGAGTCCGACCATGACGAACCCCAATCCCCTCACTCACCTGGCCCTTCCTCCTCCCACGCTTTCAACATGGATGATGTTTCGACTGCACTTCGCGAGATCCGTGACGAGCAAACCTCCCTTAGGGAGTATGTCCGATCGGAGCACATTGAGCTTCGGGGCATGATTGCGTCGCAAAACCAACATTTGACTAGCATGAGCGAGTGTTTATCCGCGATGCGTGGTTGGTTTGAGAGCCATGGCGCTCAGATCCCTTACCCTTACCCTCCGCCCCCTCCTGATGCATGATGTTTGCTCATTAACTTTTCCTTCCCCCCTATGATTGTTTGCTTCTGTTTAGCATTGAGGACAATGCTGTGTCCTAGCATGGAGGGGTTGGTTAGTTTTATGTGACTTGGTTGTCTTGTTGATTTGGTTGCTATGATTCGATGATTGGTGATAATTTTTGGGAGAATGACTTGTGTATATGCATTTGTACATATTTTTGCATCATGCATATAGTTTGCACAGCATTTAGCATATAGTGGTGTTTCATGAATCTAGGTGTGTCCTTTCTTTCTTTTATTTTTCTTGTTTATCTTCATAGGTAACAACTTAAGCATGTAGTTTGCATTTAGTTTAATTGCATTTAGTTCATCTAGTTAAAAAAAAAAGAAAAGAAAAAAATAAAGAAAAGCCAAAAAATTAGAAAAAATCAAGCAAAAAGAAAAAAAAAATATTAGAATAGCCTTAGGATTAGGTTAGGTAAGCCTCCGGTGATGATTGTAAGCCAGCTAGTATTTCTTGTAGCTTTGTTTAGCCTTTGCGTAGCCCGCAAGTGATTCAAATATTTGAAAAGAAATTTCAAAAACATCTTGATTTGGGTTTACAACTTGATAGTGAAGATTTATTGCCCTTCTTAACCCTTTGATGTGAGCTTAGCATTTGTATGTTTATGTTCTTTGATTGGTTGTTGAGCACAAACCCGTGAGACCACTAAGCCAAAATGACTAATCATTTTCATTAGTCTCATATTTCCATGTGTGATTCAACCTTGGTTGTGATTTCTAGAACTTGCTTTTCATCTCTTTGAAACTGCACTTTGCATCATGCATTGACAACATGATTGAGGCATTCTTCCGCACTTATTGTAGCTACAATACCAAATAGCCACCCTATTCATGTAATTCTCCGCCTTTAACCCTTCTTCTAGCCTTTGATTACTCCGCTTTCTCGGAATAACCTGAAATTATAAGTCTTGGCCAATTACATATCTTCCTACCTTAAGCCATTGCTTGGAGTATATTGAGTGTGGTTGATGGGGTTAATTGTGAATACATTCGCAAAACAGTGTGTTGGGAAAGTAATGAATAGGAAGTGTTGGGATTTTTCTCACTTATGTAGCATCAATGTAGTGGCTATGTTAGCAAAACCCGCCAAGTTTTGTAATTAATTTTGTATATGATTTTCACTTGCCAATCACTTGCTTCGAAAAATAAAAATCACAAAAAAAAAAGAGAGAGAGAACAATTCAATAGCAATTAGAAAATATATATATATATAAAAAAAGGGAGCTCAAGTGTGATGGCAAGTGAGGAGTTTAGTAATGAGGCAGTTTCTAATAAATGTTTCGGGATTGTTGTGATTGTTTATGGGCGAGTAAGGTTCAATGACATTGAGTGAGGTTGGAAAAGTATAACTCCAAGCTTGGCTTCGAGCTCCACTTATCCAAATATTTTCCGTCCCTTACCCCTAACCTTAGCCCCGTTAAAACCCTTTCAAAGACCTCTTGATTGTCATTTGCATTTTGCATATAGCGGTAGAGAATTGAGATGATCATCAAGCATATGGTAGATTGTTTCGTAGGTTAGAGTATTGAGAGAACCAAAAACATTGACTTCATTTTGAAAACACATGAGGGGAGTGTTTCTACATTCCCAAAAGTGAGGATTGCTCTCAACCGTTTTAGTTTCATACTCATACATGTGTTCTCTCGCTAATTCGGTGACGGAAGGGTGACTAATTTGATCTTGATGGTGTGATTCCCCTAAACCCTTTTCGAAAATCTCCCTCTATCTTGTGCTAAAGTGTTTTAATCGCTTTAGGGTTGTGTTTTGGTTGGGCAAAGTTGCTTGAGAGTTCTGCTAATGCTTACCTGAGGGGGCTTGTACATAGGATGTTCGAGTCTTTCTTTTCTTTTTCTTCTTTTGAGTTCATTTTTCCTAGTTTTGAGTCTAGTACTTGCATGGGGACAAGCAAGGTTTTAGCATGGATTGTTTGATATGTTCATTATTTGCACTTATTTTTAGGTATTTTAGAAGCATAATCATGGTGATTTTTGGCTAAAAAGGTGTTTAATCTTCCCATTTCTCTATTTACACTTGGTCTTTGCGTTTTGGCATTGATTTTCAGGTTTAGGGCCAAAGGTGATTTTGGAGAAAATTTGGTAAGGCCAGGATACCACGAGCATCAACTCGCTGATAAGACCGTGGTAAAAATTCGACAAGCAGCGAGAAAGCAGTGACAGCGCCAACCACGAGTGCCGTGGTAGCGACCAGGCAGTGGTTGGAGTCATTTTCATTCGCGATTATTTTGCGGAGATAACCGGGAAAAGAGGGAACGTGGTTATCACTTATTGCAGGCGAAAAAGAGATTTTGGAGAGAATTCTTCACCAAAACACCTCCATTCATCAAGAATCAATTGAAGGCATTGAAGATTTGGAATTCGAGAAGAAGCGCAACACTCTTGTGAAGTTCTTGAGAGAATCCTGAATTTCTCCTAGTGTTTGCTTTACTCTTCTCACTTTCTCTTCCTTAATTCTAGAATTGATTACCATGTTTAGAACGTATGTCTTGTTTTCAATGAATACTTGTGAGTAGATTTCGTTCTTTCTAGGGTTTTATGAACCATCAATATGGAGTTTGATTAGAAATGTTTTAGTTTGTACTTGAATTCTCAATTGAATCAATAGAAGGTTGCGTTTTCTTGCTTACGAATGTTCTTAAGGCCTTGGATGTTTGTAATTCGAAATTAACCTAAGAAGTACCGAAAGGTGAATTAGGGGTGACCACCAACCCTTCTACCTAGGCCTCGAAAGTTGAAAAAGGAGTAGAAGACTAGGAATCATTAGATAACTTGACCTTGCTTAGACCTTCAATTCATTTTAACCGAGCGAAAGTTGTTGATTAGGTTAGCGGGATAATTCTATTCGCATCGAAGAGGCGATAGAATTTAGAGGTTATCGATTCTTGATTCGTTTGAGTTATTTTCTTGTGCGTGCTTTGTCGGCTTCGGACCTGTTGCTAGGTGAGTAAAACCTAGAAGTCTTCATCCATCGAATTACCTCGAGTTAATCCTTTCTAGTCCACTTTAGTTTTAGCTAGTTCATTAGAAGTCATAAACAATTCACGGCCCGATTGGCTTAGCAATCAAGTAGAGGTTAGTTCATCGAGTTACTAGACCAGTCACTGTGGGATCGACCTTGACATTGCTCTGATAGTACCCCTGCGCTTGCGGCCTGCCAAGTTTTTGGGTTAAGCGACTGAAGGTTAGTTTTGAAACTTGGCGGGGCGCGGCAAGTACTATTGTAGCAATGTCAAGGTCGATCCCACAGGACTGGTCTAGTAACTCGATGAACTAACCTCTACTTGATTGCTAAGCCAATCGGGTTGGTGAATTGTTTATGACTTCTAATGAACTAGCTAAAACTAAAGTGGACTAGAAAGGATTAACTCGAGGTAATTCGATGGATGAAGACTCTAGGTTTTACTCACCTAGCAACGTCCGAAGCGATTAAAGCTGCACAAGAAAATAACTCAAACGAATCAAGAATCGATAACCTCTAAATTCTATCGCCTTCGATGCTAAATAGAATTATCCCGCTAACCTAATCAACAACTTTAACCGCTTTCAGGTTAAATGTAATGAAGGTCTAAGCAAGGTCGGGTTATCTAATGATTCCTAGTCTACTACTCCTTTTTCAACTTTAAAGAGCTAGGTAGAAGGGTTGGTGGTCAAATTCAATTCACCTTCTTGCTTCTTAGGTTAATTTCGAATTACAAACATCCAAGGCGCTTTAAGAACATTCGTAAGCAAAAAACGCAACCTATTGATTCAATTGAGAATTCAAGTACAAACTAAAACATTTCTAATCAAACTCCATATTGATGGTTCATAAAACCTAGAAAGAACGAATCTACTCACAAGTATTCATTGAAACAAGAAATACGTTCTAAACATGGTAATCAATTCTAGAATTAAGGAAGAGAAAGTGAGCAAACACTAGGGAGAAATTGTAGGATTCTCTCAAGAACTTCACAAGAGTGTTGCGTCTTCTCGAATTCCAAATCTTCAATGCCTTCAATTGATTCTTGATTGATGAATGGTGTTTTTGGTGAAGAATTCTCTCAAAATCTCTCTTTCTACCGAGAATAAGTGATAACCGTTCCCCTCTTTTCCGGTTATCTCCGCAAAATAATCTGCGGCAAGCGACTCGACCGATCGTGGCTATCACCACGCGGCGTGCTGGCTGTTTGTCTCGTTTGCTGCTGAATTTTTACCACGCGATCTTATCAACGAGTTGATGCCCGTGGTATCCTTGGCCTTACAAAATTTGCTCCAAAAATCACCTTTTTGGCCCTAAACCTGAAAATCAATGCCAAAAACGCAAAGACCAAGTGTAAATAGAGAAATGGGGAAGATTAAACACCTTTTTAGCCAAAAATCACCATGATTATGCTTCTAAAATACCTAAGAATAAGTGCAAATAATGCACTTATCACCACACCTAATACACCACCTCTAAAAACTATCGGTCCAAAAGTCCTCCCATCCATACCAACAAAGGACCTCTACTTCCTACCCCAAATATTCCACCTCTCAGGGAAAACTATCATAGAGGACCTCCAACAGCAAATAAAATAAGGATCTCACCAACTCCCTTGTCTAAAGGAACTAGACCTCCGTGCATTACAAAAATTTGGGTCCCAAAGACCTCATTGCAACGATCTCATCCTTGGTCAGAGACCAAGAAAGGTATAGTGTCCTCTACTGCAAGTATGTCTCAAACACATTACCAGAGATCCAACCAAGTTCCGCAAACTGAAAATCAACAAGATTGGAAGAGTGACCTTTGGAGACAAAAGCCAAGACATGATCCTAGACATTGGGAAGGTCGCGAAACAACACCACCCGCATCATTTGAGGGGGAGCCTTCTATCATGAGGACCTCAACCTATGCACAAGCTGTCAAATTGAGGGGGAGTCCTATCATCCCTTGTCCTTACATGTGGTCCCTCTCCTACTCCCAGGTACGTCAACTCTCTGCATGTCTGGACCTCTGATGCCTCCATCAGTATGTCCTCTCAAGCACCTAATAATTCAAAATGGGTCCGATCAAAGTCGTCTGACTACCTCTCCCATAGGTAACTCAGATTCTTACCTTTTACCTTCCTCCTCTCGTCCCTCTCTCTTTCTCTCTTCTTTTTGGCCACATAATTTAGTGTTTGTACTCTCTTGCTTCCTTCTTGTCTAAAAGACAAAAAGGGGAAGAATTTTGCCATGCTTTTGTCTGTAACTAAAATACTTTGATGTGCTACTAAGAATGCTACTTTGATCTATCATAATGTCAATATACATATATGTTGTACTTGCAAGTTTTGTCTTTCAAACAAAAAGGGGGAGATTGAAGAAACCCACCACTGCCATGAGGATCTCCGCCTATTCGTCATAGAGGACCTCCAGCAGCAGCAGTAATCTAAGCGCTAAAGTTTTGTTTGAAAGACCGAAATCAAGATTAAATCAGGGAAGTTGACTATACATTATTCTCTATATATTATTCTTGTTTCCTTAATACTATATGTTCCTATTATGACAAGCGATCCTATCTTGTAGATACTTAACGGATTGGAACAAATCTCCCAAGATATTGAATATAAGAAGATTGGAGATCAAGAAGATTGGATTAAGATATCTTGGATTGGAGATCAAGAAGATTGGATTAAGATATCTTGTGAGGTTGCTGTCAAATACAAGATATCGAATATAAGGGATCAAGATATCTTGTGAAGATTGGAGATCAAACAAAATCTAGAAAGAATCTTCAACTAAGGAAACACCAAGACTAGCCGTTGCATTGAAAGCCAAGCATCTATATAAAGAACGGTTGCCTTCCGTTTGTAATTAACGATTCCAAGCAAGATAAATTGTGTGTAGGAATTTTGTGATAGAAAATTCTGAGTGTAGCTACTTGGTTGTGAATTGTGAGTTGTGTAACTAGAAGGTGTGTTCTGGTGAGGACCTCAGAGTCGTGTAACTAAAGTGAAGTGACCTCACTTTAGTGAGTTCAAGCCATTCTTCCTGCCTAAATTGTGAGGCCACTGCTGCAGAAGTTCATCCTGAATCTTCTACCCTTGTAAGCATCTGTTGAGGACCTTACAGTCCTTGGCAGTGCCGAGTTTGTAACCTCCTCTATTTTCTAGCACTTTAAGTTTATCAATAAAGAAGTATTATTCAGATATATAAGTGCTATTAACGTTCTTGTGTTGATTAAGTGCAGAATTTTTATACAACCCTATTCACCCCCCTCTAGGGTTATTTCACTAAGAATACATGGAAGGTTCGAAATGAATGCCTTATGGCATACCAGCAGAAGCTCTTGGGACTTGCTGATCAATTTGAGAAGATTAGCTTCCAACAACTTTCTAGGGCTCACAATGAATTGGTCGATGCTCTAGCCAAGCTATCTTCGATGATATCAATCCCATCAGGCACGTTCCAGCTACCAGTAATAGTATAGCGACAGTCTGAACCAGCATATGTTTATGCTACAAAGACACAAGAAGATGATATTGAGGCATGGTTTCATGACATATACAATTTTCTTCGGAAAGGAGAATATCCAGCTGAGCTAGATGCTCGAGGACAACGAGATATCCGGTCTTTAGTAGCACAATACTGCTTGATCCAAGATCGCTTATACAAGAAATCGGCTACATGCATCAATTTGTTGTGTATCGATGCTAAAAGTGCAAAGAAAATCATGGCCACAGTGCACGGAGGAGAGTGTGGACCTCACATGAATGGACGTATGCTAGTAAAGAAGATCCAAAGAGCTGGATACTATTGGTCAACTATCAGGCCCGGTCCTGACATTTTCGGGGCCCCGGGCAACATAATAGATCGATTTTTACAATGGGGCCCTTTTGAAAAAAATATGTCTAACATTTATATTAGACAATACCAAGAAAGTGTCAAACAATAGCAATTAACAAGGTAAATGTAACAAATGACAATAAGTTAACTAAATCCATCGCCACGAATTGTATATTTTAAAGTGAATCTATATAGTATATAAACCATTGCAAGAGAGACGCATAAAGTTAATAATAAAAATGCCAAATCAAAATAACATTTGGGAAATGACTGCTCACATGGAAGCTATACATAATTTACATGGTAATCAAAGATCAAGCCTTTGGTTGAAAGAAAAACAAGAATGGCCTAATTTTTTTTTAAAAAAAAGGTTAAATTGAAGATATCTCATTCCCATTAGACTAAATTAGTCGTCAAAGTTAATAAGCTCCATTGATAAATTAATCTCCTCAATATTCTAATGACTAATCATTACTGCCTACTTTTTGTTTAGTTTGGACTTTGGACATAGTACTGAGAATAGTTTTGGGAGTGAAAGTGACCATACAGAGGTGAAGGAAAAAGAATTTTCGCACATTTGTTTCCCAGGGCTATTAAATTTTGTTGTGCCTAAGCAATAATCACCATTTCTTGAATTATTGGTATCATTATCTCTTGCTGTCGAAGGGAAAAATGTTTGACAAGGAAGCAGAATATATAATCCCCATAAATGTTTGATAAGGAAACAAAATATTTAACATTAAATTGAGAAGAAAATGCATACAAGAAGATATGAAAGTATTTGGAAGCAGTATGGGGAGAAAAAAATTGACAGAGTACTAACCAGAGTTTGATAACCTGTGAAATGTCAATGGCAACTTGAAGAGCCGGGAAGACAAAAAGAGTGGGCTCCAAGTTGTCATGACCATTAACTGGGTCTGAACTACCATTTGCATTTGGTCCAGTGCCCTCATTACAAGTCCCACACAATCTACCAGGGACTTCTAGAAATGAATTAGAAGCCCTAAATGTCCCTTCATTTGGCAAAAGAGTCTCATTCTCTTCAATCTTAGATGACAAATCAATTTCCCTGGCCTCATTTTTGTAGGATTTGTTTGTATAGTTGAACCATCGTTCTTTAGATACACCAAGTAACTCCCCAAAGACCTTTTTGCCTTAGGAGATGAATCTTTAGCGTTCTTCGGCAACAATCTCTTTTTCTTGGAAGCAAAAAACTGTACAATGAAAGCCTCAAAATGAACCATCATCTTCGGTATCCAATCAAAAACAGGACGGTTTTAATTTTAATTTTAAAAAGTTGTAATCTTGATTTGTGTTTATTTGGTGCTGAATGAGCATTATTTGAAGAAAGTACTGAAGAATATAACTTAAATTACACAAGCAACTGAGGAAAAGAGTGGGGTTTGAGAGTAAAGAGGTGAGGTTGCAAACTTCAATGGAATTCACCCTAAACTCAATTAAGGAGGAAGAAGAGGGGCTAGAAAATTGAGGAAAACGGTAAGGGAGAGAGGTGGGCCATGGGCCCATATAAATATAGATAGTAAGGTGATATACGGTGGGCGGTGAGTGAGGCCCTCTAACGTTTTCTATTGGACCGCTGGGGCCCCTAAAAATCAAGGCAATATTTTGAAAAAATGCTGGGCCCTGGGTGGTTGCCCCTTGGGCCTACCCTCAGGGCCGGGCCTGTCAACTATGGAAGCCGATTGCTTGGATTTCGTTGGAAGGTGTCATAAATGTCAAGAGTATGCCAAGCTGCAGCATCAACCTCACTCATATCTGACCACGTTGACATCTCTATGGTCATTTTCAGTATGGGGTATCGACATCATTGGCAAGATACACCCAACAGGAACGGGAGGACATGAGTACATCCTAGTCGCCATTGATTACTTTGCTAAGTGGGTAGAGGCAGCCTCTTATGCGAAACTCACATCCAAGCAAGTGGCCAAATTCATCCTTCGGAACATCATATGTCGATATGGGGTACCTCATGAGATCATCAGTGATAATGGAAGCCATTTTCGGAAGGAAGTGGAGACATTGCTCACCATTTACCATATTCAGCATCACCGGTCCTAACCCTATCGACCTTAAGCTAATGGAGCTGTAGAAGCGACCAATAAAACAATGGCAGGAACCATCAAGAAAATGGTTGTTACTTACAAAGATTGGCCTGATAAATTTCCATTTGCTTTATGGGGATACCACACTTCTATACGAACTGCTATAGGGGCAACATTATATTCGTTGGTATATGGGATGGAAGCAGTCCTACCAGTAGAATTAGCGATCCCTTCGTTACGAATAGTAGCAGAGAGTCAATTGCCAGAAGCAGAATGGACTAGAGCAAGGTTCGAGGAGATGGTGTTGATGGATGAAAGGCGATTGAGGGCGTTACACAATGTGCAAGTGTACCAATGTAGGATCACTCGTGCTTTCAATAAGAAAGTAAAGAATCGCTTCCTTTAGGTAGGTGATTTAGTGCTTAAGGAAATGAGGGCACCTATGCAAGACCCAAGAGGAAAGTTTGCACCCAATTGGAAGGGTCTTTATATGATTAAGGACATTTTACTAGGAGGAGCAACTCGACTTGCTACTATGGATGGGGAAGATGTGATTCAACCCACAAATTTGGACCAGCTCAAATGATTTTATGCTTAATATAACCAAGTAACTGGAAAACCAACTTTCAGACACTTGGTCTATATTTGATAAGTGCTCATGAAAAGAGGAAGAAATAAAAATTTACAAGAAAGTAACAATTGTGAATAACATTCCTTCCTTTATTAATAATGCAAGTACACTGCTTGTAAGTAAGAAAATTCAAAAGACGAAATTAAATAAAAGGTTATTTTGGCAAAGCAACTTCATTTCCTTCATTTTTCTCATCCATCTTCTAATCTTGCTTCACCTTATCCGCTTCGCCAGTGGTCTCATGATCGGTCTCCATGTCTCTAGGGTCGCTTGGGCCTCCCTCTTTGTCTTTGGGCCTATAGGCTCGCCTGCTTGATTTTCGCATCTCGACCCCAAGACCAAGGCGGTCTTTTGCCGAGACCTTTGCGCTTAGCCGATCCTTTACCGATGTATGAGGGCCTAGTCTTTTCTTCACAGATGTTTGTTCTCTTCTCGCCTCTCCGGTACGACGAGATTCAACGGCCGCAATTAGCCATCCGTGATAACCTGCGTCGGCATATTGGGATATACGTGTCTTCGGCAGAGCCCTAAGGGTTGGTCTCTTCTCCCAATAGTTCAGCCATGACTCTATCACTAAATGACGAAGCTTCAGCTGCTCGGGGGCTTCAAACAGCAACTCAGGGATGGTTTGCTTACGACCCTTTTGCCTTCGCACTCGCTCCGGGAAGTAGTATGTCATGTGCGCCGGCAACGCAAACATAAGCGTTGCGTGAATCACGGGTCACATATTCAGAGATATGCCACCATTCAATCCACCACGTGATATCGCGAGGTTCCTTAAGAAATGCAATCCACTCCGCTATTGAGTGAAATTAAGTGTATCTCCTTTTCCTTTGACAATAGTACGCCAATGCCAAAGATGTTCGGTGCTCCTCGATAAGGCTCAAATGCTCCATCAACCACATCTGTTCCACAAAGTTAGCAAGGGTTATGATTGCATGACAATTATCCCACTCTAACAAAAAAAATGAAAATTTTTGGTGTTGTAAAAGACAGACGGCTTTTACAGTCAGTAGGTGGCTGCCTCTATCACAAAAAATAAAGGGAAGAAGAAAGGAGGGATAATGGTGTACCTGAAGTAGTAAGAGGCTCCCACGAAATTCATGTTTCGGATTAGGGTCGTCCAAGCCCAACATGGTCTCCGCTAACATCAATGGCACCGGGTTGTAGCCTCAAGCCATGTCTTCGACGATTTGAATTAGGTTCGCTGGACCAGTTATTTGGCCACCATGGTATCTCGAGAAGATTTAATATGAGCGCTCGCACTCGTATCACCGGGCCATATTCTAAAGTATCAGGGGATTGAAAGTATTCCACTATGGTTTGGAAATGTACCTTTTCGCCAAATAATGCACTTCCTATGACCCGGGATGGAAGACATAGCATCTCTTTGTACTATTTATTGACGTCAAGAGATGTTGGAGGTGCCGTCGGCGGCGCAAAGTGGTTCGTCCCGAGAATAGAAGTCTACTCCTCTAGAAGCAGGCATAGCTTCTTCATGTTAAAATGGAAGACATGCATCTTCGGATCCCAAAAACTCTCCGCTGCTCGGAGGAAGTCGAGGTTTACTCTCACTTGCCGAAGATTCAACAAGCTCGTAAGTTTGTATCTCCCGAGTTCTTTCTTTTCCTCCTTGGACAAAGTGCTCATCCAAGTGGCAAGCTTCTTCGCGAACGCCATAAAAATTCTAGAGATTTTGGTGAACTCTTGGTGAATTTTTGTGAAGGCCTTCAAGTGGAGATAATGGGTGAAGTTCACTTACACAAAGAAGGGTATTTATACACCATCAACAAGGCTCAAAATGGATAAAAAAATCAAGAAAAACGGTCATATGGTTGTTGATCATCAATCCTATGGTTTTGCCGTTCCTAGACCACGTGCGCCCTGGGCCAGGCCAAATTCTCCCTCCTTCGACTAACAAAAGTCGCGTAGGTTTTGGTGTGATCCAGGCCCATTTTCAACATTCAAAGTCCGCCTAGCTTTTGAAATCAGTTGGGCTTTTCTCTTTGATGAATTTAAGCAGCCCAATCGCGTGTTTCTTATGTCTCGGGTTTTGTTGTTGGCCCAATGATGCTCGGTTCAGAAATTTTTGCTCGAGTTTACTCCGACACTTAAGTTTTTATGTTTTCTTTTCTTTTATTTTCTTTTTGGGGAAGCGGGATTAATAGGGATTAATCCTATCATGTAGAAAATCACATTCATCAATGCATTAATAAAGCATAAAGAGTTGTGCATACATTGAGTCTTGCATTAAAATAAAAATAATAAAGAGACATTAAAATAAAAAAAAAGGAGTACAAAGAGTTTTTGCATTGCATTGCATTGCATAAATGTTATCACCACAATGAGCCCGAATCGCCGTTGTCCTCAACCAGATCATCACCAACATTTGAAGTTCCAGCGTTGGAAGCACCGGCAATGCCAAAATAAGTGTCCCAAGAGTAATAGTCAGGGCCGGGTGTGGGACCAAAGCTTGAGAATGTCGGAGGAGGAGGAGTGTTTTGTGTTTCCATCGGAGAAGGCTCTCTCGGGAATGATGATGCAGATAAGGGCACTCCTGGAGGGGTCGGATATGTCCGCGAAGGTGAAGATCTAGAAGATTCCTGCGAAGCCGCCAACCAAGAATGCTCTGGGACATGCCAACCAAAGGAAGGGGTTGGCCAAGCAGATTCTATCACATGGCCGGGGGTTGGCCAACCAGAAGAAGTGGATCCTCCTAGCCAAGAATGTTGAGGCACAGACCACTCTTGTGAGCCCATGGGCCATAGAGGACCCATCCTAGGAGCCAGAACAGGCCATCCGGCAAAGTGAGAATTAGAACCAAAAGAGGGAGCATTATAAGGTGCAGGATGCGATGTAGCATCATCCACTAGGGCTTGGGTACCAGGATACCCAACAGATGCATCTGATCACGATCACTCACCATTATCTCTCGACCTTGGCGAGCAGAACGCACTAAAGCTGGAGTGCGACGAGAATGTGAGGACCGGTAGGTGGCGCTTGACTATGAAGTATCCTCCACCCAATATGAATGAGGCTGGGTGTCACCACCATACCCAGCGCTGTGATACGACCCCCTTGATCGAAAGGCTCCTCCAAAGACATCTGAGCCATGTCCTCTTCCATGCTTGGAGGACGACGACCTCTGCTACTGGACCTACTACGATGAGATTCAGATGAATTCTGGCCTTCAACCAAAATGCCTTTGCCACGACCCTCTGGTACAGGTGCCAAGGGACGACGCGAAGACCCACCAATCTCTTCCCGAGATTGGCCTCGAGAAGATTACTCCCATACTGAAGAGCGACGTGGGGGCTCTGTATGAGGAGGAACCACATTGGAGCGTTGCGAAGGTTCCCTAGGAGCGGACTCCGCATCAGCCTCCATATCTGCACCTCTTTGCATTGCCCTGATATCTACCAAAGTCGGTGAACACCTGATTAATGTGTTTCTTTATAGTGCTCCACTCCTTGACCATACGTCGAATGGTTGGCCAGAAGGAAGGCAAAATCAGGTTTATTCACAAATAAAGTGAAGAATGATAAGGAAGCAACATAAAATGAAGATTACCGATTTCTGTTCGAATTCCTATAATGCGGAACACTCGCTGCCATGTTATATGTCCAAGAAACCACCAATTTTCTCCTCTCCTGGTGGAACCTCCATCTTGGCGGTTTTGCCATGTTATATGAAGTTTGCATATGCCGCCTTACCCCAGTTCAAATTTCGAATATTGTTGAAATTCAAAAGGTTAGAGAACCACGGCAAAACAATGTTATTCCCACGGTTGGCGAAAAGGGTTCCAGCAAGAATATACGCCAAGAAGATGAAGTGGCATTGCTCCTGAGGAAGGTTTTGAAAGCTTGCATCACGTATTACAATTTCAAAATGTGTATAAGAAAGATTGGACAGGCCTTGTCTCTGGTTCAGGCCTGCTGTCACAAGACCAAGCATGTTCAAGGCTGTCGGAGGAATATCCACATCGAAGGTTACATCTTTCCCGTCCCAGGGAAGACCCGTGATCATGACAAAGTCCTTGGGCGGCACAGTCATTTCACCCACAGGAAGGTGGAGGGTATTAGTGGTATCCCAAAATCTCTTACATATTGCCCGACCTATGATCCGAAAAGTCCGACTCTTCCAGGCCAACAAACATTTCCAAAATGGTATAAAACCCGTCGCGGTTAATGTGTCACGCACAAAATTTCCATGGATTGATTCAGCAACTTTAAGGGGATCTTTCAAGATATCGCAGGTTTTCATGTTATCCTCCTAGAAACAGTAAACAAAATTTCAGGAGGCTATCTAAAATGGGGGCTCACTTGGTATTAGGGACTCGAATACAGTCTACTAAACCCTAGCAGGACCCAACATAAATTGGAATACTGGGCTTACTGCCGCGACCCACAAGACGACACCCACAGCCCAACAAAAATTAGCAAAAGCCGCTTATCTTTTGCTGAATAAATGGGTCACGTGTCCGGCCCAAAAGACGCGCTAGAAGCCCACCCAAAACATAATAAAATCCGCCTGTCTTTTATTATTCTTAGGCGGGCTGTTGTTTGTCATCTGAGCTGAGGATGTGGGCCAAAAGGAAACTAAAAGCCGTCGAGGTTATATCTGATATACGGGCCAGATTAAAAGCATTTTAGATGCATTTTACAAGTCGGGTTTTCGGACGGGATGCATAAATAAAAGGATTATCCAATATCCTAAGCGATAAATATGCATCAATATAAGCATGCTTAAAATGGCTAAAAATCGACAAGACATGAAAAATAACAATTCGTGCTTGCTTATTTTTACACTAAACTAAGCATAAAAGAAAGTTTGGAGGTCACCTTGCCATGGGAACGATAGTACCAAACATGGTTCTAGGGTTGAACAGTGAGATTAGAAGGAGCTGCCCCCCCCCCCACGAGGTACGAAATTATGCTGAGAAGACCTTTCATGAGGCCATACCACCGCATGAGGGAGAGGAGAATTCCTTTGACTCTGGGGTTGCATCTTCTAAAATGAGAACTCTCTCTTCAAAGGAGCAAAGTTCTTTTAGAGAAGAAGAAGCTATAGAGGAAGTTATGAAGGAGATATGAGTGAATGAACGAAATGCATTGAATTTATAGAAAGGTTAGGTGAATTTGAACCGTTCGTTTCTAGGACCCGCCTCGAGATTCCAAGTGCGTTTCATTGTCGAAAGTCCAAAGGTCATCATCTTGCCACCCAAAGGAGAGACAAGGTAATGTGGACAACTCTCGTCCACATGTGGGTCAGGCCCACTTTGATTCCGTTCGCGAAAAAAAAGTGAGGAAGAAAATAAACAAAAGCCGCAGAGGTTTTGTAGTGGCCACGGCCCAGTTTCGCGGCCCAGTTTCCTTCACTAGCCCAAGTGAAAAGATAAAAGCCGCGTAGTTTTTGTGGTTTCTACGACCCAAGATTGCGGCCCAAGCTCGTTACGGTCCATCAAAATAAGTCATTCAACCCACGCAGTCCAAAACTGCCGGCCCAAAGCTCGTGGCCCAAAGCTCGTGGCCCAAGGTAAAAATTTGAACTAATAATCCCTCTTATATTTCAGAAAAGACCAACACTTTGTTTTCTTGTGATTTTCAGGTCGCCACATAAAAGAGCGCCGACAACATCCAACTTCCGGTTGCAACATAAAAGAGCACTGACATCATCCATCATCCGGTCGCCACATAAAAGAGCGCCGGCAACATCCATCTTCCGGTTGCCACATAAAAGAGCACCGACGTCATTCATCATTCGGTCGCCACATAAAAGAGCGCCGATAACATCCATCTTCTGGTTGCCACATAAAAGAGCACTGACATCATCCCTCATCCGGTCGCCACATAAAAGAGCGCCGACAACATCCATCTTCCAGTTGCCACATAAAAGAGCACCAACATCATCCATCATCTAGTCGCCACATAAAAGAGCACCGTTAGCATCCATCTTCCGGTTGCCACATAAAAGAGCACCGACATCATCCATCATCCGGCTGCCACATAAGAGAGCGCCGACAACATCCATCTTCCGGTCACCACATAGAAGAGCACCGACATCATCCATCATCCGGCCGCCACATAAAAGAGTGTCGACATCCATGATCCGGTCGCCACATAAAAGGGCACCGACATCATCCATCATCCGGCTGCCACATAAAAGAGCGCCGACAGCATCCATCTTCAAGTCAGACATCAAGCAGTCAGCATCTCAGGTTGCTTTGACCTTCGTCCTATTCGGACTCGATCAAAGTGGGGGCTCTCTATAGATACCGAAATTTGCACCGAAAAAATTCTGACCCGTCAAAATTCAGCAAGTCATCTGGACCAAACGCCAAAATGGGTCATTAGGCCCACGAAGTCAGCAAAGTAAGCCCAACAGATCAAAACAGCCCGCATAGACACAATAAAAGTCGCATAGGTTTTGGAAGACCATAAGCAGGTCTAAAACGTGAATTCACGAATCCGGCCCAAGAAAATTCACAAAAGCCATCGGGCTTTTAGATTGAGTAGCGGCCCGCCTCTGCTGTCCACGTCACCAATCCGTGCACTTCAATCTTATAAGCCACATAGGTTTTGAGAATTTCTCTGATTTTGGCGCCAGTTTTCCCCCATGCAATCCCATGACAATAGCCCCACGTGATTGACTTTTTGACCAGGAAATTCGTAAAAGCCGCTGGGGTTCGATCTTGCATGGATGATGACATAATTGTAGGGATATGTCTTTCACATTTCCCTCCAAAGCCCTCACTTCACCGCCTATAAATACACATCATTTCATCCTCATTTGACAAGCTAACCCCTCCATAAATCTCCATACACTCATTCTAAATTCTCTCTACAATGTCCATACTCTTCTAATTCTCTCCTAATCATTCTATCATCACCACCTTATCATACACCCCCCTAACCATCCTCATATGCATCCTTCCATCCAAGCTCCAAGCCGAGGCTAAATCAAGGGATCGATCTCCGCTTCCATCTCATCCATTCCTAGTAAGGTTTGCTTTTCACTATTTTATTTCATCAAGTATTTTATGCTTTAATTCCTTATTTGCACATGTATTTGTAAAATAAAACCTCTTTGTTTTATATTGCATGATCAAGAATATAATGTTGTGAAATTCATTAATCTTCTCCCCGCTCTTTTCATTTCAAGTTCGATTTTAGTAGAGTCTGTTTTCTAACAGGCGGATTCGAGAGTTCTTATAATTCTCGAATTCGTAACCCCACGATCTAGCAACCAACCTTGGAGGGGGTGGAGAAGGGTCATGGGCGTGACCTTAACACTATGCTTAGGAGGAGGGTAGGGGGGGGGGGGAGGGGGTTAAGGAGGGTACTTACTCCTCCTTACCCCTTTTTGGGAAGAGAGTGAGAGAGGATAAGGGAGAGTAAAAGAGAGTGAGGTTTACCCCCCTTTACCCCTCTTAACCCTTATTTTTTTAACACCCCAATTTGGGGTGTAAACAAATGTTTAATTAAATTATAACATACATAAATAGAAAATGACCATATTACCCTTAACCCTAATTTCAATTTTTCACCAACCTCTCACTGATCTTTCTCTCTCCAAATGCAAAACATTGTTCTTTCTCTCTCATCGAAACTTCACTCTCTCACAAGGTATCTCTCTCCACACTACAATCTCTTCTAATTGAGTTGAATTTGTTGAATTTCTACCAAATTTGCGATTAATTGAGTCGAACATGTTGAATGTTACCACATTTGCGATGATTGAGTCGAATTTGTGAATGTTTTGTACAGTCGCCCGTGACAGAGGAAGTATAAGAGGTAAACATCTTGGTATGTTCGATTTGATTTTCTTCGTTATTTTTTTTGGAGGCTTTTCTTCTATCATCTCTCTATTTTCATGGTTGATTCATTTTTTTGGGCTCATATTTCGATTTTTAGGGCTTTTTCGATTTTCTGGGTGTTTTCGATTTTCTGATTTTTTTTTTCAAATTTGTTCTTGATTTCTGTTCTGGGAGTTTGTTTTGTGAAGTTGTTCTGATTTGTAATGTTGATTGAAGTTGTTCTTAATTTTTTGTTTTTCAAATTTGTTCTTGAATTTGTTTGAATTTCATGGACGATTCGTTCTGTTTGAATTTCAAATTCGTCCTATATGTTCTTTTGCTATCTGTTCATAATGATTCGTCCTATTTGTTCTAAATGATTCATTACGATTCTGAGGGTCATTGGATAAATACCTTGCTATGTAATCAGATGCTGCAAAGATGTGGTTGTAGTAGTCAATGGCTGATATCTGTTGGGATAAAAAAAACTCAAATTCATCAAAGTTTTTGTTCTCAATTCTTATGTTTTGTCTTTCTTCTTCTTCTTCTTCTTCTTCTTCTTCTTCTTCTTCTTCTTCTTCTTCTTCTTCTTCTTCTTCTTCTTCTTCTTCTTTAAATTAAAAGTTCTCCTTTCTTCTTCTTCTTCTTCTTCTTCTTCTTTGTCCCATCAACGACGAGTATCTGATGCCATAGTGAACGTCCCTTGTCTGTCTTCCATTCATATTGAAAGGCCTACTGCAGAAAATGTAAGCAAATATTTGTGGACTTGGGAGGTGGTCAATGCTACTTTTGAAGAGGATGAAGAGCTATTTACATATGACAGTTTCATTGAGCTAGTGCCATTAATCGAGGATTCTGCTTCCACCAAGTTTTCTAGCCAATTCATTCCTGAGAGGACTCTGTCACCGCCATGCCCTTCTCTCATGCTTGAAATTGAACAGAGTCATATATTGCCAACTTTCTAATTATTAGTATGATTATGATAGTACTACAGAAGACAGAACAACCAGTAAAATTATTCTTAGATAAAATTCTGCAAACATCAAGCTAGGTAGGTTAGCACATAAGTCCAGGGAATTGTGGAAATTAGGGAATTAATTGTAAAAAAGGAGAGAAGTGGATGATTAAAATCATGGCCCTTCATTGTTCTTGTACGTGAGGGCTACTTAAGCCTAATGATTGTACTTTGGTTATTTGTGTTATACATGTCAATCAATCGAGGCAAGTGACTCAAAAAGATTTTTCTGCATCACAAGGGAAGTCTTTCTCAAAGTCTTCAGATAACTCAAAGGTAATTTGTTGACCTATCCTCATGTTCATACATCATCTCAAACTTGTTTAGGTGACAATGCTTTATGAATTGTAGAGTTCATAAAATATTTTGCATATGTTAGCAACCTTTGAGGTCAATTTTATTTGTGTCCATATGATTGTAGGTGTAAATCTTGATCTGTATACAACTGGGAAAGTTCTAAATCCTTGAATATTTCCTTCCGTAATCAATTATGGTTTGTGTAGGATTAGTATATAACATGACTTGCTGTTAATGAGATAAACAAGTGGAATTTGAGTGTATTGACATTTTTTTTTTCAAAACTCTTTTAGATGGCTGGCCAAGGGAACAATGAAATGGAAAAATTCATTATATTCCATCATATTCAACGTATGGCCGTAGTACACCTACTTTGTGTACTGTTATGTTGGTTTGTTATAAAAGGGATCGCATGTCGGAGGAAGGCACATTACCTTTGCAAGTTAATGACAATAGAAATCGACTTAGACAAGTAATAATGAATGACATAGTAGCTGGTAGTAGATGCCGTGAGCTTCTTCGAATGGGTCCTAGAGTTTTTCTTCATTTATGTAAGGTATTACAAAGAGATGGTGGTTTGTGACCAACATTACGCGCTAGTGTGGAGGAACAAGTTCCCAAGTTTTTAATCATAGTTGCCCAGAGGAGTAGATGTGTAAATGCTCTATTTCATATGTCAGCTAAGGTTGTGAGTAGACATTTTCATACCTCGTTGGAGTTGATTATAGAGTTGGAGGATATTTTCCTTCAACAACCTGATGGCTCACAAACTTCTCTCGAGATATTGAATAGCCAAAGGTTTTATCCATTCTTCAAGGATTGTGTTAGGGCGATTGATGGGACTTATATTCGTGTGAAAGTTCTAGCCAAAGATGCTAAAAGATATCGTGGTCGAAAAGACTTCCCCACCCAAAATGTATTAGGTGCATGCACCTTCGATTTGAAATTCACTTATTTTTTCGCTGGTTAGGAAGGAACTGCCTCAGATTCTAGAATATTGAAAAATGCTTTAGCAAGGTCTCATCAATTGAAGATTCCTGAAGGTAATTTCATAAGCTAAACTTTTGTTTTCCCTCAATGTGTTACAAAACATAACCCCATTATGGATATAGATTTTAACTAGTATTTCTTTTTCTTTTTTTAGCAAAATTCTACTTAGTTGATGTTGGTTTTATGCTCAACAAGGGGCTTATTACTCCATATAGATCCACACGTTATCACTTGAAAGAGTACTCAAGAAATCCTTAACAAAACAATCGAGAATTATTCAACCATCGACACTCTTCATTGAGAAATGCAATTGAGAGAGTGTATGTGGTACTCAAAAAACGATTTCCAATATTATCAAGTGGAAATGAACCTCTTTTTGGAGTTGAAACACAAAAGAAGATAATTCTTGCTCGTTGTATTTTACACAATTATCTAATGGGAGTAGATCATGATTTGGATTTTATTCGAATAGTGGATGAAGAGTTAGCAAATTAAACTAATCATACCAATGAATACGTTGAAGGAAGTCACGATGATGATTCAAACGAGGGAGAAATACTAAGGCAGAATATATTGGATGCAATGTTGTTAGATTACACAACATGAGCCGAACATGGAAAGAAAAAGCCACACTTTCCCAAGTTGATCAAGCTTGTTTGATTCAAGGCTTCTATATCAGAAGATGTTGAGAAGGAGTTATGCTTTTGGTAAAAAACAATGGATGAAGCGTTGCATGATGCTTTGATTAACCAAGACAACTTGGGAAATCGTTTTAACAATACCTTCACCACAACGACCTACGATAATGTTATAAATGAGTTGAAGAGACTGTTCCTGGACAAGCTGCTTGATAAACAAAAGATTGTGAATCATTTCAAAAACATGAAAAAAGGTTTAGCTCGAGGTATGATGTCTTCAAAACGGGAAATGGTTTGAGTAACTTTTCTTGAAATCTGGTCACTTATATGTGGAATGCAGAGGATTTAGTTTAGGATCAATTTATTAAGGTATGTCATCATCTATTATTATCTATTAATTTAGTTATATATTACCAAGATCGGACTAGACCCAAAAGTAATAGTATCATGAATACATTTTGTGTTTATTGGTTAAAATAATAGTATCATGAATACATTCTATGTTTCTATGTCGTGTTTTAGTAGTGTTTATCAAATTTCAGGAGAACCCGGAAGCTACAAAACTGAGGAACAAACCATTTCCCTTCTATGACAAGCTTGTCATGGTTTATGGAATGGATAGAGAAACGAGGGATAATGTTGAATTTGCAGCTGAAATCAAAGCCAAAATGTAAGCTTCGAAAGTGACAATTTCAATTGAAGAAATTGATCAATTGGTTGGTAAAAATGAAGTATGTTTGGAAAATAATGAGGTTGAGAGTTCTAAAAACTCGAATGTCTCAAAGGGTGGCAATTCCACCCCAAGCAGTAAAGAAAGTGGTATTATTCCTGAAGAAGGTGAAACTAATGAAGTAGAGACTCCATCAAAAAGGCCAAAAGGCAAAGGCAAAGGTAAAATGAGCGAGGAAGAATTTGAGATTTTGAATGAAGGCTTCTAAACGATACTTGAGGCTATTTGCAAATCAACTGTCAAATTGAAGCCTAATCGTCTTCCGATAAGTGAATATGAGATTTGGCCCATTTCGAGGAGTTTGACCTTGGTGACCTTATTGATGAAGCATATGCATTGGTTGCTAATCCTGAAAAATTGAGTGGCTTGCTTGCATGTCCTCTTCAGAGGTATAAGGGGGTTCTCAAGGCAATGATGCAACTTCGACATGCTTAGAGTATCTCTTAAGTGGCCTCATTATCATCTCAATTAAAGGCACTTCCCAGCCCAAATCAAGACATCAAGTCGAATTTCTTTGTATTTAGTTTATGCTCGTTGGACTATTATATAAATTATACCAGGTTTCTTTTTAATTTGTGAGAATTTTGTCACGGTGGCTTATGATTCCTTTGAATTGTGGTTGGGATAAAGTTGAATTGTGCTTTGGTGTTAATCAGGTTGTGGAGGTTGTTATGGCATGATTTTGGATCAGAGCAAGTTGTAGTTTTGTAGTGTTTGATCACTCTTGTATATTTTTTTTATTTTAATATATTGTTTTTTCCCTTCTTGGATGATTGATTGTTTGGATGGAGAGAGGGAGGGGGGAGAAGGGGTTGTGAGAGAGAGAGAGAGAGAGAGAGAGAGAGGGCAGGGGTAGAGAGAGAGGGAGAGAGAAGGGGGGGTGGGACAAATTATGATATAACACCGAGTGTACCGTGCTAAGAGTGTACGACATGATAATTTCCCAACTTGGATATTTTCCCAACTTGAATGTATATTTTCCTTTACACAATGCAGTTTTTTCCATCTTGGATGCAAAATTATTATGATATGAGTGTATTATGATAATTTCCCAACTTGGATATTTTCCTAACTTGAATACATATTTTCCCTTACGCAATGCAGTTTTTCCCACCTTGGATGCATATTTTCCCTTACACAATGCACAATTGGTGATAATTTTTCTATCATGACGTAATGCATGTTTTCCAGACTTAGGTGCAGTATTCAAGCACTACAATGTATATTTATTGCAACATCATATACTTTCCCTTACACAATACACAGTTGGATGCAGAATTATCATGATAATTTCGCAACTTGGATATTTTCCCAACTTGGATGCATATTTTCTCTTACGCAATGCAGTTTTTCCCACCTTGGATGTCGAATTATCATGATATGAGTGTATCATGATAATTTCCCAACTTGGATGCATATTTTCCCTTACGCAATGCAATTTTTCCCACCTTGGATGCAGAATTATCAACATATGAGTGTATCATGATAATTTCCCAACTTGAATATTTTCCCAATTTGGATGCATATTTTCCCTTACGCAATGCAGTTTTTCCCACCTTGAATGCATATTTTCCTACTTTGAATGTATATTTTTACCGAGGGTACCGTGCTATGTACACTCGGCCCTTCCGTATAATTGCTGGAGGAGGGGGGGGGGGGAAGGTAGAAAGAGAATGGGCATTAGAGCAAATGTAAGGGTATTATATTGAATTATATATAATATGAAAAGGGCAAATATGTCAATTAACATATCACTCTTATGAACTCTCCAAATTGTTCTCCCAAACAGGGGTAAGTAGTTTTCCCTTATTAACCCTCTCATACCTTCACCCTTCTTTACTCCTCTGAACCCCTGCTCTCCATTTAAACTCTCATTCCAAGCAAAGTGTAACGGTCACGACAGTGACTTACTGGAACTCTCTTCTTCCACGTCTTCTCTTCTTCCTAATTCTCCTAAGCGCGTGCAAACTCGAGTCTTGTAGCTAGAAATAGGCCCGAGCTCAAGTCTGGGATTATTCTTACCGATGTGGACTTGACTTATCATCTTCGTGGGGCCTCGGGGGAGACCCGTTGTCGAAGACCTAGACATACCTAGTGAGGAATTGGATGTCCTAGGTCTAGGCCTTGACCCAATGTTTTTCCAAGGGGATCAGAAAGTCGATTTCTTCCAGCGTGAGAGCCCGAAAGGGGACCGAATCATCCTCCCCTTCTTGAAAAGGACTTGCCTTTAAGTCTACATTATCCTCCTCTTTCCTCTAGGGTGTAAGGTCTCCTACGTTGAAGATGGAGGAGATGCCGCCCATGTCTTCTAACAATTCATATTTGTCGGCATTCTCATTTTCCTTGATACACATAAAATCCATGAATGATCACATAGAGACCTTCTTTAATAAATATTAAGGCTTATGATCGCATTTATATTAAAAGTAATAGGAGGGAGTTACATTCTCCTTAAGAGCTTTGAAGGTTGCTCGAGCCTAAGGGGTCCAAGTGAAGACTCTCTTTGTGAACCCTCTTTCTCTTAAAGGTATAGAAATGGTGTTTGTGCTGGCATCTTTTTATTCTTCTCCTTCTTCCTCTCTTTGTTGAAGAGCACCACATCCTGTTTTTTTCTTCTACGTTCCGTCATCTGTCAAAAAGAAAGTTGACTAATACATCCCTTTCATTATTGTAGCACTGATTAGAGGTTCAAACAGAAAATTTTAGTGTAGTTTGTAGATAGTAATTTTACCTCACACTTTGAAGTAGGACTATTCGTCGGTTTAAAACCGAGCAGAATAAACCGAAAACCGAATAAGAGTAAAGCTTGAACTTAAAACCGAACGGAATTAAACTGTTCTGTTTGGTCCGGTTCGGTTCTCGGTTTATTCGGTTCAAAACCGAATTATGCACGTTTCTATTGGGTTTTTCATCAGAATTGAGCTGAGACGGACCAAACAAATCGAAAACCGAATAAGGGATAAAGCCTAAATCGAAAAATGAACCGAATAAAAATCAGTTCAGTTTGGATCGATTCGATCCGGTTCGGTTCTCCTTTTATTCGGTTCAAAACCGAACAATGCACACCTTTACTTTGAAGTGATTCCAATAATGTAGCATTGATAAAATTATTGGAGTCACTCGAAAAAAATATATCTCTTCAAAACCTCAATTTCATGAGTAGAATTATTTGAGATAAGTCGATTTTTCAATAGTTTCGCTTCTCTTCATCCTCTTTTATTGCTCAAACTCTTTTTACCTTGTTATCCACTCATTGGCGGACTTGTACCACTTAGAATTATTTGAGATAATTCGATTTTTTTGAGATAAGTCGATTTTTCAATAGTTTCGCTTCTCTTCATCCTTTTTTATTGCTCAAACTCTTTTTACCTTGTTATCCACTCATTGGCGGACTTGTATGGAACTTAGGGGTGTCCATGGACACCCTTAGCCAAAGAAAAATTTGTGTTTCTCTATTATTATTCAGAAGATTTTTTTTTAATTGGAGTAAGTGGACACCGTAAAAAAGTTCTCAAAAAACATAATAGAGGTGTGCAATTTAGGGGCAACCCAAAAATCTTAAAATAATACTCAATTTGTCATAAATAACTTGTCCAAGCTGACTAATTAGGTTAAAAGTTTTAAAATTTTGATCGTTAGTTTATCAAATTTTATGTTGAGTTATTATATAAGACTACCACTATTAGATTTGTGATGAAAAATATTTTTACCTGAATACAATATTATTAGTCTTGCTAAGATGAAATGTGAAATATTAGTGGCCAAAGTGTTGCATCGAAGATCATGAAATAATAAACTGGACAAATTAATTGGGACGGAGGGAGTACCAAATTATTTTTTTATAAACAAAAAGTGTAAGTCAATGAATTGGGTAATTCGGTATCAGTGTAAGTTAACGTGAAATTTCAATTTATTTGGTTGAAATATTTATATGATGATGTAAAATTTTGTTAAGCTTGTGAATATGTCATTTAACATTTATTTTTATTTTTGTTGCAATTTATTTAATTTTTATTTTTTTATTTTTTTAAAAGCGTTTATGTAATAAGTATATTGGAAACCCCTGAAATGAATGTTTGGATCCGCCACTGAATCCACTATTATTATAAATAATAATAAAGGCAAATGAGCATGTAACGTTTCAAATATGATATATTTTGGTGTATAAAAGCTATGATAACGAGTAAAAAAGTGCAAAAATGTAAGATGTAATAGTAAAATAGTATGATAAATGTACCAAAGCATTAATTTTTATTGATTTGAGGAGCGGGTCAGGCTTTGAGTTTTGGTAAGGTTGGCCCACTAATTTTCTGGATTTTCGACTTCGGTTAATTCTCGGTTTTGGATTGAAAAATCGTGTTCAAAACCCAGAATTTTTGGCGAGCTTAGGTCAGGTCAATTTCTACCAGGTCTAGCTAGCAGGGATCCAAGATTAGCCTAAATAAGAATAAATATTTCAACTTTGGAGATCAAAATTGCTTTCAAGATGGAAAGCTTCTTAGTAGCTTTTTCAAGTATATGCGAAAACATCTCAATTTTTTATTTTCAATAATGGAAGGACGAGCTATTTTTTTTCGAGTGATTCCTTAGTATGAGGTAAAATTACACTAAAATCCGTACTAAGGAATCACTAATGGAAGGACAATATATATATATATATATATATATATATATATATATATATATATATATATATATATTGTGTGTGTGTGTGTAAACTTCCAAACGTTGCCCAGACTCAAGATAACTTTCGCGAGTCATATCACCAAGAGATCAACAAGCTATACTTTGATTAATGTCCTACTCGGACTCGGTCAAAGTGGGGACAAACTATAGACGATGAATTTTGTCATTCAATTCAACTTTACAAATATTGTAATTTATTTTGAGTTTTCTTTATAAAAATGCCAAGAATTTTGAAATGGGAAAATGATGAAAAAAAGAAGGAAAACCCAAAAAAAAAGTCATCACAAAAAAGCCTAACCCAAACAACCCAAAAAAAAATGAAGCCCGACACGCGGTCCTAGGCACGACTGCAATCTGGATATGGACATAACCCATTAGCATACCTGCAGGCATGCAAGCAGGTTATGCCCGACCCGGGTCACCTCGAGAAGTGTGCCAACCTCGGGAAACATGCAGTTGGGCTTCGCCCAGGCCCAACATACCTATAGGTATTCGGATAGGTCATTCCCAACCCGAGTCATCTCGGTAAGCGTGTTGACTTCAGGAAGCGCACAGCTGGGCTTCTCCCAGGCCCAGCATACCTATAGGTATTCGGGGGGTCATGCCAGACCCGAGTTACCTCGGGAAACGCGCTGACCTAGGGAAACGCGCAGCTGGGCACCTCCAAAGCCTAGCATGCCTGCAAGTATTGTGGCTATTGTCCTCTCATTTTTACCCTAATTTCCACCCTTATTTCGCTTATAAATACCCCATACCATTTTCTTTCACCTTTTACACTAAAATCACCATAGCATATTGACACTAGGTGATTTTTCTCTTCTCCCTCCTTCATTTCATTCACTTGCATTAGCTTACATGGCATTTTAATTTCTTCCTTTCTTCTTCCCTCTCTTGACGTTATTGTATTAAACATGACTAAATAATAAACTCGACCAAATTAATGTTGGATGCTTGTAAATGTAAGTTGTACATATTCTTTATCTTGTTATTTATTTATTTATTTATTTCTTGTGTTTAATATTGTATTTGTATGTAACTAAATAATACAAATTACACTAATTTATTAGCCCTCTCTACTTTTTTTTTCTTTAATTAAACGGTTCAGTAGAGTCTGTTCATTGAACGGGTGAATTCGGGAGTTTTTATTCTCGAATTCGTAACCTTACCCCCGAATCTGAATCTCATGGTTCGTGGTTTGTGGAGTCATTAATTTTGAGTTTATTAATTCTCTTATAAAATTATTGGCGACTCTTTGATTAATTTTATTATTTTATTTCTTTTGGCTCTTTTTTCAATTTTATTTCGATTTCAGAGATTTATGTTCAAACAAAAATTAAAAGTTGTCGAAATAAAACCAAAATATGCAGATAGAGGCACCTCGGGAATTGTTCCCGAGCCTCCGACCAACAGAATACCTGCAAGTATTCGGCTTGGTTTGTCGGCTCGGGTCTGGTCCCCAACATCGGAAATCATTCTCAAGCCTCTGACCAACAGAATACCTGCAAGTATTGTACTTGGTCTGATTGCTCGGGTCTAATCCCTAGCCTCGAGAATCGTTCCCGAGCCTTAGACCAACAGAATGCCTCCAGGTATTCATCTAGGTTGGTTAGCTCAGGTCTAATCCCGAGCCTTGGGAAAAGTTCTCGAGCCCTTGACCAGTAGCATACTTCCAGGTGTGACCCAGTCAGTGGGTTTGGTTCGGATCCCGAGACACTTTGGTTTGCATATTTTATTTTCCTTTTTCTCATTTTTAATTTCTAACTGAATATATTTTCTTCATTTCTAAAAAAAATTCAGAAACTATCATTTGACATAATAAAGGAAAATTAATTAACGGGAAATTCAATTAAAATCCCTTCAAAGAAAAGACATCCCTTTCGACTCGCCTCATCGCGTGGGATAGTTTGGGAATTTTTCTGAGTCCCATAAATGACGACTCCACTAGGGACTTACTTTAAGTGGGTATAACTTGAAAAATTGGTTTTTTAAAAATTGAGTAGAAAGGCGAAATTAATTCTTTTAATTTTTATTATTTAGTTAGGCATCAAGCATACAGACCTACATCTTGATTTTTTTTTTTTTATAAATTGAGATGAACCCAAAGGTATCATTTAAGATTTTAACACAAATTTCCCTTTCAGGCAAAGTATACATCAGACTTCGAAAAGGAATGAACTCCACATTTCAAGAAGATCGCAAGTCACTTTCCCACTCATGAAACACTTCGAAATTCTAGGGATTATGAATTTACATTTTCCCTTTAATTTTGCGAGAAACACACAGGTCACATTACTATGAACTCCATAGAATTTGTGACGCGTGAGAGACATGAGTATGTTAGGCTTTAGGTTAGGTGCATCCCCCACTTGTATGATATGTGCATCCCTTTCATGTTTTTCTAATGTGTAAATTATGTGCTACATGTTTTCCTTTTCATCTTCTTTTGAGTCAGTCCCATATTGCAATTCTTCCAAGTGTTGCTTAGTCAAATGGAATTTAATAGGCCCAAAAGTCTTTCTTAGGTACAAGACGAAATGATTCACTATGTGAGAGGTCTAAGTTTGACTTTATTAAACCCTAAGTGGCATTTGACCCTTAATGTATTTACCCGGTCATTAATTAAATTTGAGTCTATTAAAACCATAATGTTGACTCGATTTTATGGTGGCCCAATGGATACCTTCCCCCTTCATTGTGCAGAGCATCATCTTAGATTAGAAGTCAAGTCTTCATGCAAACCCAATAGTGGGCGAGTCTAACCCAAAAAAAAAAAAAAAACCATTCATCATATAGGCATTGTTTGCATTAGGTTGTCCCATATAGGTTGATAGGTCTTTGCGTAGTTCAATATCAGGGTTAATTTTTTGGTTTATGGTTTCCATATAGGCAGAATAAGGATCCGACGACCAACCTTGACTTTGGAGTAAACAAGTCTCAAAGTTGCTTTCTTTACACCCCTATCTCTAATGGCTTCTAACGAAATACCTTGAACAATGAACTCAGTCTCTTCATCACCCGACATTTGACTGAAATTTCACAGCAAATGAAAAACATAAGGGATACTATAGCTACTCAACATGATAGGAAGACAGAGGAAATCATTCATACATTAGCAAGGATGAATGATGAGCTGAACTTTCCTTATGAAGATAAAAGCAACAATCATCATAGTGAAATATCAGGTATGCATGAAATAGAGAGAGAGAAATCCCTATGTCTGCAAATCACTATATGGTGTTGGGACTCACTTCTATCCCTAGAGTCGAACAACCACATAGGTTCAACTTACCTAGGAAGAAGTTTAGAATTGCTCCAACTGTCTCCCGGTGTCCTTCAAAAGAGAAGGAAGGCTAAATCCCACCCTTAACCACATGAGAAGATCAAGAAAGAAGATATGGTAAACGAGAAAGTTCTTTTATGGACAAACTCTTTACCACAATAAATCAAATGCAATCACGCATGGAAGGTATGGATCAAAAAATGGATATGATACTTTGGATTCTACAAAATGATAGAAGGGTAGAACATCGCATAAGACAAAATGATAGAAGGGTAGAACATCGCATATGATACTTTGCTAAAGATAACGAAATGCGGCAACTTATGTCTTTCACTCCAATGTACACTACCTATGTCGAGGCTCTCGACTATCTCCTTAAGGAAGGGAAGATCAAACTTCCCCCAGTCCGATGCGAACCTGAAATTGGGGAAAATTTTGGAACCTAAATGAGTTTTGTAGATATCACAAACTTCGAGGTCATGATACTAAAATTGGTTCACCTTCAAGAACAAACTTGAAGAAATGTTCCAATTAGGAGAATTGCCACCACCGAAAACAATGTTGAAACCCTATTAGAAGTTCATGCTGTAAGGGATCTTCCACTGCAAGGTCTATGACCCTGGGTTACATCAGAGTAGAAGATAACAAAGCTCAATTAGGAGATCTTCTAATGTCATGTTATTCCTTTTCTTTCCATGAAAGTTGGCTTTTATTTTCAGAGTCAAACAAAATTTATCCAATAGTAGATTTTCAATGTATTCGTCTTACTTACATTCAATCAGATGAACCCATTTTCATTATGACTCTTGTCTTCCCTAACCCCTCATTTGTTTCTAAAATATTAAGAAAAGATTGCATTCCTGATTTAAATTGAAGAGCTCATTCACCCGTATGACCATCCAAGTCTGACACATCCATCTACTTGCTTCCTCTATCTCACATCTCTACCATTATTTTCTCTATACTTTTTTGTCTTACCTTGAGCCCAAGGTTAATGGAGAGAAGAGAAGTTAACTTCACCGCCAAAGCGAAGTTAGGCAAAAAGAGAGACAAAAAAAAAAACGACGCCAACTTGAACACTCACCTAACAAGTTGGGCAAAAGGAGAGGCAAATGAGTGAACATTAAGAGGAGATAAGCTAATCTAAACACTCACCCAACAAGTTAGGCAAAAGCAAAGAATTTAATGTGAACCAATAATCTCTAAAAGTGAGTCTCCCCTTCTAACAAATCATACAGTTGAAAACAACATGCTTAGGATATAAGATTTCCACCCTTTACCACCTACATCATAACCACCTTCATTTTCACCTTGCCGCTTTACCTACATCATTACCTTCACAAACAATCTTCTTAACCACCACCATGAACTCGACCATTCATTTTATGACCACCTCATCCCTAAATTGACTTAAGCCAAATAATGTGGTATGGGTGACAAACATCACTGATAGGTGAAATATAGATTGAGGTCGTCAAGTTCAAAAAAAAAAAGAGTAGAAGAAAAAAAAGGGAAGATAAAGCAAAAAAAAAAAAAGAAAAGAAAAAGGAAGAAACGACATAAGAGGCAGTTGTCGGTCTACATAAGTCACCCGTACACATCCCTTCACGTTAAGCCTTCGCATATCCCCTCACCATCTAACCCTATATCTTGTCTTAATGTCCTCCTTGAGGCATTAATCCTTTGAAGTTGCACCTGTTGAACTACGAATGGCATGATTCCAAACTGGATACATAGGAGAACCTCTTTGAGGCCCAATCACTACAATTCACTTTAGAGAAAATCCATCATCAAATCATTTGGTCTTTAAGAGATAGAATAAAGAGTGGCTAGCCCTAAAACCTCACCAGACGGGATAGGAAAAAAGGAGAGGGAACCTTGGTATCTAAGGACAATGAAAAACTGTCAGATTTCTTTCACTAATAAGCACACCCACTTATAAGCTCTTTTTATGACTAGTTTCTAGGGTGTTTTGATAGTAGATAAGGGATGTTTTGAGTCGATTACGTATCTACCTACCCCCTACATCTCTATTATGCTCAGTGTTGGTGTTTTTTTATGAGAACTTGCAGATTTGGGAGCCAAACACCAGTTTTAGGAGTATTTCAGGCTAGAGCAAAGGCACCACGGGTCTCCACATATCATGACCGAACCATGGGATGAATTTGGGAGTGAACAGACTAAGAAACCCATGGCCAGAGGCCACCGCTGTCTGACCGTGGTGAGCCCCACGGTTCGTGGCGAGCCAGGCTCGCATGCGCTATCTCGTTTCATGAAGGAGAAGAACAAGAGTGAGACAGTAGGTACCACGGGCAGCCCGTGGTAGGATGCCACAGTCCGTGGCAGCAGTGTTGCTCGCGTGGGTCGACTGTTTCAAAAGTAAAAGAAGGCAGCAGCGACGGTTATATTCATTCATTCATTAATCATCTATCGTTCATGGACCCATCCCTCAAGAGAGAAAAACAAACCCTAATCCACAATTCTACTCATCAATTCTCCATCAAGATTCAAGATTCAAACGGATTCAAGAGAAGCGTAGGTTGAGATTCGAGAAGAAATCATCAACGCTCGCGAGGAAGACTCCACCCCAGGATCGAAAGACTCGACGGTTGTATTCTTTATAGTTTATCTTTCTTTTCGATTTCTTTCCTCGTTTTGAGATTCGATTATGATGTTTGAAACTTGTGTACGTCATGTTTTATTTGATAATGAGTGAGTAGTTTTCCTGAATTTTAGGGTTTTTCAATCTGAAACAATGTAGTTTGATTGAACGTTTGTAGTTTGTACATGAATTCTTGTATTGAATCAATAAAAGGTTGTGTTTTCCATGTTATGAATGTTCTTTAGGCCTGGAATGCTCGTAATTTGAGATTAACCTGAGAAGTACTGAAAGGTAAATTAGGATAATCTGACTACCAACCTTTCTACCTAGTTTTGTGAAATTAGAGAAAAGAATAGCAAACTAGGGAACCTTTTGATAACCAGAATATTTGAGACCTTCAACTTTGATTAACTTGAAAAGCACACGAAAGTTGTCATTTAGGTTAGTTGAGGAAATTCTATTAGCATCGAAAGAGCAGTAGAGTTCTTATGGTTATCGTTCTTGAATCATTCTTGAATGTATGATTGTACAAGCTAGGTTTTAATGATCGAACTCGTTGCTAGCTTACCAATCACATAGAGACCTAGTTAAATGCGTTGCTAGATGAGTCCCTGTGGGATCGGCCTTGACGTGCTACACCGTACACCGTGCGCTTGTAGCCCGGTCAAGTTTTTGGCGCCGTTGTCGGGAACTCTGTCCCTAGCAGCCATTAAACGAACCCTCTTAGGTTGACTAAGCTGTTTTTCTTTTTCTTTTTCTTTTCTTTTCTTTTTATCATTGATCTTGCTGCTTTCACTGCGTTGGTGTTCTTGTTTTTGTTTTGCTAGGACCTTTTGGTATATGCAACAGAATCCGGAGTTCGAGTTCGATCCAGAAATAGAGAGAACTTTCTACCGGAGGAAGAGGCAAAGACTAGAACAAGCTAGTAAAGAGACACCTGCGCAACAGTCTGAGATGGTCGAAGAAGAACCACAAATAACTTTTGGCCAGTATGTGATTCTGAACGTCACAAACCCTCCAACCACCATCAAACTCCCTGATGTGGCGAACGACTTTGAGCTGAAGAACTCTCTCATCAGCCTGGTGCGAGCTACGCCCTTCAATGGTCTCCCGAGCGAGGATCCCAACCTTCACCTTCGCATCTTCCGACAAGCATGCGATACTTTCAAAGCCAACGGAGCCTCGCTGGACACGATCAAGTTGAGACTGTTCCCATTTTCCCTGCATGATCGAGCATGGGAGTGGCTAGATTCATCTGAAGACATTTGTTCACAAGTACTGGGAGTTTGGTGCTTACATGTTCTTACCTAAACAAAAGGACCAGGAAAGATAGAGAAAACGCAAGAGAAATCAAGATGGCTTACCACTTGATCCCTCTTAATTAGTGCTTAGGGTTCCTAACCATGTCATCAAGGTTAAACATCCTAACCGTCCTATCAAGAAGTTTAAGCAGTCCGAGTCTTCCATCTGTATCCTGTTTTGTGCTATTTCAACTGGGGGGTCAGTCATAACTCAGCATCCACATAATGGCAACTTGCGAGGTAGTTCGAGAAGAGAACTTGTCATTTTCCCTATTTTTTGTCTTGTTCTGAAACTCATATCAAAATCGCCCTTGACGCTTAGAGTTTCTATTTTATTTTATTTTAATTTTTGTGGAAAAGTCAGGCTATTTGTACCTCATACATGCACATAAATAATGTCCTCATTTGTTTAGGGTTTTGACTTTTTAGGTCGATCATGCATTAAGTGCTTACTTTCGAGACTCATCATATAACCTCTTGCATTTCATGTACATAAACTTGTGCATCTTACTTTGAGTCACATTAATTTTCATTTAATTATTTTGAGTCACGTTAGTTTTATTTTTCTTATTTTTTTTCTTTCCTTTTCTTCACTCAAATAAAATAAAAGAGTCACCTGCATAACATAAAAAAAAGAAAAAAAAGTTGTATCGTGCATTAGAATTAGGATTGCATAAAATCATGCATAAAGAGTTTTATAATATAAAATGCATAATAGAGTTTTGTATTGTACGTAATGGAGTCTTGTACATATTCATTTTCGCGTAATTCATGTAGCGTAACATGCATAAGACCACATTTGCATTCCTCTGTCTCCCGCCCGAGCTTCAAAAGAAATGCAGTTATGGCAGCTAGAAATCAAGCAAGCTCACTTGGAATTTTGATCACCTTCGGACGTATCGCTAGAAGCTCCAAGGACAATTTCAATGAAGAAATTATTCGAGTTTTACAGGAATTAATTTGAAAAATAACTTATTTTCCAAGTTAAACTCTAAAATTCGGATGGCAACTTTTTATGAGAATTAGTTTGGAAAATAATTCATTTTCTAAGTTAAACTCTAAAAATTTAATTCACAATATTTTACGAGAATTAGTTTGGAAATATCTCATTTCTGAGTTAAACTAAGAGGACCCGAGCCAGGACTCGAGCCCAATAATCGACGTGCAGGTCTGACCGCTGTGAAAAACCGAGGCTTTAGCCTGAAATGCCCAAGTGTGGGTGTGAACTCGCGAAAACTTGAGGCCCGAGTCCAGAAACGGTCGAGCGGATCTAAACGTCTTGACCCGAAGTTGATCCAATGACATGACCCAAGGTCGAGATGTACTGTGCTAGTCCGCCTAAGCTTAGGAACAAGATGAAATTGCAAGTTTTGTAGAGAAAGAAATTGAGATAAATGCTATCGGATAAAAATTGTTGGAAGGAAAATGATTTCAGAAGAAATCAGTTTTAGGAAAAATTGTTTTCCATGTCAAATTTTCCCTTATTTGGTAGGAGACAAATCGTTTTTCCAGAAAATGACCATATATGTCGACATGAGTAGCGATATATGCTACAAATGAAAATATTTGGAGCTCCAAATTCATATTTGAGTTTTTTTATCATTTATGTAGTATTGTAAAGTTTCGTGACATACTGATAAAATTGAATTTTGTTTTTAAGTTTCAATCATATTTAAATGCAAAAAAATGTCGACAAGAGTGGCGATTTATGTTACAAATGAAAATATTTGGAGCTCAAAATTTATATTTGAGCTTTTCTTAGTCGATATTATGAAATCATAAAGTTTCGATTCAAATAGTTCAGTTTGAATTTTTGAAAGTTCCAGTTAGTTTTAGCGGCAAAAAATTATGGTACATATCGCGATAAATGCGATCGGATAAAAATATTTTGAGTTAAAAATTTATATTTGAGTTTTTTTTTAATCAATTCTATTGTGTTATAAAATTTAGAGCGAAACCATTAATGTTAAATTTCGTCCTCAAATTTCAGTTAGAGTTAGTAGTGAAAATCGATCCAACAATCAAGGGTGGAAAGTATTTTTTCTAGATTGAACTAAAGAAATCAATTTCCTTCCTTTAGGGGAAAATGATTTTCTTTGTAAATGATTTTCCAAACTCTTTTTGTACTAAACACTAGAAAGTGTTTCGCCCCTACCAAACACACTCTAAATCCTCAAGAGAAATGTGGTGCGTCAAAAGTTAAATTAAATTTTCAAAAGAAACATCGAGATTGAATATGTATATACTTAGAAGATGTATTAATGTAAAGGAGGAAGGGACAAACTCGTAACAGGCTTTACTTTGCAAGAGAAACATGAACATTCATATACTTGGAAAATAGTAAGGGATTGAAGACACATTTTGATTTAATCTTCAGATCGTCACCCACTCGCCCTATGTTGCACACCGAAGGCTGAACAACCTTGTGTTGTATACCGAGGGCTAGACGACCTTGCGTTGCACACCAGGGGCTGAACGTTATCATTTTCAGTCGGGTGTCTATAGTATAATGACAGTTCAACCGCTCATTAGCGATTATAGTACGATGACAGTTCAGCCTGTCGTGGGGCGTTTATAATACGATGACAGAAGTATGAAAGTACAATTAGGCGCA
Organism: Portulaca oleracea; assembly: GCA_029582165.1. Taxonomy (NCBI): domain Eukaryota; kingdom Viridiplantae; phylum Streptophyta; class Magnoliopsida; order Caryophyllales; family Portulacaceae; genus Portulaca; species Portulaca oleracea. Next base: position 17,972,711 of record CM055871.1, read on the forward strand.
AGACAATAGCTTCCAAGCGTCAATATCGACACTTGAAAAGACTGGAAAACCAACATCGACACTAGGAAAGACTGGAAAACCAACAATGACACTGGGAAAGACTAGAAAATCAGCATCGACACCAGGAAAAACTGGAAAATCAGCATTGACACCGGAAAAGACTAGAAACTCAACATCAACACCGGGAAAGATCGGAAAATATACTTTGACACCGGAAAAGACTTGACAGTCAACATCGACACCAGGAAAGACTGAAAAATTAGGTTCGACATCGAGAAAGACTGAAAAATCAACATCTACATTGGGAAAGACTGGAAGTCGAACATCGACACCGGGAAAGATTGGAAGATCAATATCGATGTCGGGATAGACCGGAAATCAACGTACCAGCTATCGGGCGAATACGATGTGCACAACTTCATGAAGTACTGTCAGGTGCAAAACACCACTTCTAAGCGTTGCCTAGGCTCAAGACATTGTTGCAAGTCATATCACCAAGAGATCATCAAACTATACTTTGATCAGCGTCCTACTCAAACTCGATTAAAGTGGGGGCTAACTGTAGGCGCTGGATTTTGTAATTCAATTCAACTTGATAAATATTGTAATTTATTTTGAATTTCTTTTATGAAAATTCCAAGAATTTTGGAATGCAAAAATGATGAAAAAAATGAAGGAAAACCCCAAAAAAGTCATCACAAAAAAGTCCAACCCAAACAGCCCAGAAAAATGAAGTCTGGCACGCGGCCCGAGGCACGACTGTAACTTGGATGTGGACATAACCCACTAGCGTACCTACAGGCATGCAGACGGGTTATGCCCGACCCAGGTTGCCTCGGGAAGCGCGGCGACCTCGGAAAGCATGCAGCTGGGCTTCTCCCAGGCTCAGCATTCTTGCAGGTTTTCGGATGGGTCACGCCCGACCCGGGTCGTCTCGAGAAGCGTAGCGACCTCGGGAAGTGTGTAGCTGGGCTTCTAGCAGGCACAACATACCAGCAGGTATTCGGGTAGGTCATGCCTGACCCAAGTTACCTCGGGAAGTGCACTGGCCTCGGGAAACGTGCAGTTGGGCACCTCCAAAGCCTAACCTGCAGGTATTGTGGATGTTGTCCTCTCATTTTTACCCTAATTTCCACCTTGATTTTGCCTATAAATACCACATTCTATTTCCTTTCACCATTTACACCGAAATCATCCAAGCGTATTGACATTAGGAGTGTGTTTGGTGCAAAGGAAAACTGTTTTCTAGGAAAATGGTTTTCCTTGTAAAATGATTTCCTTTGGAAATGAATTTTCATTGATATGTTCCTGTGTTTGGTACATAGGAAAATGATTTTCCTGGAAAGCAATTTTCACATGTTTGACAATAAGGAGAGAGTGATTAAAATGCGTGTGTGAGAGAGAGTGATGCAGAGAGAGATAGAGAGAGAGAGAGAGAGAGAGAGAGAGAGAGAGAGAGAGAGAGAGCAAAATGGGTGTATGAGAGAGAGTGGTGTACTGAACGAAAATTGAGAGAGAGAGAGAGAGAGAGAGAGAGAGAGGGAGAGAGAGAGAGGGAGAGAGGGAGAGAGGGAGAGGGAGAGAGGGAGAGAGTAGGGGAGAGAGGGAGAAAATTGTTTTCATTAGGTTTGAGTCAAGAAAATAATTTACAAATGGGTGGGGGAAAATCGATCATTTTCTTGGAAAATGGTTTTCTTCATTTTCCGGTCACCAAACACCGGAAAATGGCCAAACACACCCTAGGTGAATTTTCTTTTCTCCCTCCTTCATTTCATTCACTTGCATTAACTTACTTGACCTTTTAATTTTTTCCTCTCTTCTTCCCCCTCTTCACCTTATTGTATTGAACATGATTAAACAATAAACTCAGCCAAATTAACGTCGTATGCTTGTAAATGTAAGTTGTACATATTCTTTATCTTTTTCTTTGTTATTTATTTATTTCTCGCGTTCAATATTGCATTTGTACGTAACTAAATAATATGAATTACACAAATTAATTATCCTTCTATACTTTTCTCTTTAATTAACTGGTTTAGTAGAGTCCGTTTGTTGAACAGGTAAATTCGGAAATTTTTATTCTCGAATTCGTAACTTACCCCAGATCCGAATCTCATGGTTCCTGGTTTGTGGAGCCATTAATTTTGAGTTTATTAATTCTCTTATAAAAATTAAGTGGCAACTCTTTGTTTAATTTTATTATTTTATTTGTTTTGGCTCTTTTTTGAATTTTATTTCGATTTTAGATATTTATGTTCAAACAGAAAATCAAAAATTGAGGAAATAAAACCAAAATATGTTGATAGAGGCACCTCGGGAATCGTTCCTAAGCATGTGACCAATAGAATACCTGCGAGGTTGCAAGTATTCAGCTCGGTCTATTGGTTCGGGTCTGATCCCCAGCCTCAGGAATCGTTCTCGAGCCTCTGAGCAATTGAATACCAATACCTGTTAGTATTCTGCTCAATTTCTTGGCCCGGGTCTGATCCCCAACCTCAAGAATTGTTCCCGAGCTTCACACCAACAGAATGCCTCCAGGTATTATCCACGTCTTTTGGCTCGGGTCTAATCCAGAGCTTCGGGAAACGTTCCTGAGCCCCTGACCGGTAGCATGCCTCCTGGTATGTGACCCGGTCAATGGTTTGGTTTGGATCCCGACACACTTTGGTTTGCATATTTTGTTTTCCTTTTTCTCATTTTTATTTTATGACTAAATATAATTTCTTCACTTCTAAATAGAATTCAAAAATTGTCATTTGAGCATAATAATAAAGAAAAATTAATTAACGGGAAATTCAATTAAAATCCCCTCAAAGAAAAGACACTCCTTTGATAAGTACTTTTTATAACTATGTTTTTGTGGGTTTTCGATAGTGAATTAGGGATAGTTTTGAGTGTGAACCTTGATTTTTATTCCAATTTCCCTACTACACTTGGTGTTATTTGTGATGTAAATTTGTAAGTTTCAAGGCCAAGACACCAACGATTCCTCAACATTTGGCGAGATTGAGTACACAACGGACCTCCCCTACTAAATCCCGAACCGTGGTACCGATTTGGATCAAAACGGGACAGAAAATGGACGGACAACACCTACCATGGTCTGCCTGTGGGCTGTCCTGTGGTCTGTGGCTGGTGCAAGGTCATGTTTGCGTTGGGCCATCAATTTCCTTCAACCACTCGACCCAATCACGAAATAGAGAATGACAAAAGGAGGAAAGAGAGAAATTTAATTTCATTCATTCATTATTGATTCGGTGCAATCAAAGCCAAAGAGATAGTGGAGGCAATTCATGGGATTCAGCAGCCTATTCATCCCATTCCTTCGGCCTAATCATGAAGGAGAGAAGTGGAAGAAATTCAATTCACTTCATTCAACCATTCAATTCGGCCTAGTAGAAAAAGAGGGATGTTTGGGCCATGGACTTCATTCCATTGTGGAGCTACTCACATTCGGCCAAATCCAAAGAAGAGAAGAATGGAGGCCATTGATTTAATTCTTCCACCCAATTAACGACCCAATCACAAAGAGGGAGAAGTGGGGATCAATTCTCTTCATTCGGTCTAATAACGAAAGAGTGAGCGAAGGAAATTCATTCCATTTGATTCGGTCAACACAAAGAAGAGAAAGAGAGTTTGAGGCATGTGGGCTTGAGGCAACGTGTATCACGGGGAGGCCGTGGAAATGGCCACAGTCCGTGGCAGCTGGGCATGAGTGAAATGTGGTCGTGCTTCGCAAGGAAAGAAAAGGAGGGACGGTTATATTTTTGGGGGTCATTCATTCACGAGGATTCATCCAATCATTCATAACCTATCATCTACCCTTGAAAGAGAGAGAAAACGCTAATAACTCCATCTACTCCTCAATCCCCATTAATCAAGATTCAAAACTAAGATCAAGATTGATTCAAGAAGTGAAGATCAAGAATCAAGAGGAAGAAATTATCAACGCTCGCGAGGAAGACTCACCCTGGGATCGAAAGACTCGACAGTCGTATACCTTGTAGTTTGTATATCTTTTGATTTCTTTCTTTGTTTTGAGAATTAATCATGATGTTTGGAACTTGTTTCGTAATTTTCTTGAACATGAGTGAGTAATTTCTTTGAATTCTAGGGTTTTGCAACCCGAAACAATGTAGTTTGATTGATTGTTATTAGTTTGTGCATGAATTTTTGATTAGAATCAATAGAAGGTTGTATTTCTATGCTAATGAATATTCTTCAGGCCTTGAATATTTGTAAGTTTGAGATTAACCTGAGAAGTATTTAAAGGTGAATTAGGATAATCTAACTACCAACCTGTCTATCTAGGCTTGCGAAATTTGAGAAAGGAGTAGCAGACTAGGGAACCTTTTGATAACCAGAATATTTTAGACCTTCAACTTTGATTAACTTGAAAAGCATACAAAAGTTGTAATTTAGGTTAATCGAGGAAATTCTATTAGTATCGGAAGAGCAGTAGAGTTCTCATAGTTGTCGTTCTTGATTCATTCTTGAATGTATGATTGTGCAGGATATGTTTTAGTAATCAAACTCGTTGTGAGGATAGCATCTCCCAAGAAGTCTTTATCTCTTAATAGATTCTTTGATTGATTTTTCCTTGCTTTATTAGTTTGATTACTTGTTAAACCTTTTCCAAAACCTAAAATCTTATTAGCTTAGCAATTGCATTAGAGACTAGTTTATTGAGCTGCTAAATGAGTCCGGGTGGGATCGACCTTCACGTGCTACTTTGTACACCGTGCGCTTGCGGCCTTGTTAAGTTTTTGGCACCGTTGCCGGGGACTTTGTCCCTAGCAACCATTAAATGAATACTCTTAGCTTGACTAAGTTGTTTTCTTTTTCTTTTCTTTATATATTTGATTTTCAATAAAAAAAATGGCAGTTCTAGATTTTCCTCAATTTGAGCAGGAATTATTTAGGCACTATTTTGAGCGATTACTTGCATGTTCTGTTCCATGTGCTATTGTGCCTGAGAAATCAGATATTCTTGATATTGTTGCTTTGGGGGTGAATAGTGAGACTCGTATTCTATTAGAGTATTTTTGTTTCTATTATGCTCAAACTGTTGATGAAACTTGGAGTCTGCTTGAGTGGCTTGCACATGATACTCGTGATTTTGAAAATTCTTATTGTGCATCTAGTTACTCTTTCCCCAATCCTTGTTCATCTCATTCTAGATTATATACTCAACCCCATTGTTTTCCTCGTTGTCGTTTATGTAGTTCTTTTGACCATGATGAGTCCACATGCCCCGGCTTAGCTAGACTTGAGATTTTGACGAGAGCAGTGCGAGAGCATCAAGAAAAGTTGGTAGCTAGTCTAGATGAAATAGAGGAAATAGTTTACTCTTCTGAGTCATCTTTGCCAACTGTTGGTCCTTCTCATCCTAGCTTACCTAGAGACATTACTGTTGATGTCTTTGCTTTTCATAATGCATCCTTACCTTTTTCTCAGTCGACGGGGTTTGAGGTGAGTGATTCCCATGGGTTTGATGCTAGGTATGATGATGATTTATGTCATGGGTCAATTGATATTATTGGTGAGGAGTCTTGTGAGGGGTTTGTGTGTGGATTAGATCCTTCAAGCAAGGAATTTGATGATGTACTCCTTGCTTCTACACTTTGTTCACCACCTTCCTTTGCCCCTAATAATCTTAAGGAGCACATTCCCTGTGAAAAGACCATTGATGTTCATGTTGATGTGAGATGTGAGGTTGACTCTTGTGATGTGACTATATGATTGAGGGAACCAACAATGTTCTTGATTTGTTCTTAGGCGCTTTAGGAGGGTTTCATCCCTATCTTGATCCATATTGTAAATGACTAGAGGACTCAGCTAGAAAAATCATGTGGACAACTTATTTTGATTCTTTTGATTTATCTAGTACTTTTGACTTATTCGAGAGAGTGCAACTAACATTCTTTGCCATTAGTATTTTGTTGCTCTCTTATCTGCAAGCTTGTGAACCGCATGCTGCGGTGTTTGACAAGCTTCAAAGGCCTTTGACTGCATCTGAGGTGAGTGTCGTCTAGCTAAAGACGTTAAACTAGCGCTTCTTGGGAGGCAACGCAAGCAATAAAGTAATAGGTTTTATTTTGTTTCATTTTGTTTTGATTGTGAAAACCCTCTTATGTTGAGTTCTTTAAGGTGTGTGTTTGGATTATCTTTCCTAGCATATACGTAGGGAATTTATGGCTTGATATAGATGATAAGAGAGACTCGGTTGTTTGTTTGATTTAGGTTGTTCATCTTGTTTGTGATTCAACTAGTCTTGAATGATTCTCAATAAAGTAAATGAATACTCTTAGCTTGACTAAGTTGTTTTCTTTTTCTTTTCTTTATATATTTGATTTTCAATAAAAAAAAATGGCAGTTCTAGATTTTCCTCAATTTGAGCAGGAATTATTTAGGCACTAATTTGAGCGATTACTTGCATGTTCTTTTCCATGTGCTATTGTGCCTGGGAAATCAGATATTCTTGATATTGTTGCTTTGGGGGTGAATAGTGAGACTGGTATTCTATTAGAGTATTTTGGTTTCTATTATGCTCAAACTGTTGATGAAACTTGGAGTTTGCTTGAGTGGCTTGCACATGATACTCGTGATTTTGAAAATTCTTATTGTGCATCTAGTTACTCTTTCCCCAATCCTTGTTCATCTCATTCTAGATTATATACTCAACCCCATTGTTTTCCTCGTTGTCGTTTATGTAGTTCTTTTGACCATGATGAGTCCACATGCCCCGGCTTAGCTAGACTTGAGATTTTGACGAGAGCAGTGCGAGAGCATCAAGATAAGTTGGAAGCTAGTCTAGAGGAAATAGAGGAAATAGTTTACTTTTCTGAGTCATCTATGCCAACTGTTGCTCCTTCTCATCCTAGCTTACTTAAAGACATTACTGATGGTGTCTTTGCTTTTCATAATGCATCCTTACCTTTTTCTTAGTCGACGGGGTTTGAGGTGAGTGATTCCCATGGGTTTGATGCTAGGTATGATGATGATTTATGTTATGGGTCAATTGATATTATTGATGAGGAGTCTTGTGAGGAGTTTGTATGTGGATTAGATCCTTCAAGCAATGAATTTGATGATGTATTCCATGCTTCTACACTTTGTTCACCAGCTTCCTTTGCCCCTAAGAACCTTGAGGAGCACATTCCCTGTGAAAAGACCATTGATGTTCACGTTGATGTGAGATGTGAGGTTGACTCTTGTGATGTGACTGTGATTGAGGGAACCAACAATGTTCTTGATTTGTCCTTAGGCGCTTTTGGAGGGTTTCATCCCTATCTTGATCGATAGTGTAAATGACTAGAGGACTCAGCTCGAAAAATCATGTGGATAACTTATTTTGATTCTTTTGATTTATCTAGTACTTTTGACTTCTTTAAGAGAGTGCAACTAACATTCTTTGCCATTAGTATTTTTTTGCTCTCTTATCTTCAGGCTTGTGAACCGCATGATGCGGAGTTTGACAAGCTTTTAAGGGCATTGACTGCATCTGAGGTGAGTGTCGTCTAGCTAAAGACGTTAAACTAGCGCTTCTTGGGAGGCAGCCCAGGCAATAAAGTAATAGGTTTTATTTTGTTTTGATTGTGAAAACCCTCTTATGTTGAGATCTTTAAGGTGTGTGTTTTGATTATCTTTCCTAAATTATACATAGGGAATTTATGGCTTGACGTAGATGATAAGAGAGACTTGGTTGTTTGTTTGATTTAGGTTGCTTGTCTTGTTTGTGATTCAACTAGTCTTGAATGATTCTCGTGAATGATAGTGAAGTTCTTGTGTTTGGTACATCAAAGGAGCTAGTTGCTTGTGATCGTGGTAGGTTAACCCGTGAGACTTTTTGAGCCTAAAAGGCTATCATTTTCATAGTCTCATTTCTTTTTGAGTGTGACCTTACCATGTTTGCATCTCTAGAACTTGACTTGACTCTCATTGAAACTACATTTGACTTGTACATTGTGTTAATATGATTGAGGCCCATTTTGAAGCCACATAGCCAAAAGCCACCCGACATTTTGACTTCTTTTTGCTAGCCCTTTACTAACCATTTTTCCTGTCTTATTGTTACCCTATATTACGCGCCCTTGGCCTGTTTTTAATTCCCGCATCTCGTAGCCAAGTTAATGGAGCAATATTTCAGTTGGGGGGTAGTTTTGTAGTCTAATTCTTGGTGACTTTGTTGGTTGTAAGTGCTTGATGAGGGGAATGTTGTAGTTGATCATTATTCAACCCCTCTCTTGTTCGAAGCTTTAATTGGGTTCAAAAGGAAAAGAGTTCGTCTTCATGTATCTATGCTTTTGACCGGAAAAAAAGAGACAGAAAACTATTGAAAGAAAAAAGAAGAAGAAGTGAAAAAAAGAAGCTTTGATGAATAAGGTGAATAGCATGGTGGTTTTCTTGCTTATATTGACTCTTCCGTTACTTTTCTTTCGGCGGGGAGGCATTTATGCTTAATTGCGGTGTGATTTAAGAGGTGTTATGCTTTATGTATGGGGAATGTTGCTCTGTAGGTTCTTGGCTATTTAGCTCCACATTTCCTAAACAGTTTCCCTCTTTACCCTTCACCTAAGCGCCGTTACAACTTGTGAAAAGTCCGCATGATTAACATTTGTGCATATTGTCTATAGCGGTAGAGAATTGAGAGTCTTGGCAAGCTTATGGTAGGTTGCTTACATTGGTTAAATATTTTTGAGTAAACCGATATATCTATTTAAAATACACGAGGGGAGTGATCCACATACCCTAAAGTGAGGTCCTACCGATCCCAACTTGTTCGCCAAGCATGTGAATGGAATTATATTGCACTTGAATTGTGATAGATGAGTTGTGTTGCTTCTTGACTTGTGATTCTTTTTCGAACGTCAAACTTTGTTTCAATTTGAATCTTATTCTCGCTAGGGAGTTCTTCAGTGTATGCTTGTTTTGGTACTCTTACATTGCCTTTTATTGGAGGAGGTGTGTGTTTAGTTATTTTTTTTTGTGTCCTTTCATCTAGTTTTGAGTCTTGTACTTGCTTAGGGACAAGCAAGGAGTAAGCATGGGGGGATTCGATAAGTGCTTTTTATAACTACGTTTTTGTGAGTTTTCGATAGTGAATTAGGGATAGTTTTGAGTGTGAACCTTGATTTTTATTCCAATTTCCCTACTACAATTGGTGTTGTTTTTTGTGATGTAAATTTGTAGGTTTAGAGGCCAAAACACCAACGATTCCTCAACATGTGGCGAGATTGAGTACATCACGGACCTCCCGTACTAAATCCCGAACCGTGGTACGAATTTGGATTAAAACGGGACAGAAAATGGACGGACAGCACCTACCACGATCTGTCTGTGGGCTGTCCTGTGGTCCGCGGCTGGTGCAAGGTCATGTTTGCGTTGGGCCATCAATTTCCTTCAACCACTCGGCCCAATCATATAATAGAGAATGACAAAAGGGGGAAAGAGAGCAATTTTATTTCATTCATTCACAATTCATTCGGTGCAATCAAAGCTAAAGAGAAAGTGGAGGCAATTCATGGGAATCAGCAGCCCATTCATCCCATTCCTTTGGCCCAATCATTAAGGAGGGAAGTGGAAGAAATTCAATTCACTTCATTCAACCATTCAATTCGGCCTAGTAGAAAAAGAGGGATGTTTGGGCCATTGACTTCATTCCATTGGTGGAGTCACTCACATTCGGCCCAATCGAAAGAAAAGAATAATGGAGGCCATTGATTTAATTCCTTCACCCAATTAACGGCCCAATCACAAAGAGGGAGAAGTGCGGATAAATTCTCTTCACTCGGTCCAATAACGAAAGAGTGAGCGAAGGAAATTAATTCCATTTGATTCGGTTAACACAAAGAAGAGAAAGAGAGTTTGAGGCATGAGGGCTTGAGGCAGCATGTATCACGGGGAGGCCGTGGCAATGGCCACATTCTGTGGCAACAGGGCATGCGTGAAATTTTGTCGTGCTTCGCAAGGAAAGAAACGGATGGACGGTTATATTTTTGGGGGTCATTCAGTCACGAGGATTCATCCCATCATTCATCACCTGTCATTCACCCTTGGAAGAGAGATAAAACCCTAATAACTCCATTTACTCCTCAATCCCCATTAATCAAGATTCAAGACTAACATCAAGACTGATTCAAGAAGTTAAGATCAAGAATCGAGAGGAAGAAATTATCAACGCTCGCGAGGAAGACTCACCCCGGGATCGTAAGACTCAACAGTCGTATTCCTTGTATTTTGTATCTCTTTTTTATTTCTTTCTTTGTAATGAGAATTAATCATGATGTTTGATTGATTGTTATTAGTTTGTGCATGAATTCTTGATTAGAATCAATAGAAGGTTATGTTTTCTCTGTTTATGAATATTCTGAAGGTGGTGAATATTGGTAAGTTTGAGATTAACATGAGAAGTATTTAAAGGGTAATTAGGATAATCTGACTACCAACATGTCTACCTAGGCTTGCGAAATTTTAGAAAGGAGTAGGAGACTAGGGAACCTTTGATAACCAGAATATTTTAGACCTTCAACTTTAATTAACTTGAAAAGCATACGAAAGTTGTAATTTAGATTAATCAAGGTAATTCTATTAGCATCGAAAGAGAAGTAGAGTTCTTGTGGTTGTCGTTCTTGATTCGTTCTTGAATGTAAACGAACTCGTTGTGAGGGTAGCATCTCCCTAGAAGTCTTTATCTCTTAATAGATTCTTTGATTGATTTTTCCTTGCTTTATTAGTTTGATTAGTTGTTAAACCTTTTCCAAAACCTAAAATCTTATTAGCTTAGCAATCACATTAGAGACTAGTTTATTGAGCTGCTAATTGAGTCCCTGTGGGATCGACCTTCACGTGCTACTTCGTACACCGTGCGCTCGTGGCCCTGTCAAGTTTTTGGCACTGTTTGCCGGGGACTTTGTCCCTAGCAGCCATTAAACGAATACTCTTAGGTTGACTAAGTTGTTTTCTTTTTCTTTCTTTTTCTTTTCTTTTTATCTTTGATTTTTAATACAAAAAAATGGCAGTTCTAGATTTTCCCCAATTTGAGCAGGAACTATTTTGGCACTATTTTGAGCGATTACTTGCATGTCTTGTTCCATGTGGTATTGTGCCTTGGAAATAAGATATTCTTGACATTGTTGCTTTGGGGGAGAATAGTGATACTCGTATTCTATTAGAGTAATTTGGTTTCTATTATGCTCAAACTGTTGATGAAGCTTGGAGTTTGCTTGAGAGACTTCCACATGATCCTCCTGATTTTGAAAATTCTTATTGTGTATCTAGTTACTCTTTCCCCAATCCTTGTGCATCTCATTCTAGATTATATACTCCACCCCATTGATTTCCTCCTTGTCGTTTATGTAGTTCTTTTGACCATGATGAGTCCACATGCCCCGACTTAGCTAGACTTGAGATTTTGACGAGGGCAGTGCAAGAGCATCAAGATAAGTTGGAAGCTAGTTTAGAGGAAATAGAGGAAATAGTTTACTCTTTTGAGTCATCTATGCCAACTGATGCTCCTTCTCATCCTAGCTTACCTTGAGAGATTACTGATGGTGTCTTTGCTTTTCATAATGCATCCTTTCCTTTTTCTCAGTCGACGGGGTTTGAGGTGAGTGAATCCCATGGGTTTGATGCTAGGTATGATGATGATTTATGTCATGGATCAATTGATATTATTAATGAGGAGTCTTGTGAGGGGTTTGTATGTGGATTAGATCCTTCAAGCAAGGAATTTGATGATGTATTCCATGCTTCTACACTTTATTCACCACCTTCCTTTGCCCCTAAGAATCTTGAGGAGCACATTCCTGGCCTGTTAAAAGACCATTGATGTTCACGTTGATGTGAGATGTGAGGTAGACTCTTGTGATGTGACTGTGATTGAGGGAACCAACAATGTTCTTGATTTGTCCTTAGGTGCTTTAGAAGGGTTTCATCCCTATCTTGATCCATATTGTAAATGACTAGAGGACTCAGCTAGAAAAATCTTGTGGACAACTTATTTTGATTCTTTTGATTTATCTAGTATTTTTTACTTATTTGAGAGAGTGCAACTAACATTCTTTGCCATTAGTATTTTGTTGCTCTCTTATCTGCAGGCTTGTGAACCGCATGCTGCGGAGTTTGACAAGCTTATAAGGGCTTTGACTGTATCTGAGGTAAGTGTCGTCTAGCTAAAGACGTTAAACTATAGATTCTTGGGAGGCAAACCAAGCATTCAATTGCTTTATTATGTTTTATTTTGTTTCATTTTGTTTTGATTGTGAAAACCCTCTTATGTTGACTTCTTTAAGGTGTGTGTTTGGATTATCTTTCCTAGCATATACATAGGGAATTTATGGCTTGATGTAGATGATAAGAGAGACTCGGTTGTTTGTTTGATTTAGGTTGCTTGTCTTGTTTGTGATTCAACTAGTCTTGAAAGATTCCCGTGCATGATAGTGAAGTTCTTGTGTTTGGTACATCAAAGGAACTAGTTGCTTGTGATCGTGGTAGGTTTACCCGTAAGACTTTTTGAGCCTAAAAGACTATCATTATCATAGTCTAATTTGTTTTTGAGTGTGACCTTACCATGTTTGCATCTCTAGTGTTTAACTTGACTCTCATCGAAACTACATTTGACTTGTGCATTGTGTTAAAATGATTGAGGCCCATTTTGAAGCCACATAGCCAAAAGCCACCCGACATTTTGACTTCTTTTTGCTAGCCCTTTACTAATTACGCGCCCTTGGCCTGCTTTTAATTCCCACATCTCGTACCAAGTTAATAGAGCAATATTTCAGTTGGGGGGTAGTTTTGTAGTCTAATTCTTGGTGACTTTGTTGGTTGTAAGTGCTTGATGAGGGGAATAGTTTAGTTGATCCCTATTTAACCCCTCTCTTGTTCGAAGCTTTAATTGGGTTGAAAAGGAAAAGAGTTCATCTTCATGTATCTATGCTTTTCACGGGAAAAAAAGAGAGATAAAACTATTGAAAAGAAAAGAGAAGAAGAAGAAAAAAAAAAAGAAGCTTTGATGAATAAGGTGAATAGCATGGTGGTTTTCTTGCTTATATTGGCTCTTCCCTTACTTTTCTTTTGGCGGGGAGGTATTTATACTTAATTGCGGTGTGATGTAAGAGGTGTTATGCTTTGTGTATGGGGAATGTTGCTCTGTAGGTTCTTGGCTATTTAGCTCCACATTTCCTAAACAGTTTCCCTCTTTACCCTACACCTAAGCCCCGTTACAACCTTTGAAAAGTCCTCATGATTAACATTTGTGCATATTGTCTATAGCGGGAGAGAATTGAGAGTCTTGTCAAGCTTATGGTAGGTTGCTTACATTGGTTAAAGGTTTTATTTAAAGACTAGTTGAAGCACACGAAGGGAGTGATCCGCATACCCTAAAGTGAGGTCCTACCGATCCCAACTTGTTCGCCAAGCATGTAAATGGAATTATATTGCACTTGAATTGTGATAGATGAGTTGTGTTGCTTCTTGACTTGTGATTCTTTTTCGAACGTTAATCTTTGTTTCAATTTGAATCTTATTCTCGCTAGGGAGTCCTTCAGTGTATGCTTGTTTTGGTACTCTTACATTGCCTTTTATTGGAGGAGGTGTGCGTTTAGTTAGTTTTTTTTGTGTCCTTTAATCTAGTTTTGAGTCTTGTACTTGCTTGAGGACAAGTAAGGAGTAAACATGAAATAGAGAATTAGGGATAGTTTTGTGGGTTTTTTATTTTTTGGTTTTTGTGGGTTTTCGATAGTGAATTAGGGATAGTTTTGAGTGTGAACCTTGATTTTTATTCCAATTTCCCTACTACACTTGGTGTTGTTGTTTGTGATGTAAATTTGTAGGTTCTGAGGCCAAAACACCTATGATTTCCCAACATTTGGCGAGATTGAGTACACCACGGACCTCCCCTACTAAATCCCGAATCGTGGTACGAATTTGGATCAAAACGGGACAGAAAATGGACGGATAGCACCTACCACGATCTGTCCGTGGGCTGTCCTGTGGTCCGTGGCTGGTGTAAGGTCATGTTTGCATTGGACCATCAATTTCCTTCAACCATTCGGCCCAATCATGAAATAGAGAATGACAAAAGGGAGAAAGAGAGAAATTAAATTTCATTCATTCACCATTCATTCGGTACAATCAAAGCCAATGAGAAAGTGGAGGCAATTCATGGGATTCAGCCGCCAATTCATCCCATTCCTTCGGCCGAATCGTGAAGGAGGGAAGTCGAAGAAATTCAATTCACTTCATTCAACCATTTAATTTGGCCCAGTAGAAAAAAGAGGGATGTTTAGTCCATTGACTTCATTCCATTGGTGGAGTCACTCACATTTGGCCCAATCGAAAGAAGAGAAGAATAGAGGCCATTGATTCAATTCATTCACCCAACTAACGGCCCAATCACAAAGAGGGAGAAGTGGGGATAAATTCTCTTCATTCGGTCCAATAACGAAAGAGTGAGCGAAGGAAATTCATTCCATTTGATTCGGTTAACACAAAGAAAAGAAAGAGAGTTTGAGGCATGAGGGCTTGAGGCAGCGTGTATCTCGGGGAGGTCGTGGCAGCTGGGCATGCGTGAAATTTGGTCGTGCTTCGCAAGGAAAGAAAAGGAGGGACGGTTATATTTCACGAGGATTCATCGCATCATTCATCACCTTTCATCCACCCTTGCGGCCCTGTCAAGTTTTTGGCACCGTTTGCCGGGGACTCTGTCCCTAGCAACCATTAAATGAATAATCTTAGGTTGGCTAAGTTGTTTTCTTTTTCTTTCTTTTCTTTTCTTTTTATCTTTGATTTTCAATACAGAAAAAATGGCAGTTCTAGATTTTCCCCAATTTGAGTAGAAATTATTTTGGCACTTGTTTGAGTGATTACTTGCATGTCCTGTTCCATGTGGTATTGTGCCTGATAAACCAGGTATTCTTGACATTATTGCTTTGGAGGTGAATAGTGAGACTCATATTCTATTAGAATATTTTGGTTTCAATTATGCTCAAACTTTTGATGAAGCTTGGAGTTTGCTTGAGTGGCTTGCACATGATACTCGTGATTTTGAAAATTCTTATTGTGCATCTAGTTATTCTTTCCCCAATCCTTGCGCATCTCATTCTAGATTATATTCTCAACCCCATTGTTTTCCTTGTCATTTATGTAGTTCTTTTGACCATGATGAGTCCACATGCCCCGGCTTAGCTAGACTTGAGATTTGGACCAGGGCAGTGCAAGAGCAACAAGATAAGTTGGAAGCTAGTCTAGAGGAAATAGAGGAAATAGTTTACTCTTCTGAGTTATCTTTACCAACTGTTGCTCCTTCTCAACCTTCCTTACCTAGAGACATTACTGATGGTATGTTTGCTTTTCATAATGCATCCTTACCTTTTTCTCAGTCGACGGGGTTTGAGGTGAGTGATTCCCATTGGTTTGATACTTGTTATGATGATGATTTATGTCATGGGTCAATCGATATTATTGATGAGGAGTCTTGTGAGGGGTTTGTTGGTGGATTAGATCATTCGAGCAAGGAATTTGATGATGTACTCCATTCTTCTACACTTTTTTCACCACCTTCTTTTGCCCCTAAGAACCTTGAGGAGCCCATTTCCTGTGAAAAGACCATTAATGTTCATGTTGATGTGAGATGTGAGATTGATCTTGTGATGTGACTGTGATTGAAGGGACCAACAATGTTCTTGATTTGTCCTTAGGCGCTTTAGGAAGGTTTCATCCCTATCTTGATCCATATTGTAAATGACTAGAGGACTCAGCTAGAAAAATCTTGTGGACAACTTATGTTGATTCTTTAGATTTTTCTAGTATTTTTGACTTATTTGAGGGAGTGCAACTAACATTCTTTGCCATTAGTATTTTGTTGCTCTCTTATCTGCAGGCTTGTGAACCACTGCTGCAGAGTTTGACAAGCTTCTAAGGGCTTTGACTGCATCTGAGGTGAGTGTCCTCTAGCTAAAGACGTTGAACTAGCGCTCTTGGGAGGCAACCCAAGCAATAAAGTAATAGGTTTTATTTTGTTTCATTTTGTTTTGATTGTGAAAACCCTCTTATGTTGAGTTCTTTAAGGTGTGTGTTTGGATTATCTTTCCTAGCATATACATAGGGAATTTATGGCTTGATGTAGATGATAAGAGAGACTCAGTTGTTTGTTTGATTTAGGTTGCTAGTCTTGTTTGTGATTCAACTAGTCTTGAATGATTCTCGTGCATGATATTGAAGTTCTTGTGTTTGGTACATCAAAGGAACTAGTTGCTTATGATCGTGGGAGGTTAACCCGTGACACTTTTTGAGCCTAAAAGACTATCATTTTCATAGTCTCATTTCTTTTTGAGTGTGACCTTTCCATGTTTGCATCTTTAGTGTCTGACTTGACTCTCATTGAAACTACATTTGACTTGTACATTGTGTTAATATGATTGAGGCTCATTTTGAAGCCACATAGCCAAAAGCCACCCGACATTTTGACTTCTTTTTGCTAGCCCTTTACTAACCATTTTTCCTGTCTTATTGTTACCCTATATTACGCGCCCTTGGCCTGTTTTTAATTCCCGCATCTCGTAGCCAAGTTAATGGAGCAATATTTCAATTGGGGGGTAGTTTTGTAGTCTAATTCTTGGTGACTTTGTTGGTTATAAGTGCTTGATGAGGGGAATGGTTTAGTTGATCACTATTTAACCCCTCTCTTGTTTGAAGCTTTAATTGGGTTGAAAAGGAAAAGAGTTCGTCTTCATGTATCTATGCTTTTCACGGGAAAAAAAAAGAGAGATAAAACAATTGAAAAGAAAAGAGAAGAAGAAGTGAAAAAAAAGAAGCTTTGATGAATAAGGTGAATAGCATGGTGGTTTTCTTGCTTATATTGACTTTTCCCTTACTTTTCTTTCGGCGGGGAGGTATTTATGCTTAATTGCGGTGTGATTTAAGAGGTGTTATGCTTTATGTATGGGGAATGTTGCTCTGTAGGTTCTTGGCTATTTAGCTCCACATTTCCTAAACAGTTTCCCTCTTTACCCTACACCTAAGCCCCGTTACAACCTTTGAAAAGTCCTCATGATTAACATTTGTGCATATAGTCTATAGCGGCAGACAATTGAGAGTCTTGTCAAGCTTTTGGTAGGTTGCTTACATTGGTTAAAGGTTTTTCAGTGAACCGATATATATATTTAAAACACACGATGGGAGTGATCCACATACTCTAAAGTGAGGTCCTACCGATCCCAACTTGTTCGCCAAGCATGTAAATGGAATTATATTACACTTGAATTTTGATAGATGAGTTGTGTTGCTTCTTGACTTGTGATTCTTTTTCGAACATTAATCTTTGTTTCAATTTGAATCTTATTCTCGCTAGGGAGTCCTTCAGTGGATGCGTGTTTTGGTACTCTTACATTGCCTTTTATTGGAGGAGGTGTGTGTTTAGTTTTTTTTTTTTTTTTTTTGTGTCCTTTAATCTAGTTTTGAGTCTTGCACTTGCTTGGGGACAAGCAAGGAGTAAGCATGAAATAAAGAAGTAAGGATAGTTTTGTGGGTTTTTTATTTTTTGGTTTTTGTGGGTTTTCGATAGTGAATTAGGGATAGTTTTGAGTGTGAACCTTGATTTTTATTCCAATTTCCCTGCTACACTTGGTGTTGTTGTTTGTGATGTAAATTTGTAGGCTTTGAAGCTAAAACACCTACGATTTCCAAACATTTGGCGAGATTGAGTACACCACGGACCTCCCCTACTAATTCCTGAATCGTGGTGCGAATCAAAACAGGACAAAAAATGGACGGACAGTACCTACCACGATCTGTCCGTGGGCTGTCCTGTGGTCCGTGGCTGGTGCAAGGTCATGTTTGCATTGGGCCATCAATTTCCTTCAACCATTCGGCCGAATCATGAAATAGAGAATGACAAAAGGGAGAAAGAGAGCAATTAAATTTCATTCATTCACCATTCATTCGGTGCAATCAAAGCCAAAGAGAAAGTGGAGGCAATTCATGGGATTCAGCCGCCAATTCATCCCATTCGTTCGGCCAAATCATGAAGGAGGGAAGTGGAAGAAATTCAATTCACTTCATTCAACCATTCAATTTAGCCCAGTAGAAAAAGAGGGATGTTTAGGCCATTGACTTCATTCCATTGGTGCAGTCACTCACATTCAGCCCAATCGAAAGAAGAAAGGAATGGAGTCCATTGATTTAATTCCTTCACCCAATTAATGGCCCAATCACAAAGAGAGAGAAGTGGGGATCAATTCTCTTCATTCGGTCCAATAACGAAAGAGTGAGCGAAGGAAATTCGCTCCATTTGATTCGGTTAACACAAAGAAGAGAAAGAGAGTTTGAGGCATGAAGGCTTGAGGCAGTGTGTATCACGGGGAGGTCGTGGCAATGGCCACAGTCCGTGGCAGCTGGGCATGCGTGAAATTTGGTCGTGATACGCAAGGAAAGAAATGGAGGGATGGTTATATTTTTAGGGGTCATTCATTCTCGAGGATTCATCCCATCATTCATCATTTATCATCCACCCTTGGAAGAGAGAGTAAACCCTAATAACCCCATCTACTCCTCAATCCCCATTAATCAAGATTCAGGTCTAAGATCAAGATTGATTCAAGAAGTGAAGATCAAGAATCGAGAGGAAGAAATTATCAACGCTCGCGAGGAAGACTCACCCCAGGATCGAAAGACTCGACAGTCGTATTCCTTGTAGTTTGTATCTCTTTTTGATTTCTTTCTTTGTTTTGAGAATTAATCATGATGTTTGGAACTTGTGTCGTACTTTTCTTGAACATAAGTGAGTAATTTCTTTGAATTCTAGGGTTTTGCAACCCGAAACAATGCAATTTGATTGTTATTTGTTTGAGCATGAATTCTTGATTAGAGTCAATATAAGGTTGTGTTTTCTATGTTTATGAATATTCTTAAGGCCTTGAATATTTGTAAGTTTGAGATTAACATGAGAATTACTGAATGGTAATTAGGATAATCTGATTACCAACCTGTCGACCTAGGCTTGCAAAATTTGAGAAAGGAGTAGCAGACTAGGGAACCTTTTGATAACCAGAATATTTTAGACCTTCAACTTTGATTAACTTGAAAAGCATACGAAAGTTATAATTTAGGTTAATCGAGGTAACTTTATTAGCATCGAAAGAGCAGTAGAGTTCTTATGGTTTTTGTTCTTGATTCGTTCTTGAATGTATGATTGTGCGGGCTAGGTTTTAGTATCGAACTCGTTATGAGGGTAGCATCTCCCCAGAAGTCTTTATCTCTTAATAGATTCTTTGATTGATTTTTCCTTGCTTTATTAGTTTGATTAGTTGTTAAACCTTTTCCAAAACCTAAAATCTGATTAGCTTAGCAATCGCATTTAGACTAGTTTATTGAGCTGCTAATTGAGTCCCTGTGGGATCGACCTTGACGTGCTACTTCGTACACCGTGCGCTTGCGGCCCTTTCAAGTTTTGATTAGCCTCATCTCGTGGGATAGTTTGAGAATTTTCCAGGGTCGCACATAATAATAATAATAATAATAATAATAATAATAATAATAATAATAATAATAATAATATATTTTCCAAAGAAATCTGGATATCATAGTTATAACAATTAGAATTGGGTTGGAAGAGCATTGATTTTAGCCATTAATTAAGGCTCTGCTTGGGAGGAGAGTAAAAAATGGGGAGTAGGAGTTCATAAGGGTAAAGGAGGGTGAGAGTATGGGAGAGTTCATAAGGGTAACAACTTACCCCTGCTTGGGAGAACATTTTGGAGAGTTCATAAGAGTAAAGTGTTAAATGACATATATACCCTTTTATATTATATGTAATTCAATATAATACAATTAGGGTTAGGGGTATAATGGTCATTTTCTATGTTATGTATGATACAGTTATACGGAACACTTGTTTACACCCCAAATTGGGGTGTTAAAAAAATAGGGGTAAAGAGGTGTAAAGGAGAGTAAACCCTACTCTTCTTTACCCTCCCTCAGTCTCTTCCCAAGCAGGAGTAAGGAGGAGTAGGTACCCTCCTTAACCCCTCCTTACTCCCCTCTACCCCTCTTCCAAGCAGACCCTAAAGTTCAAGAGGAAACTTTCTCAGTTCTCTCTCAAGTTTTGCTTTTACTTTAGTCTCAAATTTACTTGTGGTGGTGTTAGCAAGCCAAATCCTTTGGAGATTAGTTGTGATTATCTTTATGTAATCTTAGTGGGTTATAGTTCTTGGTGGTGGAATTATCCTTTACCTAAGTTCATATCTTGTGTTCATCCAACCATGCCATGTTCCACTATTGTTACAGCAGATGCAAGGGGATGCCCGACCATTAGAGATTGTCTTTAATAAATTTCAGTTTTAGGTTAAGGTGATTGACATACCAATTGAACCGTGTCAGGTTCGGGTCGTCACTTGTCAAGGAACGGAGAGGTTCGAGTTTTGCTCCACCGGCCCTGGGGGCCTCGGGATCGTGCCGGGTCAACTCGAGATGAAGGGCTACATGGTAAAAGGGTCCGGGAGTGGTCCCAAGTCAAGCCAAGTTAAAAGGGAAAAGGAAAAGAGTAAGGAAGCTCAGGGCAGCACTAAGTCACGCCCGCCACCCCCTGGTCGCGCCAGCTACAGGGCTGAAAACAGGCGTAACGCCCGCTACGTACTAGGTACCGCCCGCGACGGCATTTGGGAGGTCAGCGCTTGGTTGGGCCTCAACGAGAAATGCTGCCAACGTTTGGAAAAACGTTGCCAGCGTCTGATCTAGAATGCCAGTTTTCCACGCAGAGAAGCGGCGGCACCGAGCCGCGGCGCCGGCGTCACGCTTGCGACAGCCTCGTCGCGCCCGCGACAGGCTCCTGATCGCCTCGTTGTTTGTCTGATACTGTTGTTGTGTCGCCAACTGTCGAGCCCCCGACGATGTCGTAGCGCCCGCGTGTTTTGCTGCTGAAACGCTGAGTTTTGTTTATTTTCCCCCCAATACTATATATACCCCCTCCCTTGCAATATTTTGGAGAGTTTTTTTTTCAGATTTTAATGTAATGCTTGGCATTTTAGGGTTTTTCCCAACTTCCTCAAAAACCTTGTTTACTTTATCCAAGTAATTTGGTGGTGTTTCAAGTCATTCCTTTAGTGATTATTTAGTGGATTACCTTAGATAATCATGATGGGGTGTTAGGCCTAGAGTTGTGGTTCTCCTTTCCTAAGGTCATATCCTTCCTTTGGGTGCTCAAGGCCCTTGTTCTTTTTGACTATCGATCATCTATCATCACTCAAGCTATCATCACTCCCCCACGCGTACGGTAACGCTCCACCAATGTAGAAGAAAACTTTTGCCTTTGTTGATTTCTTTGATTCTAAGTTAGAGCAATTTATTAAAGCAAATGAGGAAGATATTTTATCTCCCACCCAAACCTGGAAGTTGAAGGTGGAAGCCCACAATTAGTAAACCCTTGAGAAGAGGCATCCAAGTCAAGATTGATCGAAATCCAAAGTGTACGTCGATTAAATATGTAAAACTACCAAACCACTGCTTTGGATGTGGCCCGATTAGCCATGTCTATGAGGGATGTCCCACATATGATCCAAGGATATAGGAAGTTGATCTTCCCTATGCAATTAAGCTCAAAGGCTCTCCTTTGATGAGGATGCGCAGGGATTTAGATGCCGAATGGAAGAAAGAAAGACAAAAACTTTTAGAGCTACCCGCCGGGGGGGGCGGAGGAGGAAGGTGAGTGCTGCTAAATTGAAAGTTCTGTTATTCTTTACTACAAAGGATCATAGAAAGGGGGGTGTTGGAAATAAGATGAGGAAAAGAATGAGGAAAAGAAGTACATTGATGGGAATGGAATTAAAGCCAACAAAAGGAAGGTCGATGATCGTTCAGGTAACAAACAAGGGGAACGAAAGGTTAGGTTGATGGACAACACAAACGACGAGAATTCATCATAGGTAGAGACTGGAAATGTCCAGTCGCGCTAGGCGCTATAAAATCATTTGGAATTATAGGGGATGCGACAACCCTCTAACAGTTTAAGCACTTCACCATTAGAGCAGGAAATACTGCCCTGACATCATTTTCTCTCAAAAAAGATGTCAACAACCTTTAGAATCAAGAGATTGGGTCCAAAAATTAGCACGAGGAACTGTTACAATGTAAGAAATAGAGGTAAGTCTCGGGGTCTGGCTATTTTCAAGAGAGAGGACATAAACTTTCAATTGAACTGGAGTGATCATAACCATATCCTAGGCGACGTCCTTGGAGGGGCCAAACTTTGATGCGCTTCACGGGGATGTATGGGTGGCCAGAGGGCCACAACAAAGTGTGGAATATGATGAAGAACAAGGTGTCAAAGACAAAAATCCCTACTGCTATAGGAAGCGACTTCGATAAAATTATCTATATGGATAAAAATGTTGGAGGGAGGGGGTAGAGAGAGATAAGAGGGTTATGGAATCTTTAAGAGAAGCCTTGTCAGATGGTAGTTTAGGCGATGTTGGTGAGGGGTTAAGATGAGTGACGTTGTACAAGAGAAAGACTGGATCGGTATGTAGCTGATGAAGTTGGTTCATTAAATTTCCAAATGCAGAGGTGGAAAATTTGGTAATGTATAAATGCGATCATTCTCCTCTCTTACAGAATTCAGAGACTAAAAGGTTTTACAGAACCATGAGAACACGAGGCTTCTAGTTTGAGAAGTTTTTTAGAGAAGCCTTATCATATTGTAGTTTAGGTGATATTGGCTAGGGGTTTAGATGAGTCAGATTGTACAAAAAAATGACTGGATCGATATGTAGCTAATGAAAGTTGGTTCATTAAATTTTCGAATGCAGAGGTGAAAAATTTCGTAAGATATAAATTCGATCATTCTCCTTTCTTACAGAATTCAAAGATCAGAAGATTTTGGGGAACCATAAGAACACGGGGTTTCCAGTTTGAGCAGTTTGGGTATGAGCATGTAGATTGTGAAAAATCATTGTATTAGTTTGGGAGCAACCAGGAGATATGTTGAACAAAATTGATAGAGTGTCTCTTATAAACTAGGAGAATTGTATAAAGTAAAGAGAATTTTGGTAATTTGAGAAAGAAAATCTATGAACTAGAGAAGGAGGTGAAACATTACCAAAGCCTAAGTCCCCCCCCCCCCCCCCAATAAAACATGATGAGATATCTAGCCTTGGAGAAGGAGCTAATGGCGTTGTATAAAAGGCACGAGCAACGGCGGCTATTGCGTCCAAGGGTGAAGGAATTATCTGAAGGGGACCACAACACTCCCTGTTTTCATCGTAAAGTTAACCACATGAGGAGAATTAGCTGGATTCATAAGTTAAAACCAATAGATGGGCAATTGGTGGAAGGCCAAGGGAACATCACTAGTGCCATTGAAGAATATTTCCGAGAGATTTTTTAAATTCAAAAAACAGTATTAGAGGCCTCACAGTTTATCAAAAATCCAACCTAAGGTGACACAACCTATGAAAGAAGTTATAATGTACCCTTACGCCAAGGAGGAGATTAGAAATTCTTTATTTCAAATGTACCAACCAAATCTCCATGTATGGATGAAATACACACTTCATTTTACCAACATTTTTGGAAAATTATGGACAAGGATGTGGTCTGGGTTGTTCAATCCATTCTGACAGGCAATAGAGACCCTATGAAGACTAACAGAACTATAGTAACTCTCATTTCGAAAGTGAAAGTGCCCTTGGGGCCGACTGAATATCACCCTATAAGCTTGTGCAATGTCTTATACAACGTGGTGTCCAAAACCATAACCAACAAACTGGAGTTATTGCTGCCTTCGATCATCTTAGACATTCAAAGTGGGTTTGTTCTGGGTAGACTGGTTATGGATAACATCACAGTGGCCTTAGAACTGTTTCCCACTATGAAGAGTAATCCCAAGAGTAGGAAAAGGACCATGGCTTTGAAGCTTAACATGAGCAAAGCCTAAGATCGCATTGAATGGGGCTTTCTCAAGGGTTTGTTGTTACATATGGGCTTTGACATTCGATGGTTGAATTGTCATTATGATTTGTGAGGCGTCTCTTTGATCACTTACTCCTTCAAAGTTAATGGCCAAGTATGTAAGAATGTTTCTCTTAGCAGAGGATTAAGGTAAGGAGACACCATTTTCCCATACCTCTTCATCATCATTATCGAATCTCTCTCAGTGCTTATTACTACAACAATCCAGGAAGGTCGTTTACATGGTGCCAAGGTGATTAGTAGTGGTCCCATCATTTGCCATTTATTTTTGGCTAATGATAACCTTTTCTTTTGCAGGACGACCCCACAAGAATGCCTTACTCTCGTTGAAATTCTCAACCAATATAAACAGGTATTAGGCTAGAAAATAATTTTAGGTGTTGTTACAACAAAGAAGGATGAGCTTGTGGCTATTTTAGGGGTTAAGCTGGTGGAGAAACATACAAAGTACCTAGGTGCACCAACGGTGTTGAAAAGAAGTAAGGAGGAGGTATTTTCAGCACTAAGGGAACGAGTTTGGAAAAAGCTAAACAAATGGAAGGAATGATATCTTTCAAGAGCGAGGAAAGAGATTCTATTGTAAGCCATCATACAAGTAATGCCCACATATTTGATGAGCATTTTTAAGTGGCCAAGGAGTATAATATATGCCTTACGTAGTGCTTATGCGAGATTATGGTTGTTGGGTGGGCCAAGGGGAGGGATGAGGGGATGGTGATGCATTGGATTGCTTAGCATAAGTTATGTACTCCTAAATGTTTGGGCAGTATGAGTTTTCGAAGATTGGATATATTCAACGATGCCCTTTTAGCGAAGCATGGGTGGAGAGTCATGGAGAAGAAAGAGAGTTTACATGCTTGGGTGATAAAGCATAAGTATTTTCCACATTGAAGTTTTCTTGATTCTTAACTAGACTCAGCCCCTTAGTTACTCCTAGAGGGGAATTTGAGCCGCGAAGGCCCTGATTAAGTTGGCCTAGCATGGAGAGTAGGCAATGGGTGCGAATAAATATATGATTTGATCCCTGGTTGATAGATGGCAAAGGGGAGTTGCTCACAACCTTGATAGTTTCAGGTACCGAAGATTGGAGGTTCTGTGATTTCGTAAATTTCGAGGAAAGAGGGGGAACATCGAAGTGGTGTAGCAGACATTTAGTGAGAGGGACAAAGATATAATTCTTGCAACTCCAATTAGTGTAAGATTCCCACAAGACAAACAAATTTGGTGCTTATTTGATAGCCAAAATTATACTGTCAAATCAACTTACCTGTTATAAATGTAAGAGAAAGTAGAGAGAAAATATAGACAAACGAATTGAGAGAAAGAAAGGAATGAATATTTCATTGTCATCGAGAAAGTATTTATAATACAAGGATTCTTCATCACTAAGAATACTTCATCACTAAGAATACTCCATCACTAAGAAAACTTCATTACTAAGAAAAGTAACAGAATGGACATTCACACAATTATTCCATAACACTCCCCCTTGAATGTTCATTGCCAAAGAATATGCCTCATTAAAACCTTACTAGGAAAAATCCAATGGGAAAAAACCCAGTCAAGGAAAAAGAGTACATAATTCTTGATACTCCAAGATATACTGCCTCATTAAAATCCTTTCTAAGGAAAACCCAAGGGGACAAAACCTCAGATAAGGGAAAAACAGTACAACGCGTGTTACTCCCCCTGATGAGAACATCAATGAAGATCTTTGAGTTGATGTAATTCAACTTCATCACTGACTTTTAAACTGAATTCTAACTGAAATGAATTTGCTTAATATCTGTTTCAGCGTGTACATAACTAGTATGTGATCAAGTGCCATAGGATTTAGGTAAATATCCAAGATCAGCATAGCTAATCAAACTAATTTTGAGCCGATGGGGATAATGAATATCTAAATCGCTAGTACCTTCGAGGTACCGAAACAGGTTAGATTATGTGATTAGCAAGATACGTCAGTGCTTCAATATCATTTAAATACGGTACTTCAGGACCCAAATACAATACTTTAGGACTCAAATACGGTACTTCAGGACCGCTAAATTTCTCATTATTTTTTCAGGATCGAAAGGGGGTTGTTTTCATATCAAATGTATGTACCATTACTAGGGTACTTAAAAGGGAGTGATTTACTCATACAACATTATCTTAGCACTTTGCTACATAAATTAATTTATGCATGTAAGATTATTCTCAAATGTGCAACTTGTAGATCAAGGCAATAACATATTTTATTAAAATCTTTCATTCCAAATACGCTTTTAAAGCAATCCACAACTTTTGAGGCTCTTCGAGAGTCCAAACCATCAATAACATTTACAAACAATTAGGATCCGGATCATTTAATCATTTCATTTGATTATGCAATATGCGTCCATATTGCTTTAATCACATAAATGTCTATCAACTAAATAACCAATATTCTCGAGAATTTTAATCTGTGCTTCTGGCACTTTGAACCCTTTAGGAGTTTTATATAAACATCATTATCAAAATTTTCATAAGTTATAACGATATTTATAAGATGCATACTTAGCTTTTCATGTACTGCCCAATTTAAGGTATCATGATGTAATGACATGGACTACATAGGAGTATATTTCTTCATAGTTGATACCAAGTCGTTGCGAAAGGACTTGTGCAACAAGTCGCTCCATGTGCCTCATAATCTCCTTTTCTCATTCTGTTTTCAGACAAAGACTTAACTGTATCCCACAAGTTTTACACCAGTTTGGTATATAGACAACAGGTCCTGATATTTCCGATTTTACATTCGAATCTAATTCTTAAATGCATCTTTCCACTTGGCCAATCTCATCTTTGTCTGTGTTCATAACAGACCTAAATTCATGATCCTCATGATTACTCACAATAGTGAGCGCTATATTATATAATCAAATATGATATCGACGTCGACTTCACTTCGGTTCTACCTTATTCAATTCATAACATAATTAATTGAGATCTCATCATTTTCGCGAATTTCAGGTGCCTGAGCTTATGGTATAACTTCCACATGTGTCATGATTGAGGACTCTTCCGGAGTCAAAATTTCCTCATTTCGATTATCATTATTCGTTTGCTCCTTTCTTTTTTTGAGGACTTTTGTTGTCTTTGGAAACGATTGGTTTACAACATTTCATATGTGGTCTAGACTCATTAGTAATTCAATTTGTCCAACTGGGACATCAATTATTACAGGAGCATTAGTAGTTGGAACATAAGGTTTAATAACTCTTTGTGGGTCAATGGAATAACTGGCAGTAGATTCGCTCAAGTTCGTAGACGAATTATATTTTGAACTTCCAGTTCACATTACATTGTATATGAGGATCATATTACATTGTATATGAGGATAGCTCATATAATTCGTTCCAACATATTTCCTTGTCTAACAACTTGATTTCTCCCCCTAATGTTAGGAAATTTGTGTCATCATAATCAACAAATTGTGCCATAAGTATATCTCCAATGAATGGTTCGATTATATTCAAATGTAGATGGATATTCATACACAATATATATTCCCGATTCCTTCAGGGTCCCAACTTAGTGCGTTATCATGGAGCATACATCGCACATGCTCAAATTCAAAAGTGGGAGATATTTGGTTCATGGTCAGAAACCATTTGTAGGGGAAGAATAAACATTCATGATAACCTCTTTGCCTTATTTGGATCAATGTTGGTGTATGCAACACGACATGTCCCTGAACAATTGTAGTAAGCTCTGCTCTCAAAAGTAATAGGTTTATTATATACTCAACATCTCATATATTAATGATTCTGCAGGATTATTTTACATATAAAACATTTGACATAGGATGTTATGTCCATTGGCATACAAAAACTATCAAAATCCTTCACCATCTTTATCAAGATGAATCTTCTTGATTGATAATTTGAAATGTGCTCGTAAATAAATTGAGCAAACAATCTAGCAAGCATCAAGTTGCAAGTTGATAGTAAACATACAAGTGATTATCTCATTGATGTATGAAGTAAAGTTATACTATATTCAAATGGTTTACATATGGGTCTACAGGACCAACACAAATATCACTTGTACACAACCTAGGAATCTAAGGGATTCGATCCCTGTCTTTGCTAATGATGGTGTTATAATTAATTTTCTTTGATAATGAGTAACTAATTAGAACTCATTTGATTAAGGATCTTCTAGCCCTTTAAAATATATCCATATGAGTTCTTCTTGAGAGGATTGATCCAAGATGCTCCTACTTTGATAAAGTCTTTATCAATATATAGTAAACTTCTAGTGTAATAAAGTATCTGCTTCAATTGGGTTAGTTGTGTAGAATAACCCAGAAAATAAGGATGATATCCTTTTCAACACACATGTTGCTCAAAGCAATTATCATAATATATGGATACTAGTTGTCTCAACATGCATGTATTCATTCCTACGAATACCTTGGAAACTTAATTAATAAGTTACATATGAGACTAACTTGGTGGAGAGAAATACGTCCACAATAGGAAAGTTAGTTACACCAAGTAATATTATATGCGCTCTTCTGGAGCCTTTAATCAAAGTAGATTGTTATATATATAATGCTAATACTTGCTTCCTTCATCAATGGACAAGAAGTAATTTATTATCACTAAAAATGTGTGTTCTTCTGATGTCTGCAGGACATGTATCTATCACCTCATTTATTCATGTTCCAATCAAGTAAGTATGCATGAAATTCACTTCAAGATAAATATAACATCAATGCATATAAAGCATATAGTGGAAGTGCTTTAAGTACTTATTCATAAAAAGAAACTCTACTTCAGAAGCACACACATGACTCTTGAAAGTTAAACACTCCATAGTTAATATGCATTAATCATGGATATCGATATCATTTTTAAAACATGTCTATGAGCATAATGAATAATTACATGAATATCATTAAATTCTCACAACTATATATTCCATCTATATGCTCATATAGTATCACAATCAAATATCCAATACACACTATAATTTGTATTATACTTAAGAAACCAAGTTCATGCATATCTGTCAATCAATAACAGTGCACTATGTGATTAGGCATTACGAAACAAGCAGTCATGTTCATGATACTTAATAATTCAATATGATCAACTAATGTCAATAAATCATTGATATCAAATAGTCTTAGACAGATGAGAGCATATTACTTGCAATTTGTATGCGGAGCACTTTCAATAAGGTGCATACATCAAAATCAAATCATACGAATATCCATGAAATAATAACATCACATGAGGATTCATATTAATCTATAATTATATACAAATCAACATGATAATATATATTTCCATGAACTCAATAATCAATGTTATATTTGATCACCATGCATACAATCAATTTTCTAGCAAGGATGTCAAATTCATAATGTCTCGACCTAGTTTCCCCCAAATAGATCTTCATGATCAAATCAAGTTCACAGTTAACACTTAAGTTACCAAAGTTAGAAAATTTTAATTGTCCTGGACAAAGTTTAATGTCAATCAACAAAGGGGCTGAAGAATAATTATAAACACAACAATTGCTGAAGTCTTTGAACAATGTCAAGAGGGAAATCTAAGAAATAACGACTTGAAATAACGTGCAAAATATAAACAATAATATCACTCTATCAAAAGTTTATAAAATAATATTTTGTGCTTTTTAATTACGCTTGATAAGGTTCAACAACATATTATGACGTACAAAAGGTACGTGTCGTTTCCATTTCCTCGTTAATAATATATTTCTTACTTTTATATCATTCATGCTTTTCGATTATGTATTCCTACTTCTGATAGGGATATCATCTTTTAAAAAATTAGCATGACTACGACCACGACTATTTTGATTGTCATGGCTACTGGCGTGACCTTTGTTTTGCTCATAATTCTTGAGTTTTTATCTAGTCTCATGCACTTCAGGGAATGAGACAAAACCATTTGAGGGTTCTAATAATCCCATAGGTCATTATTAATAAAATTATGTACATTTCTCATCTAAACATTAAACTCCACACTTGTAATAAAAATGCTCAATTTAATCGACGGTATAAACCTTAATAACCTCAAGTATACTCTCATCGCCTTTCAACAATTCTTATGCCAATTAATAACTCTATACTCTAATTGGCAGGAAAGCGAACTACTAGTTCACTAACGAGATTATATAGAGCTTCAATGATTAGAGTGAACTTCTGGTTCACTACTAGTACGTGTAAATCAACGGAAATAAAATTCAATATTAGTGGTAGGATAAACTTCTGGTTCACCAATGAGATAATTAATCTTTTTTTTTTCTTTCAATAACATAGTGAACTTCTGATCACTAATAAAACTAGATAAAATTCTTAACATTAGAGTGAACTTCAGGTTCACTAATGAAAATAAGACAAATCTTTATTATTGGATATAACTTCTCGTTAACTAATAAAATTAAATAACAGTATCAATATTAGAGCGAACTTCTGGTTCACTTAGAAGATAAAACTTTCGACATACGAGTGGATTTCTGGTTCACTTAATGAAGTAAGATCAAATTCTTATCATTCCGGTGAACTTCCAGTTCACTGATAAAAATTAAATGAAATATTCGTAACTAGAGTGAACTTCTGGTTCACTAATGAAATCAAACAATATTATCAAGTGTAAGGTGAACTTCTCCAATAATATTATACGATACTTAATGCTGAATTTCTGATTCACCAATGTGATAAAAAGAAACATAGTCAATATTTGAGTGAACTTCTGGCCACTAATGAAATAAAATAAACTTTTAGTTATTGGGATGAACTTCTGGTTTACCAATAAAAATATATAAGTTGTTAATATTAGTGTGAACTTCAGGTTCACTAGTGAATTTAGACGAAATTTTAATGGTAGAGTAAATTTATAACTCAAAAATAAGAGGAAATAAAATTTTTAATATTTATACAATAAGTACATACTATGGAAGTTGTTACGTTGTATCACGTCAGAATTTATTAATGGGTGAAGCATGCTTTTGGTGAAAAAATAAAATCAAAACTATGCACGTAAATGAATCCATAAACGGCATAACATTATTTAAAAATGGTTGGTATTTGATTTCCAAACAGTGGAACGAATCAAAGTAGTTTAGGGTGTAGTAAGAAAATTTTATCACAAATAATAAATCAAAACTCACCTTGAGATGAAAGAACAAGAACGATTTTCCAACTGCCTTGGTTCGACGACCCAAAATATGTTAATGAAAGAGTTTGGTGATGATAACGTGTTATAAATGTAAGAGAAAGTAGAGAGAGAATAGAGACAGAGGAATTGAGAGAAAGAAATGAATGAATATTTCATTTCCAACGAGGAAGTATTTATAATACAAGGATTCTTCATCACTAAGAAAACTTCATTACTAAGAAAAGTAAGAATATGGACATCCACACAATTATTCCAAAACATGGTTCTTCTATCAATTTGGAAGATTTTGAGAAACATTGGCCCCTGTTTGTAGACCCCGAAAAATTCTCATTAAGGAAATGTATTCAAAATGCTACTTAGTTGGGTGCCGAACGAGGTGGCTTAATCCTTAAATTTATCAAAATCACGTTGAATTTGTAAATTGGATCCACGAGGTTTGATCATTCGAATTATGATTAAGAATTCCAAACCATCCATAACAAGTGAGATAACTGACCTCAACTGGGCCAGCCCACTTGGCAAACAAGTAAAGCCTGTAGGCTTTTTTCTTGTAAGAGCAGTAGGCTATTAGTCAGTAGATCAGAAATAGGAGCCAATCGAACCCATAAAGCCAGGTGGCTTTACGGCAAAGTAGACTCAACTATTTCTTTGTTATCTCCTTTATTAAACGTAAATTGAAAAATTCAATCAAGGGCGTGAATAATCAAAACTCAGATAGATCAAACTAGGAAATTCATGATGTGAAGAGTCGCTAGTTGCTTTTAGGAAAAACAACTAACTTTTAGAAAATTGACTTTGGACTACAAATCCAGAAATCGGATTCGGAGGTAAGGTTACATATCTGATAATTAGAAAATTATTTGACTCGCTTGTTTTTGAAAACAGACTCTACTAAAATCAAATATACGCGAAAAATAAAAGGAGGAGGTATTTGTAAAGATTTGACAAAGAAACTATTAAGTCATGCATTATAAAAATAGACAATTACAAGTTGTACAACTATTGACTATCCAAGTTTACATGATAATACAAGAATTAAAAGAAAATGAAATATTAGCTGATCTGATTAAGCAATTAGCATGTAAAAGTGAAGGTTAAAAGAGGGAGAGAGAATTGAGAGAATACTGTTAGTATCAGTACGCTAGCAAAATTCAAAGGTGAAGTAAATAAAAAGGGCGGAGGCTTGTATTTATAGATGTAGGATTGCGGATTAAATGAAGATTGCGAGAATAATCATAACATTCAATAGAATAAAATAATTGAGATTATGGTATGATTTTCCGCAATTAATTTAGGGAAAATATTATTTTCCTAAAGAGAGAAGCCTTCAAGCTTTCAAAGTGAAACAGTGAATATTTCCGCAATTAAATATGAGAAGATAATATTTTCCTAATAAAAAAACCTCCTGGCTTTCGTATGGAAATATGAAATATTTCGATTATTTTATGGAAAATGAGGATGAAATAATGTCAACTGAAATTTTGAATATTCGGGAATAAAATTTGTAGATAATGGGGACGAAATGAGTCAAGGCAAATTAGAAAAGTCTGGAGGCTTTTATGATTTATCCGCATTTCTCAGCTATTAGGTTTGAAGAAATGAGCCAAGATCAACTAGAAAAGCCTCTTTTCTTTGGATTGCAACACGAAACAGAAGAAGTGGGCTAAGAAAAATGGGTTTTAGGTTCTCTTTTGGGCTTCTTCTTTGTATGCTAATTATTTTTGGGCTAGAAATTATACTAAAGTACCTTTACAAAACCCGGTGTCTACACTGTTATGGAAAATCAAATGTGATCCCCAAGTCCTGAAAATTCTGGTGGAAGTAGTGTGTGCTAAAGCTCTACCGACAAAATCTCTACTATGCCAAAGACACATGAAGGGCAAGGTTATGATCCAAGTGACCACTTGATACAGTAGAGCAATGAACTCAAGGAGGAAGTATATGTCAACAAGCTTGAGAATGTCCTGGTGCGTTTGGAATGATAGGAATGACTATGTATTCAATGGACAAAAAAGCCTTGTACATGGTTTTGGTCCTGCGGGCTCAAGCTTTGGTCAAGGAAATTTCACGTTTGCAAGCCAATCAAAAAGCACGCAACGTAAAGTCTGGGTCGGTTCTTATAGAGGTTTGGAGTGCTCATGTGTCGGGGTTTATAAAATTTAATGTGGATGCCCACGTAAGAAGATGACTAGATTGGTCTTAGGGTGATTGCAAGAAATCCAAAGGGTGTGGTGGAGCTCATTGCGGTGAGGAGAGTCCAAGCAAGATGCTCTGCAACGATCGCGGAAGCTCAAGCAATGATCTACGACATTCAACTGGCCACTAGGTTCAATTTTTGGGAAGTTGACATGAAGTCGGATTATCTTACCTTGGTCCAACGGATCATCAATTAAGACTTCAATTTTTGTAGTGAACTTGATCTTTTGTTAGAGGGTTTTTTGATGCTAATATACTGAACTTTTGAGGTGTTGGATAATAATACACTGAACTTTAACCTTGGACAATAATACACTGCACTTTGGGGGGTGTTGAACAATAATGCACCTAGAACGATTCCGGCAGTAACTGACTCGGTGACTATCCTACTTAGCAGGTGGAAGAGATGAATTGGCCCAAAAATATTTAAATTTATGATATGTCACCTAATCCACATATAATCAAAGATAATCAACTTTGAAAAGAGTAAAAAAATCACATTGTTTAAACGTGTTTTCGTTGAGAGATTGTTGTTGTAGTTGTATAAAATCACCTTTGCTTGTGCAGATTAGCTGACATGTCATAAATTTAGATATTATTTAGCCAATTTATCTTCTCGGCCCGCCCCGTAAGATCGCCACCAAGTTAGCCGCCATCGAAATCGTTCTGGGTGCATTATTGTCCAATACCCTTCAAAGTCCAGTGCAGTCTTGTTCAGTACCCCAAAAGTTCAGTATATTAGCATCCAAAAATTCTTTGTTAGATGATATTCTTTTTCTCAATAGGTACCTATTTTAATTTCTGCTTGTGGCATCATGTAAAAAGGATGAGAATCTCCCGACCCATCCAAAAATCCTTTGTTAGATGATATTTTTTTCTCAATAGGTAGCTATTTTAATTTCGGCTTGTGGCATCATGTAGAAAGCATGAGAATCTCCCGACCCATCATCTAGCTAACTAGAATAGTGACTACGGGGAAATAGCAAATTTGGCTTGATATGTAGTTACGTACCACATCTAGCCAAATCTCAAACTATGTACTAATGAACTCCTTATCAATATAACTCTCCCGGACTCCCACTCATTTCCCTAAAAAAATCTAACTAATTTTTTCAAGTGATATTAATTAAGGCCTGTTCTTTTATTATGTTGGTTCAAACTCTCCTAACTTATTCTAACTTATGCTAACTTATCCCAACCTAACACAATTATCCAAAAAAATATCCAATGTAAAAATACAATCTCCAAAAAAATATCATAATTTATCATGACTTATCGTAACTTATCTAAATTTAACTATCCTAACTTGAAAATAACGCATCCAAAAAACAGGGCCTAACTTCCATTCTTTAGGAAAGGTGGAGCCCAAATGAGAATTAGTTTAACAGTTAGGAGATCCTAAGATAAACTAATAAGAAGATTCAAAGGGAGTTTATCAAAGTGGATGTAATGATTCTATCTTGAAAAGCACATCAGATCTATGACTAGTTTAGTTTGGAGCTTTGACTGCAATCCTCTGGGGAAAAGTGAGGATATATAATATATAATGATGCACTCTATGTTGCATTATTATCTTCAAGACATAGACAGATGACATGATGATTCAAAAAACAAGAAAGTCGAAGCATGTGCCCCAAGTACTTCTTACTACTCATTATTCACGGTTCAAACCAACATGCAATTAACTTATACATTATCATGCATGCATTTGTTAACATATATCTTCTGTCCCAACTTCTGCCCCTTTTGATCTAAAACACAGCTGTAAAGATTCCATGCCCATATGTAGTAGAGAGAGAGAGAGAGAAAAAAGTATTCAAAATCAGGGATGAAAGGATTTCTGCAGATTAAAAAGTCATTATTATCAAAAGGAATAAACAAGTAATAGCTGATACGTAGATCAATGCCTCCCAAGACAGATCTCTAATATAATGACTTTATCAGCTGAGTTAGCTGATATATGTATCTGCACTGAGTTTTGCATCCCGAGTTGAGACGCTCGGTTAGAGAGAGAATAAAAGAATGTAGTAATAATTATCCAACAATATCTAATTAATTAATCCCTAATTAATAATAATAATAATAATAAAACAAATTGAATTACAAAAAAATGATGTTTCTTTTCTTCTTTTCCTTTTTTTTTTTGCTGGGAGTTTGTTCTTGTTTGCAGCAAAGGCACCACCATCTCCCTTATGGTTGTTATTTGTAGTTTTTTTTTTTTCTCTTTTGTGATGATCAGCTTCCTTTCTTCAGTCTGTCTCCTCCTCCAACTGTACCTATTCTACAGCCAGGCAAACTGAATCCTCTTGTATCAGCTTTTATTTATAAATAAATATAAACATTTTTTTAAAAAATTATTGCAAATTGAACCTGCCCATGTTGGAATGGAGCTAATACAATAAAGATGCTAGCTTTATAGTAATTAACAAAACAGTTGTAGTCATACTTGGACACATGCAACATGTAATGCCAGCCAGACTTGCAAGCATGTTAGACATGATCTAGCCACAGGGAGGGAGTGATTGATGACCACTACTTGATCAGCAGACGGCCAAACTAGATCTAGAAATATGAAGTGATGCTTTTATTCTTTTACAACATTCTTACTGTTATAATAATAATAATAATAATAATAAGTTTGAATTACGTCTATTTTCCCTTAAACCCAACACTTTAAATTAGTAAGATTTCAATGAGCTTGAGTTAAAATCAACTTATGAACAAATGAGCGAATCAAAGACACACACATTAATCATTCGCAATCAAATGACATCTTATTTTGGAGATAATTATTAGTAGTTACACTATATATCTTGGACAATGTGCAACTATCAAACTGTCATGACTAGTAAT
Source organism: Portulaca oleracea (assembly GCA_029582165.1). Taxonomy (NCBI): domain Eukaryota; kingdom Viridiplantae; phylum Streptophyta; class Magnoliopsida; order Caryophyllales; family Portulacaceae; genus Portulaca; species Portulaca oleracea. Next base: position 18,008,902 of record CM055871.1, read on the forward strand.
CTAGTATGATCCATGGATTCCACTAATAGTGGACCTATATTATAGGTTATTTGATCCAAAAACCCTAGTAATTTTCATGTCTATAGCACCTTAAATCTTTGTTTGTCCCTTAGAAATATGACATAATTCTTTTTATCTCTCTTCACTAACCAAATATTAAAATTCCCATTTTCACCACTAATACCTCCAATTGATTTCTCTCTCCCTAATCCTGCATTTCATTTAACCTATCATATTTTCCCCTTGGAAAATATTGATGAAAAAATCAATATAAAATTTCCCATGATGTTTTCTAGCGAACTATTCTTCCTTTGACTCTTTTAAAATTTCCAACGATCAAACAGAAGTATTTTGGACCATGATGCATGTGATAATTTTATTTATAAGAAATTAGATTGAAAAAAGAAAAGAAGGGATAATTAATTACCAGAGGGAGGGGGGAGGGAGACAGGAGTGGGCTTGGAGATGATGGCAGGGGGAGCAGTGATCGGGGCAGCCGAGGCGGGTTGGAACATCTGGGCTGGGAGGCCCATGGTGGCTGCTGCTTGATGATGTTGATGATGATGATGCTGCTGCTGGTGGTGGTAGTAAAAGGGGTACATTGACATTGGCATCAATGTGTTTGCTGCTCCTCCTCCTCCCATCATCACTTGCTGTGGGTGGTGGTACATCTGTGTGTATGCCCCACCGTTCATGTACGCCCCACCGTTGTACCCCATCTTCTGTATCCCCAACAATATAATAATTAAAATATGGAATTATTTAATTTTTTACTTTTATTTATCAACTTAAACTTTTGATTCACTCAAATCACAACATATTTTCAAGTAATTCTAATCATTTATGAGGAATAGTATATGATGATACAACAAACACTTCTTGAAGAAATGTTATTTCCTTTATAATATCTTAAAACTGTTTAATATTAAATCTCATCAAATTAAGCTTCTTTTTTCATTATTTGTAATTCAAATTAGGTTGCAAAGTTCCCCATAAAAATTATAGAAAATTTTTAAACACCAACCTTTACAAACACCAAGACACATGAGATTTTAACTAAATTTCATGAAAGCAGCAACCTTTAATTTGTAACTTTTCAAGTTACAACTTGCATGTTTCATGAACTATTACATATCCATTCTACGTTGAGTACTGAAAATTTTAGTTGACCTTGTATTTTTTTTCCCGTTACATGCATACATTATTAGCCTGACATAATCTCTTTGATTCCATAAATTTAGAAAGTAAAGACTAATTAAACTTACATTATTATAGGTGACATCGGCAGCAATGTAGGCAGGGGAGTAGCTGAAATTTTACAGGGAAAAAAGTCCATCATTAATCAAACAGAAAAACAAAACTGATAAAAAGTGCTGAAACTACAAAGTGGGATAGTATTTTCGTTTTGTAATTTAAATACCCACCCATAAAAGGGGATAGCCTGGTGATGGTGATGTGCATGAATAGCAGCACCACCCGGTGCACCCCCGGCAGCAGCAGCAGCGGTTGGATAATACCACTGAACATGAGCAGCAGCAGGCGGCGGTGGTGGTGGTGGTGCCGGAGCATGCCGGATTCCGCCAGTGGACGGTGGCTGCTGCGGTGGAGGAGGAGTGGCCGAGGTTGACCGAGGTGGGCGGCGGGCACCCAGCGCCGCCAGGTTGCAGTTGGCTCTCCGCCCGTTGATGATCGGGGTCGCGTCCTCGCAGGCCTTCTTTGCTGCTTCTGGGTCCTTGAATGTCACCTACATTTTTTATTCATTTTTTTTTGGGAGTATGAAATTAGTATTTTGAAAAGTAATTTTGTAAAAAAAAAAAATTTTGGATAAAATTGGATATTAAATCGTAATGTACTCACCTTTATTATTAACTAATATATCAATGTTTATATCTAATTGATTTACTCACCTTTATTATTACCTAATATATCAACGTTTATATCTAATTTATTTTATCTTATTTACCATGATTTTAATCGTGGTGAATCATTCTCAATTATGACTTAAATGAGCTTGTATTGGCTCCTTATAACTCTCAAAAAATTTCCACCACTTGCCACATTATAATTGACACCGGTTTATCACCACTTAAATAATGATTAATATATTAAAATCACTTAAATATAAAGATCGATATATTTATTTCTAATAATAAAAATGTATATTACACTCCAATATTCTAGAAAGAGTAATCTGATATTTCTAATAATAAAAGTGTATATTACACTCCAATATTCTAAAAAGAGTAATATGATGTGTGCGTAATATATCTATGTCTGCATGATGATTAGTTGACAATTCATTTTAAGCATGGAATGGTAATCTATATTTGAACAAAGGATAAACCAAAAAGGCGTTTTGTAACGAAAGTTGAAGATGATTAATGATGTGTGATTGAGACTTGACAGCCGCAATCACAGCACAGTTTGTCATTCAATTAGGAATCACAGCAAATCATGCCGTACATTATTTCTGTCAACTCTACTTTTCTAATTCGTTTTCAAATCATATAAGGGGTATTCTTGCTCACAACAAAAAAAGGAAAATCATAATGGGAATTCACAATTTGACAATATATTTAAAAAAAAAAAGAAGTTACCATTCTGTTCGGAGCTCAAAGAAGTTACCATTTTACAGTTAATTAATTACTATGTCGAATTATTCCTAAATTCTAATCTTTACATGACGCTAATTTTAAAGAAAATTGGCATATCTAACTTCAATTTTTTTGGCGTTTATTTATCTTGAAATTTATGATATTTATTTTTCATCCCTATACTTTCAAAATTTATATTATATTTACCTAGTCTATGATTTTTGTAGTATATTTCTCGAAGTTTATCAATCTTCCCAAGATAAAGAGAAATGCGATATTTATCTTTTTATTAAAAGTTAATTTTTTTATATTTCATCATAATCTACTACAACCTTCCCCAATTCACCCCAATCCACCACAACTTTTCCAACCCACTACAATCCACAACATTTCCTACATACCACATCATACCGCACCGCAGCTAGTCGTTTAAAAGAGCGGGGCCTAAGCTAAATATGAACTTCTAAAAATCTATGGGTAAAAACATAAATGTCACAAATTTTATGGTAAATCTACTTAACTAGTACTAAAGTCCACTAAACCTAAACGACAAATAGAATTCCAAATCTAATGGTGGAGTCAAATGACAAGGAAATGCAGGATAAAGTATATAGACAAGAGAGAAAGAAGCTTAAAAGCATCAATAGACATACAAAGCCGTAGCCCTTGGAACGTCCAGTGAGCTTGTCAGAGATAATGACAGCCTCCAAGATCTCCCCAAACTTCTCAAAGTGTTGTCGCATGGCTTCCTTGGGCGTCTCCCACGCTAAGCCTCCCACAAACACCTTTGTCAGCGTCGTGTCTCCAAACTGTCCGCCATTGTTGTTGTTGCCGTTGCTCATCGTCATCTGTAGACTAATCAATTCAAGCTCCAGAGATTGAGAGAAGAGGAGATGTATGGAGGATCAAATAAAAGACTGGGAGAGAAGAGGGAGGAGGCCAAATATAACAAGGGTTGATTGAAGGAGAGAGAAGGGAAAAAGAGGTGGGGGATTAAAAAAGAGAGATGGACAGGTAATGACAGGTAATGGTGTTGTGCTGATTAGGCGCATGGCTGTACTTATGGGTGTTCACGGAGCAGTTCGGGGCGGTTCCGGTTTCACGAAGCGGCGCACCAGATGAAACGGTTTTCTAAAGTCGTAAAATCAGAACCGGAACCGAAACACTTGGTTTTTTTAAAATTGGTGCATCGGATTTAACGGTTCGGTATCACCGGTTAACCAGAACCACTTTTATTTACATCAAAATTAAAAATCATCATTCAATCAACCAAAAAAAAATTTGGGCTCGGTTCCGGTATTTCAAAGCCCAAATACGGTGATGCACTAATGCCCACCCAGTGTCAATTAGCCATTGAGAAAAATATTTGTTTTTATTCAAAATTTTTTTCTTCAGAAAAAAATATTTTCCACATCTCTTCGGTGAGTTGTTATTTGGGTTTTTATTGATAGAGCATTGAAAAATATGTCTAATCCAGAAAAAATTTGGTAAAGTTATAGAATTTTCATTCGAATTTGACATTGATTGATTTGGTCGAAAATTCAAACACAATTTTTTCCAAATCTTTATTGTCTGAACCAGATTTAGACTCGAATTTATGCTTGTCCAACCTAAAAAAATACGCGAAAAGCTAGATATGGGACATCAAATTTCCGCCCGATGTCTGATTTGTCTGAACCAAAAATTACCTAGACCTGGGTTTTTGCTAGCTCAATTATTAGGACCGTCAAACTTTTGGGTTGTGGTCTTTTTAACCCATGAAAAGTTAATGTCTGGTATTTGTTTTTTTTTTTGGATATTTTTCAGGTCGGATAAACTTAAATTCGAGTCAATATTAGATTCATGCAATACAAAAATAAAAAATACCGCATTCGAATTTTCAATCAAATCGATCAAAATCAGGATTTAAACAAAAATTTATGACCGTATCCGATTTTTTCTTGGGTCAAACATTTTTGGGGTGAGAGACTTTTTTTAACAGCCCTAGTTTTTATTTTGCACATCTCTTGGATCTGTCAGTTGTTAATTTTCTTGTCCTCCCCCATCAGCAACAACGTGCAGTGGTCTCATGCATGATTGTTCCCAAGCGATTTTGATGTGGGTTTTGGGTGTCCCTGCACTACTACGGTTTTACACAATCAGATTTTCCTGTACATTATATTGTCCAGTCCCACGTTTTTAATTTGGGCTGTTGACGCAACGACTCTGGCCATTTGTATCTGAAATTAATCATCTAGTGTTTATGCCCATTTTCGGATTGCTGAATTTGTTGTTCTAAAAGAGTTTCAATTCATAACAAGTCAAATTAAATACTTCCATAAAAGATAATCAAATAAAATACACACTACTATAGCATCAAGGCAATGTTTCTTTTATACGGTAGGTTACAGTACGGTACCATATCGCACCGCACTATTTAATTTTCCACCACACTTCACCACACCACACCACACCACATCATAATCATTACCAATATATCTTTTCATTTTTCTCTCTCCTCGTTTTTCTCCTCTACTTTTCACATTATCTCTCTTAACCTACCACAACTTTCACCACAACTCACCACATTTTTTCAAATTCCACTGCACCACACCATTACCACACCGCAACCAACCATATAAAAGAACGGGGCCTAATATTAATAACTCACCGTCTCGGTTTTCTTTTTCAGAAGGTTTATTTATAAACTATTACTTCGATAAGTAGGGTAAATAAGGGTCTGGTGCATTTTGGTTTCAAGAAATTACGCCTTCATACGATGTCTAGTTGTTTAGTAATGAATTTTTGAAATTTAATTCCCAAACTTAATTTATTGGAGGTCAGCCCTTTTATTTGACCATTTTCAAGTATTTAAAGTTACTTTTAGCCTTAACTCTCAACTAGAGATTTGTAGTATCTATTTTTAGCTTTGCAAAAGTTATTTAATGAAGCTTAGCAATATTTGTAGAAGAAGTAACTTATTTTATGAAACTTAACAATATTTGTAGAAGAAGTTAGAATTTTTACAAGCTACCACAAAAATATGAAATTTAATTTAAAAACCTTTTTGCTAATGTTTTATTTGTTTAACTTAGATTTGGAGAACTCTTTCACTCTTGAAACTCCAAAAGTAATTTACTTTGTCATTTTGCATCTCAAGTATGGTTCGTGTCCCAAGTTGTCAGGGTATTTTACCTGCAACTTGCAGCTTTAAGGTACACATTGCAAGAGGCAAAAATTTATCGACAAATAAGAAAACTACATATGGAAGATAGATTAATTTTATTTGGAAATCACAAATTGTCACGTGTCAAGTTGACTTCGAGGGACTCATTTAGTCAAAATTAAATCTCGACCAACCACAAGCTACCAAGTGTCAGAAGGGATGCAGAAAATAATAATTGTTTCTTTATTTAAAAATAATGAAATAATTATTTAATTTTGGTCTGAGCCCAAAGCCAAACTCAAACCCTAGACTTTCAGAGCCTATAAAGAGATGTCATCCGCCCTCACTTTCACCCCTCGACATTCTGGCATTGGAGATAGTCTGGATTTTGAAGACACTTTAAAGACTATCTCCAAACTACTTAAGTCATTCTAAAGACTCGCTCTCCGGGAGAAGGCATTAAACACATGCATTGATCAAGATCATGTCTCCGATTACCAGGAGATCAAATACTAATCTTGATCGAGATCAAGTCATCAAGATCCTCCTTTAATATCAAAGTCTATCCAAATTCGACTCTCAAGTCACCAAAGTTAAAGACTCCCAAGTCAATAAAGTAAAAGACTCTCAAATCAGTTGATCCAAAGATGTCAATAATCTACAAGACTTTCAAGACAACTAAATTTGAGATTTTCAGGTTGATAAAATTCAAAGCCACCAAATTGTCAAAATCAAACTCTAAAGTGAAGAAAATCAAACACTCCCGAGTCACCAAAGAGAAAGACTCCCAAGTCACTTAGAAGATTCACAAGTTCGCAACACTCAAGTCAACGAAGCCAAGACTACCAAGTAAACAAAATTCAAGATTGACTGCAAATGAAAAAAATTAAAACCTTCAAGTCATTAAAATAAAAGATTCCCAAGTCATCCAAAAGAAGATTTTTAAGCTCGTGACTCCCAAGTCAACACACAAAAAAAAAACTGTCAAATCAACAAACTTCAAGACTACCAAATCTTCAAAAGGAATAACTCACAATCTAACGAAATTCAAGATTTTCAAGTTCATGACTGACAAATTGGCAGGATAGAATACTTCTAGATAGCGAAAATTCAAGACTCAAGTCGTCAAATAATTCTGAGCACTCAGAGTCAAGAATTTCAAGTCATCAAACCTCAAATTTTCATGTTATGAAATTCAGCAAACTTATCCCCCTTTCAAGTTAAAGAAAGTGTCTTAAGGAGGACTCCTGAGGGCAGGTTAATTATTCAGCAATGAAAACTTTGAAGAACGAAAACCAAGCGAATGATTAAAAGATTAATTAATTAAATTAAATTTGCCTTCGAGATGTTCGCTATTAGAATGTTCAAGTTTAGCGTGTTAAACACAATTAGAGTAGTGAAATATCCATGGAGTAAACATACTATCAAGCTATGAGTTTTAACTCTTAAATTCCCCATTCAAGTTGAGGGCCTCATAGTAGCCGGTCTTGAAGCTTAACCTCCCACGATCAACTACATTAATGGTCTTTCAGGTTGCATCTGCTAAGTTCACTTTTGTAAAGTGGTTTTTAATGAGTCGTCACTGCAACTGACTTCCAAGTCACCAAGTTGTATCCAAGAGGAGTCGTATCTTGTTCTCAATTGAGGGGAACACGTACTCAAGGGTCACCGTTCCTATCCAAGACAAGTCATATCCAAGACAAGTCGTATCATGTTCCCAACTGAGGGGAGAACTCAAGGGTCATCGTCCGCTACATCGGCAAGTTGTATCCAACACGGGCCATATCATGTTCCCAACTGAGGGAACACTCAAGAGTTACCGTCCGCTTCACCGGTAAGCTGTATCCAAGATGGGTCGTATCATGTTCCCGACTTAGGGGACAACTCAAGGGTCACAGTCCCCTTCATCAACAAGTTTGTCTTCGAGATGAATCTAACATATATCAGCATCCTTCTTCAGTAAACTGTCTTCATGATGGGCACCATACAAGTCATCGTCCTTTTGGCAATCGAATTCCTCTTTGAGACGGGCCTGACATAGGTTAACGTCTTATGTGCAAGCTAAGACGAGCCTAATATAGGTCAGTGTCCTTCTGGTCATCAAATTTGTCTCCGAGACGGGCCTAACATAGGCCAGCGTCCTGTGTTCAAGATGGGCCTAATATAGGTCAGCGTCTTTCCAAATCTCTAAATTATGTCTTCAAACTTGTTCATGACTATCAAGTCTATAAAATTGATAGTAGGTTACCCGATTTCCTAGTTCGCACAGGCAGAGATCAATCTCAAGAAGACAATAGCAGTCAAGTTGAATCTCTCTCAGGTCCCTATACCAAAAATAAGACAAAAAGAAAATATGAGTGTTAGTAAAAAGAAGAAAAGAATATTGAAAATGTCAAAAGAAAAGAAGAAAAAGAAAAAAAAAATAAGAAAAAAAAAATCAGATTGAGAATTCAACAGGATAAACAAAAAAATTTAAAGCAATGATCAGACGAAGTGTATCAGAGAAGATCAATGGGTACGTACCGATGCATGAAGCAGTTGCGCAAAACACCTTTATATAGCTATTGACCGGACAAGTCTCTCGATCATACTCCAAATAAACTGGTATTCAAATTCTACTCCATCCAAACTTCCAGTGGATAAAATTCTATCACATATGGAATTGTTATCTTGGAAGAATTGAGATATTAAAAATAAAAAGTTCAAGGAAGAGATGGACGAGTGGACAACAGAGTGTTGTAGAATTCTACAAACATTGGGAAACTATCTTTTATAGAAAAAAAAAAAGAAAAAAAGTTGCACGAAAGAAGATAGCTGATTGAGTGTCCAACAAAGTTTTTGAAGGCCCACAAGGGCTAACGTGGAACTAACAAAAAAATGTAATTAAGAAAAGTTCTTGTTGGTTATCTCTTAATAGCATATCAAATTAAATAGCCGATCAATTCATGGCTTTGGACTTTTGGAGAAACTTACGCCAAGTTCTTATTCACCCGCTGTATATTTGAGACTCACCCGCTTCAAACACCCAATATTTGTGTACGTGTCTTACTCTCGAAGAGGGCATCTGTAGGAGGCAAAGTTTTGTCGATAGATAAGAAAATAACACTTGGAAAATAGATTAAATTTTATTTGGCAAATCACAAATTGTCACATGTGAAGTTGATTTCGAGAGACTCATTTAGTCAAAATTAAATTTCGACCAACCACAAGCTGTCAAGTGTCAGAAGTAATGCAGAAAGTAATAACTATTTCTTTACTAAAAAATAAGGAAATTATTATTTAATTTGGGCCTAAGCTCAAAGCCCAACTCAAACTCTAAGCTTCCAGAGTCTATAAATAGGGGTCTTCCCCCCTTATTTTCACCCCTTGGAATTTTGGCATTAGAGATAATCTGGACTCTGAAGACCCTTTAAAGAATCTCTCCCAAACTATTGATGACATTCTAAAGACTCACTCTCCAAAAGAAAGCATTAAACACATCAAGGCTCGAGTCGCCGATTACCAATAAAACCAATACTAATCTTGATCAAGATCAAGTCATCAAGACCCTCCTTTAAGATCAAAGTCTATCCAAATTCGCTCAAGGAGATCGAATCAGAGGGATAGTTACCTTTTCTTGTAACTATCAAACAGAGAATTGTATCCACAAATTCATAAATTAATACAAATTTTATTTTGGGACCATGACCATCTTGACTCAATATGGTTAATAACCATCTTGAATTGTCTATATTTCACATTTTTATAACTTTTATTAATATTTTCTTTACTAATTATATATTTTTATCAATTATAGGAGTATAATACTTATTCGTTAGGTCAAAAAGTATGATAATTAACATAATCTTATCAATCATAGTTGAAAATACATATTTTTGTGCATATTTTATATTTATGAAGTAAATATAAATAAATAATTATTTTTAAATTGTGTACAAGTTGTAGTAATCCTCAAAGTAATGAAACATATCTTTATAATAATTTAAATATACTTACATTTAACTTTATGAGTGATTTAGGTGAAATATTAACCATCTTGCGACAAGATGTTTATCATTTAGCTTTTATTTTGTTAGCGAATTTCTTGACCTATTTAATCTTGACTAGAAATTTATTTTTACACGCATATAAGCATGTACCCTACCTAAAAACACTTATTTGAATTTGAGTTGAGCATAAATGTTATCTAATATGGTTGATTGATGTTTTTACATGTGTTACTCACCTAAATGTGGTCTCGTTCCATTATATGTATGCCAAAGTGCATTTTTTTATTCCGAAACCCGGCTAGTGTCAACCGGTTAACTCCATCTTTACCTCCTGATCTGTATGGATGTGTGCATATATATGAAGGCTAAGTTGATCGCAAATAGGGAAACAAATAATAATAACATAATCATGCATTATGTTTTTGTGTTAATTTCTCTTCTCTCAATTTACAAAATGAAATGAAATGCGCATACTGTATATGGGTATATGTATTGAGTCTTGACACATTTGTGAAAATATGTTTGTGTGTTGTATTTTAGGTGGTGGAGCATGGCATGGTGGGATGTTGCTTGAGTTGATGAAGATGAAGAACTTAAACTCAAAATTTCAACAAGAACCTTGAACACAAGAAATGACACCACCAAGAACTATAAACCCACCAAGATTAGATAAAGATAAACATCACTAATCTCTAAAGGATTTGGTTTGCTAAGATCGGTACAAATAATTTTGATGCTATAGTAAAAACAAGACTTGAGAAAGAATTTGAGAGGAAACCTCTTGAACTTTGATTAATGGCCAAAAACTATGCTCTTCCAACCCATTCTAATGGTTTTAACAATATAGCGGAAGAGGATGAGAGACCAAGTTACAAAAATGCCCTTGAGTTTGATTGTACATCAATTGCGGGGGTAGAGGCAAAAAGGAACAAAAGCACAAAAAAAAAACAATCTCAAGTGTGTGCTTTGCTGCACTAAGGCACCGTTCTTTTATGCGGTACCGCAACTTACCGCACCGCAACTTACCGCAGTCTACCGCAACTCACCGTAATCTACCGCAATCTACTATTTGCCTTGTTATTAATATCAACACTCATTTATTATTTTCCACTGCAACTTACCCTAACTCACCGCAACTCACTGCACCGCATCTTACCGCACCGCAATTCCATCGTATAAAAGAACGATGCCTAAATCCTGATCCGGATCAACGATTCTACGAGTTTACGATCCAAAATTCCTCCATCGATCCAACTCTTACTAGGATCTTACAGTAGTTAAGATCATACAATCCTGGTTTTACCTGAATATTATATGTTAGAATTGTAATACGATTCTATGATCCTACGATTCGATCCACGATCCTACTAGAATTTAATAATGTTTGCGCACAATATCATCTTTAAAATTTTGTCATAATAATTTAAATTTTGTATTGAAGTTATCAACTGATATACAATTTAACGTATTGCTTCATTACTAGTGAATAAAATGTTAAGATTTTAACTATCATAGAACTTTATTTGATATTTTCCAATTGTATTAGAATCTTACGATCCTCGATCCGATTCTACGATTCCGATCCTAACTACGCTTATCGATCCTAACTAGGATCCCAATTCTAACAACTATGGGCACAGCCAACACCCAGAAAGGTGTGACCAGCGTCCCCCTAGTGGGGTTATTCATCGGTTCAAAACCGAACCGAATAAGAGGCAAAGTCCAAACTGAAACCGAACCGAATAAAATCGGTTCGGTTCTCGATTTATTCAGTTTAAAACCGAATAATGTACACCTCAATTTCGTTTTTTCACTAGAACCGAGTCAAACTGAACTGGCAAAACCGAATAAGGCCTAAAGTCCAAAACGAAACCGAACCGAATAAAATCAGTTTGGTTTGGACCGGTTCAATTTGGTTCTCGGTTTATTTGGTTCAAAACTGAATAATGCACACCCCTACTCCCTGGTGCCAGGCAGGCCTTAAGCAGCGAAAAGGAGATGGAACAACAAATTGGTGAGGCACGACTAGCGCTTGGAAAGGTGCAGCCGCTTGAGCGAAAACTACTAACGTCGTCTTCGCCTATTATAAAGAAAGGGAGGAGAAAGAGGGTGAGGTGCGGCCAACCCCTATCCTTGTGTCCTTTTCTTTCCTTCTCCTTGAACTATTTTCCCGGTCCAACCCATGATGCCAAAAGACCAAAACACCCTTGGGTCGTGGAGTGTCCAAAATGCCCTTGAGGTTGCTTGTCATACGTTTGGCGCCCAAAAGGAAGTCAAGTCCTGAATCCGTTGCCTTATTTGTGCTGATAACCTCTGGGAGACTTAGGAGGCTCAAAAATGGTGCCGATGAGGATTTGAGACTCTATGTAATGGTCCATGATCGTCCTTAAAGTGTTTCCTGCATTTGTTTTTAAACGGAAAAGACTCGTTCATACCTTCGGGGCCTAGGGAAGGCTAGTCGCTCATCATTTGGATTTGACGAGTCCACCTCGGGATTCTTCATATTCCCCTTCTTGAAAAAGAGTTGATCTCAACTCTTGCGAGTAAGAAGGAAGGTATTCGCCAAGTCCGGGCATCCTGGACAGGTTTTCTTCGAGGTCTGCTGCGAGGTTGCACCCGGCTCCTAACACCTCTCAGAAAGGTCACGAGCCTTGAACAAATAGGCAGTGTAGATGTTTCCTCTGTATTTCATTTGGGTGCATCCCGCCCTGCATGAGCTCGTTGAACTCCTCTACTTATTCATCAAAAAATTGCTCACCATCGAGAGGGTTCTTTAGGTCACCGGAACCTCACTCAACATTACAAAGCACCTCGAAGACGCTAAAACCCATGATGTAACCGTCTTCATTATAGTGAAGATTGATAGGAGCCTTATCGGGTTGGGAGAAGGGAAAAGAGGAGTAAATAGGGGTAATTTGTTGAGCTTTGGGGCACTCACTCCCTATAGTGTTCGGTTGTGATATTTGGGGTTTCAGTAAGGTTATCGTATCTGTAGGGATGGTGTGTCAGGTAACAAGAAATTGGTTTGGTTGGGCTTTTCTGATTCTAAAGCAATAAATTGAAATAAAACTACCTTAAGCATAAATTGGAAACAACAATCATTACGTAAATTTCTAATACTAAATTCTATGTAAACAAACAATCAATTGCAACGAAATATCTGGTATTTAACTAAAACATGAAATGAGTACTAAATTAAGGAAATAAAACATGAACCTGAAATTCTTCGCTTCGCTTGTTGAACTCGAATCACGATTTTCTCCCGAACAAACAAGAAAAAGCGTGTTTTGGATTAATAAGACTGTCTGAATCCTCACTTGAAAAGAGAACTCGAGGAACTTTAATCCTCCTCTTCACTAAAAATTGGGGTTGGGATTAAAGCTAGTAAAGATTTTGATGATTCGCAGGAAAAAAAAAACTCTATTTCTATTAACTTCATCATTCAAGAATTACAAGGAAAAGGGAAAGAATACTGAATAATTCTAGGATCAAATCTTGAAAAACTAATGAAAAATCTTGAAAGAACTAGTAAAGATAACCTAAAAAAATCAAGAATAAAACTAAGAAGGGAGAAAAAAAAACTAAAACTAGAGCTAATAATGTTTTTTTAATAACTAACATTTCTCATAATATATATTAAGACTTAAGAAAGAAAACTAAAAAAAAAAAGTATAACCCTAATTTCCCGCCACCTTTTATTAATGCTCGCGTCGGCTAGGTCATCACGAGCGCTACCTAGGCGCGTTACCCCCGTGACGAGGCGATTTTCCCTCGTCATTTGCAGTTCTTCGCTGGGGTAGCGGGCGCTACCAAGGGACGTCACGCCCGCTACCTTTCTAGGTGGGTCAGGCTCCGATTCTTCAAAATTGGTCAAGGGCGCTACCCTCAGGGGTAACGACCGTGACCTCTCTCGGAAAAACATTTATCCCTCTTCCGATTCCTTGGTCACGGGTGCTACCCTTGAAGGTAACAACCGTGACATCTCTCGATAAAATAATGTTCCCCTTCTGACTCCTTGGTCATGGGTGCTTTCAGCAAAAAAAAAAAAAAATAAAAAAACTATTTCCTTGGTGCTTCCTTGGTTACGGGCGCTACCCTCAGGGGTAGCGACCGTGACCTTTCTGGGGACTTGGGTTTTTGAGCCTTTTGGTTCCCTTTTTCTGCTATTCTTCGATCAACCTACAAATACACAAAAATCATCGTAATTAACTGATAGTTAAGGGAATAAGACAAGCAAAACACTTTATTAAAGGTATCAATTCGGCTTGAAATGAGACCGAACATATTGGCTTACCACTAGGTAAGGACAAAGCTAGGAGTTGCTCGTCTTTGCCAAAGGTACTTGCATCATGTGTTCCTCTCAAAAGACGGTTCCTATTCTCACCCCAGGTTTAATTTCTTGAGGAGCTAAAGGGTACAAGGTGATGTTCTTCAAACATGGGGGAAAATATAGGTATTTGCAAGACCTTCATGAACGACATGTCTATCAAATTGCCCCGGCCTCCCCAGAAGTATGTCACACACAGTCATAGGCATGCCATCACAAAACACAGTGTCAACATACTCAAAACCAATGGAAAAAGATATGAGGACTTGTTGGTTTACCTTAAATCCATCATGATCACCCACCCATAAGAGGCTGTAAGGTCGTGGGTGCAAAGTGGTCGGGAGACCGAAATTCCTAATCATGGAGGTGCAGGTGCAGGTGGCGTTAGCACAACTGCTGCTGTGTATGATGAGGTCCCTAACCCTCCCTCCAATGGTGCATCAAGAGTGGAAGAACATCTCTCGTTGTGACTTGTCAAGAGGGGCTTCATGAACATGCAATGACCTCCTCAAGATAAAATTTTTAAAAAAAAAATTCACCAACAACTGGCGGGAGATCAGTCACCTCAAAGCTAAATTCTTCCTCGTTGGGAGCAGCTTCTTCCTTGGTGAGCTTGACCTCTTCATCAGTCTCAACCTCTTGCAAGGTCATAGTCCTCCTAATGGGGCAATTGACTTCGTAATGACCATAGCCTAGGCATCAATAACATTTCTTGCCCTTAAATTTTGGTGGTAGTTCTTGAGGAGAGGGAAGGGCGATGCCTTTTCCCGTGTTATCCTTAGATGGAGGGGTAGACTTCGAAGTTGCAATGGGGCTTGGGGGAATTCGACGTGATGGATAGGCGGGAGAGGAAGAGGAATATGATCATAGGTCTTGGAGGAGATCCTCTGTAACACCCTGGATATATGGTTAAGTGTGGCTTAAGAGGATTGAAATGACTACTCACATCACCAAGGTGCACCTTCTTTTAAGGTAGCTCATTCATTGGGAACTAATTAGTTAAGCGTGCTTTCCTGAGAGTAGTCTCAAGATGGGTGACCTCCTGGGCAGTTTTTCTAGGCAGCGTGTGAGCGAGGATGAAGCACGCTTGAAAGACTCGTGGTAATTTGTGGGGGCCAGTCAGCAATCCAAAAAAGCAATTACCGGTAATGTCCGCGGCCTGCGAGGGGCCGGGGTATTACAGACGGTATCAGAGTCGACCTGCGATCGGGAGTTGCGCTAGTGGACAAGAGATCCATGGGTAGTCACCTAGCGAGTCAAAGATATTGGAGTGGATTATGGCACAATTGTGCACTTAAGTACGGGGCGATTGTAACACCCCAGATATATAGTTAAGTGTGGCTTAAAAAGATTGAAATGATTACTCATATCACCAAGGTACACCTTCTTTTAAGGTAGCTCATCCGTTGGGAACTCCTTTGTTAAGCGTGCTTGGCTGAGAGTAGTCTCAAGATGGGTGACCTCCTGGGAAGTTTTCCAAGGCAGCGTGTGAGCGAGGACGAAGCACGGTGGAAAGACTTGTGGTGATTTGTGGGGCCTGTCAGTGGTCCTTAAAGAAGTTGTCGCTAATGTCCACGACCCGGGAGAGGCTAGGGCATTACATCCTCTCATTCCTCCTTCGCTTAACCTTGAGGGCCAGGTTGTAGAGTTCATCCAAGGAGTGGTAGGGTTGAATTTCGATCCTCTCAGCAATAGTGGGGTCCAACCCATTGAAGAACCTAACCTTGGTTTGCTCTTCAGGTTCTTGAAGGTCACTCTTAATGAGGAGTTGTTCAAACTCCTAGATGTACTCGCTTCCACTCCTATTCTCTTGTACAAAGGCGAAAAGTCTCCTCATGACACCCTGCTTGTAAGTGCTTGGTAAAAAACATCGGTTCATCAACTATTTTAACCTCGCCCACGAGGTGATCTTCGTTCTACCCTCCTTGATTGCTGCGACCTCACATTCTCAAACCACAAGGAAGCAGTCTTGGTAAGTTTTAGACAGGCGATCTTGAATGCTTTTCCATCAATGTAGTCCTTGACCTCAAAGATTGTCTCCATGATTTGGACCCATGCCAAGTAATCACTGGTCAATAGATCCATTAAATTCCGAAACCTCCAGTTTCACATCATGAAGCTCATCTCACGAAGGCCTCTCGCTAATCCTTCTTCAATGGCAAAGGTGAGCGAAACCATTATCCTCGTCACTCGAGTCAAATGTAGGAGGAGGACGGATAAGACTATGGGTATGTCTCTTTTGTTCTCCACAAGATCGGCCTTAAAGGTGTATGGAGATGTTTTGCACCTGAGTCATGAGGGTTTCAAGATTTCATTTGATAGATGAGACATGGTTTTCCATGGCCTGGTCTTGAAATCTTTGGCGGTGGTTGGACTCGTTTTGATTTGGATTAGCTACATCCATCTCAAAGGAGGGGTAGGGGCAGGTTTTGTTTGGGAAATTTAAGTGGAGCTTGGGTTTTCTTGTAGCTAGGCCATGTTTGGTTTGGGTTCATCGTGGCTTCAAGCCAACAACACCAATACCAACATCAACCAACAACACTTTCAATAACAACAAAGACAACCTCAACAACAATCCCAATTCTTCCACCACACAATTTCAACAACAAAGTTAACAATAACAAAAATCCAACAACAAAAATAATTTTTCTCCAATATAGTTGGAGATCCATAGGGGATGTGGCTGAAATTTCACAACAATAACGGCAAATTCAATGGGTATGAAGCCTAATTGGAATTTGAAGAACAATAACTCAAGTCAAAACCCTAACCATGGATCTTATACCAAATGGAACAGAGCAAGGTGGGATGATTTGCTTGAGTTGATGAAGATGAAGAACTTGAACGTAGAATTTCAACAAGAACCTTGAACACAAGATATGAACTTGGATAAAGGAAAATTTCACCACAAAGAACTACAAATCCACCAAGATTAGATAAAGATAAACACCACTAATCTCTAAAGGGTTTAACTTTCTAAAACCACCACAAGTAATTTTGAGGCTAAAGTAAAAACAAGACTTGAAAGAGAATTTGAGAGAAAACCTCTTGAACTTTCATTAATGGCCAAACAACTATACTCTTCCAACTCATTCTAATTGTTTTAGCAATGGAGTGGAAGAGGATGAGAGACCAAGTTACAAAAATGCCCTTAAGTATAATTATACATTAATTATGGGGTTAAGGGCAAAAGGGAACAAATGCACCAAAAAGAAATCTTGTGCGCTATGCTTGGCTGCATTAGGCGTGACCAGTACCTAGAGAGGCACGATCAGCGTCCTTCCTAGCGTCAGCCACGCCTTAGACAGCGAAAAGGGGACGGAGGAAAATGGGTGAGGGGCGGCCACCACCAATCCTTAAGTCCTTTTCTTTTCTTCTCCTTGAACTATTTTCCCAGTCATGTCCAAGATGCCAAAAGACCAAAACGCCCTTGGGCCGGGGAATGTCCAAAAGGCCCTTGGGGTTACTTCTTGAACGTTTGGCGCCCAAAAGGAAGTGAAGTCCCGACTTCATTGCCTTATTTGTGTCAATAACCCCGAGAAGTGTTAGGAGCTTAAAAATGGTCTCGATGAGGATCTGAGACTCTACCTGATAGTCCAGGATCATCCTTGAAGTGTTTCCTACACCCGGTTTGTAACGGAAAAGATCTATCTATACCTTTGGGGCCCCGGGAAGGCGAGTCACTCATCATTTGGATTTGACAGGTCCCACCCCAGGATTCTTCAGGTGGTACCCATAAGGATGGTAAACCAGACCCCGATAAATAGTCAGGTTAGGCGGAGTAACGTGAAGTGAGTAAACTACATTTACCCTACTTGACATTTGTGGTAATAATTTTTACACACCCGACATTTGTGAAATAATTTTTACCTTACCAGACATTAAGTGTTCATATATTTAAACCTCCTAAGATATTCTATAACTGATTTTTGTTGGATTTTCCGGCGAACATTAGAAAGATAAATATGAATTGACTTTTTTACCCTTGATATTAATTCATATGACTTTCAATTAAATATGAATTGACGTTTTTACACTTAATATTAATTCATATCGCATTTAAACCCCAACCTTTTCTCTACTTTATTTCTTCGAAAACCCAACGTAACCCCTCCCCATTCTGAAAAATTGAAAAGGTTATTTAAGTCATTTCTTTCTCAATGTTAGGGGAAGCATGGTACATTCATATAGTCATATATGGGCATTTTGATATTTTTCACATTTCCGATAATAAGTAACCGGATTCTGCCACTAAAAATTATTTTCATTCAATGTCAAGTAAGGTAAAAATTATTTCATAAATGTCGGGTGTGTAAAAATTATTACCACAAATGTCAGGTAGGGTAAATGTAATTTACTCAACGTGAAGTCCTCTTAGTATTGGCTTAAGGAAATTATTACTTTGATGTGGCTTTTCTTCCTTTCTTTATTTTGGGATGAGATGTCGAAGTATCGTGAAAGTGATGTTACTTATTTTGATGATGTGTCTACGTATCATGAAATGATGTAGGTTGATGATCTAATGTCAAGCATGGTATAGTTACGACTATGTTAATGTTTAAACTCTTATATGGAAATGTTGTCTATTGGTTAATGTGGTGGTTGTACTGTGTGGTGTTTCTTTGTGATTGGTTGGTCTAGTTCTTTATTTGGATGGTGATAACGCTCTTGGGTTCTTTAATTCGTTGCGCTAGTATTTGGGTTAAGAGGTGTTTAACTTTAATCTAGTGATCGTTTAACCCGGGGCGTTACATAAATATCTCCATATCTACTTAGATCGTCAGTAAATGTGGTGAAGTAGTTAAATCGTCCTTTGGCACTAGTGCTCATAGGTCCACATACATCAGTGTTTGTGAGTCCTAACAGATCCTTTACTCGTTTACCAATTCTAGTGAAAGGTGACTTAGTCATCTTACCCGTCAGACATGGTTCACAGACATTGAACTTTTCAAATTCAAGGTTTTCCAAAAGTCATACACATTGCAATTTTTGACTGCTTTTCTGATTTATATGACCTAGCCTAAAGTGCCAAACGTACGTTTGGTTTGATTCTTTTGTTTTAGTCCTTTTGGATTCAATGTGAAGTTTTTTTTTCTTCTATAAATCTAGTATGTAAAGGCCATTCATGCGAATACCTACACCATAATAGATTCCATCTTTTGAAAAGAAGCAACTACCATTTGCATTTTAAAAAGTAAATCCTTCTTTTCCGCTACAGATACAGAAATTAAATCTTGACTAATGACATGAAATAATTAGCAATTATTTAGTTTTAGTACAAGCCCAGGAGGTATACATAAGTATATGTTCTTACACAAACCGCAACAACTCTTTGCCCGTTGCTCATGCACAGGTTCACTTCATCCTTGCCGAATCGCCTACTTCTGCTAAGAGCCTACACATTTCTACAAATGTGAGTTACGCATCTAGCATCTAATACCCATAAAGTGGAGAATGTAGGTTTACTTCAATCACATTGTACCTGATTTGGAGACCTTTCCAATTTTCAGATCCTCCACGTACGTAGGATAGTTTCTCTTCTGATGTCCCTTGCCATTACAGTAAAGCAATCAGCATCAGGATTGGGGCCTGCCTTTAGTTTGGCTTGGGCAACAATTTCTCTTTTGCCTTTCTTATCAGCGGATCCCTTTTTTTCCCTTGGCAGCACTCTTAAACTTCTTCCCCTTATTGACCATGAGGACATTTGATCTAGCTTTGGGATCTATCTTGCTTCCCCTCTCCACTGTGAAAAGTATCCCATGAAGGTCCATCGGGGTCTTCTTGTGCTTTTGCATGTTGTAGGTTAGCCTGAAAGGCCCAAACCCATCATAATACAACGAACTCGAGAGAATTTCATTAGCCAATTCAAGGCTATAGGGGAATCCTAGCTTCTCTATGGCATAAAAGAGACCAATCATCTTTTTAACACATGGGGCCTTACGGGTTTGCTAACGTCAAGTTAAGTTCAAACATTGTAGTTTATCTCATACCTCTCAGTCCGAGCATGTTCTTGGAACATACTCTAGAATTGAGTAATGATATCTTGTGCTACCTTATTTTCAAACTGTCTTTGAAGGTCAGCGACCATAGTAGCCACCATGATATTACTTGAGGCAGGTTTGTCCTAAGGCTTCTTCAAGAACGTTTCTCCATGTTCATCCTTGAGAACAATTCTCAAGATTTGATGTCAATCAAGGAAATTGGTCCCAGTGAGCTTCTCCTTGTCGAGGAGAGAACAAAAGTTGATGGTGTTGTTAGTTTGACGTTAAGACATATTGTATCTATAAGGCATAAAAGGTTCACTTTAGGCTTATTCACTAATAAGGGAATTAAACTATTTAATTTCAAATCTTAACACCATTTTAATTCTCATTTTAGTGTTCAATTTTAACTCAGACTCACAAGGCTCATAGGCTTAAGTGGACTTTAGCCCAACAAAACTTAAACCCATTTTCCTCTGGTAGATCATCTCATAATCAATCATTTCCAATGACACTTAGCGAAGGATTTGTAACGAATGCAAGACCTTCTTCCTTTGTTCTTAGCCCAAAACCAATTTTCCTACTAATATGAATCAATCGAACTCCTACCAAACTGATTAACAATCGATGAAATAACTTGTTTTGGCAAGACTACCCATCATCTAAATGGTGTTAACTAGGGTGAGTAATAGAATTTAAATTCATGAGATTATGTTTATTATCCTAAGCATGTGATTCTAGGTGAACTCTTGTGAAAGGAATAAAAGGCATAATAACACAACAAGTTGTAAATAGTTTAAAGCATAAATAAAACCCCTAGTATGGTCTCCTAGACTTAATCAAACTATTTAACTAAGCCTTGATAGTCTTCAGAAACTCCTTCGTGGATTTGCAACTTCCTTGGACTAGGCTCCCACTTGAACCTTCATCTTTGTTGCAGTTGGGCTCCCACTTGACTCGATATCTCCATTGTTTTACAAAGTGGGCCTCATTTAATGAAGTTATAAAAAGTAAATTAAACTTAACATATTTAAACTTAACCAAAGGATAGCACGCAGATTGTATTTCATTCAACCCGGTACACAAATCGGTAAAACAAACTATCTATGTCATACTATAAGAACATGCAAAGCAACAAAGTTTGGCAATATTACAACAAATTATATCAGGTATAACACATCCTTAACAACAATTGATCAACGCATATAATTGCAATTAAATACCAAAATTGTAAGGAATGAAACCAAACACATTTGGGTCTAGCGGAGTTTCCTAAACAGGTTTGCACGTAACACACCGAGATGAACAAAATTCCAAATTTTATTTTATTCCGCCTAAAACAATTTCAAGCTAAAGAGGATACCTTACACTGGTGATTGATCATTTCAAGGGCTAGACACATATAAATTACCCAACTTCCAAAACTAATCGCTGTTAAATATTATTTAGAAGATACTATATCTTACTGAAATTATTTGTGAAGTTTCCTAAGTTCCACAAATTAATTTCAGAAATTAATAATTTTCCTAAATTACAAGATCACCTGCTAATTTCCAGAATTCTATCAAATTTCTAAAATTCATTAATTCAGGAAAATTAAATTAAGTTTATTCGGGAAATATACATGAAACCAAAATAGATAAAACCCGAAACCTCGGGGTGTCACAGGTATGATCATAGAGGTCACAGGCGTAACATGCCTCGGTGTGAGGGATCCTGACCTTGACCTCCTTGGTCGTGGGTGTGTCCCTCTTGGGTCACAACCCCAACACAAGTCACGATTGTGACGTAGAATGTCACGGGCGTAACACATGGCTTGTGGAAGGTAGTTCTCAGCCGCCTTAATGTCACGCCCGTGACCCCTTCTATACTAGGGGTTGCGGGTAGTTTTAATCCGTGCTAAAATTGCCAATCAATATTAATTTACCCTATGTTTAGCAGTTTTAGGAAATATTATTTCCTAAACAATTTAGGTCATGTCAATATTATTCAAAATCTTAACAATTTATACACATAACTAACATGATTGGGGTAAGAATGAAAGAACTAAATCATGAAGATACAATAAAACCATGATAGATTTTAATCTATATCAAATCTATAAAAGATCACATCTTTTAAGCATGCAATATTATTAATCTAATAGTTTTAACACATGCTAATCAACAATTGAGAACTTATATTAAACAAGTATAAACTTTAAGCATACAATTGGTGGCTCAACCACTGTTGGGTTTTAGGTTATCTATTTCCTAGACAGATACAAATTAATTCGCGGAATATTCATAACTGTTACGAATCAATTAATCACCCAAGACACACAATTGCTAAGACTGAAAATTATACATGACTACTAATCCGGTTGATGAAGATATATTTTGACCTTTTAGATTCCAAATAGAAATACTTTACTGAAGATTCACGCAACACTCCGGGAACTCGATTGCTAGATCGTCGTTATCGAGACGGTTCTCAATAACAAAGGAGTATGTGCTTAGGTTGCTCCGTGGTATTTGTCGGATAAACTAGCGGTGAACTACTCATACTAATTGAGGAGATTACAAGAAAGGATTTCTATTATCTCTCCTTGAAAGTCACATCAGCTATCTTTCTCCTTAAGGTTCTAGGATCCCTTTTATAGTCCCTTTGACTATTCAAAGGGGTACAACTGGCGATGTGGGACTCCTGACAATAGTCAATGTACCAAATAGGTCACTGGTGTGACCCCTTTCGGCATAGCCGACTAAAGGCATCGGAGGTCACAGCCATGACCTGCCCTTTTGCCCATGTATGTTGCATCCGATTTACTATAATACCATATTATCACATCATTTCATTCATGCATTGTTTCAAGGCACTAACTTGTGTGATCCAATTGGACCAAATAATACAATTGTAATTAAACATATTTAATTACTAATTATAGATATCTCTAACAAGATACATAATTTTTGAACTAGTGTTTGTACCCATGCGATGCATGGATTAATTTGTCTTATTGGTCGATTTTTTTATTTAAAGTTTATTTCCCATTTGAATTCGTTGTTTGGTTGAATGGGTGATACGAAATTTACAAAAAGGTTTTCATTTTTTATTTTGTCAAACACATCTTAGATAGGTTCAGTAAACAAAAAGTTTGTTGTACTAAAATATATTTTAATATCCATGATCTAAAATAGAAAATCATATGTAATTGAGTTCTTTCATGGAATTGTAGTTTTCATTTTATTGTGTTGTGCTTGATGTTCGTCGTCGTGGTTGTCCTCCTGAGTATTGTTGTTTTTTATTGCTATTGTGT
Source organism: Portulaca oleracea (assembly GCA_029582165.1). Classification (NCBI taxonomy): domain Eukaryota; kingdom Viridiplantae; phylum Streptophyta; class Magnoliopsida; order Caryophyllales; family Portulacaceae; genus Portulaca; species Portulaca oleracea. The sequence continues at coordinate 18,032,236 of CM055871.1, forward strand.
CAAATATTACCATTTTGATTATTATACTGTAATAAAGTGATTATTATATCATAAACCTTCTCATCATATTAATACAGATGAATTTCTTTGGGGGAATACAAATGAATATATTAATCTACATACATCATGATACTAAGCCACAAATAGTGATTTAAGATATTTCTCGTTCTTAAAATAAGCGTTGAATTGGTACAATTGATAAAGGTAAACATGAGTTTTGATAAACATAAAATTGATATTTTTGAGTAGTATATTTTGTTAAGTTTTTTTTTTTTTGAAAACCAAACGTAACGGTTTTATTAATAACAAGTCATACGGCACTTACAATGAAAATTGTGATTGAATAATTGTAGATCTAAAACATAGATATGAAATTCAACTTCCAAATAACTAATACTAATTTTACTGACGTTCCGCTCCGATTTTTTCGATGACTCTGCATCTTTACCATTGATGGAGAACCTCACAACCTGTGCTATGGCGATTTGAAAGTCAATCTTAATCCAACGTATTAGACCACACCAACTGAACAAAAACTCTAGAAAGAGACTAAAAACTCTAAATAAGGGTACAAAAAAACTCTTACAAATGAAGAGACTAAAAAACTCTTACAAAAGAAGAATTATTAAGTTAATACATAGGTAACCTAGTAGATGGAAATGATTTGTTTTTGAAAGGCTTGAAAATGAAGATTATAAGATATAAAATTGCTTATGTTCTCCTATGCCAGTATTAAAATTTAAGTATGTTTCATAGTGATATATGAAAATATACTGTTAATATTAAAATAAATTACGAATGAGGTAGAAGATAAAACTAAAATTGAGTGCATTAACTTACATAAAACAAAATATTATTCATGAAATTTGTGTGTAGTTTTGAATGTTGGAGTTATTTATTTTATTATTTATTATTTGTTATTTGTTATTTATTATGATAATAAAAAGTATCTTTGACGTTTGAGTTTGAGTTTGAGTTTTGAGTTTTGACTGTTATTTTCTCTTATTATTTGTAGTCAGTGGGTAGTGGCAGTCCATAGACCATCAACTATAATTTTAATGTAAGTTTGGATTGTTACTGGTATTAGTATTCTGCAAGGCATTTATGATATTTAATACCCTGAGGTTCCGTTACAACTTAATATTGTACAAGTTACAGTAGCTTTTGGTTGTTTTTTCTATTATTGTTTATGTGAAAAGGAAAAAAAAAAACTGATGGGGGTTTATAATTATCGAACAATAATGATGTATAATAATTAAATTTTTAATAAATTTTACTTTTTTATGTGTGTGACACGTGGCGACTTCTTGTTTGTTTTATTTTGTTTTAATATATTTAATAGATTAGTTTAATTGAATACTCTAAGGGTCCGTTTGGACCTAGGAAAACAACAAGGAGAAAAAATAAATTTGGAAAATGAAATTTTTCTTTTGTTTGGATTGAAGAAAAATGAATGGAAAAAAAAGTAGTTGGAAAACTACATGGAAAATTTGGGGAAAGAAAAAACAAAAAATATTCCCTTAAAAAATGAAAGGAAAGTTGAGAGACAAATTTTGCATCTAAAAGTCAACATTCTCTCTTTCATCTCTCACAGCTCTCTCGATTCTCTCTCTCTCTCTCTAACATTGTTCTCTCTCTCTCTCTCTCTCTCTCTCTCTCTCTCTCTCTAACTCTAACTCTCTTGTCTCTCTTTCTCTTCTCTCTCTCACTCTCTCTCTAACGCTCTTCTCTGTCACACTCTCTCTCTAACGCTCTTCTCTCTCTCTCTCTCTCTCTCCTCCAAATCACATCATATAATCTAGAAAAATGAAGCTTGACATTTAAAAGTTTCATGCAAATTTTATTTTCCCATGCATTTTCCTTCAAACAAAACAAGGAAAATAAAGCTGAATAGAAAATCAGATTTTTTTCGAGTTTTGTCATTTCCTTCAAAATTTTACTTAAACCAAACATGAGAAAGAAATTTACTTTACCCCCCAAAAAAATTTTCCTTCTAATTTTTTTTCCACAAATTTTTTTTCTCATCCTATTTTCCTAGGTCCAAACGGACCCTAAATAAATCAAACATTGTCGAAACATTTCCCTCAAATACATCAATATTCACGAAGAATTGTCCAGAATCCCAAGCTGTTGAAGAACCATGTAAAAACTATAAGACTAGTAAAGTAGTGATGGTGGAAACATGGAGAATAAATACAGGTGCTGTGAGCCTGTGACCTGTGCATGCTACTAATCAACAGCACACAGTGGTGAACTGGCTATTTTGGATTAATTTGATTATGCAGTCATCGCATTTCTAATTCTAATGGAATGAGTTCAAGGCCCTAACTGTACAATCATATACGCGTCAGAATCTTGACAACCACATTATATATACCAAAAAGAGAATCAATCCCTGGATTTATTATCATACCATGTATGAAACTAAAATCAGTACTCTGAAATGCTATCCAATTAGAATATGGAGTGGTTGGATGTAGCAGTACTACCGTTAAATTTTGTAATTAAGAGAAGTTAGGTACAATTTAAGAAGTTTAATAAACCATTTCACTTTAGTCCATTACAGTTTAAGCTTAAAAAAATATTTTTTTTCAACTATTCAAAGTAATGAACATAATCATTTTGGCACCATCTTAACTAAAAGTTCAAGCTAATAATTGAAGTCTCGGTAATGATCTTATATTCTAACATGTCCTCTCATACGAATCTCCTTTACCTTACACAAATAAACATGAGGTGGTAAGATTCGAATCCAACACCTCTTATATATTCAACCTAGCTTTAATATAACGTAAAACTATATATCAACTAAAAGATTAATTAAACTAATAGCTGAAGCCCTAATAATAATAAGACTCTATTCTTTGGTTGAGTTATTTTCAGGTTTGGACGGATAAGTTAGGATGATTTTTTGGAGAATTGTGTTTTTAGAGTGAACGTTTTTTTGGAAAATTGTGTAAGGTTTGGATAAGTTAGGATATGTTTGGATAGATTGGTTAAACCTAACCAAAGAACATGACCTAATTTTATATTCTATTAATGATCATAGCACATATAAACAAAAACCAAAAAGAATTAAGACAGAAAAGAAAAAGATGTAGTCATTGCATGTTATTAATTGCAGGCTTTTAACCATCAAATTCACATGCAATCTCGTGGGGCACTTACCCTCCCATAGGGCACCCTCCCTCCCAATCCCAAAAATCACTAAATCACATGCCCTACCAGTGGACTGCTTTGACCCCCACTGCTGCCACCAGGAAACTTCTCAGATAACCTTCCAACTTGAACAATTTTAAACACAAGCAAGACTCGTATGTTTGCTGTACCATGTGACCTGTGCAAACACAGGAATTAATGTCTTTCTCATCCAACTTTGTTTGTTCTATATGTAGACCCTAACTGTATATAGCCTTCTTTTTCCGGTCACAGTGGGGTGTTTACTGACTGTGGTTCCAACTAGCTAGCACCGGTAAAAAATCAAATTCGGGTTGGCCGTCAATGTTGAAATTCGCATGGGAAATTAAGTTAGGACCCGGTTTTTTTGGGATTGGACAGTTTTTACGGAACTAAATTCGAGTCAAGATGGGGTAGAATGATAGAAAAAAGTGAAATATTGTATCTGAATATTCAGTCAATGTCGAAATTCGAATGGAAAATTTATGACCATAGCTAATTGTTTTCCGGGTCGGAGAAATTCAAATATTCAAATTAGACAAAATTTTACCGGCGTTAGTTCAAACATGTGTCAAAATGGCTAATAGAATGTCACAGTTTATATCATATTATTGAGATACATAGGTCCACAAAAACATTTTTTTGGTTCCCTACTTCCCTTGCTAATTTATTATATTAGTTTATCCATATCGAATTTGGTGAGTGCAATTTAAGTGAACTACTAAAACGGCAAGGAACTATTACAATAATTGTTATATAGTACACTAGGGAAGTATTTATATAGGTCCATTAAGATGTTAAATTAAATTATATATTAATATTTATAATAAAATTTATTCTAAATTTATCAACATTATTGTAAAATGTATCAATATTTTAAAATTTTATCAATTTCCACATTAGTTGATCATTATGTAAAATATATGTGGTGGATTTAGGTAGGTTTACCGCAATGTACGTTATAATTTGCGCTATTACAAGCATGCAACCACATCGTGCGTTGTACCCATTTATGGCTGGCGACGGAGCCAAAAGATTATGGAGAAGGTTGATTATAATTTGTAGCTCTTTTTTGTAAAAAAAAATTAGAAAGAAAAAAAACAAAAGAAAAGGTCGCTATTCATCTGGTTAATGTGACCATCTCAATCAAAAATTTAAGTTGATGGCTGACTGTAACGCCCCGGAAATTCAATTATAGAAAGTCAAAGTCAAACTAACGTTAACAGACAAAACTTAGCGGAAGACTTCAAATTTAGTTTGGGCGTCACTGCCGTATTCCCGAAGGAACACAAGGCGGGAAAGGAAAACACAACTGTCTGCTAACGGTAACTACTAACAACTCAAAACAAAGCTTGAAGACATCATAACGAAAACAAAATAAAAAGATTCAAGGACTTCTAGATTCGTCGTCCTCACTTCTAATTCCCGTCCCCAGCATTCAGGTCTTCACCTGAAAACAAAACATTTCAAAAATGAGGGGGAAATCTCAATAATGTCTACCCCTAACGTTTAAAACAGTTTAAGTTCATTTCAATTCATTTTGGGGAGAGGGAACAAGTCAAACCATTTCTCAAACCTTTAACCCTTAACTGTTTTCCTCAACCCATTCAATCCATATTTTAAGTCGCGGGCGGGAGATCAAATCCAAAAAGAACATCGCCTGCCAAAGGCATCATAACAACTATCCTATATCAGGGATGCAACCCTGATCTCCTGGCACATAACCCATACAGGCATCGAATCCTGATCTCGGGGTTATCACCCGCATGAATATTAGCCTCTCAAAGGCATCAAACAATCGCCCAATCAAGGGCATCATAACCTCTATCCTATATCAGGGATGAAACCCTGATCTCCTGGCACATAACCCATACAGGCATCGAATCCTGATCTCGGGGTTATCACCCGCATGAATATTAGCCTCTCGAAGGCATCAAACAATCGCCCATGAAGGGCATCATAACCTCTATCCTATATCAGGGATGAAACCCTGATCTCCTGGCACATAACCCATACAGGCATCGAATCCTGATCTCGGGGTTATCACCCGCATGAATATTAGCCTGTTAAAGGCATCAAAACAACAACCCGCTTTATGTTTCCACTTTGAATTACTAATTCATTATTCACACTCATCTCGCAACTCTCAAGTCAAACCCAACCTAGGTTATCAAAACCAATAATAAAACCATTGATAAAAGACCATCCAATTTCCCAACTCAATAAAATCAAAGCACAAACAAATACAATCAGTTATCCAAAGCAGATGGTCACATTTCCACAAAAGTCCCCTTCGGGATGCAATTCTCAAAGCAGATTAGAAAACATTAAAACGCATTTAAAGAGCATCCCGGTGGGGATTAGAGCATAGACATTACCTGATATACTTCACAGCACAGCAAAAAGAAGAACACACTTGAGCTCACTAACGTCTCGCACTAACTCGGCCTAGAATAAGAATAATTATCTAATCAAAACGCGTTCTAACGAAGTTAGTATTAACTATCAACTACCTAACCCATCCCCTAGGAACTCTTAGGTTCCTATCATTTATGGTTTACACTTAACACATTCAAGGGACAAGTTCACACATAACATTTACTCAACAATTTTTCATAAATAAAAGCAAACAGAGGACAGATTATAACGTTCACATAAAACGGGTCACAACTCGACTTCCTGACATCCTATGGGTCTGGTTTAGGACTTTTCGGAAACCTCGGGATGTCTACTAAAACTCTTAAGTGACGACTAAGCGCATATCAGCCTCAAAAGACTCTAAAAGTACCAAAACTTACAACTGGTCCAGTTCCGACAGGTTCTGGTAAAACGACTATAACTCAAGCTATACAACTCAAAAGTCCGTTCCGCAAAATTCCTATGAAGGCTAACATCTAGGGGAATCTCCAGTCCAAAGGGTTTGATTATAGGACAACTATACTAATCGTGGTGACCCGATCCTTAGGCAATAACAAAACTGTCCCGATCCCGGTTCTTATTTAATTTGTAATTTCGGTTCTAACTTTCACCATTCGGTCCCGGGGTCCTAGTTTAGGCTTAAAACAGTAACTAAGGTCCAAGGTAATTAGTTTAAACCATCTAAAATCCAAACATCAAATTCCCTACCACTAATGCCAAAATATAACACATGAAACATTAACAATATTATCCTACACATGAATTCTAAAACATACTACTTCAAGACCCTTTAATTACAACATGAATAATTATAAAGTACAAATTTTCTTAATCAAGAATCAAGAAAGGTTTTAAAGAACATGTGAATAAATTATAAAGAACATATGAATACTTAACTAACGATTAAATCTAAGTAATTAAACTTTTTAATTCGTGCATACAATAATAGCGTTATCTAAAACCCTATCATGCTTCGCAAGAAAACAAGGTACAACAAACAATTTGAACATTAATAATTTCACTACAATTATTACAACCCTAATACACCAAATTAGGACATAAAAGTACACATAATAATTTAGACAAAAATTACAAGTAAATTATACAATACTAGAACAAATTAATTACAAATAACAACTTAATAAAAAAATTACACCCTAATTACCCAAATTACAAGATTTAAAACAAGAAATAACAATAATAATAATAACAATAATAATAATAAAACAGAAAAATAATATAGAGAAAAAAAAATAAAAGAAAAGAATTTATTAAAGACAATTAGGGTTTACGTTAGGGTTAGGGTGGCAGCGGTTTTCGGCAAGTGTGGGCGGCGGTGGTGGAGTCGGTCGGCGCATGGGTCGGAGGATGGCGCGCGTTCAAGGTTGGTCGGAGATGGCACCGTGTCGACGTCCGTGGCGCTGAGCGATTTGAGCAAGCCCCTGCTCTTGTCTTCGTTCTGGGCGGTGCCGGCTGTGGAAGGGGAGAGCGGTGGTGGTGCGGCGTTCGCAGGGTGGCGCGGCGATCGATGGTGGTCGCTGGCGAGAGAGAGAGAGAGAGAGAGAGAGAGAGAGAGAGAGAGAAAGAAGAGAAAGAGAAAAAGAGAGAAGGGAACGATAATGAGGGGTTGGGCGTGGTTACCGGGGATTTCCGAAGGTGGTGGCGGTGGTCTGAGGCGGCGCGGCTGTCTGGCGGTGGTGGCCTGGTGGTGCGATGGTGTGCGTGACAGGAGAGAGACAGAGAGATCGAGAGGGAGAAAGAGAAAAGAGAAAGAAAGAGGGTGGTTGTGGCGGTTGCGGTGGCGCAGCGACGGTGGGCTGCGATGGTCGGCCTTGGGTGGTGGATGGACGAGCAAGGAGGGAGAGAGAGAGAAGAGAGAGGGAGGCTAGGGTTAGGGTTCATATTAGGGTTTGAGAGGAAAAAAAACTAGTTTTTATATTAACAATTAAAAAGCCCAACTAATACTAATCCTACTCCTAATCCAACCCAATAAAAAATCAGATTTTTCTTTTAGAAAATAATAATAACTATAATAATAGTAATAATAAAACAATACTACTAATAATAATATTAATACTAAACACATAACAAATAAAATTCACATAATCATTCAAATAACAATTTTAATAAACACAAAAATATTAATAATAATACTAATAATAGTTAGAGCAATACTAATAATACTAAACCCACGAAATTACCGATATACCCTTGTTAGTCCCTCAACGATCCTACGAGCTCAAGTGTTAGCCAAAATAAACACAAACGAAAAATAATAAATATCGAAGTCAAACCTAATTTACTAACGACATCACGGTCAACATCTTTGGATTTTTCGGGGTTTTACATCATTACCTTCTTAAAAGAAGTTTCGTCCCCGAAACTTGACGCGCCTTAGGCTTGGAACAAGTGAGGGTACTTCTTCCTCATTTCATCTTCTGTCTCCCAGGTTGCTTCCGTTGTGGTATGATTTGCCCATCGTACTTTTACCAAGGGAACTACTTTCCTTCGAAGTTGTTTTTCTCTGCGATCTAATATCTCCAGCGGTTGTTCTTCATAGCTCAAATCTTCTTGTAGCTGAAGTGGCTCAGGATCAATCACATGAGTTAGTGCAGGACATATTTCCTGAGTTGTGACACATGGAAGACATTGTGCACTCTTGGAAGTTCTCCCGGTAGCTGTAACTTGTAGGCAACCTCCCCAATGCGTTCCAAAATTGGGTATGGCCCGATGAATCTTGGTGTCAACTTCCCTGACTGTCCGAATCTCATAACTCCTTTCGTAGGTGACACCCGTAAAAACACGTATTCCCCCACTTCGAACTCTAGGGGCCTTCTCCTCCTGTCGGCATAGCTCTTTTGTCGACTTTGCGCTGCCTTCATCTTGTCTTGAATGATTCGAACCTTCTGAGTAGTGGCCTGTATTAGGTCTGGTCCGATCGTTAGAGCTTCATCGATGTCTTGCCAACATAGGGGAGTCCTACATCTCCTCCCATATAAGGCTTCAAAGGGTGACATCCCAATACTGGCGTGATAACTATTGTTGTAGGAGAACTCAATACGAGTCAACTCGTCATCCCACGAGTCTTTGAAATCTAATGCGCATGCTCGCAGCATATCTTCGAGGGTTTGAATAGTCCTCTCAGTTTGCCCATCGATGGTGGGTGGAATGCGATCGAACTTGAGCTTTGTACCAAACGCCTCTTGTAACTTTTTCGAAACCGCATGGAACCTAGTGTTTCTGTCTGAGACTATAGAATTGGGTACTCCGTGTAACCTTACAATCTCCCTTACATAGGCTTGAGCTAGCTGATCTAGGGACCAGTTGTTGGCGATGGCTAGGAAATGAGCTGACTTAGTCAAACGATCTACAATCACCCATATTGCATTGTGTTTCCGCCTGGTCCTTAGTAGTCCTATCACAAAATCCATTGATATCGAATCCCATTTCCACTCAGGGACGTCTAACGGTTGCAGAAGTCCGGCTGGTCGTTGATGTTCTGCCTTGACTCGCTGGCTTGTAAGGCACTTTGCCACAAAGTCTGCCACCTCTTGTTTCATATTACTCCACCAGAACATCTGTTTCAGGTCCTTGTAAAGCTTATTTCCTCCTGGGTGTACAGAATATGGCGTATTGTGTCCCTCTTCTAGAATCCTTCTTTTCAGCTCTTCCATATTAGGTACACAGATGCGGTTATGAAATCGTAATGTGCCGTCTTCGTGGATCACAAAGCCAGGGGCTTTCCCCTGCAAAACTTCCTCCCGTATCTTTGCAAGCTGCAAATCCAGCTCTTGGGTCCTCTTGATCTCTTCCATGAGGGTAGGTTGCAACTCCATGGCATTCAATACAGCTTTCCTCCCAGGTGTTACCACATTAATCTCCAATCTCCTAAACTCCTCGCACAACTCGTGCGGTACCATCATCAAGTGGTTTATAGCAGGATACAGTCTTCTACTCAGGGCATCAGCCACTACATTTGCCTTTCCGGGATGATATTGGAAATTCACATCGTAATCCTTCAGAAACTCTAACCATCTTATGCACGAGGTTCAACTCCTTACGTGTGAAAAGGTACTTCAAACTCGATGGTGCTCAGAATATCTCGCGGTGTACTCCATAAAGATAATGCCTCCAAATCTTTAGTGCAAAACCACTGCGCTAACTCGGATCATGAGTGGGGTAATTCTTCTCATGCGTCTTGATTGCTGGATGCATATGCAATCACCTTCCCCTCTGCGAGCACACCCAATCCACCATGTGATGCGTCATCAGTAGATAACAAAACCTTCGTTCCCTTGAGGTAAAGCAAGAATAGGGGCGAGGTAAGCCTCTTCTTCAACTCTGGAATGCTTGCTCACATTTTTCGACCACGTGAACTTTCGACTTAAGTCGGGTTGGTGTGGATTAGCAATTTTGAGAAATCTGAGCAATTTCCTATAATACCGCCAAGCCCGAAAACTCCTAATCTCCGTGGCATTCTTGGTGTCGCCACTTGGTGATGGCCTCCACCTTTGGGGGTCTCTGCTACTCCTTCCTTGGACACCACATGTCCTAAGAAAGCTACTTGTTCCAACCAAAACTCACACTTCTTAAGCTTCGCATAAAGCTTGTTGCTCCGTAGAGTCGTCAATACTTCTCTCAGATGATTCGCATGCTCCTCTCGTGTTCCTGAATATACCAATATGTCGTCGATGAACACCACTACAAACTTATCCAGGAATGGCTCGAACACTCTGTTCATCAAATCCATGAAGGCGGCTGGGGCATTTGTAAGCCCAAAAGGCATTACCACGAACTCATAATGGCCATACCGAGTTCGGAATGCGGTTTTAGAGATATCTTCGTCGCGGATTCTTAACTGGTGATAACCTGACCTCAGGTCTATCTTAGAAAACGTTGTTGCTCCTCGCAACTGATCGAAAAGGTCATCAATACGAGGTAGGGGATAACGATTCTTGTGATAATCTTGTTCAACTCCGTGTCGATGCACAACCTCATGCTACCATCTTTCTTCTTCACGAACAGTACAGGTGCTCCCCATGGTGACGTGCTGGGTCGGATATACCCCTTTTCTAGCAGCTCGTCTAGCTGAGTCTTCAACTCCTTCAGCTCTGCGGGCGCCATGCGATATGGGGCTTTTGAAACAGGTGCGGCCCCGGGCTCCAAATCGATGCAGAAATCTACCTCCCTGATTGGAGGCAGACCCGGGATCTCTTCCGGAAATACATCAGAGTACTCCCGCACTACCGGGATATTCTCAATCGTAAGCTCTTCCACCTTGGTGTCGATTACGTTGCATAGAAATCCTTCACAACCTTGACCCAACAACCTCTGGGCCTTGAGGGCAGAGATAATCCGCACACTCTGAAGATGCCTATCACTCCAATGCACTACCTTCTTTCCGTTCGGTCCCATTAAGGTCACCTTTTGCTTATAACAATCTATCTGAGCCCTATACTTTGCTAACCAGTCCATCCCCAAAATAACGTCGAACTCCATTAGGTCAAACATATAAAGGTCGGCCTCAAACTTCATCCGCTATCACTATAGGACATCCACCATATAACTCTCCACAACTAATGGTATCCCGGTAGGTAGGGCTACCACATAGGCTTACTATTCTCAGGGTTTCATCTTAGCCTTCTCTACTATAGCTCATCCAACAAAAGAATGACTAGCACGAATCAAACAAAGCAGAGATATTGTAGAGGTGGAGAGAGAAGGTACCCGTCACAACGCCGCTTCATTCTCGACCTCTTCTTTCCTCATTACGTATACCCGCCTCCTGCGCTATGGTGGTTGTTATTCTTGACGAGGCGGGTTGTGGCCTTCCTTAGTTGTTTCGATTTCCACGGAACCATCCGGTTTGTTGTTGTGGCCTTTGATTCCCATTATAGCCTCCCCGATTTTGATATGTTGTCTGCGGGGCTCTCTAATTCCCGTTATTCCCATTGTTTCCATTATTTCCACCATTATTACCCCCTGAGTTCTGTGAAAGGCATTGCCTGATGTGATGCTGGAGACTCCCACATTTAAAGCATCCTCCCTTTGCGGCTCCTGATCTACAATTCCTAGCAAGATGGCCAGGTCGTCCACAAACCCCACAAATAGGTACATGGGTTGGTCCACGTCCCGAAGGTTGGTTGTTTTGCCAGTTGTTGGGGCGGAACCTCTTTTCCTGATAAGGTTGAGGTGGGTTAAAACGGGGTGGCTCTTTCCTCTTTTGCCCCTGTATGCCTAACTGTCGTTCCATGTCATTCATCACCCTTTCTACAGTGAGGGAAACATTCAACATGTTTTGATAAGACGTGAACTCCCGTGATGACATGCGGTCCTGAATCTTGCAATTCAATCCATCCCAGAAACGGTCAATCCTTAGCTGCTCAGTGGCTACCAAAGCAGATGCAAATCGAGATAGTTCTGTGAACTTTGCAGAGTAGGCGAGCACGCTAGTTTCTCCTTGACGCAGATTCATGAATTCTTTTTCTTTTGCCTTCTGGAGGGAAATTGGGTAAAATCGATCCTTAAGCACAACCTTGAAGCGGTTCCAGTCGAAACCCAGTTCAGTCCTTATTTCTTTCACACTGGCCCACCACAAATCGGCCTCTTCCTTCAGGTGGTAAGCAGCAAAATCCACCCTTAACTCCTCAGGACAGCGGGTTGTGTCAAAAATCTTTTCAATCTCTCTAACCCAATCTTCAAAGACCTTGGGGTCAGCTACCCCTGTGTAAGTGGGCGGGTTGAACCTTTGGAGAAGAGCGGAGGGATCATCTTCCCTCCCTCCTCCTTGTCGATCCACCACTTTCCTTAGTAGGTCCTCGTGTTTGCCCAGCATCTCAATCATCAGCATGCTAGCAAGGTCGTTCCCCGGTGTTGTTGTACTCGACCCTGGTATCAAATGAGCCAGACGTTGGCGCGATTCGATCGATTTGAGGCGTTGTTCACTGCGACTTGCGGGCGCTCCGAAATCCGTGGTCGGGTTGAGAACCGTTCATGTCTGACATCCTGATTCAAAGGGTCGATTTAGTCTACTTAAAGGGTTTTCCAATCCATTATCTCAGCATCATACTAGAGGTAGCTACTTGGTCCGGTCTTCTCATAGGGTGCTAAACAATACGAAATTGTAATTCTATTTCACCAAGTAATTTCTTATGTCATCACTTTATTTCATGAATTTTCATCACATATTGAAAGGTCACAAAACAGTATTCCTATACACCAATGTAATCATACGTACATTATTCTCCGTCGGGACAATTTCCCAAAGGAAACAACATGCCAATATTCAGATCATATCACAGTTCAACAAAAATACAAACGTAACAGTTATACACTAATACTCAACACATCGTAGCCATCCCACTCAAATGATCTTCCTGCATCGAGGGTTCTTCCTTGCTGAAACTGGAGTCCACTCAGGATCACTCGTCTCATCCCCCGAGCCCTCCTCGGGGTCTTCTCCTGTTCCCCGGTCCACCTCATCCTCCTCCTCGGGCGGGATCTCATGCTCGGGCTCGACGGCGAGTGTAGCCGTGACCCTAGAGGTTACCTCGGGCTTGGGATCCTAGGTGCTGTCCTCGGTGGGATCCTCCTCTGGATCCTCTTCAGGGTCATCCTCATGATCCTCAGCTGGTGCAGGAGCTGGGTTCACCTGGACCCTCTCTACTCGGCGCATCCCAATCCGGGCGATCCTAGAAAAGACCTCCGGGATTCGATGCCCCGGCTCTACCCGGTACCTCTGACACCAACAACACAGGTATGGGTACCCCTCCTCCGGAAGCAGGGGTGGCAGCAACGACGACACAGTATGGCCCCACCAGGGATCGTCTCGTAAGGTGAGTAGAAAAGCGTTGGCCTGAGCTTCCTCATTGTCACGCAAGAAGGAGTTCGGGACATCCTTGGTGTATGAATCCCTTTTTCCCATCCTACACTCATCGCTCCGAACTTAGCTTCCTAGGGTCCATCTAAACCTAAAGGACTCTGAGGAGCTACTAGGTCGCAACCCAGAGCTCTGATACCATTCTGTAATGCCCCGGAAATTCAATTATAGAAAGTCAAAGTCAAACTAACGTTAACAGACAAAACTTAGCGGAAGACTTCAAATTTAGTTTGGGCGTCACTGCCGTATTCCCGAAGGAACACAAGGCGGGAAAGGAAAACACAACTGTCTGCTAACGGTAACTACTAACAACTCAAAACAAAGCTTGAAGACATCATAACGAAAACAAAATAAAAAGATTCAAGGACTTCTAGACTCGTCGTACTCACTTCTATTTCCCGTCCCCAGCATTCAGGTCTTCACCTGAAAACAAAACATTTTAAAAATGAGGGGGAAATCTCAATAATGTCTACCCCTAACGTTTAAAACAGTTTAAGTTCATTTCAATTCATTTTGGGGAGAGGGAACAAGTCAAACCATTTCTCAAACCTTTACCCTTAACTGTTTTCCTCAACCCATTCAATCCATATTTTAAGTCGCGGGCGGGATATCAAATCGCAAAAGAACATCGCCTACCAAAGGCATCATAACAACTATCCTATATCAGGGATGCAACCCTGATCTCCTGGCACATAACCCATACAGGCATCGAATCCTGATCTCGGGGTTATCACCCGCATGAATATTAGCCTCTCAAAGGCATCAAACAATCGCCCAATCAAGGGCATCATAACCTCTATCCTATATCAGGGATGAAACCCTGATCTCCTGGCACATAACCCATACAGGCATCGAATCCTGATCTCGGGGTTATCACCCGCATGAATATTAGCCTCTCGAAGGCATCAAACAATCGCCCATCAAGGGCATCATAATCTGTATCCTATATCAGGGATGAAACCCTGATCTCCTGGCACATAACCCATACAGGCATCGAATCCTGATCTCGGGGTTATCACCCGCATGAATATTAGCCTGTTAAAGGCATCAAAACAACAACCCGCTTTATGTTTCCACTTTGAATTACTAATTCATTATTCACACTCATCTCGCAACTCTCAAGTCAAACCCAATCCAGGTTATCAAAACCAATAATAAAACCGTTGATAAAAGACCATCCAATTTCCCAACTCAATAAAATCAAAGCACAAACAAATACAATCAGTTATCCAAAGCAGATGGTCACATTTCCACAAAAGTCCCATTCGGGATGCAATTCTCAAAACAGATTAGAAAACATTAAAACACATTTAAAGAGCATCCCGGTGGGGATTAGAGCATAGACATTACCTGATATACTTCACAGCACAGCAAAAAGAAGAACACACTTGAGCTCACTAACGTCTCGCACTAACTCGGCCTAGAATAAGAATAATTATCTAATCAAAACGCATTCTAACGAAGTTAGTATTAACTATCAACTACCTAACCCATCCCCTAGGAACTCTTAGGTTCCTATCATTTATGGTTTACACTTAACACATTCAAGGAACAAGTTCACACATAACATTTACTCAACAATTTTTCATAAATAAAAGTAAACAGAGGACAGATTATAACGTTCACATAAAACGGGTCACAACTCGACTTCCTGACATCCTATGGGTCTGGTTCAGGACTTTTCGGAAACCTCGGGATGTCTACTAAAACTCATAAGTTGACGACTAAGCCCATATCAGCCTCGAAAGACTCTAAAAGTACCAAACCTTCCAACTGGTCCAGTTCCGACAGGTTCTGGTAAAACGACTATCACTCAAGCTATACAACTCAAAAGTCCATTCCGCAAAATTCCTATGAAAGCTAACATCTAGGGGAATCTCCAGTCCAAAGGGTTCGATTATAGGACAACTATACTAATCGTGGTGACCCGATCTTTAGGCACTAACAAAACTGTCCCGATCCCGGTTCTTATTTAATTTATAATTTCGGTTCTAACTTTCACCATTCGGTCCCGGGGTCCTAGTTTGGGCTTAAAACAGTAACTAAGGTCCAAGGTAATTAGTTTAAACCATCTAAAGTCCAAACATCAAATTCCCTACCACTAATGCCAAAATATAACACATGAAACATTAACAACATTATCCTACACATGAATTCTAAAACATACTACTTCAAGACCCTTTAATTACAGCATGAATAATTATAAAGTACGAATTTTCTTAATCAAGAATCAAGAAAGGTTTTAAAGAACATGTGAATAAATTATAAAGAACATATGAATACTTAACTAACGATTAAATCTAGGTAATTAAACTTTTTAATTCGTGCATACAATAATAGCGTTATCTAAAACCCTATCATGCTTCGCAAGAAAACAAGGTACAACAAACAATTTGAACATTAATAATTTCACTACAATTATTACAACCCTAATACACCAAATTAGGACATAAAAGTAAACATAATAATTTAGACAAAAATTACAAGTAAATAATACAATACAAGAACAAATTAATTACAAATAATAACTTAATAAAAAAATTACACCCTAATTACCCAAATTACAAGATTTAAAACAAGAAATAACAATAATAATAATAACAATAATAATAATAAAACAGAAAAATAATATAGAGAAAAAAAAATAAAAGAAAAGAATTTATTAAAGACAATTAGGGTTTACGTTAGGGTTAGGGTGGCAGCGGTTTTCGGCGAGTGTGGACGGCGGTGGTGGAGTCGGTCGGCGCGCATGGGTCGGAGGATGGCGCGGCGTTCAAGGTTGGTCGGAGATGGCACTGGTGTCGACGTCCGGCGACTGGGGCAGTTTTCGAGCAAACAGCCCCCTGCTCTTGTCTTCGTTCTGGGCGGCGCCGGCTGTGGAAGGGGAGAGCGGTGGTGGTGCGGCGTTCGCAGGGTGGCGCGGCGATCGATGGTGGTCGCCTGGGCAGTTGCAGAGAGAGAGAGAGAGAGAGAGAGAGAGAGAGAGAGAGAGAGAGAGAGAGAGAGAGAGAGATAAAGAGGTCGGGCGTGGTTCTGGGGATTTCAGCGGTGGTGGCGGTGGCGGCGGTACATGGCGGTGGTGGCCTGTGGTGCGGTGGTGTGCGTGACGAGAGAGAGAGAGATCGAGAGGAGAAAGAGAAAGAGAAAGAAAGAGAGAGGGGTGGTTGTGGCGGTTGCGGTGGCGCAGCGACGGTGGGCTGGGTGGACGGCAGATGGACGAGCAAGGAGGGAGAGAGAGAGAAGAGAGAGGGAGGCTAGGGTTAGGGTTCATATTAGGGTTTGAGAGGAAAAAAAACTAGTTTTTATATTAACAATTAAAAAGCCCAACTAATACTAATCCTACTCCTAATCCAACCCAATAAAAAATCAGATTTTTCTTTTAGAAAATAATAATAACTATAATAATAGTAATAATAAAACAATACTACTAATAATAATATTAATACTAAACACATAACAAATAAAATTCACATAATCATTCAAATAACAATTTTAATAAACACAAAAATATTAATAATAATACTAATAATAGTTAGAGTAATACTAATAATACTAAACCCATGAAATTACCGATATACCCTTGTTAGTCCCTCAACGATCCTACGAGCTCAAGTGTTAGCCAAAATAAACACAAACGAAAAATAATAAATAACGGAGTCAAACCTAATTTACTAACGACATCACGGTCAACATCTTTGGATTTTTCGGGGTTTTACATCATTACCTTCTTAAAAGAAGTTTCATCCTCGAAACTTAAACTTAACCCTAACGGTCTGGTAAGGGAACTAACGGTTTTATTCCTCCTAAAACTCGAGGTTTTACACTGACAATCAATTATAGTTTTATACTCAACACGCCCCGTCATATGAATATTATTTGGGCATGAAACATGGACTTTGCAATGGCCCACTCAACCCTGAGCAAATAAATATGAGACTGTGGAGATTCACACATGAGACATCTTACTCTGTCTGACTCTAATACCAAACAAAAATTTAAATTAATAATTGACAGTCAATGATGGTTTTATAGACTAATAGTTAATAACAAATTTTAAAACCCTAATTACTAGTTTTCTTTTGGACAAAAAATATCTATGGAATTGAGTTTGTTGTTGCTCTTTATAGAAAGGAAATAATAATAATAATAATAATAATAATAATAATAATAATAATAATAATAATAATATGTATATAAATTAAAATTAAGGGAAACCATTTTGTAAAATACAAAAAATTAGGAGAAAAAGAAAAGAAATAAAAAAATTACTACAAATATATAATCAAGGGGTGAATAGATGTTTTTTTTTTTTTTTGACCAAGAATAGATGTTATTAAAGATACAACAAATAAAATACACTTTTTATGAAGACTTAAACATAACCTCACATGTACTCCCAAATATAATAATAATCTACGATAATTGCATACAATATACCTTCTAATTAATTAATTTTGACACTACCCCACATCCCCCTAAATCCTCTACCGTAAATTTGTAATGCCTCCTTTAAATTCCGAAATATATAAATAAGGCGTTTTTCTTGACTAATTTTTGATTTAATTAAGTTGCGTTGTCTTCTTTTGAGCTTGGATTAGTTCTTTCGTTTAAGTTTGACTGACTAAACAGTATGCAATTTTTATATAATCAGTTATTCCATGTATAGAAGATAAATAATAGAACAGAAGAAAAGTTTAGGTTCTTTTACGGACAGAAGCTAAAAAGATAATTGCATATTGTGTAGTTAGACTTTCTTTATGGTCATGCATTAGATCCTAACTTCTATGAAAGTTTTTCTGCTTATTCTTCTTAGCCAAGTAATTGAGACTCATTATAGTCAGTCAGTAGCCCTGACAATTTCTGAGTCGACCCAATAACCCGACCCGAATCCGCCCGATATTTATGGGTTTTGAACACAATTTATTCAACTAAATCCGAAATACACCGAACTAGAAAATTAGCGGGTCAAACTGGCTAGGCGGGCTTCAAGTCGGTCGTATATCGGGTTCGGGTAAATACAGGTTGAGTGTATTTTGGGTTCGGGTCAACCCAACGGGTCATGATTACGCCCTTTTTCCGTTTTTTCTTTTTAAAAAATGGTCTCTAAATACTATTTTTTGTACAATATACATAATAAATATGATTATCTTCTAATAACGATAGATTATTGTAACTTTTTAAACTTAAATTAAGAGAAATAACAAATAAATAAGTTGTGCTTATAGTTTAATAGTTAAAAAATCCAATGAAAAGTCACAAATTTTAATAAAGTTAAACTTTAAAAGTTAATTTTTTCCGGTTAAACAGTCGGGTTGGGTTTAACCGACTAATTTTCTGGTTCGGTGTATTTCGAGTTTAGTTGAAAAAATCGTATTCAAAACCCATAAATTTCGGGTCGGGTTATCGGGTCAGATCAGAAATTGCCAAGAGCGCACCTCATTTATTTGTTATTTCTCTAATTTAACTTAAAATAGTTACGATAATATATCGTTATTAGAAAATAATCATATTTTATTATGTATATTGACAAAAAATAAACCAACATATTACATACCCACTATATATACTTTTCGTTAATAATTTGGATAGTTGAAAAAATAAATTATTTTTTCAACTTAAATTACCCTAGACTAAAGTAAAATGTTTCATTATACCTCCTGACCTTATCTGCTTTTTTCTATGGAATAATTAGTAAATAATTATAAATTTTGGGTCAATAGGAACCAGACTCTCTAAATTGTAAAATTTAGGGGTAAGATTGTCACAACCAACCCCTCTATGTTCTGCTCGGGCGGGATTTTGGAATATTGATTTTGGTAGCTAGTGCATATGTACTTCATAGTGAACAGTTTTAATTTTATGAGTGAACGAAACAGAATAAGAAAGCGATCAACTCCCTCTCCTAGAGCACAAGCTCCAAAGGCACCTTAGGTTGCTTGGATTGTGGAAAATGTATTGTTAGGATTCTCAGGGCGTAGTTAGCAGACAAACAATAATAAGGGCGAAAAATAAATAAAGATTCGACACAAGGAATTAACGTGGAAAAACTCAAACCGGGAAAAAACCACGAACAATGCACTATCAGAGGATTACAACAGTGTTTCAGAGATTCCCAGACCTCCACAATCTCTCACAACCTCCCTAGAGTTATAACCTCAGAACTCAACACTCATAGATGAGCCTCACACAACTCCCTCAGGGACACAGAGATTACAGGTCAATCTCTTGTGGTATAAGATGAAACACTCTCAATTGCTATGCTAATAAACCTAGCACCTAGGCTCTATTTATAGTACAAGGCTGACACAATTTTAGGATTAATAGAGTCCCTACAGCAAAGGAATTACAAAAAGGAAGTGGAATAAATCAACAACCTGATTCCCACTCAAACTCTTCTACCTTGCTCCCCAAGAGACAGAGACCAACCCAAAATTGGTCTCCACATTCAACCTAACAATCTTCCACTTGGAGACCAATTGTAAACGCAGCCTTCGTCGATTATCATCAATCACCACTTCAATACTTTCTCGAATCCTTTAGTGCATCCATCTTGATCTTGTTCAGCAAAGATCAACAGAGGTCCCAGTTGACCTCCCATCAACTCCTCTTTTAGCAATAGGCTCCCACTTGAACTGATCATGCCCCTGCAACTTCGACATATGCATCATCGTCAACAACTTAGGGGAATTTTGGATTGGGACTTTACCTCGTGTTGAACTTGTCGAATTCCCGTGCCGGTTAGATGTGTTCCTCGGCTGACCATCCGTTCCCGTAGCCTCGACCGGAAACCTCCTCGTTTCTGGTACCCTTCTATCATCAGAGAAGCTAACACGCCTTTGACGAGCATGAACCGGCATGTTAGAGTTATCAATGACAGAATATAGCTTCCCCTTTTTCCTGCCATTTGCAATTATCAGAGATCCTTTCGTTACCCTCCAATGACCATCTTCAAATCTCGTCGTGAACCCCTCCTCATCCAGTTAACTCATAGATACAAGGTTCTTGGTCAAACCCGGGACATACCGAACATTCTTCAACCTCCAAGTTCCACCCTTAGAAGTTTTAATGTTCACATCACCTCTTCCTAGCACCTTTAGGTTGTGATCGTTTGCTAGCATAACCCTGCCAAACCTCCCATTCACAAAATTACTAAAGGCCTCCTTGCTAGGTGAAACGAAGCACCCGAATCTATCACCCAACCCCCTTCTAACTTGTCAACACAAACAGTTAGGGCATCACCAAAATCCTCAACAGAATATACAGAGTCCTGGTCATTATGGCTGCTCTTCTTAGGTTTGGGACAATCCCTACGAAAATGACCTCTATCACCAAAGTTCCAACACAACACTTGCTCCATGTTTCGACCTCTAGATTTTGATCGACCCCGACCCGAACTCCCACTATTCCTCCTACCCCTGACAGTCAAAGCATCCCCCAAAGACTCAGACACATCGGAATCTTTCCTGCGAATATTTTCATTAAGGACCAAGTCTCTAATTTCCCCAAACTTCAGTTTCTCATCCTTCTTAGTTGAAGAAGTTACAGAAGTCACGAAATTTTCCCAAGACTGAGGTAGGGTAGCCAATAGTATATTAGCATTCATCTCATCGTCGAACTTAAATCCCACAGAGGTTAATTTTGATAGTATCATATTCAACTCATTCATATACTATCATGCATATCACCAGACCCATGCATCTTAAATTCAAACAAACGACGTAACACATATACCTTGTTCACCGCCGAAGGTTTCTCATACGTGTTTTGCAAGGCCTCAAATAGGTCTTTTGTCGTTTTCTGATCTTTGACATTGAAAGCCACGTTCCGAGCTAGCGTCAGCCTGACCGTACTGAATGCCTGACCATCAAGCTCTTCCCAATCCTTCTGTTCCATCTCTTTTGGCTTGTCACCCATCGCAAGATGCAACCTTTGCTGGCGGAGCACATCCTCAACGTGCATCCTCCACCATGCGTAGTCTTTCCCATCGAATTCCGGAATCTTCACAATAGCGCCCGTCATTGCTTCTCAGTCTGCAGATCAACCGCGCTCCAACCAAAGCTCTGATACCACTTGTTAGGATTCTCAGGGCGTAGTTAGCAGACAAACAATAATAAGGGTGAAAAATAAATAAAGATTCGACACAAGGAATTAACATGGAAAAACCCAAACCGGGAAAAAATCACGAACAATGCACTATCAGAGGATTACAACAGTGTTTCAGAGATTCCCAAACCTCCACAATCTCTCACAACCTCCCTAGAGTTACAACCTGAGAACTCAACACTCACAGATGAGCCTCACACAACTCCCTCAGGGACACAGAGATTACAGGTCAATCTCTTGTGGTATAAGATGAAACACTCTCAATTGCTATGCTAATAAACCTAGCACCTAGGCTCTATTTATAGTACAAGGCTAACACAATTTTAGGATTAATAGAGTCCTTACAGCAAAGGAATTACAAAAAGGAAGTGGAACAAATCAACAACCTGATTCCCACTCAAACTCTTCTACCTTGCTCCCCAAGAGACAGAGACCAACCCAAAATTGGTCTCCACATTCAACCCAACATGTATGAAGAAAAAAAATCTCATGGAAAATAAATTAAGAGAAAAAAAATTTGGGTAAATTGAATTTATTTCTATTGTTGGGTTTAAGTAAATTTTGAAGGAAAAAAAATTGATTTTCCATTCAGTAAACTTTTCTTTGTTAGTTTAAGAAAAAAATGCATGGAAAAATAAAATTTTCATAGGAACTTGTAAATATCAAGCTTGAGTGAGAGAGAGATTGACCTTCATATCCAAATTTTCTCTCAACTTTTCTCTCATTTTGGAAGAGAAACTTTTTTATTCTTTCTTACCCCAAATTTTTCATGCATTTTTCCATTTCTTTTTCTTTAATCCAAACAAAGGAAACATCCTATTTTCCATTTTTTTTTCTTTCCACCCATATTTCTGCAGAAGTAATAATATATACCTCCTCGAACTTTTGTAAAAGGAGGATTTTACCCTCCATATTTAAAAAATCTCAATTATCCAACCTAACCTTTAATAAAAACAGTAAATATCATACCTTACTATTGGTAATATCATTTATACCTACTTTTTCATATTAGAATTCATCAACTTAAGATATAAGATTACTAATTTACCCTTTAATTAAAAAGTCTTCCTCCCTCAATTTATCATTCAACCCTTTACCTTAAAAAAAAATGAAACCCAAAAACACTTTGTTCATTCTTCGATAAAATTGTTTGTACTTCTTGCTTTCTTTGTTCTTACTCTTCGTTTCTGCTGAGGATTTTCAATCCTTCATAATCATTTGAATAGATAATTTTCTCTTCGTTCATCTTTTTATTCGGCTACTGAATCAATTCTTCATGCTCTTCAATTGAAGCTGTCACCATAATTATCTGAATCTGTAAATTGAAGGTATGTTCTGAGAACCCTAAATTTGTAATTGAGGGATAAAAATTGGGTAATTTTGGGTCTTCTCTAATTGAGGGTTAAAAGAGTGAGAAAAAAAACTGTCTTCTTTAATTTTGGGTCTTCAATTGATGCTTTGTAATTGAAGCTGCCACCATACTCATCGAAAGACATGAGAAAAAAATTGTCTAATTCTTTAATTGATGGATAAAAAAGGGAGAAGTTGTTGTTGTTGCATAAAAATTTTTTGCTTTATAATTGGCTAATTAAGGGATAAAGAGTGAGAAAAAAATTGTTTGAACTAGCTGATTTGAGTTTAGGTATGTTGGAATGTATGCTCTGTAATTGTCCATTTCTTGTTGCATTCGCATATATTAGAGTGGAAAAGGGTTAAACTTTGTTGTTTTTGCATAAAAATTTGGGCTAAAAATTTGTGTCAGACAGGCTCTAGTTCATCTCCGGCATGAGTTCTTCTTCGCTCAATTCCAAAGGTGAAGGTCATGGAAAAGGTTAAAGTTTTGTCCAAAATCAAACATCAACCATGCCAGTTGTTGAATTTAGTAATAACAAGGATAATTTGGTCTTTTCAATTTAAATCTTAAGGGTATTTTCATTAAACTAAATAAAATTACAGGGACAAATATGTCCAAGTCATTAACTAATCGGAAAACATATATATTTACATAAACA
The DNA here is from genome assembly GCA_029582165.1 of Portulaca oleracea. Lineage (NCBI taxonomy): Eukaryota > Viridiplantae > Streptophyta > Magnoliopsida > Caryophyllales > Portulacaceae > Portulaca > Portulaca oleracea. The sequence goes on from CM055871.1 coordinate 18,055,825, forward strand.
GTAAAGGTTAGGTGGGGTAATTATGATTTCTTAAATATGGGGGGTAAAATCCTTTTTTTCACAAAAGTTTGGGGGAGGTTTATATTATTACTTCTATTTCTGCAGTCCAAATACATTGTTAATAAATTGCAGTTGTCAACTACATTAAAAGACACATATAGTACCCGATCTCTTGTTCATTCTTAATAAAATGCAGTTATCAACCACACTTACAAGACACATATGGTACTCGATCTCTTGTTCATTCTTAATAAATTGCAGTTGCCAACCACATTAAAAGACACATATGGTACTCTCTTGTTGTAGTTCTTGATCTCGTTCTTAGATGACGATATGGGTTTATAATCACATTTTAAGTGTATTTCTATTTGACAAATTAATGTTTATTATAATTATTTTTTCATAATATTTTTAATAATTATGATTAATTATATTATTTGAAAAAGAGCTCAACATTCATTGACTATGTCAAAGAATACAAATGATAACATAATCGAATCAATCCAATCAGTTTACCATCTTTAGTCATATTTTATAAAGTTACAAACTTGTGAATAAAAATAAATTTTATACAATTTGTATGTAATATTGTACTTATATGATCAATTATACTATTTTTATTTATTATATAATAATCTAATTTTTACCCAAAAAAAAACACTTAATAAGTATCTTATGACAAGACGCCTACCACTCATCATTTTTGTTCTCACTTTTAATTCTATGCCATCTAATGTGCTTGAGGATAAAATTATCGTTGGATCTTTAACCATCAGTTTGAACTTTTGGTTGAGATGACTCCACATCCTGCATGATCAATCTCGTAAATAAATTATAATTGCTGGTTCATATTATATTCTTTTTACATACGATTAATAAATTTAATTGTTGAGTTAACTTATTAATGTATTAAATAATATGAATAATTTCCAAAAAGAATTCAAAGGATAATTTTTGACAAAAAAGTTGAAATGCTACTCCAAATGAATTTATTGTCAATATCTCAAAAACATTGGTTGAAAGTTGAAACATTTTTAATACTAGTTGGAGTGTTAAGTGAAATACTAAAAATTTAACAAACACTAATATTAAAAGGAAACCTCGGGATGTCTACTAAAACTCATAAGTTGACGACTAAGCCCATATCAGCCTCGAAAGACTCTAAAAGTACCAAACCTTCCAACTGGTCCAGTTCCGACAGGTTCTGGTAAAACGACTATCACTCAAGCTATACAACTCAAAAGTCCATTCCGCAAAATTCCTATGAAAGCTAACATCTAGGGGAATCTCCAGTCCAAAGGGTTCGATTATAGGACAACTATACTAATCGTGGTGACCCGATCTTTAGGCACTAACAAAACTGTCCCGATCCCGGTTCTTATTTAATTTATAATTTCGGTTCTAACTTTCACCATTCGGTCCCGGGGTCCTAGTTTGGGCTTAAAACAGTAACTAAGGTCCAAGGTAATTAGTTTAAACCATCTAAAGTCCAAACATCAAATTCCCTACCACTAATGCCAAAATATAACACATGAAACATTAACAACATTATCCTACACATGAATTCTAAAACATACTACTTCAAGACCCTTTAATTACAGCATGAATAATTATAAAGTACGAATTTTCTTAATCAAGAATCAAGAAAGGTTTTAAAGAACATGTGAATAAATTATAAAGAACATATGAATACTTAACTAACGATTAAATCTAGGTAATTAAACTTTTTAATTCGTGCATACAATAATAGCGTTATCTAAAACCCTATCATGCTTCGCAAGAAAACAAGGTACAACAAACAATTTGAACATTAATAATTTCACTACAATTATTACAACCCTAATACACCAAATTAGGACATAAAAGTAAACATAATAATTTAGACAAAAATTACAAGTAAATAATACAATACAAGAACAAATTAATTACAAATAATAACTTAATAAAAAAATTACACCCTAATTACCCAAATTACAAGATTTAAAACAAGAAATAACAATAATAATAATAACAATAATAATAATAAAACAGAAAAATAATATAGAGAAAAAAAAATAAAAGAAAAGAATTTATTAAAGACAATTAGGGTTTACGTTAGGGTTAGGGTGGCAGCGGTTTTCGGCGAGTGTGGACGGCGGTGGTGGAGTCGGTCGGCGGCGCACAGAGGGTCGGAGGATGGCGCGGCGTTCAAGGTTGGTCGGAGATGGCACTGGTGTCGACGTCCGGCGAGGCGATTTGAGCAACGGCCGCTCTTGTCTTCGCTTAGGCGGCTGTGGAAGGGGAGAGCGGTGGTGGTGCGGCGTTCGCAGGGTGGCGCGGCGATCGATGGTGGTCGCCAGGGCAGTTGCAGAGAGAGAGAGAGAGAGAGAGAGAGAGAGAGAGAGAGAGAGAGAGAGAGAGAGAGAGAGAGAGAGGTCAAGAGAGAGAAAAAGAAGAGAAAGAGAAAAAGAGAGAAGGGAACGATAATGAGGGGTCGGGCGTGGTTACCGGGGATTTCCGACGGTGGTGGCGGTGGTCTGAGGCGGCGCGGCTGTCTGGCGGTGGTGGCCTGGTGGTGCGGTGGTGTGCGTGACAGGAGAGAGACAGAGAGATCGAGAGGGAGAAAGAGAAAAGAGAAAGAAAGAGAGAGGGGGTGGTTGTGGCGGTTGCCGGTGGCGCAGGCGACGGTGGCTGCGGTGGTCGGCGCGGCTGTGGCTGGGTGGACGGCAGATGGACGAGCAAGGAGGGAGAGAGAGAGAAGAGAGAGGGAGGCTAGGGTTAGGGTTCATATTAGGGTTTGAGAGGAAAAAAAACTAGTTTTTATATTAACAATTAAAAAGCCCAACTAATACTAATCCTACTCCTAATCCAACCCAATAAAAAATCAGATTTTTCTTTTAGAAAATAATAATAACTATAATAATAGTAATAATAAAACAATACTACTAATAATAATATTAATACTAAACACATAACAAATAAAATTCACATAATCATTCAAATAACAATTTTAATAAACACAAAAATATTAATAATAATACTAATAATAGTTAGAGTAATACTAATAATACTAAACCCATGAAATTACCGATATACCCTTGTTAGTCCCTCAACGATCCCTACGAGCTCAAGTGTTAGCCAAAATAAACACAAACGAAAAATAATAAATAACGGAGTCAAACCTAATTTACTAACGACATCACGGTCAACATCTTTGGATTTTTCGGGGTTTTACATCATTACCTTCTTAAAAGAAGTTTCATCCTCGAAACTTAAACTTAACCCTAACGGTCTGGTAAGGGAACTAACGGTTTTATTCCTCCTAAAACTCGAGGTTTTACACTGACAATCAATTATAGTTTTATACTCAACACGCCCCGTCATATGAATATTATTTGGGCATGAAACATGGACTTTGCAATGGCCCACTCAACCCTGAGCAAATAAATATGAGACTGTGGAGATTCACACATGAGACATCTTACTGCATCGACTCTAATACCAAACAAAAATTTAAATTAATAATTGACAGTCAATGATGGTTTTATAGACTAATAGTTAATAACAAATTTTAAAACCCTAATTACTAGTTTTCTTTTGGACAAAAAATATCTATGGAATTGAGTTTGTTGTTGCTCTTTATAGAAAGGAAATAATAATAATAATAATAATAATAATAATAATAATAATAATAATATGTATATAAATTAAAATTAAGGGAAACCATTTTGTAAAATACAAAAAATTAGGAGAAAAAGAAAAGAAATAAAAAAATTACTACAAATATATAATCAAGGGGTGAATAGATGTTTTTTTTTTTTTTTGACCAAGAATAGATGTTATTAAAGATACAACAAATAAAATACACTTTTTATGAAGACTTAAACATAACCTCACATGTACTCCCAAATATAATAATAATCTACGATAATTGCATACAATATACCTTCTAATTAATTAATTTTGACACTACCCCACATCCCCCTAAATCCTCTACCGTAAATTTGTAATGCCTCCTTTAAATTCCGAAATATATAAATAAGGCGTTTTTCTTGACTAATTTTTGATTTAATTAAGTTGCGTTGTCTTCTTTTGAGCTTGGATTAGTTCTTTCGTTTAAGTTTGACTGACTAAACAGTATGCAATTTTTATATAATCAGTTATTCCATGTATAGAAGATAAATAATAGAACAGAAGAAAAGTTTAGGTTCTTTTACGGACAGAAGCTAAAAAGATAATTGCATATTGTGTAGTTAGACTTTCTTTATGGTCATGCATTAGATCCTAACTTCTATGAAAGTTTTTCTGCTTATTCTTCTTAGCCAAGTAATTGAGACTCATTATAGTCAGTCAGTAGCCCTGACAATTTCTGAGTCGACCCAATAACCCGACCCGAATCCGCCCGATATTTATGGGTTTTGAACACAATTTATTCAACTAAATCCGAAATACACCGAACTAGAAAATTAGCGGGTCAAACTGGCTAGGCGGGCTTCAAGTCGGTCGTATATCGGGTTCGGGTAAATACAGGTTGAGTGTATTTTGGGTTCGGGTCAACCCAACGGGTCATGATTACGCCCTTTTTCCGTTTTTTCTTTTTAAAAAATGGTCTCTAAATACTATTTTTTGTACAATATACATAATAAATATGATTATCTTCTAATAACGATAGATTATTGTAACTTTTTAAACTTAAATTAAGAGAAATAACAAATAAATAAGTTGTGCTTATAGTTTAATAGTTAAAAAATCCAATGAAAAGTCACAAATTTTAATAAAGTTAAACTTTAAAAGTTAATTTTTTCCGGTTAAACAGTCGGGTTGGGTTTAACCGACTAATTTTCTGGTTCGGTGTATTTCGAGTTTAGTTGAAAAAATCGTATTCAAAACCCATAAATTTCGGGTCGGGTTATCGGGTCAGATCAGAAATTGCCAAGAGCGCACCTCATTTATTTGTTATTTCTCTAATTTAACTTAAAATAGTTACGATAATATATCGTTATTAGAAAATAATCATATTTTATTATGTATATTGACAAAAAATAAACCAACATATTACATACCCACTATATATACTTTTCGTTAATAATTTGGATAGTTGAAAAAATAAATTATTTTTTCAACTTAAATTACCCTAGACTAAAGTAAAATGTTTCATTATACCTCCTGACCTTATCTGCTTTTTTCTATGGAATAATTAGTAAATAATTATAAATTTTGGGTCAATAGGAACCAGACTCTCTAAATTGTAAAATTTAGGGGTAAGATTGTCACAACCAACCCCTCTATGTTCTGCTCGGGCGGGATTTTGGAATATTGATTTTGGTAGCTAGTGCATATGTACTTCATAGTGAACAGTTTTAATTTTATGAGTGAACGAAACAGAATAAGAAAGCGATCAACTCCCTCTCCTAGAGCACAAGCTCCAAAGGCACCTTAGGTTGCTTGGATTGTGGAAAATGTATTGTTAGGATTCTCAGGGCGTAGTTAGCAGACAAACAATAATAAGGGCGAAAAATAAATAAAGATTCGACACAAGGAATTAACGTGGAAAAACTCAAACCGGGAAAAAACCACGAACAATGCACTATCAGAGGATTACAACAGTGTTTCAGAGATTCCCAGACCTCCACAATCTCTCACAACCTCCTAGAGTTATAACCTCGAACTCAACACTCATAGATGAGCCTCACACTCCCTCAGGGACACAGAGATTACAGGTCAATCTCTTGTGGTATAAGATGAAACACTCTCAATTGCTATGCTAATAAACCTAGCACCTAGGCTCTATTTATAGTACAAGGCTGACACAATTTTAGGATTAATAGAGTCCCTACAGCAAAGGAATTACAAAAAGGAAGTGGAATAAATCAACAACCTGATTCCCACTCAAACTCTTCTACCTTGCTCCCCAAGAGACAGAGACCAACCCAAAATTGGTCTCCACATTCAACCTAACAATCTTCCACTTGGAGACCAATTGTAAACGCAGCCTTCGTCGATTATCATCAATCACCACTTCAATACTTTCTCGAATCCTTTAGTGCATCCATCTTGATCTTGTTCAGCAAAGATCAACAGAGGTCCCAGTTGACCTCCCATCAACTCCTCTTTTAGCAATAGGCTCCCACTTGAACTGATCATGCCCCTGCAACTTCGACATATGCATCATCGTCAACAACTTAGGGGAATTTTGGATTGGGACTTTACCTCGTGTTGAACTTGTCGAATTCCCGTGCCGGTTAGATGTGTTCCTCGGCTGACCATCCGTTCCCGTAGCCTCGTACTGAAACCTCCTCTTTTATTGTACCCTTATATCATCAGAGAAGCTAACACGCCTTTGTGAGCATGAACCGGCATGTTAGAGTTATCAATGACAGAATATAGCTTCCCCTTTTTCCTGCCATTTGCAATTATCAGAGATCCTTTCGTTACCCTCCAATGACCATCTTCAAATCTCGTCGTGAACCCCTCCTCATCCAGTTAACTCATAGATACAAGGTTCTTGGTCAAACCCGGGACATACCGAACATTCTTCAACCTCCAAGTTCCACCCTTAGAAGTTTTAATGTTCACATCACCTCTTCCTAGCACCTTTAGGTTGTGATCGTTTGCTAGCATAACCCTGCCAAACCTCCCATTCACAAAATTACTAAAGGCCTCCTTGCTAGACGAAGAGTGAAACGAAGCACCCGAATCTATCACCCAACCCCCTTCTAACTTGTCAACACAAACAGTTAGGGCATCACCAAAATCCTCAATGAATATCTGAGTCCTGGTCATTATGGCTGCTCTTCTTAGGTTTGGGACAATCCCTACGAAAATGACCTCTATCACCAAAGTTCCAACACAACACTTGCTCCATGTTTCGACCTCTAGATTTTGATCGACCCCGACCCGAACTCCCACTATTCCTCCTACCCCTGACAGTCAAAGCATCCCCCAAAGACTCAGACACATCGGAATCTTTCCTGCGAATATTTTCATTAAGGACCAAGTCTCTAATTTCCCCAAACTTCAGTTTCTCATCCTTCTTAGTTGAAGAAGTTACAGAAGTCACGAAATTTTCCCAAGACTGAGGTAGGGTAGCCAATAGTATATTAGCATTCATCTCATCGTCGAACTTAAATCCCACAGAGGTTAATTTTGATAGTATCATATTCAACTCATTCATATACTATCATGCATATCACCAGACCCATGCATCTTAAATTCAAACAAACGACGTAACACATATACCTTGTTCACCGCCGAAGGTTTCTCATACGTGTTTTGCAAGGCCTCAAATAGGTCTTTTGTCGTTTTCTGATCTTTGACATTGAAAGCCACGTTCCGAGCTAGCGTCAGCCTGACCGTACTGAATGCCTGACCATCAAGCTCTTCCCAATCCTTCTGTTCCATCTCTTTTGGCTTGTCACCCATCGCAAGATGCAACCTTTGCTGGCGGAGCACATCCTCAACGTGCATCCTCCACCATGCGTAGTCTTTCCCATCGAATTCCAGAATCTTCACAATAGCGCCTGTCATTGCTTCTCAGTCTGCAGATCAACCACGCTCCAACCAAAGCTCTGGTACCACTTGTTAGGATTCTCATGGCGTAGTTAGCAGACAAACAATAATAAGGGTGAAAAATAAATAAAGATTCGACACAAGGAATTAACATGGAAAAACCCAAACCGGGAAAAAATCACGAACAATGCACTATCAGAGGATTACAACAGTGTTTCAGAGATTCCCAAACCTCCACAATCTCTCACAACCTCCCTAGAGTTACAACCTGAGAACTCAACACTCACAGATGAGCCTCACACAACTCCCTCAGGGACACAGAGATTACAGGTCAATCTCTTGTGGTATAAGATGAAACACTCTCAATTGCTATGCTAATAAACCTAGCACCTAGGCTCTATTTATAGTACAAGGCTAACACAATTTTAGGATTAATAGAGTCCTTACAGCAAAGGAATTACAAAAAGGAAGTGGAACAAATCAACAACCTGATTCCCACTCAAACTCTTCTACCTTGCTCCCCCGAGAGACAGAGACCAACCCAAAATTGGTCTCCACATTCAACCCAACATGTATGAAGAAAAAAAATCTCATGGAAAATAAATTAAGAGAAAAAAAATTTGGGTAAATTGAATTTATTTCTATTGTTGGGTTTAAGTAAATTTTGAAGGAAAAAAAATTGATTTTCCATTCAGTAAACTTTTCTTTGTTAGTTTAAGAAAAAAATGCATGGAAAAATAAAATTTTCATAGGAACTTGTAAATATCAAGCTTGAGTGAGAGAGAGATTGACCTTCATATCCAAATTTTCTCTCAACTTTTCTCTCATTTTGGAAGAGAAACTTTTTTATTCTTTCTTACCCCAAATTTTTCATGCATTTTTCCATTTCTTTTTCTTTAATCCAAACAAAGGAAACATCCTATTTTCCATTTTTTTTTCTTTCCACCCATATTTCTGCAGAAGTAATAATATATACCTCCCTCGAACTTTTGTAAAAGGAGGATTTTACCCTCCATATTTAAAAAATCTCAATTATCCAACCTAACCTTTAATAAAAACAGTAAATATCATACCTTACTATTGGTAATATCATTTATACCTACTTTTTCATATTAGAATTCATCAACTTAAGATATAAGATTACTAATTTACCCTTTAATTAAAAAGTCTTCCTCCCTCAATTTATCATTCAACCCTTTACCTTAAAAAAAAAATGAAACCCAAAAACACTTTGTTCCTTCTTCGATAAAATTGTTTGTACTTCTTGCTTTCTCTTTGTTCTTACTCTTCGTTTCTGCTGAGGATTTTCAATCCTTCATAATCATTTGAATAGATAATTTTCTCTTCGTTCATCTTTTTATTCGGCTACTGAATCAATTCTTCATGCTCTTCAATTGAAGCTGTCACCATAATTATCTGAATCTGTAAATTGAAGGTATGTTCTGAGAACCCTAAATTTGTAATTGAGGGATAAAAATTGGGTAATTTTGGGTCTTCTCTAATTGAGGGTTAAAAGAGTGAGAAAAAAAACTGTCTTCTTTAATTTTGGGTCTTCAATTGATGCTTTGTAATTGAAGCTGCCACCATACTCATCGAAAGACATGAGAAAAAAATTGTCTAATTCTTTAATTGATGGATAAAAAAGGGAGAAGTTGTTGTTGTTGCATAAAAATTTTTTGCTTTATAATTGGCTAATTAAGGGATAAAGAGTGAGAAAAAAATTGTTTGAACTAGCTGATTTGAGTTTAGGTATGTTGGAATGTATGCTCTGTAATTGTCCATTTCTTGTTGCATTCGCATATATTAGAGTGGAAAAGGGTTAAACTTTGTTGTTTTTGCATAAAAATTTGGGCTAAAAATTTGTGTCAGACAGGCTCTAGTTCATCTCCCGGCATGAGTTCTTCTTCGTTCAATTCCAAAGGTGAAGGTCTGTGGAAAAGGTTAAAGTTTTGTCCAAAATCAAACATCAACCATGCCAGTTGTTGAATTTAGTAATAACAAGGATAATTTGGTCTTTTCAATTTAAATCTTAAGGGTATTTTCATTAAACTAAATAAAATTACAGGGACAAATATGTCCAAGTCATTAACTAATCGGAAAACATATATATTTACATAAACAGTAAAGGTTAGGTGGGGTAATTATGATTTCTTAAATATGGGGGGTAAAATCCTTTTTTTCACAAAAGTTTGGGGGAGGTTTATATTATTACTTCTATTTCTGCAGTCCAAATACATTGTTAATAAATTGCAGTTGTCAACTACATTAAAAGACACATATAGTACCCGATCTCTTGTTCATTCTTAATAAAATGCAGTTATCAACCACACTTACAAGACACATATGGTACTCGATCTCTTGTTCATTCTTAATAAATTGCAGTTGCCAACCACATTAAAAGACACATATGGTACTCTCTTGTTGTAGTTCTTGATCTCGTTCTTAGATGACGATATGGGTTTATAATCACATTTTAAGTGTATTTCTATTTGACAAATTAATGTTTATTATAATTATTTTTTCATAATATTTTTAATAATTATGATTAATTATATTATTTGAAAAGAGCTCAACATTCATTGACTATGTCAAAGAATACAAATGATAACATAATCGAATCAATCCAATCAGTTTACCATCTTTAGTCATATTTTATAAAGTTACAAACTTGTGAATAAAAATAAATTTTATACAATTTGTATGTAATATTGTACTTATATGATCAATTATACTATTTTTATTTATTATATAATAATCTAATTTTTACCCAAAAAAAAACACTTAATAAGTATCTTATGACAAGACGCCTACCACTCATCATTTTTGTTCTCACTTTTAATTCTATGCCATCTAATGTGCTTGAGGATAAAATTATCGTTGGATCTTTAACCATCAGTTTGAACTTTTGGTTGAGATGACTCCACATCCTGCATGATCAATCTCGTAAATAAATTATAATTGCTGGTTCATATTATATTCTTTTTACATACGATTAATAAATTTAATTGTTGAGTTAACTTATTAATGTATTAAATAATATGAATAATTTCCAAAAAGAATTCAAAGGATAATTTTTGACAAAAAAGTTGAAATGCTACTCCAAATGAATTTATTGTCAATATCTCAAAAACATTGGTTGAAAGTTGAAACATTTTTAATACTAGTTGGAGTGTTAAGTGAAATACTAAAAATTTAACAAACACTAATATTAAAAGGAATTATGATAGGAGTCTTATTGCACAAGTGTCTTGCCCTTTTCAAATTTATATTTTTAATAATTTTTTACACCAATTTAAATATTAATTATCAATTATAGGTTTGGTTGCGTTTGTTATGTTATTGAGGACAAATTATATCATAATCGAATCAACCTCGTTCACTAGGCTTATTTTTGGTGTTTTTCAAAAATATAAAAAAAAAATTAGATAAAAATATGACTTCATGCAATTTATATCTAATATAATAATAATAAAATTTAATCATATCATTTATTTGAACTTAATACATAATAATATAATTTTAATAATAAGACAAATACACTTAAAAAATATTTTGGCCCAAACATATCATTTACGAATATTAAAAGCTACTCTAAACTGTATTGTAATGAGTAGAGAAGTGTCCATTAATTGATAGAAGTTATAACTAAGTTAGTTACACCATTGAATGCTTTTTACATTGGAGAAAAGTGAAAAGATAGAGAAGAATAAAGCCAGACAGAAGAAAGCAGAGTGACAGAAGTACGACACTGTGAGTTTGCCAGTAAGTATACACAGAGAGAGCAATTCATTTGTACTAATTAAGCGTGGCCACTTGTAAGTTTAAAATTAGCTATAAACATACAGATTTGACCATGTTAAGGTTTGCTTTGACCAAACGGTTGTATCAAAACATTCATGAAAAATGGCATCTATATATGTATATGTACCGTTTAGATCTGAGACTTCTTGCAAGTTGCACCACCTTTTTTTTTTTAAGAGAATATTGTTTGACGGGTTATACGAAAATTATAAATATAAATATCTTAAATTAAGATGATTATTAATTATTTTGAATTTTATTTAGATTATTCTAAAAATTATATATAAATATATTAAAATTGTTATAAATATATATTTTATTTGTTTAAGGATGATTATGATCATTTATAAACTATATAAAACTTATTTTTATTTATTATTTTTTATAAATATAACACTATATATGCATAAAACTTGCATTTTCTACTGTGATTTATATAATTAGGCTATCGTTTATATTTAACGACATAAGCTGTGTTTGGCAACCAAGTACCTTTTTAACCTTGGTCAAAAAGTTAAAAGTTATCCAAAAAGCTAAAAGCTACCCAAAAAGTTGGGTAGCCAAACATTAATAAATATTATATTCTTATAATTGATAAATATACGTAATTATTGAAAATATCTATTTTAAATAATTAAATTATAAATTATAAATAATTCAATATTATTATTAACTGTTTTGATTCAATTAATCATCTTGATTCAAAATATGTATAAAAAAATCATTTATGACATGCAATAAAGTGTCCAAGTACACCTTATCAAATATTGCAAATTCTAGTATAAGACCGTCTCACGATAAATTATCGTGAGACTTCCTACGTGGTAAATTTTGTCAAAATGAAAACACAAGAGCATATTGGAGAGTGAAATCAATTTCCTTAATTAAATTAATTAAATTTAAAAAATAAATAGCATAGATTAGGTAATTAATTTTTATCCGCAAATAGCACACACGTTTTAAATGAAACAATTCCTAAATAACTTTTGCAAATTATATAATTATAGGTGACTAATAAACCAGTCAACGGTGACTATATTATGTTATCTCGAATTTGGAAACAAATAACAACATATCTATCAAGCGAATTAAAATACAGGTGACTAATATTAAATTTTTGGGGCAACAAATAATATGGTATCTCGATTCTTAGCATATATTTGTGACTAATATTCAACGTTAGAATGACTAATAGTACATTATTGGACGCAAATATATGACTCAATGATCACATATATATTTATTATAGTGGTGGTCACGTTATTATCAGAATACGCGCAACTATTATACGACCCAATGGTCACTAATTTTCATGTTCTCTGACACACATAAATGCTGCTATTGTAGTAATCATATTCATATAACTAAAAAAGTCACATTTAAATCAGAGACATTTTTAAATTTTCACTAATCGTAGGATCTTTATATAATATAAGAGATTGTAGTAGTCATAGTCATATAATTAATAAAGTCACATGTAAATAAAAAATGTTAGTTAGATTTTTATAGCTAATAAGTACGTTTATTTTAGTATATTAGATTTCAAGATTACTGTTTACTTTCATATGTTAGTATAATCTTGACCATAGTATGTGTTTTCAATATCACACGATATTAATATACCATTACGACGACTATTTATAATTGTTGTGATGACTAGAAGGTTTTTACAATTCTATTGGTGTTTTTTTAAATACCGTACCGATGGGACGACTAATATTTTAACCATGTAATAACCATTTCAATGTACATTCATATTGCACACATTTTCTTCATTTCATATACAAATACTATAATTATACAAAACAATATATACTCATGAAGGTACATAAAAGCGTTTATTTGAAAACAATAATTAGTTACAAGGGTATTTAAATATAGTCATATAAGAATACATAATTAGTCATATTTGGCGTCATATATACGAATATATAATAATTATTAATAAAGCTACGTAAAAGTAGTCATGCAAGAATACATCATTAGTCATATTTTGACGTTGTTTGTATTTATTATTCATATATATATTTAAATGTCCTATATTTTCGGATATAATCTTCAAATAATCCGGATCATTTTTCCAACTTCCTAAATTTAAACGTATATTTTTTCTTAAATTTTTAAATAATCCCACTTTTTGGCAAATATAATTTTTTCCCTAAATCCTCAACTTCAAACGTGCTACATTCAAATATAATTTTTTTCCTAATCCCACTTTGTCAAATATAATCCCACTTAGGAAATTATAATTTTTTCTTAATCCGTAATTTGGCAAATAATCTTAAATCTTCAAACATATTTTTTCCTTAATTCTTCAAATCCAAAAAGTGATATATTTTCCAACGTGATATATTTTATTATACAAAGTACGTTCATTTATTTCCATGTACGTTCATATTTTCATAATCTAAATTTGGCAAATAATCACAATCTTCCTATTATCACAAATAAACGTGTATAAATAATTAAATTTTCCAAAAACAAATAATTTCAACCTTTTAAAATATTTATGTGTGACTAATTTTCTATCTTACTATGACTAATATTGTGTCATTGGTTCGCTGAGATAATCTAAGTTCAACTAATATACTAATATAGTCATACACACTATTATAACAGTCACACGTATTAGTCATTTTTTTTCAAACTCTTCAAATTTAAACGTATTATTTTTCCGAAATCATCAAATAATCCGATTTTGGACATTTTTCCACACTCTTGTGATTATTGCGTCCTATATAGTCATATAAGAATACACAATTAGTCATATTTGGTATCGTATATAGGAATACATAATAATAAGTAATAAAGGTACATAAAAGTAGTCATATAAGAATACATAATTTGTCATATTTGACGTCATTTGTGTTTATTAATCATATATATATTTAAACGACATATATTTTCGGATATAATATTCAAATAATTCGAATCATTTCCAACCTTCCCAAATTTAAACGCATATTTTTTTTCTTAAATATTCAAATAATTCGAATTTGGCAAATATTTTTTTCCTACACCTTCAAATTTAAACGTCTTATATTTTTCTCTATGGACGCTCATACTTTTTTTCCTATTTTTGTTTATATTTTCCTAATCAGAATTTGGCAAATCCTAAATCTTCAAGTGTATTTTTTTCCTTAGATCATCAAATTCAAACGTGTCTTTTTCCCTAACGTTTGTTAGGTTTTTTTCCCATATACGTTGATAGTTTTCTAATCCGAATTTGGCAAACAATCGTAACCTTCCAATTATCACAAAAAAACGTTTATGAATAATTAAATTTTTCAAAAACAGATAATTTCAACCTTTTAAAATACTTACGCATGACTAATTTTTTATCATGCAATGACTAATATTGTGTACTTGGTGTGTCGAGATATCTAAGTTCAACTAATATACTAATATAGTCATACACACTATTATAAATAGTCACACGTAAGCCATCAAGAACGATATTCCAACAAATATTGTACATATTAACGAAAACATTCACATCATAATTATACACCAATAATAACATTGTTGTATAAAAATGCAAAAGTCCTTATCCACTAACCCTAAATAGTAAAACCACCAAAGTTAAATAGTCATATAAAAATATCATAGATTTAACACGTACACTAATATATTAAATCAATTTATTTTGGGTGTTTTGGTTCCAATTTCCTCAACATATGTGGAGTCATTCACATCACCATTTGCTCGTGTCGCACTGGGTTTTTTCCTCCTCTGAAAGTGATTCTTGATTCTTTGTGATCCTCCTTTTGTCATTCTCGCCACCAATCTGACCCTCATCCGCCACGCGTCTCATTGTGTGGTTTCATCATTGTTGTTACTACATTATTCAAACATATCAAAAACATTATTTGTCACTTCTACAACATTTATTAATCAACAACTAACCAATAAGACATAAATGCTCGTTATCATTCTCGCCACCAATTCGACTCGTTCATCACTGATAGTCATACCTCGATCAACTTCTATGTCATAACAATACTAAATAGTCATATGGGAAACATAAAATAGTTATAACAATATTAAACACTCGTTCATCACTGATAATCATCTGAGATAAGAGGCATACGAGTTGGTCCTTCCCATATGCATTTATCCTATAAAGGGTGGATCAGTCTAACCCCTTTTACCTAAATTTAAAAATGACTTTCCTTAAATTTTCTCTCAAAATTTTCATTAATTTTAGAAGTGGTCATTTTGTTTTATTTATTTTTGCAACTGAAAACTCAATTACTTTTTATAATGCCATTAGCCATTTGACAGTTAAAAAGTTAATTCAAAACTCCTCATCCTTTCTCTCTTCTCTATCATCTGTCTCCCAAAGACATCATAATATTTGGTCTTTCAATCTAGAAGAAACACTTTCTCCTTTCATATCGTCTGGCCTTTGTTGGGATTATTTCAAGAGTACGAGAAGATTATATAGAATGAGAGATCATATGGAACATTTATAAGAGTCATATATAGGATAAACACAAGTTATATGATCAACACATGTCACTATAAGACCAGTAGGAGTCGTGCTGATCTACAGAATGTTAAACTAAGCATTTTGGGCTCAACACGGTATGTGTTGAGGCAACATGAATCGTGTTGCTCCAACATTGACCGTTGTCTACCTACCACGGACCATGGTGTACCTACCACGGACCGTGTTGAGGCCCATAAGCTGTTTAATCCTCCAATGGCTCTATAATCTTCACCATTAAGTTATAATCTCATTTTAATACCAGATTTAAGACTCGAACAATTATATCATCTTTATACCACATGATCAATTGACTTAGTTAAGGTCAAGATACTCATTAAGGACCTTAATTAAGTCCTTAAACCAAAGGTTAAAGAGGGTCGGAAATCTCCTATAAATAGGAGATATTCTCTAGCCATTTAAGTACACCATTATCTAATCACAACCTCTCATTGTTATCTAGACTGCAGCTATACTTGAGTGAATCAAGTAAGAAACAAGTTTGTCTTGAGTGTGTTAAACGCTATGTTTTATCCCTTTGAACATTTACGGTATAGTAAATAATTCTTAAAGAAAATGTGTTCGTCCATGACTCTTAGCAATATCCAAGCAAGATAACTGTAATACTGTATGATTATTAAGTTCAATCTCCATTTTGTCACATACAACGCAAGAAGATAAAGAAGTCAAGAGAAAATGGTGAAGTTTCAAGCCGGTCAAATATCATTTTCCCAATAGCCTTAAAGTTCCTAAAACCTAAAAGGAAGACGTACTTTAAGGTCTAAAATCCCTACAGACTAAAGTCTCAGTTTTGAGTTGTGAAAATAAAACAAAATTATGATTGAATTTAAAACATGGGCAAATCCATCATCTTAGACTCTTCATGTTGAATTAACCATCACCGAAAAAGACCCTAAAATTACTGTTATCTTTACAAACACGTAGATGGGGATAGTGATTCCGAAAATAGAGGGGTAGAAAAACTAATGTAAAAAAATTTCAAGGGTGGAAAGTGCAAACTTTTCTAAATTTAGAGAGGCAAACAATATATCATATTGGATTTCAAAAATGGTTCATACTCTTTCAACGTCTACTACCTGGTCAACATTAATACCAAGTTAATTTAATTAGAAACATCCTATTTCTCAAAATGATGAATTTAATGGGTGAATTGTTGTTGTCAGAAGAGGCTCCTAATTTACACACCAGCTTAAAAATCAACAGAAATCTTATATGGAATGATAGAAAAATGACAAAATTCCTATGAATTGGTTATTTCTTGAAAGATGCATGTAAATACTAAATATCCCTTCATTAGTTAATATTTGTCTCCAACTTTTCAAAATATGTAATATTTTACTTGGATTGTAATTTTTATTAATTTTTTTAAAAAAATTTAAAAATTATACTTTCATATATATATATATATATATAAGGAAATTGGATTCTAATAATCCCTACTTTTACAAATTGGATGACAATAATCCCTACTTTTTATATATATATATATATATATATATATATATATATAGGGAAATTGGATTCTAATAATCCCTACTTTTACAAATTGGATGATAATAATCGCTACTTTAAATTTGTATTCTGGTGGTCCAAAAAAAAAATTGTATTATAGTGGAACATAATCGAGAGTATACCCTAAATATCATAGATATTGTGTTGCATTTGATTCAAAACTTTGTATAACACTTTACCACGATTTTTAATGAATTTACAGCACTTCTCCCAATTTTTTTGAATTTTTTTCTATTTTTTATGATTTTTTCAATTTTATTCTTTTTACTCGGAATCTCAAAAAATAATTTAAAAAATGTTTTAGCAACTACACTTCATTACCTATCTGGGGGCAGGAACGAAAAAAATAAAAACAATATGGGGTAGGCATGAAAAAAATAAAAAGAATGTGGTGATGTATTTTGTACCACTACAATACAATTTTTTTTTTGGACCACCAGAATACAAATTTAAAGTAGGGATTATTGCCATCCAATTTGCAAAAGTAGGGATTATTAGAATCCAATTTCCCTATATATATATATATGGAGCGGCTCTAGTAGGAAGAAAAGATGCGGTAGAAGGTAGAAAGAAGCAATCTGGGGCGTACAAATTTGATCCAATAATTGATAATAAAACCACATTCCTTCCCCTTAAATCAGCTAGTGATTTTCGGGAAAAACAAAAGTAAAATCACTTAGGTAGATATGATTAGCTAGAATCATGCATGGGATTTGAGAGAGAGATTTACTTCCTTAAATAGTAGGGATTGAGTTATCCAAATTTAACTCAATTATTATCAAAAAACTGGAAAAAAAACAGAAGTCAACATTCTATAAGAATTTTGTCGTAAGTTTGTTTCGTCCAACACCATCGTTGCTTCTCACACTTCATGACCACACTCCCTATTATCCATGACCACACTCCCATAAATCAAAATTATATCAAGGACCACACTTCCCTATATTCATGACCACACCTCCCTAAATCAAATTATATCTTTATTGTCGCATTATATCAAAGACTGTTAGTCGAGTGGTTCATAAGACCATGGTTTTATCGTTCTTCCACAGGGAGCTAGGGGCCTTAGCTGCAACTAGTTGACTCTAGGTATGGTTTATGATCATGAAAGGATGAAAGACTTTAGGGTGAAAACAACACAAATACGCTATGTTCAGTCAAATTGGTAAAACAATGGGTGTCGGGAGACTTTCGGGATGCAAACGGGAATGAGGAAATGGGTTTCGCAACAAGAGAGTAACGAGAAAGGGAAATCAAATGGTAATTCCGTTAGAAAAAAAAATACCCACCGGACTTCCTCTTTCAAGGATAGTCCGGATTAACTTCCCCGAAATCCATAGACAGACCCGAGAAGGACAATAGAACGAAATTTCCTAGTTAGTTTCTATTTGCTTTCGCGAACTAGAATACTAACTATCCTAATTCCTACCTTCCAACAAGCATTGGATGTATTCGGGATGCTTTCGCACCTAAATACATCCCACTTGAGGGAAGGATAGGATTAGGAAGTTGATTTCCTAACTAGTTACTCACTAAAATTGCTAACCCAAACCTAATTACCCATTCACACCCTTAATATCTCCCTAACCCATTAAGGTTCTAGCCACTAAACATCCTAACTATCATGTTAATAACATCAACAACTTCATTCATGCTTAAAAGAGTAAACAAGATGACAATAAACATTCAATAACACCAACAATATCAATAATAACAAAACAGAGATTAGTAAATAAGCAATAAATTAGAGAGAGAAAGGTTAAGAAATGCTCATTGATTATGATGACAAGGGGGAAAACTTCAGAATAATAAAGCTCCAATGCTCCAAAGTCGAGAATAATCTTCAAACTTCCAATAATAATCAAGAGAATCCAATACAAGAACTAATAATCTCACCAAAGATCTTCCTTAATCCCTCTAATCTAAGACTTCCCAAAATGTGATAAAGAGTGCTAAAGTATCATAAAAGATAGGTCAAGCTGCTGTCTAATCTCCTCCTTTGCTAAAATGACCTAAATACATTAAATAGTAATCAAGGTTGTTACTCAAAACTCATCATTTTACACAACAGACAAAACTAGCCCGCAGGGGATCGTGGGCACGGTCAGGGTGACCGTGGCCACGGTCCTACATAAAGCAGGCGATTTCTTCTCTTTGCTTCGCACCTCCGTGGGCACGGTCCCCATGCACCGTGGTCACGGTCTAGGCGATTAGGGCTGACAACTTTTCGCTCCTTCGCATCGCCGTGGCTACGGTCTTGGGAGACCGTGGCCACGGTCTAGTTCGGCTAGCTTCTTCTTTAGGCATGGTGAAGATCCTACCGTGACCACGGTCTAGTTCGGGTGCAAGGCCTCTTCACTTTGCTCTTGGCTCCATCGTACCGTGGCTACGGTCCATGTGACCGTGGCCACGGTCTCTCTCGGCCACAGTTCCTTCCAGGGTACTCTTCAGTCGTTGCCTCCGCTTCCGCTGCCTTTCGACATGGCCGGCCCTTCTAATCCTCTACCTTTGACACGACTGGGGCTCGGGGAATCTTAGGAAATCTCGGGATTCCCAAGATTGGTGCAAAATTGGCCCATTTAGATTCGTTTTGAGTGAAACCCTTCGGAAACTACAAAAGCAACTAAAACACATTAAAAGTTATTAAAACAACTACAAAACAAGTCAAAAGCCTAAAGATTTAGGTGGTATTTAGACACGAAATCGGGTCTAAACACCCCCCACACTTAAACCTTTGCTTGTCCCGAGCAAAACAAAACAAAACTAAACTAACTAACACAAACTCCTCTGTCGTGGGAGAGAAACGAGTGCATTTAGCGTATGCACTAAGCCCTTTAAACCCCCCGGAAGCCCGGGTGGACGAGATGGACTCGTGAGGGCTTGTAGCGGCTGTACCCACAAAAGCCAGAGAGAAAGGAGAGAGGGAAAGTGAAAACAAAACCGAAGAAGACAAAAAGAACGAAAAACAAGGGCTTTGATTCACAAGATCTCGCAATCCAAACTAAGAAAACGTGATTAAACCACCTTAAGTAACCGTTAGGAGCATCTCATAAACACCAAACTCAGAAAAAGGTCGATCTTGAAGATTTTTGACTCCCTACACCTTGTAACAAGCGAAACTCCACATCAAAAGCACAACAAGGGTTTAACGGGAACCAAAAGACTTTAAAAACTCGCGTCCGAATTTGAAAACAACGAAACAACCGAGAGGAGTGTTGCCCTCCCACGCATTTGGTCGCCCTTGGCTTGGTGAGGGCCGTAGGTGATGCAAGGGGAGGCCCCGCTCTCTTTTTAGAAGCAAAACTTTTCTTTTTTTTTTCTTCTTTTTCTTTTTTTTTTCTTTCTTTTTGGTTTTTAAAAGTCGGTATTAGCCTTACTTTCGGGAATTGGACGGCCCATATAAGGGGTATACCCTCCCAACACGGTCTTTTCCATACGCCTCTCCGTCGCAAAGCGATATAGGAGGAGGGTTAAGGGGTATCCAGTGCCGTACCACGAATACCGGGCCCGTGTAGGTTGGCTAAGTGTATGGTGGTTAATGTCTTCAGCGACACGCTCCACTTATTTAGGTTATTATGTCTTATGAAAGCTTTCTTCTTTCTTTCTTTTCTTTTTCCTTTCTTTTCTTTTCTTTTTGCACTTTTTGCTTTTGCTAAACGAGAAACAAAAACAAACTCAGACACAAGCCTTTAGAATCTCCGGGTTCCCAACAAAACGAGAAAGGAACGGGAGTCTCACAAGACACTTAGTGAAGGGAGTCTATTAAGGGTAAGTCTCGACTAGAACCCGAGTTAGGGTCGAAAATGCTCCAACCGATTACTTTTAGAAAGAAGTTTAAGAACGGCTTCTCAACTTCGATAACGAGATCCAGGAAACAAAGCAAAACAAAAAAACAAAACGAAAAGAAAAACGAAAAGGTTTTCACCCTTTTTTCTCCATTTTCACACAAAAATTTTAAATTTTAAGCAAAAACTAGGAAACAGAGAATAAAACGACTAGGTGATCTACCCTTGAAACAGAATATCTCCCCCCCTTCCCCCCCCCCCCCACACTTAAAACTCCACAATGTCCTCATTGTGGGAAAGTGTCACATGAAAAGGGTAGAAAACCTACAAGACACAAACAAACGAAAACAACTAGCAGGTAGAAAATGGTGGCGACCTGAGCCCACACGGCTCCAATAGCAAACGAAATCCCAACACAGACACTCATAGGGGTTCGCCACCCAAAAGAAAACCAAGCATGCGACGGATCATGATAAGGATTCACATAAAAAGAGTAAGGTGGAAAGATATTACCTCAATCTCTTCATAAGCGTTGAAAATAGCGATCCGAAGTCGTCGTTCAAGAGAGTTAGATCAACGTTAGAGTAAAAGACGACTTTTCAATTATAGAATTCACATGCGAAACCAAAAGCAAAAGGAAGGAAAATCTAACTTAAAAGATTATGAAAAAAAAAAAGAAAATAAAAAGATGAAAAATTGAAAAATATGAACAAAATATACATTGCCAGTGACTTACCTTATCCCCGAATCTCACTCATTGAGGCGGGAAATAAGGGTGAAACTTGATATATACTAACCGAAACAACTAATTCGTTGCATTCATCCCAAATAACAGTCGGTTACATCCATCCATGACCCAAAATACAAACGAGAGATGCTTAATCAACAGTCCAACCCACTAAAAACAACAAACAAACAACCCTAAGACAACCATCCAACAACCCGACAAACATGAATGATAAACAAGGCAAGGAAAAACCCGAGCAACCTAGCCGAACAATCCCCAAAATATGTGAGCTCATGCCAAAAGAAATCGAGAGACCAACAATCCAAAACCACCAGACATCGCAACTCCAAAACCCCGAAGAAGCACTCCCCCACACTTATACTTCACAAAATAAAGTAAATAGACAATGATAAAGGTCGGGTGGGGGTGGGGTGCTTACAAACGGTCCTCAAGAGGACCCTCCTGGCGGAGGACGGGGTTGTGGTGGAAAGAAGGATTGGTAATAGGGATTCACATAGTCAGGAGGTGCTGGGAAACGACCCTCAACAGTGTAATGATGGAAACTCCAATCACGCATGAAGCGGTTTTGTTGGCGGAAGTACTCTTCGTGGTGCTGCAGGTGTCGTTGGATGTTCACAAGCTGCTTTTGTTGATCCTCGAGCAACTTCACCTGGGAACGGAGAAGTTCGTTCTGCTCACGAATCTCAATACGCAAGCCTTTGATTTCAGAAGTGATTTGGTTCAGATCGCCATGCTGTGCTGAGCTCTCTAGCATCTTCTCATGGGTATTCTCCTCAAACTCTTGTAATAAACTAGAAATGGGGATAGGTGCACCGCCAATTATACTTGGCCAACAATAAAATTGTCCGCACGACCAATTTTCATTATTTGCAGTATCGAGCCATTCTTCGGCATGAGTGGGGTCGAGAGGAATGGGGATTTTCCTATCGCCATAACCATGATGGTAGACGGTGCGTGAATGACGCTCAGAAATGATCTCCATTTCGATCAACAGCCCCTTATCAATGGGGATAGGGACAAAGCGTGGCTTCCATAATCCTAGGTAATCACCAAACCCTTGCTTTCGGAGGAAGTGACATATTATATGGCCCATTCCTAGGTTGGTGAAGTTATCAGTTCTACTCATCTCCCCTAACCAATGTAGGATGCAAGAGCCTAAGTTCACTCGTTGCCCCTTCAAAGTATTGTAAATTATGAAGAGATCGTCGGGACGAACATGTGATCGTTCCTCATCTCGCCCAAACACTGAATTAGCAATCACCAAATGGAATAACCGGACAACAGGATTACAAAAATCTTGTGCTCGAGAATCCTTAGGGCAGTAGAACTTCGCCTGACCTTCTTCGGAGTCAACAGGTGCTCTTCTCCAACAAGTTAACCGCTTCGACGCTTCTTGTTCATTGAATTCCTCACACTCCCAGAAGTATACCCCATCCTCTGGTAATTCCAAAGCTTGGCAAAACTCTTGAACAGAAAATTCTAGCTCCCTATCACCCACTCTATAGCTGAAAATGGCCTCAGGGTACCCATCACTAAAGACTTGAAGTGAACTCATGAATTCAAGTACGGGCTGGTCTATAATTGGTTCCTTGATATTGAGAAGTGCTTTCCAGCCAAGTACCGGAGCGAGAGTGTCGAAACTGGACCGACAGTAAAGAGTGTTGATTGTCTCATCACAGAGAATCTATGGAGCGTAGATGTGGCGCTCTTGGAGTTCATCATAGCGAGTCTTGTGCGGTTCATCACGAAAAGTAACCTTGGCACGGGGACAACTTTTGATGAACGTAGCTGGTTGAGCCCTTCTCAATTCGAGAGAAGATGGCAGCTGTGGTGGTGATGGAGGGAGCTTCCTAGGTCGACCCCTCTTTGGTTTCATCATTCTAATGTTCAAAATTCAAGAACCCTAGATCTAGGCAGAGAAATACGCACACAACAACCAAAATCAACTAGTAAATCGAAGTTGGATGCATCAACAAACAAGGAATACCTGAATTGAAGTAATGGGGAACTCCTCTTGCTAATTTCGACACCCACAAGCAACAAGAGACCTGGAGTTTGCTTGAAGATGGCCCGAAAAATGTTGAGCAACAGCAGCTAGGGTTTGGTTGTAGGAGAAAGTTGGGAGAAATGGAGGAACTGGTGGTGGGTTTGTCGAATTTTGGAAGAGAGTTAGAGGTTTAGGGTTTGGTGAGGGTTTTCGAAGGTGAGAGTGAGGAAGAAAGTGAAAGAGAAATGAGGGGGAAATAATATTGAACCCCCGACATATCGCAGGTTTTCGACAGACCGTGGCCACGGTCCATTTGACCGTGGGCACGGTGTGATTCGGGTGAGGGAAAAAGAAGGGAAAAAGTAGGACGGAGACCGTGGCTGCGGTAAACCTTACCATGGTCACGGTGATGTTCGGGACCAAAATTTCCAAGAATCATGCTGCAATGAGACCGTGGCTGCAGTGACTTCCACCGTGGTCACGGTGATCTTCGACTTGGCTAAACTGGGAGCAACTTTGAGTATGCTGACCGTGGCTGCGGTGACTCCCACCGTGGGCACGGTCCCTTTCGGTTCATCTCCAGCATCTACAAGGCTTAAAACTTGGAGAAAAAAATGTTAAGTCCTAAAATCTACCCTCTTGTCATCCGCTCCCTTTTCTTTCTCGCTCAATTATCATTCAAGGACACTCTCCAATCGCTCAAAAACACTTTCAAACCCCGACTCTCATAGAACCACTCTCGATTTTTTTTTCTCATTTTTAACTCAAAAATCTTTTTTAATAAGATAAAACAAAGGAAGAAGAAAGACACAAAAATTAGGGAAATAAAAATGAAAGAACTAAAAATTTAAAGGAAACACTAAAAGAGGGGGAAGTAGTTCATACCTCTCCCGGGTGCTTGTTTTGTAGGTCCTAGCTCGACCTTTTCCGATGCTTTTCAATTTCCAAAATCCGCGAGGTATGTCACAACTGTCCCGACATATTCCTCGCCCATGATGTATGGTTTGAGTTTCGATGAGTTTGCCTTGAAACACTTTCCTTGGGCATCTTTCAACTCAACTACTCCGGCGGAAAGAATTCTCACTATTTCGAATGGTCCGGACCACCGTGATCTCAATTTCCCAGAGAACAACTTTAGCCTTGAATTGAAAATGAGAACCCTATCGCCTACCACAAACTCACGTCGGTTCAACCTCTTGTCATGCCATGCTTTCGTTCTCTCCTTGTAGATCTTGTTGTTCTCATATGCATGACGCCTCAACTCCTCAAGCTCTTTTAGTTGAAATAACCGACTACCTCCGGCCGCCTTGAGGTCGAAGTTCAACTTCTTGATTGCCCACATGTTTTTGTGCTCAAGTTCAACGGGGAAGTGACACGCCTTCCCGTAGACAAGACGGTAAGGAGTAGTGCCGATCGGTGTCTTGAAAGCGGTGCGGTATGCCAGCAAAACTTCATCCAATTTTTCTGCCCAATCTTTCCTTGAAGAGCTAACCGTCTTCTCTAAGATCTCCTTGATGGCACGATTGGAGATTTGTTGAGTTGTCCCACATCGGCCTTTGACACCCATATTGTGGTGTTTATAATGGCTTGGGTGCTTCAACCTTCTAAGCTAGCTTTTGGGGTTGAATTGGGCTCAAGTCCATTATTTCACATGGTATCAGAGCCAGGGTTATTGATGTTGGGGCCGCGCCCGCAGTTGTCCGCGCCTCGTGGTGAGGGGGGCGTGTTGAGTTGTCCCACATCGGCCTTTGACACCCATATTGTGGTGTTTATAATGGCTTGGGTGCTTCAACCTTCTAAGCTAGCTTTTGGGGTTGAATTGGGCTCAAGTCCATTATTTCACAAGATTTCCACTTGACCTTGTGTTTGTGGATGGTAAGGAAGTCCCTTCTTATGCTTGATGCCGTACTTCTCCAAGAGAGACTCGAATCTCTTTTCGATGAAATGGGAACCGTTGTCACTAATGATAACCTGTGGAATGCCAAATCTTGGGAATAGGGTCTTTTTCAAGAATTTCGAAACGGATTTCCATCGCATCTTACACATGGTATGGCCTCGACCCACTTTGTGACATAGTATACCGCCACTAAGATGTATTGGAAACCCCTTGACGACGGGACAGGACCCATGAAGTCCAATCCCCATACGTCGAAAGCTTCCACCTCAAGAATATAGTTCAATGGCGCTTCATTCTTCCGGGAGATGTTACCGGACCTTTGACACCTGTCACATTGCTTGACATGCAAATGGGCATCACGAAAAAGAGTCGGCCACCAATAGCCGGTTTGCAAAACCCTTGCCGCCATCTTTTGGGGGCCACCGTAACCTCCCATCGGAAATTCATGACAATGGGTCAAAATAGATTGCACTTCACTCTCGGGAATACATCGCCGGTACATTCCGTCATTTCCAAGACGGAAAAGGAAAGGATCATCCCAAAAGTAATGCTTCATGTCGTGGAGGAATTTCTTCTTTTGATGATGGTTCAAGTGTTGAGGGATCACTTCGCTCGCTAAATAATTCACAATATCCGCATACCAAGGATGCGAGTTGATAGCCTAGAGTCGCTCGTCCGGGAAAGCGTCTACAATCGGTTGGGTGTCTTCCAAATCGACAAGAATCCTCAAAAGGTGATCGACTACGACATTCTTCGTGCCCGCCTTATCGCGGATTTCCAAATAAAATTCTTGTATAAGCAAGACCCACCGTATAAGTCTCGGTTTTGTCTCCTTCTTTCCCATCAAGTATTTGATAGCGGCATGATCCGTGTAGACTACCACCTTAGAGAACATGAGGTATTGCCGGAATTTGTTGAGCGCAAAAACGATCGCCAAAAGCTCCTTTTCCGTGGTAGTGTAATTCCTTTGGGCGCTATCAAGCGCATGGCTTGCATAATAGATGACCCTTGGCTTCTTGTCTACTATTTGGGTCAAACACGCTCCTATGGCGAAGTCGCTCGCGTCGGCCAAAATCTCAAAGGGTAGCGTCCAATCCGGAGGTTGAACTACCGGAGCGGAAATCAAGGCCTGCTTCAACCTATAAAATGACTCAAGGTACTCATCAGTGAAAATGAAAGGGGCATCTTTGCACAAGAGGTCAGTTAGAGGTCGAGCAATTTTTGAAAAATCCTTGACGAACCGGCGATAAAAGCCGGCATGGCCAAGGAAACTACGCACCCCCTTAACGGAAACTGGGGGTGGTAGGCGCTCTATAACCTCAACTTTGGCCTTATCTACTTCGATGCCCTTAGAAGAGATTAAGTGACCCAGAACGATACCTTGTTCCACCATGAAGTGGCATTTCTCCCAATTCAGAACTAGATCCACTTCCTCACAACGAGTTAACACTTTCTCCAAATTTAGAAAACAGTCATCGAAAGAATTACCGTACACAGAAAAATCATCCATAAAGATTTCCATGCATTTTTCAATGAAATCGCTAAAAATAGCCATCATACAACGTTGAAAAGTCCCAGGGGCATTACATAAACCAAATGGCATATGACGATAAGCAAATGTCCCATATGGGCAAGTGAAGGTGGTTTTTTCTTGATGTGAGGGGTGGATTGGAATTTGAAAGAAACCCGAGTACCCATCCAAAAAGCAAAAATGCGAATGACCCGCCAACCGTTCTAACATCTGGTCAATAAAGGGAAGGGGGAAATGGTCCTTCTTTGTTACTTTGTTTAATTGGCAGTAATCAATACACATCCGCCAACCGGTGACGGTCCGGGTACTAACTAGTTCTTTCTTGTCATTTTCAATTACGGTCAATCCACCCTTCTTGGGCACACACTGAACCGGGCTTACCCATTCGCTATTTGCGATGGGGAAGATGATCCCAGCAGCTAGCAACTTTACTACTTCCTTTTTAACCACTTCTTGCATGTTGGGATTTAAACGATGTTGGGGTTGCCTAGTAGGCTTGGCATCTTCTAGCAAATCAATCGAATGCATGCATATGGAAGGGGATAAACCTTTCAAATCTTCTATCCTATAACCCAATGCACCCCTATGTTTCCTAAGCAAATCAAGCAACTTGGACAATTCAAAATCATTCAAATTCGCATTCACAATGACAGGATAAGATTTCTCATCATCCAAGAAAGCATATTGGAGGGAAGGGGGTAAAGCTTTAAGCTCTAAAGGAGTAGAAGATTGAATTTGAGAAGAAGACATACCTTTGAAGATCGCATCTTGAATCTCCATACACTCCATATAAGGCTCATCAATAATAATCTCCTTATGCATGGGTGAAGAGTCAAGAAGGTTGGTGAAGAAAGTAATATCGGTGCCGTCGGTCTCAAATTGGAAAGACTCCGATAAGCAAGCTCCCAAGGGATCATCGCAAATAGATTCAAGAAGATGGGAGTCCTTAATATACTCATCAACAAGGAACTCCATCATATCAATGACATAGCATGAATCCCCATACGAAGGACCCTTCAATGACCCCTCAAGTTGAAAAATTATGCTTTCATTCCCGACATTCAACGACATGCTTCCATTCTTCACATCGATAATGGCTCTCGCCGTAGCAAGGAATGGCCTTCCCAAAATAATAGGGATGTTGTTATCTTCCTCTATCTCCAAGATCACAAAATCACAAGGAATCAAAAACTGCCCCACTTGGACCGGGATGTCTTCCAATATTCCCAACGGTCTTCGCACGGAACGGTCGGCCAATTGAAGATTAATTGTTGTAGGAGCAAGATCGTCGAGATTTAACTTCTTGCAGATCGAATAAGGCATGACGCTTACACTTGCTCCTAGATCACAAAGGGCACGACCAATCCGCATATCACCAATGGTGCATGGAATAGAAAAACTTCCGGGGTCGGCTAATTTCTCCGGTGATTTGTTATCGATAATTGCACTACAATCCGACGTCAAATGGATCGTAGATTTCTCTTGAATTCTTCTCTTGCTCGTGAGAAGCTCCTTCAAATGCTTCTTGAAGGACGGAACTTCAGAAATGGCATCAAGAAATGGAATGTTCACTTGAAGCTTCTTGAGCATCTCAATGAATTTTGAAAACTTTGCATCGGATTTTGGCTTTGCTAACCGATCGGGAAAAGGGACCGGTGGTAGCTTTGGCTTCTCAATAGTCTGGATTGGATCTTCTTCCACCATTTTTCCTTTCCCTTTCCTTAACTTCTCCATCTCCTCTTGTTCTTTACTAGACTCTCCCAATTCATCCTCATGTGCTCTCTCAACTTCCTCACCCAATACTAACTCACTTTCCCGCTTCTCCAACAAATCTTCCTCATCCGAGATATCCACCACGTCACCTTCCTTGTCACCCAAGACCTCCTCTCCCACCATTATAGGTCCATCAATCTCCTTGCCACTCCTTAAAGTAATCGCATTAAGTTGCCCCTTTGGGTTAGGTTGGGATTGGCTAGGCAAAGATTGGATAGGTCGAGATTGTTGTGCCAATTGGGCCAATAGTAACTCGAGGTTCTTAATGCCAGTTTGGTCTTTTTCTCGGTATAAGGCCATCTTTTCTTGAGATAAGGCTATCTTCTCTTGAGTTAGGGCCAACTTCTGGAGGGTTTGGTCAAGGGTTTCTTGTTGTGATGGTTTGGGTGCTTGGGAAGATTGACCTTGGTGAGGATTTTGGTGGTATTGGCGTCAATTTTGATTTGGGAAACCGAGGGGTGGGTTTTGGTTTAGGGGAGATTGTTGGTTGTAAGCGTAATTCCCACGGGACGAATGGGGGTTTCATTGGTATAGGAGAGGTTATTGTTGGGATAGATGGCTTGGACTTGCTCGGTTTGATACTCTTCACATCGCTTCGAAGAATGTGCCCTTCCACAAAAATCACATACCAAGACTCGGGCATTTGGAATAAGCATAGGTACTTCTTGGGCCGCCTTTACTTGCCTCGTGGTTTCCTCCAAAGCTGCCTTTTGTTGCATCTCAAGAACGGCATTCATGAGAAATTTAATGGTAGGGTTGCTTTCTAGAGGAGGACCATCTCTTGGACCACGGCCGCCTCCCCAATGAGGGGAGTTTTGAGATAGCTCGTGAAGAAATACGTTTGCTTCCTCCGCCGTCTTCTTGAGGAACATGCCCCCCGAGCCATGATCGATGGATTCTCGCAAAGAGCTACTCAATCCGGAATAGAAGTGATGCAATAATAACCAATCATCAAGATTATGATGTGGACACCTCCGTTGGAGACCTTTGAATCTCCCCCATGCTTCGAATAACGACTCATCGGGCTCTTGCTTGAAGCTCATGATGGCTTGCCTCAACCGACACGTCTCATCATTGGGGGAAAACCTTTGAAGAAAGTCGCGGCTAAGGGCATCCCATGTTGAATAAGTTCCCGGCGGACACGTGTTGAGCCATAATAATGCTTTCCCCTTCAAGGTAAGAGGGAAAAACTTCAGCTTCATGTATTCGGCGGAAACTCCATTCATTTATCTGGCCGTCGTTGCTCGAATCTGTTGATGTGGTCAATAGGATTTTCATGCTCTCCTCCATGGTACGGGGTGTTCTCAAATATTTCCAATAAATATGGCTTGAACTCGAACGATGCATTCGATGGTAATTCTGGTAATGTGATGGGATCACCTCCCGTACCTGACAATAGTAAGGAATATGATGCTAAGGTACGGGGTGGAATTTGCTCTCTTCAGCCATTGGAATTTCGATCGTCTCTCGCTCCCTTTGTTGTCTAGCTCGTCTCGAACCGGCGTTAGCTTGTCGAATAATACTCTCCGGATTCGGGTTCGGTGGAGTTACAGGAGTTTGGCCTCGTCGAGAGCGAGTCCGCATGCGCAAAAGGAACAAACAGAAGAATCAAATTTCCAGTAACTAAGGATAACAAACTCTCTAGCAGTGAAATGATCTTAAACAACCTAAAGACAAAGTGCTAAGCTAGGTGCGCTTGCTCCCCGGAAACGGCGCCATTTTGTTAGTCGAGTGGTTCATAAGACCACGGTTTTATCGTTCTTCCACAGGGAGCTAGGGGCCTTAGCTGCAACTAGTTGACTCTAGGTATGGTTTATGATCATGAAAGGATGAAAGACTTTAGGGTGAAAACAACACAAATACGCTATGTTCAGTCAAATTGGTAAAACAATGGGTGTCGGGAGACTTTCGGGATGCAAACGGGAATGAGGAAATGGATTTCGCAACAAGAGACTAACGAAAAAGGGAAATCAAATGGTAATTCCGTTAGGAAAAAAAAAATACCCACCGGACTTCCTCTTTCAAGGATAGTCCGGATTAACTTCCCCGAAATCCATAGACAGACCCGGGAAGGTCAAAAGAACGGAATTTCCTAGTTAGTTTCTATTCGCTTTCGCGAACTAGAATACTAACTATCCTAATTCCTACCTTCCAACAAGCATTGGATGTATTCGGGATGCTTTCGCACCTAAATACATCCCACTTGAGGGAAGGATAAGATTAGGAAGTTGATTTCCTAACTAGTTACTCACTAAAATTGTTAACCCAAACCTAATTACCCATTCACACCCTTAATATCTCCCTAACCCGTTAAGGTTCTAGCCACTAAACATCCTAACTATCATGTTAATAACATCAACAACTTCATTCATGCTTAAAAGAGTAAACAAAATGACAATAAACATTCAATAACACCAACAATATCAATAATAACAAAACAGAGATTAGTAAATAAGCAATAAATTAGAGAGAGAAAGGTTAAGAAATGCAACACACTTTTACAAACCAACTACTGAAAAAGAAAACTTAAAGAGAAACCTTATGAGGGACAACTCGTATCTAGAAAGGGACACAAGAAAGGATGAGTTGTCTCTTTCAAGATAGAGAATCTTGACCAAAACCATTCTACGCTTGACTACAAAACATGCAACCTGGAAACTACTTCAGACCACAGAAAACGTAACCTTGAAATCACTTCAAATAGAAACAATATTACAACATGCTCCACTGCCTCCACTACAGCTTGGGTAGTAATCGAAATTTGTTCTTCTTCTCCTCAGCAACCATGCCTTCCTCCACGGTCATGCTTGATTTATTGGAAATAACCCAGTTTTGGGGACAGATTGATGCGTGACCAATCGAATTCAACCTTCCTTGAACAATTGATAGATCAGGAGACTACAAAGGTTGTTGGCCTCAAATAAGCTTCACCCATGGATCCTCTTTCACATACACAAGACTTAGGAATCTTGTTTTCTTGGCATCTGAACACAAAAGAACTTGAGAGGGGCTTTCTCTCTACAATTCTCATCTCTCTCAAATTTCTCTCCCTAGCTAAAAATTCCTAACTTCGACAGGAAAACCTTATATATTTCCATCAAAATTTGGATTTTTTAGACGGAATATAGAGGGACCACCTCTCTTGAAAAAAGACGAATGGAAAATTGTATTTTACGAGGGAGGGAAGATCCTCCTCGAAACCTACATTTCAAAAAAAAAATAATGCTCGGTTCTGCTGGCTTTCCGAGGTTTTTTCTTTATTTTTCATTTTCTCAAAAAGTGAAAATTGAATAATTATCATAAATATTATAAGTAGTTTTCTCACTTTTGGATCAAATTCATTTTTTGGATATGGTCCCAAATTGAATGAAAAATTAGATTTAACCAAGTAACCAATATTAATTCAGCAAGAGCAACTTTCAGTGACAGAAAACATGGAGGATGATGAAATGATGTCCTTTTAAATTAGCAACGATACAACCATGACTATGAAAATTAGCGTTGAAATTCGAGTCAATATTAAATTTGGATCGTTTAATTGATCAGTGTTAAAATTTGTTGGAGAAGTTGATGGCCAAGTGAAACAATTCAAACCTAGATATTCAAGCCAAAATTGATTTCATTTGATATGAATTAACGAGAAATAATGTGTTCAAAATTTTTCTTAAACCAACAAATCCAAATTCATATGATAAATTCTACTGATTGGCCTAAAAGCAAGGTTCCACGCCTTCCATAGTTCCATCTCCTCCTTTGAGGTTTCCATTTATGAGGGAACATTCCTTGTTTATTAGGAATGAGAGAGTGTTGAGAATAAAAGTTTGGGTTTAAGTCAAGCGTTAGCATCTCCCGTACCCTAGTCTAATAAAGGTCCATTAAGTTAATTCCTGAGATAGACGTCCAATGGGTTAAACTACTTACGTAATTTGAAAAAAAAATGGAAATTCTATGTTCACTCTTTCCTTTTACAAATTGGACAAATTTTGCCAACTCAATGATAGTTCTCTACTTCCCCCAATCACGGTACTCTCTGGCCTATCGAAATTCTGTTTTTAATAGTACTTGGACATGTAGGGGGATCACAATGCCCTAGTTGAAGCCCAGGAATTCAAGCCCAGCTAATAAATGTCATTACTAAGGATCAAATATATATGCCAAACTTGAACACTGGAGAGGTTGATACACTTGACCAACATGTTGACTCTAGTAGCAACATAGTCCATTATATCAGTTTTGGGCATTGTTAGATTCATTAGGTAGCTACTTTTTTTCACTCTATATACATATTAGACATAAGGATTAAGTGAGAAATACATACCCATGATCATAATTATGGCCCATCAATTTCAGAATTTTGACATGGAAATTTGGTACTACATTTTTGGGGGAAACAAACACAAATCAGTTTTGGGCACCCCTATCATATTTCACATCTTCACTGTAACCTTTTCACCAACCAAAGCTTTCCCAAAGGACACTCTTGAATTGTGTTACTGAACGAGTACTCGAGCCTGCCGAAAAGCACATCCTCCAGTGAAAATTATCATGAGCAGTTTTGTATCTACAGCAACCACTGCCTATCCCAACAATGTGACCGGAAACCCTTCCAGACCGCATTTCTTCATGATTTCTCTCTGCAACAAAATATATTTTTTTTTTTTCAGAAGAATCAAACAGAAGAAAGGATACCAAGTTGCTTGGCTCATTCTGTATAAAACATGTAGTTCTAAGTGTTAATGTAAATCTCAAATTGATGCATATTGACAAATGCAAAGCGCATCAGATAACAAGTTGAGAAGATATCACTCGCTTTGGTCAGGGTTTGACATATTTTCCCAAAACCTACATCATCCGAAAATTAGATGTCATAATCAATCTTCCCTAAGCAACAAACTTCCTCAAAACAAGAGGCACCCGCACAACTTATAGTCTTCTGATATTGAGCATGCATAATTGTATAAACATCTACCAATACATGCAACTTATATATTTACTAAATAAGTAAATCATAAACAAGAAAAGGTGCAAATACAATGATATATCATTCGTGAGAGATCTCATCAAAAGATACAGCATAGGTTTGGGGAAAGGGGAAACCAAAAAAAAAAACAAAAAAAAAAACAGTACCTGAATTATTGTTGTGATCATCCCAGGGCCACCCTGCTTTTGTTTGATAACAGACAAATAAGAAAAACAGGTACAGGGAGCTCCATAGCCTTTTGATAAAAATGGATCAATTATAAAGATTGAGAGTACATACCTTAAAATTCTTCTCTACCCATGAGATCTCGGACCAAGATTTTGATCCCAATGAAGTCCATGAACTCGGAGCTTGAATTGTTTCTACATGCTGTACAAGTCTTAGGCTACCTGCAGGAGAAACTCGGGGAAGAATTACAAGGGCAGGTAATACCTCTACATGTTGACTATCGAAAAGGTAAGGACCTCTTGTATTCTATACATGTGGGGGGGGGGGGGGGGGTTTGATGGCACATAGGTTAATAGCAACCAGAATAGGAGTTCAGTCAATACTAATCTTAGCTCATGCTATATGCATTACACACCACCAGCAGGAGTAAATATACACATTGTATGGCCCTCAACCAAATAACTTGAAGCATATAGTAAAGCACCAGCAGGAACTATTTACTTGTAACAAATGCCTCTTCCCATCTGTCATGGTCTGACCAGGATGGAGGCGCTTCTTGAACAGAAATACCCTTGCTCACGCATATTCTGGTTTCAAAACAGTACAAAAAGCCATGGTGTCAGAAACACATTTAAATAGTCATTTCCTAACTACCAGGGTATCGTTGACTGTCTTTTGGTGAATGTTCTAACAAGAACTTCCCACAAACAAGTCTGCTAGTGTAAATCCCTGCAGCTGATTTCACGGATCAATAAAGGCTAACTGAAACTTCAGACTTCAGAGTGGCGACAAAACTAAGTAGAGTCTAAATACATGCTGATCTAAGATTCTGAATTGGCTAGAAAGCATCCAGTTGGTTAATCTTAGGAACATCAACCTTGCAGGAAGTGTTACATTTTCTATATTTTTTATGATGCTTGAAAGATCGAACCCAAGCATCAATAATTTAAGCGCTGAATACAAAGTGAAAAAGTTGAACCACTGAGCAAAGGATAATGCAGTCCCCTTCTCCCATATGAAAGTAATAATAACACCCCATGATGAGTAAAAAGTGATTTCAAAATATCTTCATGGAGCTAAATTGCACTTAACATTTGTGAACAGGGAGATACCATGTAGGGCCTTGACAAAGTTCAATGAGAAACCTGTTAAGCCCAATAAGCTCATTCTGACAAAGATGTAATAAACACCCTTGCCACTAGCAAAACACACAACCCAAACACTAGAAGACTTGAGACATGAAGATCCAAATAAAACGATAAACCACTTACTCAATCACAATTTGGCGAATAACTCCAGGAAGGACGCCATCATGCACAGGAGCTGTCCACAATTCATACAAGTGTAAATCTTCGTCATCATTTGCAGTATTCTCCTTCATTTCACCATTTCCCTGTAGACATTGATGCAATCGAATAGTATATTACAAAACAAGTGCGAATTAGAAAGCTTTAGATTGGATAAAACCATTGCAACCAAAATTAAGTAGCTTTCTCACTATGCCACATGGGCCTCACCATGCCTCTACAGATAGGATATGGGGGACGTGGGAGAGGTGTGACACATGCATCCAAACTCTAAAGTGTGCAGGTTCAAGAAAGATGAAAAAATGAAGAGCCCAACTAGTCAACCATAATGTTGCTTCCTTAAACTAACAGTCACAAGCTTCCATGGAAACATCAGAAACTTAACTCGAATCCATGGAGTAGTTAGGATCGGAATTAACCCATGTAGGATCGTGGATCGAAATGTAAATGGTAGAATCGCATCGAGGATTTTAGATCATAAAATCATAGGATGGTAGATCAGGATTGAGATTTTAATAACTATGCCACAAAGGGAATATGCAAACAGGTATTATATGACAGTAGTTTCCAAATAATCATGTGCCTTCTCACCTTGAAACAAACTACAAAGAAATTCGTTACACTTCCTTCAAGTATTTTGTCACCATTGTCTGCCAACAAAATCTCAGTAGCTGAAGGAGGTCGCAACTTTTCCAGTGGCTTCCGTAGTCTACCTAGACATTCAATTTACCCAAAACACAGCTAGAGAAAATAACATAATAATAGTATTTCAGAACAAAATGGAAAGCAGCACAACTCAGAGGCCAAATAGACAGCACCATGTCACACAGGAAAACAAAGGAAAAGGAAGCTGAAATTTCTCTACAACTCTAATACTTCGTATGCAGTTAATATGAGTTTACAAAGACTTACATTAAGATTTTTATTATGGAAGACCAAAGCTTAAATGCTTTGTTTATGCAGATAAGATATGCTCACGAAAGAAAGAAATAAGATTTATTGTAAAGGAAAGATTCCCCTCATATGTCCTACAACAACAACAACAACAACAACAACAATCCTCAGTATAGTCCCCCTAACACGAGGTCTAAGAGGATCCAAATGTAGGCAACCTTCCCCATGCACATTATTTCATGAAGAGGCTGATTTCGACAAATCCGAAAAAACGGTTCAAAACACCGAATACAAAATCATTTCAAAAAGCATTGGGATTCCCCTCATATGTCCTAAAAGCAAAAATTCAAATTCAAATGAAGATACCTTCCCTACTCCCCTTGCTATGCCTTTAACGACTGCCCACTCTAATTGGAAAATTAAAGGCGTTAAACAAAATCCATGGTAAATTGAATTCTAGCACTTCTTCCATGTTTCCTTTTCATTCTTCTCTGTTTCAACTCTCCTCCAACTCCCTCCAAAAACCTATCAAATCACTAAAAGATTCCAACCAAAAGCAGACCAACAATACCAGAGATACTATGGTACATCTGTAGTTCCGTATGTTCGACAAATCCATATATGAGAAACAATAAAATTGTGCACCTAGTCAAACTCGTTTAGGATAAGAAATTGATATCCGTTATCCGATTTTATTGATATCCATTATCTGATTTTTTTTATCAAGCCCACCGCTCTGTTTTTACCAAGGCGCACTATGTCAATTCAGACACGTCTAAATTTGGTTCAAAATGATGTTCGAACAATAGAAATAAGAGAAATATATTGTCGAATTTTGATCAAATCAGTCAATATCAAAATTCAGATAATATATCTAATACCATATGGTCCATTTCCAATATTTTCACGTCGCACAAAATTTTGCTAGCTCTACATAAGTTCTACAAGATTAAAGTGATGCCAAACATCATAACACAGGTTTATTCCTACAAATACAAACCTGGCCCAATCTGAATACTTGGCCTCGGCGAAATCCCGCTTAGTTCCAACCACAGCCAACCTCGCCCCACTCCCATGACTCCCAAAAACAGGGGGCACATACATTCCAATATGCACATACACATCAAAAACCCTATTCAGCGTTTCCTCATCAATCATCCTCCCTTCCAATTCCTCCCAATTTCCTCCAATCAAAGCCGTCACCATCAATTCCTCACCGGAATTCCTCCCATTCATCGCAACAGGCAGCGCCTCTCTCATCGTGGCATTGATCCGGCGCCGTATTAGTCCTTCCCAGTTTACAACAGAAGAAATGGGGACGAACCCGGAAACCCTAGTGCCGAAAACAAGGCTAGGGTTTGAATTGATCAGGATTTGTAGGGATTGTGAGAGGCGATTGAGGTGGCGGTCCCAGAATAGGATGAATTTAGCGTCGTTGTGGGTTCGAGTTGTTGTGTATGCACCTATTGAGAATTTAAAAGTGTAGGGTTTTAGATACTAATGAGAAATTCCCCGGTGGAGAGAGAGAGAGAGAGAGAGAGAGAGGGGATACCTGGGTGGGTTTCGAGGAAAGTAGAGATCGGAGGAGTGTCGCCGGGAGACGAAGCGACGCCATTGGTGAAAAGGAACCTCGCCGGCGACGACATGTTTGGTCGCGGGTAACAGTAGATTTGTTTTTTGTTTTTTTTTGAAATCAACAGTAGATTTGTTTGAAAATGCGCGAGTTGCAACCAAGTGTCCGTTAAAGAGGTGGCATTCCGAGTCTGCGTAAATTTCTGCGTCAGTCAAGTTCGGGTCAATGTCAAGATTTGTTTGAGAAATTCATATCCAAATCTTGTTTTTTTTTTTTGGGTTAGACTGGGTTTGATAATTTGAAGGGGTTAAATTCGAGTCAAAATCGAGTTTGGATAATAGAAAAAAGAAATATTATGTCTGAATATTCAATTAATTCGGTCAATATAAAAATTTGGACGAAAAGTTTATGTCCGGACCCGGTTTTTTTCAAGTAGAACTATGGGTTTTCCTGGTCGGATAAAATTTTTTCAACTCTAAAATATATATTACATGTATTTGGAGCATGTCTTGTTGGTCATAAGTAGTGAACAATATATTATTGCGAGTGAACAATCTAGTATATACAAATGAACACCATGATCAACTTATTCCACAATATGTAATAAATTGCACCAAACTCAAGTAAACAAGTAACTTTAAATTTTTATCAAAATTCAAAAGTTAGGTAGAGATTGTAATTTAGTACATACTGCTGGAATACGTACTCCAAATAGGATCATTTTTCACTTACATATGCTAAATTATTCACTCTTAAAGTGTAATTGTTTAGTGCATATAACGTGGAGCACAAACTCTAGGTACATAATAGATTTTTGTAGGAAGGAGCAATATCCGTCTTAGATCTTGAATTCCATGCACCATATTGAAACCACCAATCATGTAGCAAATCCACCTTTTATTTTAGGCATAGCAGCTAAAAAAAGAAAAATGATATTGTTGTTTGAATTAAGGATTTAAACGTGGAAACTAATGTAATTGAATGTTTTAAGATTTGTTTCAAATTTAAAAAATGAAGATTTTACGAATATAAAAAACAATGGATGTTTTTTTGGGATTACTTCCCTAATTTTAAAAAAATAAAACTTAGGGTTTAAATTTTAGAGATTAATGTATACAATTGTCGAAAACTTGTCCACGGTTTTTTTTTTTTTTTATGTATGTCCCCTAATCACTCTTATAAGCATGTCTGTTAATAACTTTGTTAACCATGTCTATAATCCGTAATATCATTTATTACAATATCCACAATCTCTTTGTCATGTCCACTATATTTATAATCACTTTGACATGTTAATTGTCCATAATATCATCTATTACAATATCCACGTTGTATAATAGCATGTTCATGTAGTATAATAGGATGTCCACATAGGTAACTCATGTTCACATTTGGTCTTCATCTCCACTGAGATTTATGCCAACAATGGAGTAAATTGTGTCCAAAAATCACGAAACAAAGGTACCAAGAAGACATTTTTCGAGCAACGGAAGGTATTGAGATGGTCGGAGAATGGCTTCAATTACGGTGAGCATTGGAAGTGCAACGGCGACGATGGAACAGTGCCAGAAAAGCCACAACAACAATAGATATAAAACACCCAAAATCCTTGATGTACCATGTACATTGCAATGATTGTCGAACAGTGTTGGCGGAAGGGGATGATAGCTTGAGAATAGAAGTGAGCTTGAAAAGGAATAAGGGAAGGCAAAGGGGACAATAAAAATGACCCTAGTATTCCTTTGTTGATTCTATCATGAGAATAACCCCTTAATTCAATAAACAATATCTTTTAAGAATCCTTAATGAATTCTATCACTGATATTCCTTTTTCTAATCTCCTAAAATGATGCTATAATGCATTTTTTTTTGTTTTGAGAAAATTTAAGGGTGATTTTGTAGCTCGAATGATAATTTTAGTATGACATGTTAGATTGAAGATCTATTACTTAAATCGGTCACGTCATTTGTATCTTCTCACAAAAAAATAATTTCCACAGGATTCGTACCCCACACATGTATGTAACAAGTCAATCTAAAGCTACCTTAATTTGGGAGTGCCTAATGATTTTCTCTTTAGAATAGTTGAGTAAATTGAGTGGAATAGATGCGATTCTTTAACCTTTCATAACATTAATGATTAAAGTGGAAATAATAAATGAACGGATGCATAATCAGCTCATTAATATCTCATTATCAAATTTGATACATAATCGTTCTTATAATATCAATTTGGATACATTTCGATCTCATTAAATACGTTAGGATTTTGCAAATTTATTGTTGTGATCACAATAAAGTTATACTAAAAGTAAAATTAGCCTTGATCCCAAAATCGATCAATAAAGAACCAAAAGTAAAAAAGGGTTAGGGGTCAATAAAGACAATTTAAAGGAATCCACAGAAAGTTCCCTTGAGTGAGGAGTTTCATAGACATATAGAGTGTGTTTGGTTGAGAGGAAAACGATTTATGAGGAAATGGTTTTCCATAAGATATGGTTTTCCAAGGAAAATGGTTTTCCACGCCAAATTTTCCCTTGTTTGGTAGGAGATAAATTATTTTTCGGAAAATGATCATTTATGTCGATATAAGTAGCGATATATGTTACAAATGAAAATATTTGGAGCTCAAAATTCATATTTGAGCTTTTCTTAAACATTTCTATCGTGTTATAAAGTTTCGTGACAAACCGATAAAATTGAATTTTGCTTTTAAGTTTCAGTCATATTTAACCGCAAAAAAATGTCGACAAAAGTGGCGATATATGTTACAAATGAAAATAATTGGAGCTCAAAATTCATATTTGAGCTTTTTTAATCATTTCTATCGTATTGTAAAGCTTCGCGACAAACTGAGAAAATTGAATTTTGCTCTTAAGTTTTAGTCATTTTAACCACAAAAAAATGTCGATAAAAGTGGCGATATATGTTACAAATGAAAATATTTGGAGCTCAAAATTTATATTTGAGCTTTTCTTAGTTCATACTATCAAATCATAAAGTTTCGATTTAAACGGTTCAATTTGAATTTTTAAAAGTTTCAGTCAGTTTTAGGGCAAAAACTTCTGATTTGATGTATATCGAGATAAATGTTATCAAATAAAAATATTTTGAGCTAAAAATTTATATTTGAGGTTTTTTAAATCAATTCTATCATGTTACAAAATTTCGAGCAAAACCGTTAATGTTAAATTTCGCCCTCAAATTTCAGTTAGGGTTAGTAGTAAAAATCGATCCAACAATCAATGGTGGAAAATGATTTTTCTAGGTTGATCAAAGGAAGTCAATTTCCTCCCTTTAAAGGAAAATGATTTTCTTTGGAAATGATTTTCTAAACTTTTTTTGTACCAAACACTAGAAAATTGGGAAAACATTTTCCAAAAAAATATTTTCTCCCCTACCAAACACACTCATAATGGAGGAAAAGAAGACAAAAAAGAAAGATTAACCCTGATTAGCTATTTTATTTTGATATATTTGTGTTTTCATCATTTTAGATATATTTTTCTATGGTAGTCTAGTTGTTGTATTATGGTATTTTATGCAACTTTGTCGCAAACTGTTCCATCAGACTTGGGTTTTGAACAATCAAAAAAATAAATTTGCCTTGTTGGTTTTGTCTTTTATACCATGAAGGATCATCATTTTGTATTTGACATAACATATAAATAGTAGAAAACATATATTTTAGATTTTTCTTCTCTTTTGCTCTCAAAATTTATTAACTTCCTTAACTAATATAAAAACGGGAGTTTGTTGTGTTTCGCAACTTGCTTGCTAGCTTGTTTTCATACACGAATTCGCTATTGCACCCTCTCTTAGGATCGAGATAAAATATAGGGTAGCCTTGTATTTGCAGCGGAAGAGATAGAGAGTATAAAGACACACGATTTACGTGGAAACTCAAATGGGGAAAAAACCACGGACGACAACGGAGCAATAATCCACTAGTATAAGGGGAGAGATTACAAGAGAGATCCCAAGGGGCTATATAACGCAAGGGGATCGACGGGCAGATCACAAGGGGTTAATAGCACAGGCTATATAACGCAAGAGGATCGATGGCAAGATCACAAGGGGTTAATAACACAGCGGGAATATACTGAAAACAAACTTACTCTCTAAAGGACCCTCACAACCTAGGGATGAGGTAGAGGTGAAGAATGCTCTCAATGTGTTTGTAGTATGCCATAAGTGTATAGGTTGATAACAACCTATATTTATAGGAAAAACTCCCTATAAACCTAACTTGACTCCCACTCCAATTAAATTTGGAATCTAATACAATTAGGAAACCTAACATAATAAGGAAACCTAAATAATATCCTAATACAATTAGGAAACAAATAATTGTGGGATCAAAAGGCTGATTTTGGGCCATAAACCCAACAAACTCCACCTTGGGCCAAAATCTCCGGTACCGTCATAGAGCCCCGAAGGGCAATTAGATGTGATGAGCATCAACTGAATTCAAGTCACCCTTGAACCCAGTAAGAGATGAGGTTGTAGATACGGCTATAGAACCTGTAGTAGTTGAACCCTGTCGAACATAAAAACCGTCTTGCCTGGATGTTGTAGAACAGGTATTGTTGGAACGCTCTTTAAACTTCGATCTGGCTTTGCTAGAACCTCCATTATTAGTGGTTTCACCTCTAAAAACCAAGCCTTCAACTTTATCAGAAAGCACTTTAAGATCAAATTAGATTTGACATCTTCCAAAGACAGAGTTTCATATGATATGACTTCTTTAAAGTGCTTGTAGGAATGGGGCAAAGAGACAACCAACAAAGATAACCTTATCCTCATCTTCAATAGTAACCTCAAAATTTGCCAGATCAATAATAATGGAGTTACCTTCATCAAAATATTTTTTTGAACTCTCCAGATACTGAAATTGATCACATCGTCGAACTTCTCAATATCAGACTTAACTGCAGATTTAACTGCAGACATCCTGAACTAGGCAAAAAAAATAT
Source organism: Portulaca oleracea (assembly GCA_029582165.1). Taxonomy (NCBI): domain Eukaryota; kingdom Viridiplantae; phylum Streptophyta; class Magnoliopsida; order Caryophyllales; family Portulacaceae; genus Portulaca; species Portulaca oleracea. The sequence continues at coordinate 18,098,756 of CM055871.1, forward strand.
TAAACCTCGCTCTGATACCACTTGTTAGGATCGAGATAAAATATAGGGTAGCCTAGTAATTGCAGCGGAAGAGATAGAGAGTATAAAGACACACGATTTACGTGGAAACCCAAATCGGGAAAAAACCACGGATGGCAACGGAGCAATAATCCACTAGTATAAGGGGAGAGATTACAAGAGAGATCCCAAGGGGCTATATAACGCAAGGGGATCGACGGCCAGATCACAAGGGGTTAATAGCACATGCTATATAACGCAAGAGGATCGATGGCAATATCACAAGGGGTTAATAGCACAGCGGGAATATACTGAAGACAAACTTACTCTCTAAAGGACTCTCACAACCTAGGGATAAGGTAGAGGTGAAGAATGCTCTCAATGTGTTTGTCGTATGCCATAAGTGTATAGGGTTGTAACAACCTATATTTATAGGAAAAACCCCCTATAAACCTAGCTTGACTCCCGCTCCAATTAAATTTGGAATCTAATACAATTAGGAAACCTAACATAATAAGGAAACATAAATAATATCCTAATACAATTAGGAAACAAATAATTGTGGGATCAAGAGGTTGATTTTGGGCCATAAACCCAACACCCTCAAATATAATAATTAATCATGAACTTGCATAACTTGTAGCTACCTTGTGTTCACATGCAAATTTACTCTTTTGTCATGGACTACAATAATCAAGGATTTGATACACAATTTTATTCTTTTGCCCTAGAGTACAAGGATTCTAGCATCAAATTAAAATTAAACTACTAGGCCTATCAATTGATGGACGAGTTAAATATAGGTGAAGTGTATATTTGGTTAGGGAAAATACAAGTTGGATGTATTTCATGTTTATCCGAATTTGACGTTAAAAAGGTGAATTGCATGTATTTTGAATTCTGGTAAATACAGATCAAGTATATTTACCTTGTCCATAGGACGGATCGATTAACTAGTGACTAATATAAAAGAGAGTTTTTTTGTTGTATTTTGCAGTCTGCCTGTTAATTTGTGTTCACACGCGAATTTACTATTTCACCCTCAAATATAAAAATTTATCAGTTGCTTTCTTAGCTTGTTACTAGTGTTCACACACGAATTTATTCTTTTGCCCTTGAGTACAATAACCAAGGAATTCATACACAAATTTACTCTTTTATCTTCGAGTACAATAGCCAATGATTCTAGCATCAAATGAAATTGAGTTATTAAACCTATCAATTCGGATGGACATGTTAAATATGGATTATATGTATATCTGATTAGGGCAAATACATGCCATGTGTATTTCGAGTGCAGACAAATTTGACATTAAAACTACTAGTTAGGTTATTTCGAATTCATGTAAATACTTGTACTTTTTGTTAGCATACAAATTTAATTTTCGTACTTGAATACAACAACCAAGAATCATAGCATCAAATGAAAATTAAGGTACTATGTCTATCAATTCAGATGAGCGGGTTAAATATAGGTGGAACATATATTTGGTTAGAGCAAATACGGGCCATGTGTATTTCAATTTCATGCAAATTTGATATTAAAAACGTGAGTTGTGTTATTTTGGATTTAGGTAAATGCTATTCGGGTGTATTTTATCCATCCGTAGAACGGGCCGGTTAACTAGTCTTTTAAAACAAGAAAGAATATAGTTTTTTTTATTTAACATAACATATAAAAGTAGAAAACATATAATTTATATTTTTTCTTGTTAGACTATATAACAAAATATTTATAATCGATGCAAATTTTAATATAAAATCATCTCACGTTAATTTATTCTGAAATGGCTCATGGGACACTTTTTATTAAAGCAAAGCTCAATGACTACGGTCCTGTTCGGCAAGAAGAGCGAATCGAGTAGCGGATAACTGTTGGTACAGCGGATAGCTGTTGATACAGCGGATAGCTGTTGTACTTTAGTGGATAGCTGATAGCAGTCAAAATAGTTGTTTGTAAAAAATGTGTTCGGTAAAATTAGAGGTTGAAATAGCTGATAAATGTAAAATTACCAAAAGGGACACAACTATTATTATTGTTGTTATTTTTATCAATATTTATTATTATTTGTAATAATAATAATAATAATAATAATATTATTATTATTATTATTATTATTACTACTACTACTACTACTACTACTACTACTACTACTACTACTACTACTACTACTACTCCCTCCGTTTTTTTATTTGTCTTTCACGCTTTTTGAGGTCCGTCTTCAATCAATAATTTCACACATAATACTTTTACGAAGATCTACAATATTGTACTTTTCTAATAGTAACTTTTTATAACGAATCTAACAACATCAATTTTGTATGATGAATCATTGTACAAATTAAGATATTAGTGGTCAAAGTTTTTAATACAATTACCAAAATGACAATTAAAAAAATAAAGGGATTATTATTATTGTTGTTATTATTATTATTATTATTATTAATCAATCATAATCATCATCATCATTTTAGCAGTGGGGGATAAAGGTAAAACCTTGGATAAAATTAAAATTACCTTGGAAGTTGTGTAATTACCTTTGGGCCTTGAGTTTACAGAAGATCACCTCCACTCAATTGGAGGCATCAGTGTCTTTTAATTATTAAGAAAAGCATAGGAGGGCAGTGTTGGAATCTAATTTGGCAAACGCTGCTCTCTTTGCTTGACGTTGCCCACAGTAACGTCAAGGGTATTTAGCTTCAAACGGTATTTATTAGTACAAAACGCTATTTTATCGAACATTTAAATTTTGATAAAATAACGTTTTGATAGATTAAAACGCTAAACGCTAACACAAACGCTGTTGCCGAACATGGCCTACATAGGAGCGTGATTTACATGTACTTATTTTTTCTTCATATAAACAAATAAGGTTTGAAAAGCTTAATTCAATACTTAATTCGTAGAAAACTTATATAGCTCGGCAAAAATCGAAGAAATTTACATTTGGTTGTTCGTTCCTTGTTAACCGTCTCTTTTAATATCTCTTATTATATGTGTACTTATTTTACATGACTCAAGATTGAGAATACTACTCAGTACTCAATAAAAAGTCTAGCCTCCTCCTCTCTTTTTCTCTCTAGAAAACCCGAGCCTCCACTTTCTTGAAGGGGCTGCCATCGATTCTTTTGTCAATGGTAAGCCCCAATTTGATTGATTTCTACTTCAATTGTTAGTTTGATTTTACGTTTACGCAAAGAAAATTAGTCTCTTCTTTTGTAAGAGTTTTTATTGTATCCTTATTTAGGGTTTTTAGTATCCTTCTAGAGTTTTATTGTACCCTTATTTAGGGTTTTTAGTCTCTTTCTAGAGTTTTTGTTCAATTGGTGTGGTCTAATACGTTGGATGAAGATCTACTTTCAAATCGCTATAGCACGGGTTGTGAGGTTCTCCGTCAATGGTAAAGATGTAGAGTCATCGAGGAAAGATGCAGAGTCATCGAAGAAATCAGAGTCGAACGTCAGTAAGATTAGTATTAGTTATTTGAAAGTTGAATTTCATATCTATGTTTTAGATCTACAATTGTTCAATCACGATTTTCATTGTAAGTGCCGTATGACTTGCTATTAATGAAATATGTTTGATTTCAAAAAACAAAAAATTTACACGACTCATAGTTTATATAGGATCTTCTTTTCCTTAAATTATCTCTTATAATATTTTTCGTTGATTGAAAAATTTCATTTAACGTTATACTTGATATCAAAAATAATTTTCAATTATCTTATATCTCTTATAATATCTCAATCTTTTCATCATTTATCTAGTTAGAACCGCACCAGAAAAATCATACTAAATTTGTTCAATTGTATTAGAATACAGTGAATAATATACAAATTAAGAGTGACTAATATTATATCCCTTGATTCATTTGAATTTTTATTATAACAATCATGACAATATATATAACAATTAAAGTTACCCACTAAAAAATTATTTCGAAGTTAACAACTTTTCAAAACTCAAGTTTCTTATAATCAAAATTTAATCCTAACTATCTCAATTTTGTCATTTTCTCTCTCCACATTTTCTCTTTGACCAGAAGAACTCCACGTCCTTGATTATCGCCAGTGTTGGCAGTGATTGATCCTCGTCGTTGTCAACACCGGAGCACTTGTTTTTTTCCCAATGTTCCTTATTTTTGGTCCTTGTTCTTCCTTTTAGTTATGTTTTGTAGGTTGTTGTTGACCTCTAGTGGTCTGTTTGGGTTATGGGATCGGTTGTGCCGTTTTGGCCCACTTCTCTCAGGGGTTGTTTTGTGTAGGTGATTGCGTGTTTAAGTTTACTATAATTAATAAATACAACTGGGGTTACACTCGTTTTTTTCGAATTCTATTCTATGAAATAGTATTAAATAGGTTAAAATCTCTTTTTTCTCTTTATGGTGGCGAACTCAGTGGAGTCAGTTATAGGGATCCCGCTACTGTCAAAAAATATGCTAGACGTGCTCAATTAGGTGAAATTTTTGAATTAGATAGTGCTACTTTGAAATCTGATGGCGTTTTTCGTAGTAGTTCAAGGGGTTGGTTTACTTTTGGACATGCTTCCTTTGCCCTACTCTTCTTCTTCGGACATATTTGATATTATAAATGATAGACAAATAAGGATATTATAGACATAGTGAATTTACCAAATAAGGACGAGAATGAAGATAGAGTCTCGTTCTACATGTCAATACTGCCCAAAAGCTTTTTTTTATTCCCTAACTAGTTATCCTTTTTTTATTAACGATTTGAAGGTGTTTATGTTCCTCATTTTTTTGTTTTCAATTTCAAAAAGGCTTCGGACGGAAATACTTTTCCCTTGTCACAAATCTTGTGATATACGTACAAATGAATATCTTTGAGCAAGAAATAATAATTTGAGTGATTCACAATTAATATCATTATGTGTACTAAAACTTAAATAAACTTAGAGACAAAGTCCTTCCCAAAGAAATTACTACGGTTCCTAGATAAGATTTTGTAATACTTTCGTCCTTTTAATTGACATAGACCCGAGTTCTCTATTAAAATGAGTAGAGGATGCGCTAGAAAGGGGGAATGGTCGGGATAGCTCAGCTGGTAGAGCAGAGGACTGAAAATCCTCGTGTCACCAGTTCAAATCCGGTTCCTAGCACATTATTAATTTTTGGACGAGTATCCATTCTAGAAATTAACCAGTATGGATCGATATACATATTGATTAAGTTATTTTCTTTTTTTAGTTATCGCGCGATATACCCCATCCGCTTTTTAGATAGATGGGTAGATAGTTTTTAAAATCAAAAATTTCATTATGTTTTCTTTTTTTTTTTTTATTCATATTATGTCTCCTCTCATGCAAAATGAATAGAATATTAATACTTCATATATCATATATATTCCAAAAGGTTACATTAGTTAGTTGAAATGAAACGCCCAAAACAAATAAAGTAGAGTCTCGGGGAATCAAATGATGAAAATAGATAAAATTCATCTCAGATTCAGTACAAATAAAATCGGATCCCCGCCCATATCTTTTTCCATTTCTTGATTTCCTCATACATTATATGACTTTCTGGAACTCGTCTAAGTAAATGATTGATGTATGCGCGGTACAAAGCTCATGATGGAAAACTTTTTAGTTCACACTATCGACTCTTAGCTCATCCAAAAGAAAACTTTTTAGAATCTCAATGAATTCTTACTTCATTTTTCATTTATTTTTTTACCCACCCATACCATAGTACCAATGGTACATCAATTACTCTATTTAATTTAGAGCAAAACATCCAAATAGTCCTTAGATAGCAGAAGTTGTAGAAGTGAAGATTCCTTTCTTATCTTATCATTCAATAAGCATCTTATATTTCATTTATATTGTCTTCTTTTTCCCAGAAAGTGGAAAGATGAATTGAAAAATTATATTCTATATATATATATTGGGATTGGGTTTAGGCATCGTTCCAGCTAGTTAAGTATTGGTCAAGATTTTTGGTAGTTACGCTCTTTATCTTGGATTTGGATCACTGATTCTCATTTGATTGTATTTGGTAACCTTGGTGGTTCGTTTAGGATTTTTCTATTGTGTTTTGATGTTTTCACGTGGTTATCTACCTTTTTATATATCCTTGGTGTGGTTTCTTGTTGATTGTACCGGAAGTGATATGTTATCATGTTTTTTTGGGTCTGGAGTTGTTTTGCTCATTGGGTTGTTGGAGAAATTATATAGTCTTTCTGGTTGTTTTTGGGTTCTTTGGGTATGTGCAGTTCTCTTTTGCTGTGTGTAACCAAGGGTGTGTGGACTTGTGGGATCCTAGTCCTCTCAAGTTACCAGTATTTTGACTGTTGGTGAGCTAGTTGTGCTTCATTAGTTGCGTGTTTGTCCTCAAGTGTGTTTCACATCTCTGGACAAGCCTTGGTGTCCAAGTTAAGAATGGGTGCAATCCTTCTTGATCTTGCAAAATGGAATTTATTAATGGATCAGTTTGACGGAGATGTCCTAGAATGCATTCGAAAAACGGGTCAACATTGTTGTGCTATTTTTAAGGCCAAAGACCTCAAGGAGGATGGAAACAAAGTCTTCACGGAAGGATATGGTTATGGGGCGGGACAACAATATTCTAAAACACTACAATGTGCAACTGTGAGAGAATATGAGTGTGAACAAGAGGTCGAATTGATGTAAAATCTCATAATTTCCATTAATTTGAATATAGTTTCTTGTGCGTTAAAGGTGACCAACTTAAATCAAACTATCACTTGTCGTTCATATGCATAAAGGTTTGATCCAAAAAAGTATAAGGCCGTTTCTAGGAGAGGGGTTGCATATGCAAAAATCAACTATTTAAAGGAAGCAATGGAAGATCTGACTTAAGCTCAGAAGTTGGACAAAGATAACTGGGAGGTGACCAGTAAAATTCAAAGAGTTCACTAGATGATGAGCATATCTGAGCCAAGAAAGCTACAAAGAAGATCGAGGGTGAGTTTAATTGACAAGAGGAGATAAAATGGCCAATTGAAAAAGAATAACACTCTTCTTGAACAAAACATGGAAGTGGATGGGGTCTCTATCCAAGAAGGGACTGCAAAGTCTCTTTTTCAAGGAAATATGAATGAGAAGGTATCTCAATCAGAAGGGAAAGAGTCAAAATACTCTTTTGAAACTTGAAGGACTTAGTGTTTAGAGTTCACGAAAAACTTTATGTCATGTCTAAAGAGTAGGATTTGTTCGAGTTTTACGAGCTCTTCGGCGAATTCAAATCATACAGATGACTGGTCTCCTAAGAATACCAATAAATTGAGATTCCAAAAAAGAGGCACAAGCGCCCAGTTTATTAATTTGAATTATCCTGCTTATGAGAAGCTTACTATTGGGACATTAATTGAAGTATATGATCCATCTATCATGTGCTACATGACAGTGTGAATGGTATCTGCTACAAGGACAAGCCAAGATCAATCTAATGTAAGGGATGATGATTCTCATGCAATGTATGACAACCAAAAGAAAATGGAATGTTGTCATCAGAGTTGCAATGATGGGAATGCTTTGCAGAACAAGGATAAGCTCTAAAAGAGTTAGGTCCACAACTATTCAAAGCGTCGTAAATGGAACACTAGTAATGTTTGTTCTAGTAATTATTATGGCGGTTTGTTTCATTTTGAAGAGGGACTTTATGAGTCCTGGGTTGAATCTATATCAGGTAGGTCTTGTCGTTAACCCTAGCTGGTAGGTTAGGAAGTCGGCTGTGGTGTCTTTATTTTTGTTCGACTATCTCCATTGCCAAAAAAAAAGGAAAATTAGATTTAAATGATCTGAACTTTGGCTCATAGTAGACTTATAATATAAACTTTAGATTTGTTTCTCAATAATTTGGACTTTAACCCTCTTGGATTCTAGTAGCACGCCACCAAGTTAAGCGAATAATAACTCGGTGGCGGGATGATGTGGCGGTGGATAGGTGTTGTTGGGATTCACCCATGAGTAAAAATGTCTCTCATCAGAAAAGTAAAGAGAAAGGACATGGTATATAAGTCAAGTAAGCTACTCCTCCTAACACCAATTGGTTTTATGATGGAATCTCATTTAACTTGGGTACCATGGAACTTGGTTGAAGTGGGCTTCCACCTTGGATCTCCCTAACAAGTGGTATAAGAGCTGATGGTTCCTTCGGCTGGGCGCAAGGTGCGGGAAGGTGGTCCCGTAAAAATCACCATGGACAGGAGCAGGGACCATGGCGTGTGCGTGGCTGGGTCTCCTGAATGCGTAGAGTAGTAGCATAAGACTCAGGTGGAGTAGGGTGCGGCTTTGTGGAGTAAGGTGCGGCTGGGACTCTTGAGGCACAGTGGTGGTTGAGTAGGGTGCGACTCTGTAGAGTAAGGTGCAGCTATGATGGACTCTTAATGGTGACTTGAAACCTTGGCAAAAAAAAAAGGCTTCTGATCAAGGGGAGAGACTCATGTGTGAAGGGGAAGATTGTTGAGATTCACCCATTAGTAAAAATGTCCCACATCGGAAAAGTAAAGAGAAAGGACATGGTATATAAGTCAAGTGGCTACTCCTGTTAGCACCAATTGGTTTTAAGATGAAACCTCACTTAACTTGTGTACCATGGACCTTGGTTGAAGTGGGCTCCCGCCTTGGATCTCCCAAACAGGTGTGATTGGGATGAGCTTAGTCAACTTTGACTTGTCCACTTAACACTCACCCTCTCTAGAAATCTCTTTCTCTTTTTTTTTTTAAAATTCATCCTTTTTAATCTTTCCTTTTCTTTTCTCCCTCCTCAAACACCCCCTTATCTTCTTCTTCCTCTTCAGTACATAACCCTCTGTACCACCAAAACTACCCAGCTCCACCTTCACTAACAACACCTTGAACACCACCAGATGCCACCAAACATCAACCCCAGCAATTACGGAGGAAGCCTTGTCGTTGATTTACCACCAAATTCCCATCAATTCCCTTTGATTGTCGCATAACATCCTCCCAATCCCAAACAACAAAACTATTCATAAGATTCGAATTTCTCCTTCTTATTGTACCCTCTTCCCTCCTTCTCCCCCCTTCCTTAACGATTCGAAATTCTCTACATCCACAATTTTCATTGGAATCACCCAATCAGAGTTCAAATCCAACAAACCAACCAACGAACTCAATTCTGATCACACATGATTTACACATTCACTACGGCATGTTGATCCGCGGAAACCCTCTAATCTCCAGGCACATACATTCACGGGGATGACCAACGAGAAGAGGGCAACAGAGGTGGAGTTGGATGATGACCAGAT